>OZ018319.1:67752278-68352278 GCA_963969495.1 Ceratothoa steindachneri
GAAAAAGAAAAGGAACGCGAATTGATATATATATATATATATATATATATATATATATATATATATATATATATATATATATATATATATATATATATATATATATATATATATATATATAGAGAGAGAGAGAGAGAGAGAGAGAGAGAGAGAGAGAGAGAGAGAGAGGAGGAGGAGGGGATGAATTCATTTCCACGAATTGGAGATGTGCAGGGCCAGGAACGAGACACTCTCCATAAATTCGGCAACCTCCAGTCTAGACGCACCGCAGTCAGCGACCATAAAACTCACAGTATTCAAAAAAGGAGAAGACTTCGCATCTTACCTCCCCCACTTCGAGAAGATCTTCGAGGTGAATCATTGGGACATCGAAACAGACGGCGTAGCACAATTATTGGCCCTGCTGAGTTCCCAACTCAGGGATATTTTCATCTCCCTTCCTTCAGAGGCAACGATTGATTACTCTTCGTTAAAGCCGAGCTGCTCGCTGCATATAATATGACCCCAGACTTCTACCCAGCTAAATTTAGGCCTTGTCGCATTCAATTAAACCAGACCTTTCCTCACTTTGGCTACTCCCTGCAGCGTCACTTTAATCTTTGGATTGATGCGTCCAAAGTGCATCATGAATACGACGCTCTGGTCGATTTCGTCCTCAAGGACCAAGTCCTTCCGTCGCTCCATGCGGAAATCAGGTCCTTCATGAAGGATCGGAAGTGCCATACTCTCAAGGAATGAATAGAGGAGGCAGACGTTTACGGCGCTTGACACAACTGCTATTCGAGAGAAAGGAAGAAGTCAGAACCCTCATCTCCCAAGTCCAAAGCAAGCAAGAACAAATTTGTTCCTAGCATTGGAGACAATTTCGTCAAGGTGACTGAGCCCACCACACCCAAACCACTCTTCTCGTCGGCAACCGTGATGCCAAGCCCTTTTCTCTCCAACTCCCTGTTTCATCGTTCCCCAGTAGGACCATCGTTTGGTTTTCCTGTGGAGCTGAAGGTCATGTAAGAACTGTAAGAACCAATTGCCCTCAGAACTCGCAGTTTAAAAGCATTTCTTCTCACCAGGTGCACCGAATAAGTGCCACTTCTGCGCCCCCACCGTTGCGAAATGAAGCTCCCTCTTCTTCAAACTTACCGAGTACCGCTGGCCACTAGGTAAACTTTTTGTTTGATAAAAATACCCCTGGGGCCCTCCAATTCGAAACTGGAGCAGTGGATGGTTGCCGGATCTCCACCCTCGTGCGTGATACAGGATGCCCTTGTATCGTTGTTTCAGATGAACTATTCCCCCTATGGCTTCGGATCACGATTAGTTTGCCATAATGCATGATTACTTGCGGCGCGCCAATAAACTCCCCATTGTTAATTGCAGAGTTAGGAGGTTCCCTACTCCGCTACTTGCGGACTCTCTAAATGGTAGCGGAGTAGTGGGCAGCAGCCTAAGAAAAATCAAACCCGCTACCTATTTTACGTTTCTTTACAATAAAACTGCTAATTTGTGATGTAATATACAGTAGTTTTCCTTGACATTTATTCAAAATCAGTGAAAAGCTGGAGGGTTTTGGCGGGGGGGGGGGCAGTGCTTTACAATAATTGTCATATTGAGTGCGCATATTTATTAGGTGGACTGAAGTCGTTACAGTCCCCATCAAGTTTTGTGAGGTCCTAATTGATCAGCCCCCCCCCCCCCGGGTATCTTCCGCCCCCTGTGGTTCAACCCGTTCCTGTGCGAAGAAGCATCTTCAAGCTCCTGCACGTTTGGAATCCCTGTGTTTCCTCGAATTCAAGAGTGCGATTAGCATTGACTTTGCTAAAAGTCAGAGGAAATGCGAATCTCTTCGCCCCTGTGGACAAAGGCTCATAAAAAAACACGCGAAACCATCAGAGGGAATAAGGTGATTTCCTTCCTCACCAAGGATGACCTCTTCTAACGCGTGTGCACCGAGAAAAATGACACCGAGTTCCGCACACTATGTGTACCTCGCTCCCACGTCCATCCAATTCTTCAAACTGCTCACGATAGTCTGTTTGCTGGCCACTTCAGCCACACAAAGAACGACAAAATTCTGCGATATTGTCCTTCGTTTGACATTCGCTAAAAGACGGCAATAAAAGGGCAAGTTAAACCTTCGCTTTTACAGAAGGGACCCCTAATCTTTCAACCCTTCTCCTAAGTAGCTATCGATTTAATAGGCCCGATGCACCCCCCCCATCGAGCGAAGGCCATGACTACATTTTAACTCTGATCGATTTTGCCACTAGGTTCCCTGAGGCTGTGCTCCTCAAGAACATTCACACTATCTCCTGTGCCGAAGCTTTCATTCCCATCTTTTTCCGTGTGGGTCTACCCAAGGAAATTCTATCAGATCGAGGTCGCCAATTCACCTGCGAATTGATGGAGTACGTCGGTAAATTATTAATGATTAAGCCCTTGTTTACCACCCCTTTTCACCCGGTTGGGAATGGAATGTGTGAGAGGCTAAATAGTAGTATTATGGGGGGGGGGGGTCTTTCTTTCTTTTATATCCTTTTCTTAATTATCTATATCATTCATCTTACTGAGGTTTCTATATTCGTGTCTATTTATTTCTTCTCGGCTGAAGTTGCCCCTTGAAATATTTGACTTCCATTTATCTGACTCTTGGTATTCTTGTTGGCTGAGATTCATGCTTCTTTTAAGTTGGCTGGGTTAATTCTTGATCTTCGTAATTCTTTTCTTGAATGTATCTGTATACTAACTTGCATTTATCTTGATGTGATGATTCCTTCCGAATTCTTGATGACGTGATGATTTCTCCTTCTTTGATGCTTGATGAGTTGAGACGAGTTAGCCCTTGAAATCGTTTTCTTTCCGTTTTATATGACATCAGTTTTCTCTTGAGTCGATTTCTTGAGTTGTCCATAAGGCGTTTTTCATTTTCTTCTGGGATCTTCTCCGTAAAAATTTGTGGACTGTGGGATCGATCTCGGGTCTTTGAATCCAGAGGCCAGCACTCTGCCGTCACGCTACGACCAAGTCCGTCTTGACTTGGTAATTTAATGGGCTATTTATATTTTCGCTTTGGAAGGAAGTTTTCTCTTATACATCTTCGCACCCCCTACAGTATCAAGGCCATTCTTAAAAAGTTGTGTGCTGATCAACCCACTGAATGGAACCGTTTTCTTCCGTTAGCTCTCTTTGCATACCGTGAAATCCCCCAGTGTACGTTAGGATTCGCCCCATTTGAGCTTTTATATGGAAGGAACATTAGAGGCCCCCTGAGTATCCTTAAATAACTCTACTTCAATCAGAAATTGGATCAAGACTTTCAGACCTCATACTCATACCTACTGAATTTGGGACAGAGGCTGGGAAAGTGCGCCGAAATTGCGTATCAGAATGCCGGCATCAAGCTGGACAAGTATAAAACATACTTTGATTGCAAGTCCAAGAAAGGAAATTTAACCCAGGAGAAGTTTTGCTAATCCTCCCCATTGTCAACAACAAATTGTTGATCCAATGGAAGGCCCCCTACCAACTATTCGAGAAACGTGGCCCTGTTGATTACCTCATTGTAACCCCCTCAGGGAGAAAGCTTTTGCATGTTAACATGCTCAAGCGGTACCACCGACGCGCGAGCATCAAACAGATAGTGGCAATTGACGAAGAGTCCCTAATGGAGTCTGGTTAACCCCTGGACCCCTTTTGCGTAATTCAAGTCGCCTGCGTGGAGCAAGGCAGGGAATACGCGTTGCATATCTTGCCCGACACTAATAATTCCTCGTATGCAGAAATTAAGATATGCGACTAGCTATCCTCTCTTCAAAGGAATCAATTGCAAGCGCTCCTGGGTCGCTTTGGTGACGTTATCACCGAGACGCCCGGTTGTACCACCCATTTTGAGTACAACATTCAATTAACTACCCATCCGTTCTAAACCATACCCCCTATCCATACACCTCCGGGAAGCATTCAATGGAAATAATAAACGGGCGTTTAATGCGATGGAGTTTGTTCCTCCAGGAATTCCAATTCCACATTTTCTATATAAAAAGGTACCAATAACTGCTAGCCGATAGTTTAAGTAGGAACCCGTTGGACCCTCTTGCAAACTAATTCTGAACCATTCCCTTTTTTTGTATTAATTTTTGTTTGTCAGGTAAATTTGTATATTTAACCGTAAAATACGGGAACGCGTATCTTACTTTTTTTAATTTTTATTTTTGCTTTGTTTGTATATGGTGAATTATTTTTTTATCCTTTTATTGTTAGCTTTGTATAACCTTAGGATGACATTACAGTATTACCCTTGGGGAAGTGAGCCCCATTTAAGTATATCATTGGCAAAACGTATCTTTTGGCAACCTTTCTGAACTATTATATAATCTGTATATATGTACAGACCAAAAGAGGAAAAACCCCCAAACAAAACACTAGTTCCACTATTTTGTATTTTTGCTCCGTTTGAAAATTTGTTCCAAGTATCCTCAAATTTAACCGTTATTATCACGCGAATATAAGGTACAATCCCCTATTAATTATTTTCCGATGTCGCTTCCTCCCCTGAAGTTCCATCTGGGGATGGGGGAGTGCCAGAGAGAGAGAGAGAGAGAGAGAGACGACGACGCGCGCTCTCTCGTGTCGGGATGAAGGTCTGACTCGCCCGGCGAAGCGTCTGTCCATTGGACCCCTCCCCCTTCGGGCACAGGGAAAACCCCTCCGTCTCACCCCTATAAAACGTCCGACACCAGACTTAGATAGCAGTAAGTAACCGCCCATGTCCAGAGTATTTTCCATCCTCCCGTCCCCGTTAGTTCCGCGTGAACCCTGGTAGAACCCGTCAAGCTCCGTGCATTCCCTTAGAACTCGCGAGAGTCAACCCTGTACTTGTTGGTGCCCGTTACTCGAACCCGACGAGTCAAATTCTCGATTCGTCATTCAAAACCCGAAGGCAAGTTCTGAGTTCCTCTCGAGTAATAGTCGTTTGTCAAGATGCTATTATTGTGGACTTTACTCCGTCTCGAACAAGGCAGAACTACTCCCTCGGACCAAATCTTCGAGGTAACCGCAACGCGTGACTCTCCTGTTCAAGCTCCCCCCCCCCGCCTCTTTTTTAACTCTCCGTCATTTGGCTAAACGTGTGCTCAAGGTCATTTGAGCATCCCATCTGTCATTGTTGCTTTGTGTGTACGTCGGTCGACCCCGCCCAGGTAGCTCTTTGAAGCCGAGACTCGTGTACGTCTCTTATGTTTATATACCTTAATTAAAACCCTTTTAATTGTGTAAATATATTATCTGCATAGTAGTAAAATATATTTTGTACTCTGTTTTTATTACCACAAAACCTTGCAAGATAGCTAAGCATTGGACAACCTAAAATTGCACTCTGAAATCTAACTGCACTCTGAAACTTAATTGCACTCTGATTTGTATTTATAATTTTACCCACGATCATAATGGACTAATCCGTTCATAGGCCTCTCTCCCTCGGACTGAGGAATTTTGAAAAGGGTTGGGTTCTAATATCAACCTACGGCGCGAAAGAATGATGCAATGTAACCAGCATACCGCAAGAAACAGAAAAACAAGATAATTTTTTCTTTGGAAAAGTTATTTCCTAATTCGAACAATTCCGTACATGGGTGGGATTCGAACCAAGCACAGTGAGGCAGCGAGCAACCGCTTTGATCTAAATTAAACCGGCCCTTGTACCACTCGGCTACGCGGAAGACAAAATCCCTCCGAATAAACAAGCTTTTAAGGCACGCTGCGCAAGGTCGATCGTGACTATGAAAGAGAGAAATTAATATGGAATTCAAAGGACAAAGCAGAAATTGAGGTAAACACGCGGAGAATATACAATGTATAAATCTTTCATGAGCGCGAGAGAATGATGAAATGAATCCAGCATACCGCAAGAAACAGAAAAAAACAGGTTAATTTTTTCTGTCTAAATATTTATTTCCTAGTTCGAAAAATTCCGTATAGGGGTGGGATTCGAACCAAACACACTGAGGCAGCGATCAACCACTTTGATCTCAATTACCCCGATCAACTTGCGAAGCGTGCCCTAAAAGCTTGTTTATTCGGAAGATTTTTGTCCTCTGCGACTGCGAATTTAGCGTTAATTATTTTCTATTACAATAGTAAACGTACACCCAACCTTATCTTGAAAAGACAAAACAGGACCTCACTTAATACTTAACCAGAGAAGTAATTTAATATATGAATATACCTGCAAAATGGGAGAATGTGAGCTCCAACCTCATTCATATATCGGAATGACAAAAACAAAGTTTGCATGAAGAATGTGTTATCATTTAAGCTCGTGCTCCCCAAAACACATACACTTGAACAACATGGAAGAGAACTGGACTAGAAGTCACTCCAAGATAATACCGAAATCCTAGTATATGCTCCAAATCGCCGTCCCTACTTATATTAGAAGCCTTCTATATAAAAGAAAAAACAGCCAAAATTAAATGCGTAAACAAACACAATTCATTCTGCCTTCCTCACGTCCCCGCGCCCCGAATAATAATCTCTGTTTATTTTAATCCTGTGCGTTACCTTTACTTTGATGAGGGTCTTCAATCCCTCGCTAGTCGCTGCTGCATCTTCCAACCAGTAGGGCAGAAATAAGACTAGGCAAGCAAAAAGTTTGGCTAATTACAGATGCAAAACAGAACCACAAAGGAAAAATGAACTAAACAAACTCATAAAGTAGGGGGATGAGAAACAGTTCAACTTTCTGCTTAAAAACAATAACCAAACTTAAGAACATAAGAACATAAGAAAAGAAGGAGACTGCAAAAGACCATTCATGGCCTACACTTGGCAGCTCCTGTTCCATTCAACACACAAAAGATTTCTTACCAGAGAAAAGTCATCAACATTGTCACCCTTAACAGGAGTTTGTCAGATCTAATCTACAATATACATAAAATGCATCCAGAGGATTATGTCCATTCATGCAACCGCAAAATATAATCTTCCCACTCCTTAGAAAAATATATACATATGTACATAAAAAAAAGTCAGTCCCATCTAGCAGCTTCATCCATATATTTATCTAATCTATTCTTAAAACTACCCAGAGAGGAGGCTTCTATCACATGCCTAGTGAGCCTATTCCATTCATCTACCACACGATTTGTAAACCAATTCCTCCCAATCTCCTTCCTAAACCTATACTTATCAAGCTTAAACCCATTGCTACGTGTTCTGTCATGTTCACTAAGTATAAGAACCTTACCCAGATCCCCTTTATTATATCCTTTTACCCATTTGAAGACTTCAATCAATTCCCCTCTGACTCTTCTCCTTTCCAATGTATGTAGATTTAGTTTTCTGAGCCTTTCACCATAAGGTAAGTTCCTTAGCCCACCAATCATCTTTGTCATCCTTCTCTGCACAGACTCAAGCAAATCAATATCCTTCCTATAATATGGTGACCAAAATTGTACCGCATAGTCTAGATGAGGCCTAACTAGCGCCAGATACAGTTTTAGAATGACTTCAGCACTCTTATTGCTTACACTCCTCCTAATGAATCCCAATATCCTATTAGCTTTATTCTTAGCATTTAGACATTGCTTTCTAGGACGAAGGTCTGAACTTACCAAAATACCCAAGTCTCTCTCACAATCAGTCCTCCCTAAAATTCTCCCATTTAATTTATAACTATTCAATGGATTATTTCTACCTATACTAAGTACACTACATTTGTCTATGTTAAACTTCATTTGCCATTTCTCGGCCCAATTGGACAGAATGGTCAATTCCTCCTGCATTACAACAGCATCAGAATCAGCCCTAATGGCCCTACCTAGCTTAGTATCATCAGCAAATTTACTCAGGTCACTACTTATACCTATGTCAAGATCATTAATATAAATTAAGAATAGCAAGGGACCCAAAACAGATCCTTGAGGAACTCCACTGCTAACACACCCCCACTCAGATTTAACTCCATCTATACTAACTCTTTGCTGTCTGTCACCAAGCCATGACTGAATCCACCTAAATATACTGCCATCGATCCCGTGTGCTTTAACTTTGCTCAGAAGTCGTAAGTGTGGCACTCGATCAAAAGCCTTACTAAAGTCCAAGTATAAAATATCATAGTTTTCATCATTATCTGCTGCTTCATACACCTTACTATAAAAAGACAGCAAATTAGTCAGACAGGATTTACCCTTACTAAAGCCATGCTGTGATTCTTTTATCAACTTATGCTTATCCAAGTGATCTCTAATATTCCTTGCTATAATAGATTCCATCATTTTCCCTACCACTGAAGTCAAACTTACTGGTCTGTAATTAGACATATTTGTTTTATCCCCTTTCTTAAATATAGGTATCACATTGGCTTTCTTCCATGCCACTGGCACAATGCCACTCTCCAATGATTTTCTAAAGATGCATGCTAGGGGCTCACTTAACACATCCTTACATTCTTTCAAAATTCTAGGAAAGAGCTCATCAGGACCGGGTGCCTTACTACTTTTGATTTTATCAATTTCCTTTGTCACTATCTCCTTTGTGATCAAGATATCCTTTAATTTCTCTTCATCATTACCCCGAAAGATCATTGACACCTCAGGTATATTTAGAGTATCCTCCTGTGTAAATACTGAGAGAAAAAAGTCATTTAGCATTCCAGCCATTGAGTCCCTATCACTCACTAATTCTCCATTGGAATCTATAAGTGGGCCTATTTTATCTCTAACCTTAGTTTTGTATAATTGATAAAAACTTTTAGGATCTTCCTTTGCCCTATTTGCCACTTTAATTTCATAATTTCTCCTTGCTACTCTAACTAACTTTTTAACATCTCTTGCTAGTTCATTATATCTCTGCCTTAAGTGATCCTCTCCATTTTTTATTTTCCTATAAATGCCCTTTTTAATGCCAATATAATGCTTAATTTTATCTGTCATCCATTTTGGGTCATTATTTTTAGTCCTAATCTCCTTATATGGAATGTTAATCATCTGACCTGTAATTAATTGCTCAATTATTCTTTCATACTCCTCTTCAATTGTAATCTCTTCCTCCTGGTGATTATTGTCTCCACTAACTGATATCATTGAATCTATTCCTGAATTGATTTCATTGCCTTGTTTCTGTACAACTGCCTCCAGGTAAGTCCTGAGCCCATTATAATTTGCTCTTCTAAAGTCAGGAATTTTAACATTGTTCATGCTACTATCAATACCATTCCATTTCATCTTGAATCTAATTTCACAATGGTCACTATTACCCAAATTTCCTCCAATCTCAGTATCCTTAATAACTTCTTCCCTATTTGTCAGAACTAAATCCAGTATATTATTACCTCTAGTGGGTTCGTTAATAATCTGCCTCAGAAAATTATCTTGGACAACATTCAAAAATTCCTCAGCCTCCTGATCACCCACAAGAGCTTCCCAGTCTATATTTCTGTAATTAAAATCGCCCATTATACACACATGCTTACTTCTACATGCCCGTTCAATCTCCTGCCACAGAAGATTTGAAGCTTCCTTACTAAGATTTGGTGGTCTGTATAATAATCCTAAGACAAGCTTGTTTTTACCTTCCTTTACATTTAGCCATAATGACTCTGTGTTATCATCTAATTTAATTGTACTGTTTACACAACACTGGAGATTATCTTTAATATAAATAATAACCCCTCCTCCTCTCTTCCTATTCCTATCTGTATGGAACATGTTAAAGCCCTCAATCTCAACCTCAGGTTTAAAGTGATTACCTGCCAAATCAAGCCATGACTCTGTTATCGCAATTATATCAAAATTCTCTTCACTCGCTAACGCTCTTAAGAGATCTATCTTATTCCTTATACTCCGACCATTTGTGTAGTATATTTTTAAGTTTTTTTTATTATTCCCATCTTCATTGCATTGTGTTTTTTTATTCCTAGTTATCTGCTCATTCACTTGTGCATTAGTCCCCCTATAATGCATCAGTATGCCCTCTCCCCTAGCTATTCCTCTATCACTGCATCCCTTCCATTTCCTACACCTGCCCTCTATTCCTGTTATTCCCTTACCTCTAACAGCTTCTAGTTTCCCACCCGTAAGGACCTAATCACACTATCCAGCTCCCCCCATAGAACCTCAACACCTGCCCGACTAAGATGGAGCCCATCCATCGCATACAACCTCCTATTCCCGTAAAACCCTCCCCAGACATCTACAAACACCAATCCTAGCTCCTCACACAGTCCTTTCACAAATTCATTCAAACCAATTGCACGCGACAACCATTCTACCCCCACATCCAATCTCGGAAGCACACCAGAAACAACACCTTTTACCCTGCTTTTACTCATCCTTTCAACTAACCTTTTATACTGCTCACGTAACTCACATGTACCCACCTTCTTTACATCATTCACTCCCACATGCGTAATCACAACTGCATCCCTCTCACACCCAGAAACCAGCCTATCATACCTCTCACAAACATCACTTACACCAGCACCCGGCAGACAAACTCTCATTCCCTTCCACTTGCTATCACTCAACTTCCTATCTAAATACCTAATCTGAGAGTCACCCATCACTAGCACCTCAGTCATTCTCCTATTCTGCCTTGGCCTAACATTACCCTCCCTCCTGCTCTCAGTCACGCTACCACCCATCCTGCTTTCATCCACAATCACACCAGGCAAATCACTTTCACACTCTTCCTCTCTCAGGACATTGAATCTGTTAGTCAACCTAACAGGTTCTATGTCCCTCTCATTCACACACCTAACCTGTCCTAACTTATCTACCCTATCCATTTTCACCCATCATTCATCATCACTCACAACTTCCACATTGTTCCCAGTCTTAGCCCTATCTTCCACCCTCTTAGCACTAATCTCACCCTTCAATCGCACACTTGCATCTCTTCTCACCTCAAACACCAAATCATTCAACCTCTTACATTCCCCACTCAACCTCCTAACCTCCCCTTCCAGAAAACACACACGGCATTCAGTTACATTCACTCTCCTTTCAACTCCACATGCATCACACACCACATACACACTACTTTCAAACGGCATGCTCTCACCATCTATACAAAAAGCCATACTCTCAGAAATTTACTAAGGAAAAAGTTAACACTCACCAAAATAAAAATTCTTGCTCAGGATTGCTGCCAGTTATCTTCCCCAAAAGTATTAATCACTAATGTATTTATTATACAGTGATTGATGTATTAAATAAATACAAGAAAAATTACACACCCAAATCAGTATTATATCCCAATCTTACAATGAGAATCAGGAGCTCCTGTAAGACAACCTTCCAGAACAAAGCCAGACAGCCAATTCATAAGAAAAGAAGGAGACTGCAAAAGACCATTCATGGCCTACACTTGGCAGCTCCTGTTCCATTCAACACACAAAAGATTTCTTACCAGAGAAAAGTCATCAACATTGTCACCCTTAACAGGAGTTCGTCAGATCTAATCTACAATATACATAAAATGCATCCAGAGGATTATGTCCATTCATGCAACCGCAAAATATAATCTTCCCACTCCTTAGAAAAATATATACATATGTACATAAAAAAAAGTCAGTCCCATCTAGCAGCTTCATCCATATATTTATCTAATCTATTCTTAAAACTACCCAGAGAGGAGGCTTCTATCACATGCCTAGTGAGCCTATTCCATTCATCTACCACACGATTTGTAAACCAATTCCTCCCAATCTCCTTCCTAAACCTATACTTATCAAGCTACGTGTCCTGTCATGTTCACTATGTTAAGAACCTTACCCAGATCCCCTTTATTATATCCTTTTACCCATTTGAAGACTTCAATCAATTCCCCTCTGACTCTTCTCCTTTCCAATGTATGTAGATTTAGTTTTCTGAGCCTTTCACCATAGGGTAAGTTCCTTAGCCCACCTGTAAGTTCCTTAGCCCACTTGCACTGACATCGTCTGGGAGAGCATTCCAGAGATTAACAAGCGAGTGCGAGCATCCGTATTTGAGTGGGATAGAAGGATTTTTTTGCTGTGACCACAAGTTCTGTTGTCTCTTCTACATTCAAACAAGTTGGGACAATGACCATTTAGGATCTTCCTGAGCCATAATTAGGTCTTCACAGAGAAGGTGTCCTTGATGGAGTTCAGGCCCAAATTAGATAATCTATCAGCATAAGAAAGAGCAGAAAATCCCCAAATCTTTTTTGTCCATCTCCTTTGTATAGACTCCCAACAAGTGCAAGTTGCCAACATAGCAAGTATTCCATACCACACAGCCAAAATCAATAATAGGTTGGGTAAATATGTAGATTAGCGACTCGGCCAAAAAAGTGTTTTTTTTGGTAAATATTTTTGTTCACCCCTGCCGGAATATTCATGCACATTTGAGTCGTCTGATGTCAGACCCCTCCCCCACCCCCATTATAATTCACAAAACGATTAAAGGCGCTGACATGATTTGGTTAAATCATTCACCTCTGTAAACGTTAGCACATTAGTCTATAAACAATTATGCTTACCTATTTCAATAACATGGGAGGTTAAGAGACTGTCCTGTATTTCTCCCATCTCGACTCCAACGATGAGTAGACGCACAAAACACTTGATACAAAATTTAAATTGTTCACTCAGAAATAAATTCATTAGAATATAATCTCCTGTTGCTAAATATGTAGATTAGCGGCCTGGCCGTAAAAATTTTTTTTGTGTAAATATTATCGTTCACTCGTGTCGGAATATTCATGCGCGTTTGAGTCCTTTTCAAATTATTATTCTAGAAACAATTAGGATTATATACTGGGGGGCTGTGCCCCCCAGACCCCCCCCAATTTAATGAAACTCAGGATCATCGTAGTGTAGTCCCCCCTTGTGTTTACCCCCACACGAGCCATCAACTTAAATGTACTTCAAAAACGTGAAACATTTTGGAACACAGACGAAATAGTACGTCCCATCTTTCGTGCCGATAATCTACATATTTACCCTCCTTTTAATACTAAAATATAGTTCCATATCAATATGTAAAAATATATCAAAATTTATTTTGCTATTCATATATAACATCAATAATCACAATTGTCCAACCTTGACTTGAAAAAGCCAATAGTTGCTGCATTTACTACTTCTGACAGTGCATTCCAACTATTAACTACTCTGACACTAAAGGAGTTAGCTCTAGCTAAAGTTCTCCAATGACCTCTTTTCTTTAGTTTATAAGTATTTGAACGTGTGTTGGTCTCAGAGTACTCGAAGAAGAGCTTATAGTCAATATCCTCCAATCCATTTAGGATTTTATAAGTTTCTATTAAATCACCTTTGTCTCCTCTTCTCAAGTGTAGTGAGACCCATTCGCTCACATCTTTCCTCGTATTCAAGATCCCTCAATTCTGGAACAAGCTTAGTCATACATACTCCTTTGGATTTTTTCAAGCTCAAGTATGTCCTTTTTGTAGTACGGTGACCAGCTCTGGACAGCATATTCAAGGTGTGGCCTAACAAGCGCACAATATAAACTATGACAAGTATCTAAATCAATTTCAGGAAAATGTCTCTTAATCAGCCCTACCATCCGGTTGGCTTTCTCTGCTACCACATTAACATGATGTGAAGGCTTTAGGTCTGCTGACACATAAACTCCTAAGTCCTTTTCTACATTTGATTCCTTGAGTTGCTTTCTATTGAAATCATAGTTTTTATGTGGATTTCTGTGACCAATGTGCATGGTGACACATTTATCGGCATTAAAGTCCAGCAACCATTTAACACTCCAATTTTCAAGTTTTTTCAAGTCCCTCTGCATTGATTCAATGTCTTCTTGTGATCTAATTTCCTTAAAAATCTTTGCATCATCAGCAAAAAGCAATACTGGACATTCCAATTCATTCACTAGGTCATTAATGTAAATAAGAAATAGTACAGGACCCAAAACGGAACCCTGTGGTACTCCTGAAGTTACCCTCAGTTTATCAGACTTGGTCTCTCTTATCTCCACATACTGTTCCCTTCCAGTTAAAAATGCCTTAATCCAATGTAAAATTTTACCTCTTATCCCATATGCCTCCAACTTACTTAATAGTCTCTCATCATCATCATCATCATGGTACAGGCTCATGAGGTAATCCTGTAGTCGCCCAGTTGGCGACTACAGGATTACCAACTTGTTCTTAAAGGACTGGAGACTTGTGGCTGTGATCACTTGATCTGGCAGAGAATTCCAGTCATTGACAATCCTCTGTCCAAATACATTTTTCCTCACCATCTTCTGGCAATGGCATTTAAATAGTGCAAAATGATGAAGATGATGTAATAGAAGCAATGATAGAAAGAAACCTATACCTAAGTTCTATAACTGATATTAGAGATAAGATAAAAGGTGTTTTTAAGAAGAAAGCAGCAGGGCGTACTACCCACTACATATTTAAGTGTTCACCAGATGTTCGCAGAGCTATTCATGATAATGGTGACAAGGTTATGTTACAATGGGGAAGATTATGTAGTACGTGACAGGTACCATGTACTTACTTGCTTTTATTGTCAAAGGTATGGCCATGTTGAGGACAATTGTAAGTTTAAAGATCAAGATAGAATATGTGGTATTTGTTCTGAAAATCATGAAACTAAGAATTGTTCTTCTCAGGCTACTAGATGTGCAAACTGTATGAGACAGAAATGTGCAGATACTGTACACAGAGTAAACTCCAGGGATTGTAAATCATTTGAGACAGAAATTTTAAGTTTACCAGCAATTACTGATCATGGATATTAATACTGAGTTTTTCACTTGTGGTTTTGTAAACATTCAATCTGTTGGTAACAAAACGCTTGAAATTAAAGAACTGCTTAATGAGAAGATGTTTGACGTATTTGCTATTGCTGAAACTTGGTTGCATAGTTTTGACTTTTCTAAAATAAATGAGATGACGCCTTCTACGCACACTTTTCTTCATGTTGCTAGGGAAGAGGGGATAGGGGAGTGTGTTGGTGTTTTTGTATCAAATGCTTGTACATATTTAAAGACTAAGAAGAATAGCAGTAAGTAGTTTTGAGTATATGGAAGTGAATTTCAAGTGCAATAATCAGTGGGTGTCTTTTGTGGTTGTTTATAGACCACCTTCATCTAGTGTTAGTGTATTTATTGAAGAATTTGGCTCATTGCTGGAATTGATTGATATGGTGTCTTTAAAAGTTTTTATTGTAGGGGACTTCAATATATGGATGGACGATCTAGTTAACCGTGACACAATTAGACTATCTGAATTATTAGATTCCTATCAATTGATAAACAATGTGTGGACTCAAACTTCAATTATGGGACATACTTTAGATCTGGTCATAGGTGGGGGACTTTGATTTTGTCTTCCCCTGGTGATGGTGCTTTTTGTGGGTGGGTTTTGACGGAGGCGGATGACCTTTGATAGGCCCTTGTGGCTTTTGTCATCCGTGTAATTATGTTATGTATGTTATCATTTATTGATGTGGTGACACAGAAAATGGGTACTGAATTTAATGAACCTTGTAACCATAACAACATATTGCTGAAATCTGAGTGTGTGGATTGTGCCACTGATGTTTATAATATTGTAATTAAAGGTGAATTTGAAGAACAATGTCCTCAACTGGAAAAGGTCATTACAGTCAAGGACAAATCTCCATGGTTTAACAGTGAGATCTTACTACTGAAAAGGGAGAAAAGACGTAAAGAATGTAAATGGCGGAGATTGAAGACTGCCAAGACATGGGAGGAATTTAAAAATGTTAGAAATAAATATAACTACATGATAAGGAAGAGGAAAATAGAATATTATAACTTGAAAATTAATGAGGCTGGATCAGATACAGCAAAGTTATATAAGTTTTTGAATAGTTTATCTGGTAATGTAAGAAGGAAGAAACTCCCGGATGGTTTTTAGTTAAGGCCTTTTTATTGTTCCTTAGAGATAAAATGTTACATATAATCAGTGGATTTAATGATACACGTTCTGTAGCTGTGGTTGTACCTGTTACTGAATTTAGACTATTGAGTTTTCAAACTGTGAATAAGGATGCTCTTGTTCGAACAATAAATAGATCAAAGAAAACATTCTGTGCCATTGATCCAATGCCAATGTCAGAATTGAATGTGGCAGAAAACTTTTCCCATCTTATAGATGTTTTGATGATATTGGTGAATACTAGTATATCTACATGTTCTTTTCCTAAATCTGAGAAATCTGCCATTGTAAAACCTATACTAAAGGGGTCATTGGATTGTCAGAGTTTGAGCTCATATAGACCAGTTTCTAATTTGTCTTATTTATCTAAATTATTAGAATATGTGATTCTTGAACAATTGACTGATTACTTGGAACAGATCCATGCTTTTCCTGACTGTCAATCAGCTTACAGGCAGTTGTATTCCACTGAAACTACTTTATGTTCTGTTATAAATGATGTATTGGAAATAATGGATGAGGGTAAATGTGGGATATTAGTCTTGCTTGATCTCAGTGCTGCCTTTGACACTGTTGTACATGAGTTACTTTTAAATGACTTGAGATATATTGGTATTGAAGACAGGGCACTTCAATATCTAGATAGCTACATCAAAGATAGGACATACAGTGTACAAATTGCTAATTCATTTTCATCAACGTAAGCCTTGACACGAGGTTTCCCTCAGGGAAGTGTATTAGGCCCCATTCTCTTTTGTATTTATACCATTGGTTTATCAGCAGTTTTAGAAAGACATGGAGTTAAATTTAAATTATATGCTGATGACACCCAGTTTTATTTCTCAATCTCTGACATTGAAAGTACTGTTCAGGATCTTAATGATGTTTTACTAAGTATTAACATAACATAACATAATTTCACAGATGACAAAAGCCACAAGGGCCTATCAAAAGTCATCCCTATCCATCAAATCCCACCCACATAATGCATCCATAGGATTTTGTCAGATCATGCATCTACAATATACAATTTAACAATCCATAGGAATGTCCAACCATGCATCTACAATATATAATTTAAAGCCTCCATAGGAGTCTGTCAAAAACAAAATCAAAGTCCCCCAAAATATACAATAAAAAGAAACTGCATCCACAAGAATAAGTCAAGAAACATATCCACATACTAAAAAGTAAGAAATTAACCCTCCATCCCCATATAATCAGCCAATCTGCGCTTGAAAACATTCAAGTTTGGGCTGTCTACAGTCTCAGGTGGCAAACTATTCCAAACAATTAAAGCTTAATTCTGATAAAACTGAATATATGTTAATTGGCAGCAAAGATAAGCTAAGAATTCTGGGCAACATTGTATTGAGTTTAAATAACAATCCTGTTAATTTTGTTGATAAGGTTCATGATAGACTTGGTCCTTGAGGCAACCCAGCCTCAGACGGTAGGGCCTTCCATGGGGGGGGGGGGAATCCTGGCTTGGTGCCAAGCACCGAACCCAAATCCACCCCTATGCAAGGTCCTCCTCAAATGGCCAGGGTTTCCGAGGCAGTAAAAGGAGGGGAGGGATCTCCTCCAACCGGTGCCCCTACGACTGCCAGGACCTTCTCCATTTCAGAGCAAGACCTGGCTGAGGCCGGTCCATCTGGCCAGGGGGCTCCTACCGGCGGAGGGGGAAAGCGGGTTCATTCACCACCCTCCTCTCCAAAAAAGAAAAGAAACAAAAAAAAGATTAAGAAGACTCGTGGCTCCTCTCCATCCACGGGGGCTGCGGGGATGGATGGGTCTGCTGCCACTTTGGCAAGCGACCAAGCCAAGATTGGCACATCCAGCCCCTCTACCCCCCCATGTGCGGAGCCCCTGACTATGACTAAGACCAAAAGTGCACAGGATGGAGCCTCAATAACATTGGGACCCCTCATTCAGAGGTTACCTGGCATTTTTTAGCCCGCTGTCTTCAAACGCTTCCTCGTTATTCACTCCACTGATGGCAGCATATTGGCCAAAGGCAACACGATCCATTAGAGGAGAGCATTAGAGGAGAGCATTAGCTAGTGCAATTAGTAGAGAGCCGAAGGTGACCCGTTTCTCGGACAGGAGCCTTCTGGCGAATCCCGCCGAGGCGGCCAAGATAAGTGCTCTTCAGACACTTCGTGGCACCCTGGTGAGTGTGATGCCGCACTCTACCATGAACATTGTGAAAGGAGTAGTTTATGCAAGGGAACTCGTTGACTACTCCACAGAGGACATCACCTTAGAGCTGGCTGACCATGGGGCGGTCAAGGTCGAATGTGTGATGAGAAAACAGGGAGTGGCCTCGAGACCCACCCCTACACTCTTCATCACGTTTGACTGTGACAAGCTCCGGGTCGGTGCGTGCCAGTTGGTACTGCTACCGCATGAAGGCATTCATGCCACTGCCACGGCGGTGCTATTACTGTCACCGCTTCGGCCATACGAATCATTCTTGTAGATGTGCAAAGTCGGGGTCACCCAAAGTCTGTGTAAATTGCTCCAAGGCTGCACATGTTAAGTCTAAATCGTGTGTGGCCAAGTGTGTCAATTGCGGAGAGCTGCACTCTGCTTCTTTGAAGCAATGTGGTGCATATCTCCTTGAGAAAGAAATCTTTCCCGTTCAGGCCCAGGATTGACTCTCATCCCATGAGGCTAAGGACTTGGTCCTGGCGTGGCCGGTTCTGCAGGCTCTACTCAACCCAGGCACTTCCCTGGTAAAGCTGGCGGCAAAAAGGGTTCATACCCAGACATGGCTAAAACCAGGGCTCCCCCCTCTTCCCCCAGCATGACCGTTTCCTGTAAGGCGAAATGGCTACGCGCCTCCACCGAGTCGTTAGACTCACAGGAGGCAACACCCCTGAAGTTGGTCACCAGGCCATCTTCCTGGGTTCCTAAAGCTGTCCCCCGAAAGGAGGACAGCAAGAAAGGAGCTTCAGCTTCTTCGTTCACGCCTAGTGGTGGGCTGAGTGGCTCAGAGACGGTGGTTCCTCGAAAAGAGGGCCCCCCCCGCCTCCGAAGCCTCAACTCCCGCCTAAGGTTTCGAGGCGGAGGGAGGAAAAGACTCGCATGGCGAGCCCAACCTCCCCCAATAAGTCCTCGAAGGCAACAGCGCTTTGTCCAGCCAACAGTGCCCGGGGTTCTGCCTCCAGGAAGTGTACGGCCATTCCCGGGAGGGTCTTCTGTTCGAAGAGGGCCCTCCGCGTCTCCTCCGAGCTAGGCCTGGAGGGCATATTCCTTCAATGGAATTGCCGTGGACTCCTGGCAACAGGGAGGAGCTGCGGAGGCTCATGTCGTCCCGTTCCCCGTTAGCTATCGTTTTGCAGGAGACCATGCTAGGCGCGTGCCCCCTGCCCGCCCTTCCGGGGTATAAGGGTCTTGCGACCCCACCACCGCAGGATGGCTGGGCTGGGGGATGTGCGGTTTACACCCAGCATGATGTCTCCATTCTTCCTTTCACTTTAGATACCTCCTTTCAGGCAGTGGCTGTGCAGCTTCACCTCGATAGGAGGTATACTATCATTTCTGCGTACATTCCACCGTCAGCTGACTTCGATGCAGGGGACTTCTGCCGTGCAGTGGCATGGTTGCCGAGGCCCTTTCTCTTGCTTGGAGATCTGAATTGCATGCATCCTCTCTGGGGAGATTACTTAATAAATCCCAGGGGACAAGTCCTTGCCGATCTGATCGAAGAGCTTGAGATGGTGTCCTAAATGTGGATGAGTTTACACATCACTGCCTGAGAACCGCTTCATTTTCTTGCCTTGACCTATCTTTGTGCTCTTTGAGGAGTTGTGCTCTTCGGACGCACAGCCTGATTTTGATTGGGGGGAGGAGTGGTCGATGACCTCCATGGTAGTGATCACTTTCCAATTCAAATATCATTTTCAGGGCAACTGCTGCCTGAGAGCCCACCTCGGTGGTGGTTGGTGCGGGCGCGATGGCCTGCATTTCAGGAAAACTGAGTTCTCTATCTCAGTCGAGGAGTTTAGGTCGATAAATGAGGCTGTTGAGTTCTTCTCCGGCAACCTCCTGACTACTATTCCTAGAACATCTGGCCATTTTGCACGCCGACCACTCCCATGGTGGTCGGCCGTGTGTGAGACGGCCCTCAAACAGAAGCGTTATGCCTACATGCGCTATAATCGCCGCTCAAACGATTTCACTGTTGGTGAATTTCGTCGGGCTAGGGCTAGGTCCCGGTATATTTCGAAGCACGCCTGTCGCTCTTCTTGGTGGGCATACGTGTCTTCACTTAACGGGAAGACCCCTTTAGCAGAGTTGTGGAAGCGAGTCAAAAGGATTCGGGGCAAGTTCTCGTAGGACCCCCCCTCCCGTTCTACAAGAGAATGGGACTGCAATCTCGGACCCCGCGTCCGTGGCAGAATCCTTCGTGACCGCTTTCTCCGCATGGCTTTTCTGTTAGATTTGTTCAACAGGATCTGGGTGTAGGGTCTCCTCCCAGATTCCTGGCGAATCGCTACTGTGCTTGCCTTTCGCAAACTGGGGAGAGATCACTCTACTCCGGCTGGTTTCCTCTTGCATGTGCAAGTTGATGGAGAAATTGGTAAATGTTAAATTAGCCTTTTACCTGGACAGCAGAGGCCATCTGTCTTCTGCACAGTGTGGCTTCCGCAAGTTCCACTCCACATCGGATGATCTGCTCCGACTGGAAAATGGCGTCTGCGAGGCCTTCCTTCATAGACAGCACTACGCCACAGTGTTTTTCGATCTGGTGAAGGCCTATGATACCGCATTGTTAAAGATTTTTCTGAGACAGCACTCAAGTAAAGGAATAAATAAACATTGCCTGCATTTTGTAAGAGCGACTGGAATAAAAACATTCCAGTAGTTGATTGCAGAGGGCTTTAATAGCCTAAAGAAGTGACTGGATCTTAACGAAAATTGACCATGGAGGCGCCAGGCACCAGGCCCCATAAGACACGCACACCCAGTTTTTGTCACAAGAGTGACTGCCGGCAAGATTTTCCCCGGGGGTCCAGCAAATCGTAAACCGTAGTACCATGTAAGATAACTCCTCTTTGTGTTGTCCCTTCTTTTTGTATTTGCTGTCTCTTTAGTATTAATATATATATTTTTGATTGATAGGGTTCCAAGATAGGATTGTTTCTGTTATATATAAATAGGCTCATTGTGTGCATATTTACCTATAATTTTGTAAATATTATTGTATTTTTTGTTAGTAAAGGACTGTACATACAATCCGTTTCATTCTCCTTCAATTTCTCACATCCGTATTAGTGTAGGAAGCAGGTTGGATGGATTCGGGCTAGTATAGATTTTCGGCCTGCTACAGCATGGCGATACGGTATCATGGAGACTCTCCACATGATGGGGGCGAGGGGACGCCTCCCAATGTTTATATCTGAATTTTTGCTAGATCGTCAATTCTGTGTACGGGTGGGGGGAGCCCTCTCCGGCCCAAAGGAGCAGGAAGAGGGTGTCCCGCAGGGAAGTGTCATCAGTGTCACACTCTTTGCCCTGAGCATCAACGGCATCACCTCGGTGCTGCCGGAAGATTTTCTCGCTACGCTCTACATGGACGACCTTTCAATCTCTTTTGGCGCGCCCCAGATGCAAACTCTGGAGCCTCGACTCCAACAGGCATTGAACCACGTCTCTCGCGATGCCGAAGCGCACAGGTTTCGATTTTCTTTGGCCAAGACTAAGGCGGTGTACTTCTGCCGCCATCCACAGCTTCACCCCGACCCAAATTTGTTTCTTAATGGGGTGCGCCTGGATGTGGTTGAGTTGCACCGTTCCCTTGGTATTCTATTCGACCGACGCCTTACCTGGGAGGCTCATATTCGCAGCCTTAGGGTCTCTTGTACCCGCGCCATGGATATTCTCCGCTCCGTGACGTTCAGCGCTTGGGGCGCTGATAGTGCTACTGCCCTACTTCTTTATCGATCCTTTGTTCGTTCGAAGCTCGACTATGGATGCGAGTTTTATGAATCCACAGCCGAGCGTTTATTGCGGAATGTGGATTTGATCCACCACACCGGCCTTCGCCTTGCGACCGGTGCCTTTCACACTTTCCCCATTGAGAGCCTGTTGGTTGATTCTGGAGACATGCCACTCTCCCTACGCCGCGTGCAGTGCATCACTCGCCTGTACGTGCGAGCCCGGCGCCTCCCTCAGTCGCCAACAGCTCTCACTGCATCCGCAGCTGATCTCGACGGTGCCTATGCCGCCGAGAGACGCCAGTCATACCCTAAGCCCTTTGTGTTTATGGCCAGGAAACTCCTTCGACAGCTAGGTATAGCTCTCGTGCCGGTGGCGCCTCTGGTTCTGCCCAGGACGCCACCCTGGAGGGTACCACATTTGGCTATTTGTCGCCACGCCTCTGCTCCCAAAGCTTGTAGTGTTGTGAGTATTGCGTTAAACTTTTTGGAGCACAGCTCGTGTCACGCTGGAACCATGCCAGTGTATACGGATGGCTCCAAGTCTCGAGAGGGGGTCGGCTTCCACGCCGTATCCCCTCTGTTTGAAGTGAGTGGGGCTCTGCCAGGCGCTGCGTCTTTCTTCACGGGTGAGCTGGTGGCAATACACCACTCGATACTGGAGATGGTAGACTTGTTGACTTTTGGGGAAAGGCTGACCTTCTCCCTATTATTTAAGCAGGTTTTTTTTTTTGCTTTTGTTTTTCCCCTCATAGGTCGCACGCTCCTGCACGCTTCCTTTTCCCATTTTTTTTTGGGGGGGGTTGTTTTTTGTCTTTTTTAATTTTATTTTAAAGTAGCCTAGTACTAGGCCAGTTTTTGATATGGCGACTAATGCCCAAGTATGCAGTCTCCAGATGAGCTCTTTTTAAAAAAAAAGTTAAAAAAAATTGAAGTTGCAAACAAAATCCATAGATATTGTGTATATATCAATGACTGTTGAAAACACTAATGAGAATTACATAAATGAGAAACAAAAATATATACAGATAGGTGGAGCTTGATAACAGGAAGGTGTGGTCAACCATCAAGCAAAAGAAAACAATCTTTCCCTAAAAGACAAGTAGAGTCAATTAATTATATAATATATTTGATAAAATACTCATTCAAATGAAAGATCGTTTCAGTTCAATAGAAAATTTAGAATTCATTGAGTTATATGATGTTATCTTCCAGGAAAAGCTTTTGAATATTTGAAAAAAAGCTATAGTTCCTTTGTGAGTTTCCTCATCTCTGTTCTGAATTGTGTATCCTATATTCGCGCAAATCTCTTGTGAAAAAGAATGTTACCGATCTCCTTAAATTTTTACTTGAAAATGAAATGGACAAATGTCTAAAAGAAATATACACATTAACAAATTGGATTCTAACTATGCCAATAACAACAACAAAGTGAAGACAGGCTTTCTATCTTGCTATTATTTCAATTGAAAATAAATTTCTCTAAAAACTTATGAAGAATTGAGAGAAGTTTTATAAGACAGTAATTGAAGAATTATCAAGAAAACACGACAAGCAGAATTTCTATATACGTAGTGTTTCGCCATTACCCTAGATAAGTCTGAAATTTGTAACATTTTTTTCCAATATTTAAAAAAAAATTCTGAACTATTAATAAATTTATGTTTTACCTTTTCTTTGATTACTAAACATGGCGTTGAATAAAGTTTTTCTAAAATGTATCAAAATGTTTATGAAAGCTATTCAAACTTACCTACTAAATTTTATATGTAATTTTCTGTATTTCATAAAATTGCACACCTAAGCAAAAATGCCACCAAGTCACCACTGATATATATATATATATATATATATATATATATATATATATATATATATATCTCCTAAAAGAATGCTAAATGTTGTTAGGCCTTTAGTTTTTCTACCACATTCCTTGACTGCCGACATATAAGCCTTACTTTTATTTGAGCACAAAAGCTAAACAACAGTTTCATTTCCTTACCTTACAATGTTTCTGCCTGTGGATACAACGTGGGAACTGCATTCCAAAAATAGTGAAACCGATCCTCTAGTCAAGGAAACATTTGGGCTTTGGTAGAAGAAATAAAGAGTGAGATATTTCCGAAAGAATTTTTCTCTTCTGTTAAACTATAAATGCCACTATAGACTTGCGATTGCACAAAACTTTGATAAATAAGCGTTCAAGACTGAGATTCCAGTCTCCTTCACAGATCATTTTGAACAAATGAGGTAGAATGAAATTAACAATTGTCTGTAGAAAAATGCACTCTGGGGTCTAAATCTATCTGCTTTGTGATTGGTCAAAAATTATGTCAGCAGGTCATGCAGGTATTGGTGGGTTGCTGCCAGGTCACACATGCATCAGCATGAGCAAACAATACCTACCAAACTTTTGCCCATATTGGCAGGATCATTGAAATATTTTATTTTTTTCTCCCAAATTCTTGAACCCTCATTGTGACATTGAGCACTTGATGAGTCCCCACTCTAAATAGGACCCAGTGACCCCTGAGTAATGGAGCATTCCCTTTGGCAGGAGACAACTAAAGTCTCTCTTCCTGATCTAAGGCCTTCTCTCTCCTTCTCTCTCCCTGAACTGCCAATTTACAGTCAAGGGGGCATTTGCTTTTTGGCCTGCATAAAAGTTATGTATGTACTACTAATATGAAAGAAGGTATGATTGAAGAGTGATAGAAGACTGGTTTTGGAATCAATTCCAGTATTGCTTATATTTTTGTAGAATGTAGTTTGGAAGTTTTTGACCCATATATGGTAAATTTATTTAAAACATTTGTATTATAAAAGATTTCATGCGTAAGTTATTGTATCAAATGTATATTTGGGGGGAAATTAAAATAAGTAGCAAAAGGTAGTATATAATTGAAAGTACTGTCTCTGCCCAGCTGTACTTGTCCCTTTCAGGTCTCCCAAACTTAAAAAGAGAAAAAAAATTAGTACATAGATTTGATTTCACCACACAATAGTGTAGAGTGCAGGCAACAGGAGCAGCTATAATTTTAACTATACCTCAATTATCTCTTCCCACAGAATTTTATAACATTGTACTTTGATAAAAAAGAGTAGTGCATCAACTTGAATCTACCACTAGTTTTCATTTTATTGTTGTAGTTATTACTATATTTAGTTCTTGGCTGTTTCTATTGTTATTATATGGTCTAAGAACAGCAACTGAAATTCAGCCATGGGACGACGAAGTATAAATACCACCAAAAGTGGTAAATATATGAATCCAACTGATCAAGCCCGTATGTATTATCAGTTTTTTTTCACTTATATAGTACTCCTGGAGGAGGCTAATAAGCCAGTGAATCTAGCTTAAATTACTATTACTACAATTTATGGTTTATGATCATGGTTTTTATGATTGAGGCTTCTATGCTCCATAAGCTCAATATAATCAAACTCCTGTTTTTGTACTTTCCAAACTTCATTCAATTTCCTTTCAAAGCTATTACTGACTTTGCATTTACTTCAAACTGTTCCACCCATTCATAATTTTATTACAATATGTACCTATATTTTCTTTAATTTTCTCCCACAACTTTCCCTGGCTGACTTGTAAATCCTCTTGTTATACCCTTATGTCACTGTCACTATGTTTAGTAAGTATTCCTTTGCATACAGCACCATTATACATACCATTAACCATCTTAAAAGTTTCTATCACAGGTAAATATTTCATATAGGTCTCAATAATACTTTATTATTTGGTAAAGGTCACAATAATAAGGGTACACAAATTGAATTTCTTGTTTATATGTACATTTCTTATGTTTCGAGCTTATTATTACTGTTATTATTAGTGCAGTTATTATTTCATTTTTCTCCCTCTAATATGATGATAAAATATGAATTTTAGGTTGTCTTTATATCAGGTTATGCCCATATATCAAATATTTGACCTATCGTATCTCCGCTAGACTTGTAGGTCATATCATTGTTGGAAAGTCTAACTTTTTCAATCTTTCTTGATATAGCGGCTTCATATTTGGCACAGTTTTGTTGCTCTTCTCTGAACTGCTTTAGCTGGTTCCATATACTTTTTATATAGGGCACCATGATTGATGTGAATATTTAAGGTGTAGTTAAACTAGCACCCAACCATCTCCATTTGCTCTTAATTTTGGGTGTTCTTGGCTGAGTTGAGTAGATATATTTTCTCCAATAATAACAAAGTTAAGCTGCATTGGGAATGGTAAGTTGATGGATGGATCCACAACTCCAGTTGACTTCACAACAGCTAACATATAGTGTAACCTTTCCAATTAGATGTCTTTGAACAACCCCGTAAGGGGCATGGCAATTCACCTTCCTGGCTGCCATACTGATGGGCCTCAGCACCCTGTCTGGCCGCAGCTTAGCCTCTTCTTTCTGACACCCTGTCTCCTAACCTGCTTCCTCACTTTCCCACAACTTTCTCTGGCCAGCCCCTAATTTCACAGGGTAGATGCCGACCAGCTTTCTCTCACCCAACCATCCCGGATTGGGACTGAGGGGGGAGGGGACAATGCACCCTCACCCCACACCTTCCTCACATAGCCTTTCTTTTTCCTTTCTAAAGTACCCCCATGGCTATTGCCACCCGTGAGGGTTTGCAAGGTGCTGGCAGGCAAACCGAAGACCAAGTTCTTGCCTTCGGTTCTACAAAGCCTCTTTTATTCACACACTTTGTGTCACAAATCAAGCACTTTTATCTACACAGATGGATCTAAATCTTCTGATGGGGTAGGAGCTTCTGCTCTCTTCCCCTCCCATCATGTGTTTGTGTGACTACCCAATACAGCCTCTATCTTCATGGCTGAGCTTGTCACGATACTGGCCTCACTGTACACCATCTCTTCTTCATCACCGGGATCTTATACAATATTCTCTGATTCCATCAACTCTTCGGAGGCTTTAGTCTTTTTATTTCCAGATCACCCGCTGGTTTCAAAGATCCAACAGTGGCTTTTTTATTTATTCTCGTTCCACGAAGTTTTTTTCTGTTTGGTACCTAGCCACATAGGTATAAAAGGAAATGAGAGAGCAAATGCTGTTGCCAAGGCAGCTGCATCTCTAGGAACCTCCACCCCTTCTCCTCTTCCTTTCCGTGAGTACGTGGTTGGCCAGTGGCAGAGGACTTGGGATGAACTCTCCTCCAACTAAACTGCATGCCTTCAAACAGTCAGTCCGTGCCTGGCCACGCACTACTAGGACCCGTACTCAGGATGTTATTCTATGCCATCTGAGAATTGGGCATTGTCCTCTGACACATGGCTTTCTGATGGAAGGCCTTCAGCAGCCTCCAATGTGCACTCACTGTGGAGTACCAATGTCTGTACTCCACCTATTTGCTGAATGCCTACGATTCCATACTCTGAGGCAAAGGCTTTTCCCTTTTATTTGCCAAGGGATGTGTCCTCAGCAGGTTCTGAGGAGCATCCTTTCCGAACATGAGTGCACCTTTAACAAATGTTTTATCATTTTTAGAACCAGATAGACATTCATGTCTTTTGATTTTACAGCATTCTAGCGGCATTTATTTTTCTACGTTTTTACTCCCTCTTCCTTTTTTTATCTACAGTAAACCCTTGATATAACGAACTTCAATATAACAAATTTTGGATATAACAAACCAAATTTCCTGGCCAAACTCCATCAGGTTTAATGAACCGAAGTTCGTTAAATCCGCTGTAGTCCACTTGACTTTATTAGTAATATTCGTAATTACATACATATTACATATCCATGCAATACAGTCTTTATATACATATTTACTTATACAGATTAACGAATGAACCATCGTTATTTCTATCGCTTTTAAGGACCATCAGGTTTAACAAACTTTTGGCTGTAACAAACAACCCCCCACCCCATATAGTTCTTAGCAAAGCAGATGGGAGATGGCTGCAGGGAACTTAAAATTGTGCGCCTTTGGGCCGTGACCGTTTCCATGGACCTACCCCTCAATACTGCTGCCTTCTTTGAATTGGGCACACTCATGGGTGCACCACCATTTACTGGAACACTCACCCGTGCTTTATTGTGATGAGTGTGTTGTTCCCCGGCCTGTTTGAACATTCTTGTTGAATGTTCCAGTCTGAGTGATCTTTGCACACGTTACCTGTCCTCGTATCGGGATGAGTGGGGTTGCTACTGTTTGTCCCTTGTACTCTGATTGGGTTTGTATACTCAGACTTGTGGACTATCTGACTTTTTGTAGGAGGCTGGCCTACTCCATTTTATTTGACCCTTTGTTGTAAGTTGCATGTTTTTGTTTCCTTCTTTTCTTGCCCTTTCACTTAATTTGTTTCTTTGCCTTTGCTTTTTTTTGTTTTTCTATCTTTGTTATTTTGTTTTGCTTTTTTTTTGTTAATTTAGCCTAGTATTTGGCTGTAGTGTGATTGGAGCAACTTTTGCTCTAATAGGTAGTCGCCAGATGTGCTCTTAAAGAAAATTCACTCCTTTTCTTGTTTACAAGGATGTAGTTGGGTTACATGCTTAATAAGCTTTAAGATTCCAGTTCTGAGTTAAAAATAAAGTAGGTGTCATTAACATATCTTAGGTAAAAGAGCTTCCAAGGCAATGGTCAAACACTAAAAAAAAACTTCTGGGCAAGGCTCTATCACTAGGTTTCTACTGCCTGATCACAGTTCATTACTCAAGTTAATCATGTTACACTTGACATTGAGTGAATATACTAGTGGTAAGAATGCTCAGCTACATATTCAGAAGCTAAGGAGAGGCAAGGATGGATAGAATAGGTTATCAGATCAGGGCTGGTCATTCCTTAACCCCATTCAAATGCATTTTATACACAGGTGTAGTCACATATAGTTCCCTGGAGTTAACATCATAGTCATTCTATTATTCATCCCACATTGCAGCATATTCTACATTAAATAATTTTTTTTGTTCCTGCAGGCAAAGAGGCACGAAAACGGGAGCTCAAGAAAAACAAAAAGCAACGTCAAATGGTCAGAGCTGCAGTTTTAAAAGGGAAGGATCCCAGTCAAATCATAATGGAAATGGAAAAAATGGATATGATGGGTAGGATTTAGACATTCTTATATCCTTTTGATTTACAGCTTGTAAATGTTTAAAATTATTAACCTAATACCTGGGTTCTTCCAGAGATATACATCTTGGTATCTTCATGTTTTGTCTCAGTTGTACTTCTGTCAGGCATGTTTCATCTTTGTTGATATCTGGTGGAATGGCTTTGAAGAGGTGTTTGAAACAAGAATTGGATGTTATGCTGTGTTGTATGTGTGGATTGTCTTGCAGATAATGGATTCGTGGTCACAGGGAGTGAGATTCCTTGGTCTACAGTATGTTCTTGGAGATTTACAATTGTTTTATGGGAAATGTTATGGGTCTTGAATGTAATGGCATGAGTGGCTTTGGGTTTTGTATACAATAGATAAATTGCATTGTGCCTGGGTCAAAATAGTCTTTTATGGGCATGAACTTTGTTTCTGAATTTGAGTGGTTTAGTGGAAAGCTGTGGAGATGGATTGCTCATGGAGTCTTTAAGGTGAATGGATGAGAGATTCGGTGTCCAGGCCCTAGAAGCGTAGGCGATTGAGGAATGGATATACTGCATGTACTGGTTATTGCAAAAGTCCAGTTTCACTCATTAAGAAGCTCTCAACCAAAGGACACAATGATAGTTTTGATGCAGTAAGACGTTTTAACATATTAATATCTGTTTAAATTGAAATATTAATCAATGTGGCCACCCTCAGCCCCAAACTTGTGCTCCAGATGAGACCTAAAGGACGCTCACACATTTTGGACAAAGTCTTTCCTGTTTGACGGACGACTTCAACTCGTCGACGTTGCTGTGGCGGAACTTGCAGGTCTTGCCCTTGACATGCGCTCACACACACTACCTGAGGGGGATTGAGGTTGGGCTACAGTGATGGCTAAAAATCCTTTGACTAGAATTTCATGTTAGACCCCAACCACTCTTGCACGGTCTTGGCTGTGTAGGCCATTGTACCATCCTGCTGAAGATTTAGTTCACCTCCTTCTTGATCTTTCTCATCCAGGGCAGGACTTTCGTGGCCAATGTGTCCCTGTAATTGGTATTGGTGAGCCTGTAACCGTCCATGAACCACACTGGTGGCATCTTCTCGCCATTCGAAGCCACGACGCCGAGCATCATCACGGAGGCCGGGTGCTTGGTCGTGGACACGTCGCAGACCTCGGAGATACTCTGATGACCCGATCGACCGTGAAGATTTTTTCATAAAAAAAATGAGAATTAGATTGCCATGACTCTTCAAGTCTTTGAGAATGCTATGGCAGCGCTCCCGACATTGTTCTCACATACGGTCGGTGAGCAAAGACATTTCCACGCACTTCAAGCTCTTGCCACCCTCCTGCTTGACGGCCCTGAACACTCTGGCCACCAAGATGATGATGATCTTCGCAAGCGCTGTCATTTTGAGCTTCAGAACACTTCCAAAGGCCTTTCTCAGAGCCAAACGGTTGACATCTTTAGCTCTCCCTGAACGAGGTAAATCTCCTCGTTCTTCCTCGTTCTTGAGCCTCTCCGTGACTCTGTAGGCGGTCACGGCGACTAATGCCCATGTAGGCAGTCGCCAGATGAGCTCTTAAAAAAAAAAAAATGTAGACGGTCATCTGGCTGACATTGACCCGCTTGGCGATTTCAGACTTGTGGATCGCGCATGGGAGAGTAGAGATCCCGATTCTTTTCACTTCTATCTCCACACACCCATACACAATGGAAAAGACGTTTTAATGACACATGCTGGAAAGGTAGAACTTTGTTTGACGGAACTTTTTCTATCACACACGTAAACTTCTTGAAAGATTTGTAAAAAAAAAAAGAAGTGTAACAAAACTTTTGCAAAACTCGATATGTGTGGATGATGGATTTCTTGGATTAGCCGAATGTGGTTCCTTTGCATCCTCAGAGGGTGTTTATTTTTGTCAACTTTGTTTCTTCTGTTTCTTGTGTGTTGTCGGAAAGTTAATCCTTTAATCAATGTAATGCCAAGCACTTTAGTTGTTTTATTTAAGGAAAGTGGAGGGAATTTAATTCTTCTAGTAGGTAGGTATTGAAGCCATTTCATATCTTAGCCAGGATGGACCCTCTCGTCAACCAGCAGATAATGAAATGCCATAAACATAAAGATGACAATCATGTATGAGCCTGAGGGCACCAGAAGCCAGTCCTCTTTTAGGGGGAATGTGTTGGGAAGTATTTTGCTTTTTGTGAAATCAATTAGCTAGGAATCTTCATCTCCCTTGGGACGAAAGAGGATCTGGTCTGCATCATGGGCAGGATTCCATGGAACAGAGGAGAAAAGTGTGTTGTTGTGCTGTGAAGATGGAAGTGCAAAGACAGCAGTGTTATGATTGGCTGTGTGTGTGTGCTCTACCTACCCCCACTGGGGTCAGCACAGCCTGCCCACCAATCGGTGGCCAGACTTATGTGTGTGCTGTTTGTGTCTGCTCTCACTTGGGCTTGAACTCAGTACCTTGACACTAGAAAACCAAGAGGAGCAAGCAAGAGCTGCTCCTCTTGTGGTTCCTAAAATTTATCTTCCAAATTTCTGGTCTACTTGATATAGTTTTTGGATCCTTGACTCTAATGCTTTTCAAGCAAGAATGTGTTGTATGACCTCATGAAATTTTCCTTCCTTCAGAGTAGGATATAGGCAGATTTAGGAGGGTTGCATGACCTTCCAGTTACCCTCAACCCCTGTAGCCTATTTTGATTATGTACTTCGTATTAAAAAAAAAGTTCTGGAAAAGATCCATTTGTTGAGTTTTTCTTTGTTATTTTGTCTATTTGACTGCAAAAAACAATGGTTGGAAAGGAATAATTTCTGTTTTTTTTCTAGAGTACAATGTGGAATGCCAGCCTACTCTAAGTGAAAAAGTATTAAAAGATAAAAGGAAGAAATTGAAAGAAACTCTTGATAGGGTTCTAAAGTTGTATGAGAAGGAGAATCCCGAATATTGGATTGAGATTCGGCGCATGGAAGGCGATTATGAAAAGAAACGACAGGCTCGCATAGAGTACTATGAAGCTGTGAGGCATGCACAAGCTGTAACTGTTGATGAGATTCCTCTCCCTAACTTAGATATGCCACCCTTACCTGAACAAACGGCTCAGCCAGTACCACAACTTAGCACAGAAAGTGGAAACCAAGTTCCAAATTCTCATATTACTCCAGTACATAGTATTCTAAAGAAACCACTCATCATTCCCACTGTAGTTGAACCAAAGAAAGCCCCTGGATGTCCACCCTCTTTACCCTTGGAGATTAGTGATGATGAAGAGGAGGAACAGGCTGATCTGCTTGAAGATGACCTAGAAGATGAGAGATCACTCAACAGACACAGAACAATCCGCTTTGCTGATGGAGACGAGTCTGATGAAGATAAAGACACCAGACTTACTTTGAAGAAGTCCAAGAACTTGACCTCCCTCCAGACGAAATTGCTGCAGATGTCAGGGCAAGACATTGATGACTTCATGCGTGAAACTGAGGTTTTGTTTAAAGAAAAGGTTGCCGAGAGGCAGGCAGATTTCCGTTCTCGGATAGAAAGGATAGAAGAGGTCACAAGTAGTGCACCAAACCTCCAGCAACCTCCACCCGGTGTTGTATTACCTATGAGGGTTGTTCCAGGACCTCCTCCTGGTCTTCCAGTGCCAGGAAGTGGTCATGTTGTTGGTCAGACTCTGCCCACTCATTCTATATCATTCCATTCTGGTGGTGGGACAGGTCCTGCAAATGAAACGGGGCTCAACCCTGGATCCCAACCTATTCCCTCTGGACCACCTGGAATGGCACCAACTGGGGTTCCTCCACCACTTATGCTCAGACCACCACCAAGGGCTGGCCCACCACTTATGCCTGGGGTGCGAATGCCAATTGGCCCTCCTCCCCAGGGATTGCCTCCAAGATTGCCAAATATGAGGTTGCCCCCACCAATGGCATTACGCCCGCCACTCCGCCCCACACTGGGTCCACCAGGTCTTCCTCCCACAGGACTTCCTTTAAGAGGGCCCCCTCCCAGCCACAATCCCAATGTTCTGTCTGCTGCTCCGCAGCTGATCGCCAGGCCAAAGGAGGACGACAAGAAAAGCTCTGCTACGATCGAGGCCAAACCCCAAATCAGGTAAGGGTTATGCTTGTGTCACCTCCCCCCTCTTCATCATCATCACCCTGGTTTCTCCTTTTTATATGTTTATTCTCGAAGTCTTATGTTTTCTCACTGTTTTAGCTTTAGTGCCCTCTGTATTATTGTTTGATGTCCTATATTTACTATTTTCCTATTCTTTTCAACACTTTGTTTTATTTGCTTGCATTTGTAATTACATTTTATGTCTTCCTGTATTTTGGGGGGGTCAACATACCCATCCTTTCCCTTTTTTCAATGGAATGTGAAGTTTGTGGTATTTAAAAGTTTTTATGCTCACCAACTGCTTTTCAAAATAGTCGGGTTAAGGCACGTTAAGAAATCCATCAAAATTCTGCATACCCCTTTATAGCCAATCAGACATAAAACTACTCATTATTTTTTTCCTTTGTTGGACTTGTTTGCCCTAAACAATGATTTTATGCTTGCAACCTACTCAGTTTTCATAGCCAAAACACAACAAAAAAAGGCTCCTGGGCATGCCAAAAATAAAAACACTTCATGCCACACACTGACAAAAAATAGTAAAACCTTTCACTACATCAACTATTGTTGCATTTTTCTTATGTACCCTTTTGGTGATATATCAAAAAATGCCATATTAGTTGGTGCTCTGTTTTTGCGGCAAGTATCATGGCACTGACTCGACTTCCAAACATTAAAATATGAGAAAAAAAAATAATATCACTAAGCAGTTTTTTTATTTTTTATTGCCAGCAACAGGAAGTTTGTTGTTATCCTTAATCAATTGTTTGAAATAATTATTTATTGTTATTTGGCAGGAGTTTGTGTGCAGATGTAACAAGATTTTTACCAACAGCTCTCCGTGTAAAGAGAGAGGACAGGAAAAAGTCAGGCAAACAAGGTTTAGGTAAGTACATTTCATTGGTCTTAATCCTATATACTATAGGACTGTGACTGGCTCTCTGAGGTGCTGCTTGTTGTTTTGTCGGTACATGCTCTGTAACACTTGGTACCTGGAGGAGCTGCACATCAGCCCGGTCTTAGTGCAGATTAGGAAAGCCCCCTCACTGGATGACTTGAACTCTGATGGTGCTTGGGGGAAAGCACTACTTTTTTTTCACTCACAACTCTCTCCTCAACCTTTTGTCTAATTGCACTTGGTACCACGAGGAACGGTTCTCACCTGGACAGAGGGCAAATTAAGGAAGCTCCGTCACTGGATTGAAATGAAATCTTTAATGGAGCCTGGAGAAGATGTTGGTGCCTTTTATCCTCGCTCCCCCACAGGGTGGTACCCTGTGCAGCCTGTTGCACTTGGTATCTGGAGGAGGTGGAAATCCTTCCGGAAACCCTTTCAGTACTACTCTACCTTTATTTCATTATTATTATTATTCATCTTGCTATTTATTAGTGTTATTTATTGTTATTACAGCTATCCCCTCAACTTTTTGCCTACCTGCACTTGTACCCGGATGACTCTTCTCTCATGGACAGAATTTGGACTGCTAGCCACGATGCCTTGGTGAACTGCATTCCATCCTGGAATCACCTAGCATCAGGGTATGATAATACTAGGTGATCGCCCTACTCGTTAGTGGACCTGCTGTGTTCTTCTTCTCTTATTACATGCCCCCCCTACCCCCTTCCAAACGTGCTTTTCTATCCAGAGTTTCTGGCTGCTCAGCGCTCTTTCGTTCTCTTGTGGCATTCTATACCATGAGGTCACTACCTGTCTAAGGCAAGTTTTAGCCGCGGGGTGTGTTGTAGGCCGTCAACTCTGCTCTGCTCTCCTTCTTCTACTACACTTATCAGGTGGCTACGTTGGCACCATCCTTTATGGTTAAAGCTTGAAGATGATTTTGCCTGAATGGCGTGCCGGGTTGTCAAAGCGCATCTCAGATAGACCTGTGGAGCGGTTATGTGTAAATGATCACATTTTGGAATTCTCTGATCCTATGGAAACTTTTCTCTCAACCTCCCAAGACAATGAGAGGTCATAATATATACTTTCTTTCTTTTCTTTTTTCATACTATGGTTATAAGAGAAGGCAATAGTGGGCGACTATAGGCGCATGGAGATCCGCCTCCAAGCACGTCCTCGTCCTCCCTAGGTGTCAGGGACGATAAGGTAAAACAAGACACACCTTCGACCAGCGGAGGGGCTCTTCTCTCACCATCTCTATGCTGCAAAAAGGCTGCCACTTTGCCATCTTTTGAGCCACGCTTGGGTAGCTCCACCTCTGAAAAGGAGGTGCCCAACCCCTGTGCTTTCTCACGGACACCTCCAATCATCTTTCACCGGAGAGGTGGTTTACTCTTGCAAATCAACGAGTGCAGTGACTCCATCCCCCCCTCCCTCTATTTCCCAAAGACAAACCACGATAATACACTCTTCGATTAGACAGCCACATTGAGACCACCCCTGAAATGGACAGATGGACGTGAGCTAGCCACAGATGGCAGGATCTTCCATGGGAGCAAACCTAGGCTCGGTGCCAAACGCCGAACCTGAATTCCGCCCTTGTGCAAACTTCTCTTGACGTCGCTCGGACCCCCGAAGAATCACAAGGTGAGGAGGTACCTACTCCCCCTGCTGGTGCCCCATTGACAGCTTTTACCCATTTCGGACCAACGATCTTGCTGAGACCGGTCCCAACCCTCCGGCCTAGGGGATCGTCCCGAGGGTGTAGAGAAGCGGGTAAATTACCCACCCTTCCCTCCTAAAAAGAAAACTAAAAGGAATGCAAAGAGGACTAAAGATTTCCCTCCTTTCGTAAGGACTCCTGGGACGGACGAGTCCGCTGCCGTTTCTCCAAGCGACAAGGCCAAAATCGGCACCTCTCGCACAGAGGTTTGGGGGTGGGGGCAGACAAAGACCAAAGCCGCAAAAGCGCTAAACGGAGCCTCAATTATGTTGAGAGACTACGTGAAGTTTTTTTAGCCCGTTTTGCCTTAAACGCTTTCTGGTTGTTCGCTCCACAGATGGCAGCATGTTGGCCAAAGGCAACATGATCCATCAGAGGAGAGCATTAACTAGTTTGATCGGTAGAGAGCCGAAGGTCACCGTTTCTCGGACGAAACCCTTCTGGCGAATGCGTCAGACCCTTTCGAAGCGGCCATGATTAATGCCCTTTGAACACCTAATGGCTCACCGGCGAGTGTAACGACGCACTCGACCATGAACTTCGTGAAAGGAGTTGGTTTATTCGAGAGAACTTGTGGACTACTCCATAGAAGACCACCTTAGAACTGGCCGACCAAGGGGCGGTCAAACGTGTGATGAAAAAACACGTTCGACCGTAACAGGCTCCACGAGTCGGTGCGTGCCGGTTGGAATCGCTAACGAATCAAAGCATTCGTGCCACTACCGAGGAGGTGGTACTACTGCCACTGCTTCGGCCGTACGAATTTTTCCTGTATACGTGCAAAGTTGTGTTTACGCGAAATCTTTGTAAATTGCCCCAAGGTCGAGACGATAATTCTCTATCGTGTATGGCTAACTTTGTCAATTGCGGAGAGACTCACTCCCGCTTCTTCGAAATAATGTGGTGTGTATCTCCTGGAGAAGGAAATCCAGGCCTCAATTTTTAAAAGATGCTTTTCCCTGTTCCTGCCCCATCTAAGCATACCGAGCACGGTGGTTTCCGCCTCTATTCGGAACCATTCTGCGGGTTATACCCGTAACGGGCGGGCGCTTCCTTGGTACCACTGGCGGTCTAAAGGGTTCACACCCAGCCAAGGCTAAAATCAGAGCTGTTCCTCCCCCCCCCCGCTTCCTCCAGCGTGACTGTTTCTTGCTAGACAAACGAAACGGCCGCGAGCCTCCACCATGCCGTGTGACACAGGAGGCAGCACCCCTGAAGGTGTTCGTGAGCCCGTCTTCAGGGATTTCTTAAGTGGTCGCCCGAAAGGACCACTAAAGGAGCTTCGTCTCCTACACCCACACCCAGTGCTAGGCTGAGTGACTCAAAGGCGGTGGATCCTCCAAAGGAGAGACCCCCGTCTCCGCCTAAGTTTTCGAGGCGGAGGCAGGGAAAAAACTCGCATAGCGAACCCAACCTCCCCCGATAAGTCTTCGAATGCGACAGCACCATGTACGTCCAACAGCACCTGGAGTTCTGTCTCGGGGAAGCGTACAGCTATTCCCTTGAGGGTGCTTTCTTTGCAGAGGGCCCCTACATCTTCTCCGAGCTTGGCCTACAAAGCATATTTCATCAATGGAATTGCCGTGGACTCCAATCGAACTGGGATGAGCTTCAGACCCTCGTCTTCTCTCGTTGACCGTGAGCTTTCTGCAAGAGAAGATGCTGGTCAAGTTCGCTTTGCCTAGCCGAGGGCTATATGGTTTTGCGACCCCACCACCACGGGATGGGGCAGGCAGGAGGATGCTTGATTTACACCTTGTATAATGTCTCCGTTCTTCCATTTTCAATAAATACACCCTTTCATTCAGTGGAATTGCGTCTAAACCTGGATAAGGGGTATACTTTTATTACTGTGTACATTTCATCGTCAGCCGACTTCGACGCGAGGTACTTCTGCCTCGTTGTGGCACGGTCGCCCAGGCCTTCTACTATTCTGGGATTTTGTTCTATGACATCCCCTCCCGGGTGGACTATACGATCAATCGCAGGGATCAGGTCCTTGCCGACCGGATCAATAAGCTGGCGATAGGTGTCCTAAATGTAGATTAGTTTACCATCACTACCCGAGAACCGCTTGATTTTTTTGTCTCCATATGTCCCCTTGCTCTCCAAATGCACAACCTGATTTTGGGAGAGATGTGGTCGATGAACCTTTATGGTAGTGATCTCTTTCCCATTTATACCTCTGCCCGCTGAAAAACTGCCTAAGTGGTGTTCGAGCTGGCGCGGGTGGTTCGCACTTAAGGAAATTATTAATTTCTCTTCCACCTGAGGAGTGGAACAGAGGTCGGTTGATGAGGCCGTTGATTTCTCTAGCAACCTTATCGCCGTGGGCTTAACTACTATTCCTAAAACGTCTGTTCATTTTGCATGTCGTGCCTTTCTTGGTGGTCGGCTGAGTGTGAGACGGTCCTCGGAAAAAAGAGGCCTACATGCGCTATAAACCACCGCCCGGACGATTTCACCATACGTGAATTTCATTGAGCTTGATTCCCGTATTTTTCCAACTGGCCCGCCGCTCTTCATGGTGTGCATACGTCTCTTTACTTAACAGGAAAACCTCACATGCAGAGTTGTGGAAGCGGTCAAAAGGATTCAGGGTATGTTCTTCTCGCATTTTCAGGTGAACTGGACCGCAATCGCGGTTTTTGCCTCCATGTAAGTCTTTCGCGATCGTTTTCTCAACATTTTCTAACCGAGATGTTATTCCTTCATAATTCAATGCACGTCGTGGTGTTGCTTAAGGCCGCCTACTCAACTTTATCTCCAGAGGTGGACAAACCTTAAACCATAGGTTTACGTTGAGTGAGCTGCGTTTCGCTTTCTCTTCATATGCGAACACCGTCCATGGTCCGGACCATGCTCGAATGCCATGCTTCCACACCCAGGTGAACGATTCATTACATTTCTGATGAATTTGTTGAACAGGATCTCGACAGAAGGTATCCTCTCAGACTCTTGGCGAATGGCTACAGGCTCGATTTTCGCAAACCGGTGAGAGATCACTTTACCGTAGCTGGTTCCAACCCAGTTTCACTCATATCCTGCGTGTACAAGTTGATGGAGAAATCGGTACATATTAGACTAGCCTTTTTCATGTACATAGGATGCCACCCGTCTTCTGCACAGTGCGGCATCCGCAAGTTCCACTCTAAGTTGGATGCCTTTCTTCGTAGATAACACGGTGTTTTTTTTTATCTGAAAAAGGCCTATGATACCGCATAGCGATAAGGTATCATGGAGACTCTCCACACGATGGGAGCGATAGGACGCCTCCCAATCTTTCTCTCCGAGTTTTTGCGAGATCAGGAAGAGGGTGTCACGCAGGAAAGTGTTCTCAGTATCAACGGTATCACCTCGGTGCTGTCGGCAGATGTTATCGCTACGCTCTACGTGCACGAACTATCGATCTCATTTGATGCGGCCCAAATGCCAACTCGAGCGTCGACTCCAAAACGCATTGAACACTATCTCTCGCTTGGCCAAGACTAAGTTGGTGCACTTCTGCCGTCATCCATAGTTCCACCCTGCCCCAGACTTGTTCCTAAATGGGGTTCGCCTGGAAATGGTGGATTCGCACCGTTTCCTTGGTGTTGTATTTGACTGACGCATCACCTCGAGGCTCATATTCTCAGCCTTAACATCTTGTACTCGCGCCATGGATATTCTTCGTTCTGTGACGTTCAGCACCTGGAGTGCTGATCGGGCTACTGGTTTGCTTTTCTACTGATCCTTTGTTCTTTCGAAGCTTGACTAAGTATCCCAGTTTTATTCATCCGCAGCCAAGCGTGTATAGCAAAAGGCGGAGTCGATGCACCACACCGGTCTCCGCTTGACGATCGGTGCGTTCTGCACGTCCCCCATTGAGAGACATTTGTCGATGTTGTGGGGATGCCACTCGATCTGCGCCGTGCACAGTATATTATGCGCCTGTAAACGCGATATCGGCTTCTCCATCAGTCACTAATGGCTCTCACTGCATCCGCAGCCGATCTCGACGGTGTCTATGCCACCGAGAGATGCTAGTCATACCCTAAGCCCTTTGGGTTTAGGAGTAGGAAATTCCGAGAGCTTGATGGCGCCCCTTGTTCTGCCCAGGATGCCACCTTAGTGGGTACCACCACCTTTGACACCCATAGTTTCCACACCGCATAAAGGGCGGCGCAGCGATTTGCCTTCCTGACCGCCATGCTGACGGGACTCGGCGCCCCGTCAGTCCCCAGTTTAGCCTCTTCTTCTGACAGCCTGCGTTTTTACCCTACACCCTCTCCCACAACTTTCTCTGGTCGCTCTCTAATTTCACAGAGTATATTCCGACCAGCTTCCTCTCACCCAACTATTCCTCACCCATGAGCTCCGGTTTTAGGTGGTGGGTTTTTAACAACCTACTTCATCCCTATCTCTTTCTTTCACAAGGGACTGCCGAGAAGCACGCAGGCGGCTGAAAATTGACCGCTCCAGGTTGGAGCGCGTCGATAGGGCCAACCCCCTCAGGGGGTCAAGGAATGGCAGGGCCCGTGGGTCCTTTTCCCCTAACATCCTACACTCGTGCGCTAAGAGCCTACAGGGCGTCACTGTACATGCCCCACTCTCTTCCTCGACGGATGCTTGTTCGCCGGTATTAGGTAAAAAAGGTACCTCGAATGGGATCTGTGATGTCTCGGGGGGGGGGGGGGTAGTTTATGCGAGGGAACTCGTCGACTACTCCATAGATGACATCACCTTAGAGCTGGCCGACCATGGATCGGTCAAGGATCATCTCCCGTTCCCAGTTAGATATCTTTTTGCAGACCATGCTGGGCGCGTGACCCTGCCCACCCTCCCGGGGTATAAGGGTTTTGCGACCACACCTCCATGGTATGGGGGCCGGGCAGGAGGATGCACGATTTACACCCGGCATGATATCTCCGTTCTCCCTATGCTTTAGATAGCTACTTTCAGGCAGTAGCTGTGCAGCTGCACCTGGATAGGAGGTATACTGTTATTTCTGCGTAAATTCTACCGTCAGCCGATTTTGACGCGGGGGACTTCCGCCCTGTCCTGGCACGGTTGCAGAGGCCCTTTCTCTTGCTCTGTGACTTGAACGGGAGACACCCCCTCTGGGCAGACTACTCGATCAATCCTATGGGTCAGGTCCTTGCCGACCTGATTGACGAGCTGGACATAGGTGTCTTAAATGTGAATGAGTTTACGCATCACTGCCCGAGAACCGCTTCATTTTCCTGCCCCGATCTATCTTTGTGCTCTCCGGATGCACAGCCTGATTTTGGGTGCGGTGGTGGTCGATGACCTCCATGGTAGTGATTACTTTCCCATTCAAATATCATTTTCTGGGCAGCTGCCGCCCGAAAGCCCACCCAGGTAGTGCTTGACGCGGTGGTCTGCATTTCAGGAAATGACTGATTTCTCTGTCTCAGTCGAGGAGTTTAAATTGGTAGATGAGGCGGTTGAGTTCTTCTCCGACAACCTCATCGCCGTTGGTCTAACTACTATTCCTAGAACGTCTGGCCGTTTTGCACTCAGACCGCTCCCGGGGTGGTCAGCCGAGTGTGAGACGGCACTCAAACAGAAGAGTTGTGACTACATGTGCTATACGCGCCGCACGAACGCCTTCACTGTCGGTGAATTTCGACAAGATGGGGATAGCTTCCGGTATATTTCGAACACGCCGGCCGCTCTTCTTGACGGGAATACGTGTCTTCACTTAACAGGGAGACCCCTCTAACAGAGGTGTGGAAGTGGGTCAAAAGGATTCGGGACAAGGTCTCGCAGGGCCCACCACCCGTTCTCCAGAAGAATATGACCGCAATCTAGGACCCCGCGTCCGTGGCAGAATCCTTCGCTACCGCTTTCTCTGCAGTCTCTACCCGGGATGCCTCTCCGCCAGCATTCAATGCCCGTCGTGATATCGCGGAAGGCCGGCCACTTGACCTTACCTCCAAAGGCAGAGAACCCTACCACGAAAGGTTTACATTGAGTGAGTTGAGTTTCTCTCTCGCTTCGTGCGCAGACACCGCCCATGGTCCAGACGATGCCCGTACGCCTTGCTTCGACACCTGTTTGATTTGTTTAACAGGATCTGGGTAGAGGGTATCCTCCCAGATTCCTGGCGAATCGCTACTGTTCTCGCTTTTCGCAAACTGGGGAGAGATCACTCTACCCAGGCGTCTTTGCGGTAAATCTATCTAACTTCCTGCATGTGCAAGTTGATGGAGAAATTGGTAAATGTTAGATTAGCTTTTTTTCTGGACAGCGGAGGCCATCTGTCTTCTGAACATTGCGGCTTCCGCAAGTTCCACTCCACGTCGGATACTCTGCTTCGACTGGAAAATTCTGTCTACAAGGCCTTTCTTAGTAGACAGCATTACGCCACGGAGTTTTTCGATCTGGAGAAGGCCTATGATACCGCATGGCGATACGGTATCATGGAAACTCTCCACGAGATCGGAGCGAGGGGACATCTTCCAATATTTATATCTGAATTTTTGCGAGATCGTCGATTCCGCGTAGGGATGGGGAGCCCTCTCCGGCCCAATGGAGCAGGAAGAGGGTGTCTCGCAGGGTAGTGTCCTCAGTGTCGCACTCTTTGCCCTGAGCATCAACGGCATCACCTCGGTGCTGCCGGAAGATGTTCTCGCTACGCTCTATGTGGACGACATTTCGATCTCTTTTGGCGCGGCCCAGATGCGCTCTAGAACGTCGACTTTAACAGGCATTGAACCGCGTCTCTCGCTATGCCGATGCGCTGAGGCTTCGGTTTTCTTTGGCCAAGACTAAGTTTGTGCACTTCTCTTGCGATCCACGGTTCCAGCCTGATCCAAACTTATTTCTAAATGGTGTTCGCCTGTAAGTGGTAGACTCGCACCGTTTCCTTGGTTCTGTATTTCACCGACGTCTCACCTGGGAGGTTTATATTTGCACCCTTAAGGTCTCTTTTACCCGCGCCATGGATATTCTTCGCTCCTGACGTTCAGCGCCTGGGGTGCTGATAGTGCTACTGCCTTACTTTTTTATCGATCCTTTGTTCGTTTGAAGCTCGGACTATGGATGCCAGTTTTATGCATCCGCAGCCACCGTGTATTTCGGAAGGTAGACTTTATCCACCACACAGGCCTTCGTCTGGCGACCGGTGCCTTCCGTACGTCCCCCATTGAGAGCCTACTTTTTGATTCTGGGGTGATTGCCACTCGCTCTGCTCCGTGCACGGTGAATTATTCGCCTGTACGGTAGATAACGCGGCGTGCCCGGTTTGGAGATCGGATTGTGATTTATAGCGACTCACAAAGCGTCCTGAGTGCTCTCGGGGCATTGGAATCTCCGCATCCCCTGCTTCTCGATATCCGTGACGACACGGTTTTGGCGAGCCGGGCAGATGTCGAGATTATCTTCTGCTGGGTTCCTGGACATGTAGGAATTGCAGGGAGCATGCCTATACTTTTTCTCTTGGCTCGGTTCTGTGGGATTTTTTTTTTAAAGTGCGGCTTAATTTCTAGGCTGGAATATTTTTCCGTTGCCTCATGCCCCTTTAGGCAGTCAACAGAATGTCGCTTAATTAAAAAAAAATGCGGGTATTGGGAAGCCGGTGCGTTCTCACGTCCTTTCTTTACCCTCTCTCCTACTGCCTTCTTTTTCTACCTTAATCTGATCTCTTTGACCAGATGTCGCGCGCGGTAGCTCAGATCCATTCAGGGCCACTCACCAGGTGAGATTTGCCAACTACACCATCGGTAGGATTTGGTCCCTAAGGAATGGCCGGGGCATTAAAGATGCCCAGGTAGTCAGTTCCCCTGAGTCAAAGTTAGGCCGCCATGAGTAATTATATCCCTATTGAAAAAACCTGGGTGTTGGGGGTGGGCGAGGAACTCCACACTCCCCTCTCACCACCTTCCATTGGGAAAGGGGTTCTTTCCTTTCGGAGTTGCCATTGGGCAGCCCCACTCCCAGTGCTTTTCAGGTGCCCCTACTTCTAGCAGTGTCTGTTTATCTCTCTCCGATGTTTATGGGAGATGGGGTTTCCTCCACCACTTGGATGACGCTACTTCACTACCAGCGGAGGGTCCTTCTCTTTCACATGGCTCGCCATTTAGGTAGCGAACACACTCGATAGGGCCAATCTCCTTACAGGGACAAGGGTTGGAGAGGCCCGTCGGGGCGTGCCTACCACTGCATTAGGCATGTCTTGACCTTGTAGTGGGGCCGGCATGCCTACTCCCTTTCTTTCCCGATGGAGGTCTCCTCGCCGGCCTCAATTACGACACCTTTGGTTGGCGATGGCCATATTGAAGCCCCTTCCTCGGTTGGTGTGCCATAGTCAGCCATGTATTTCCCTATCGCAAAGGACATCATGCCTAAGTTTGGCTCGTCCGGCCTTGGGACCAATTGGGGTGCATGTCGAGATTATCTTCTGCTGGGTTCCTGGACATGTAGGAATTACGTGGAATGAGCACGTCGACGAGGGCGCCAGAGTCCGCGAGGACTTGGCGACCAGACCAGCGTTTCGTTCTTCCTCACACCGGCAGGAATACGGGCTACCCTCCGGGCTTCTTGGCAAAGAAAATGGGAGACGGCCGAGGGGAACTTAAAGTTGCGTGCCATTGCGCCGCGACTGTTCTCATGAACTTAGCCCCCCCCCCTCCCCCAATGCCGCTGCGGCTTCAGGTTGCTTTCTGTCGTCTCCGAATTGGACACACTCGCAGGACGCACCGCCATTTGATGCAGCGCTCGCCTGCGCTTTATTGCTAAGACTGCGTTGTCCCCCAGACTATTCAGCACATTCTTGTTGAAAATCCCAGTCTGGGTGATCTTTGCGCTCGGTACCGAGACCAGCGTGGTCGCTACGGCTTGTCCCTTCCTTGAGCACGTGCTCGAGACGGATTCGCGCACACTGGCTTTACGACTTTTTGGAGGAGGCTGGCTTCCTTCACTTTATTTAACAAATAATGTCTGGGTTTTTTTTATAGGTCGCATGTTCCTGCACTGTGTGTGTGTGTGGGGGGGGGGGGTATCCTCGACACCGGAGCGTGCTTCCTTCTTGCCTCGTTTTCTTGTTTTTAGCCTTTGTCCTTTTTCATCGTTGTTATTTACATATTGGTTGTGTTGTGTACAGCGACTTATGTCCAAGTAGGCAGCCGCCAGATGGGCTCCCAAATTGAAGGAAAAAAAAAGTGTTGTGTAATGGCTGAGAATGAGAGATGGGATTTGGAAATGTCACAAGCTTTTGACAAGCTATTTGAGAGGAAGGGGCTAAAAGTGGTGAAAGAAAAGTAAGGTATGTATGTATTCAGTGGTATGTATGTATTCAGTGGTCAGAATGGATGTGTGTGTGTAATCTGTGTCCGTTGTCACCCTTGAAGAAGTACTAAGTTTGCATTGTAAATACGTGATAGAAGATGAAGCAGATTGCGACCTCAAGGTTTTCAATGGTTTGGAAGTTCCTGTGTCGATTAGAGCCTTAGTGAATGCCAAGGGCTTAAGTATGGAATGTGCAAGGAAGCTATGTTGGTGACAACGTTGGTGTATGGGAGAAGAAGAAAAGATCGAGAGAGAGAGAGCTCTACAAATAGACAATTTAAGAGGGATGCTTGTCGTGCCAAAGGTAGTGATGTGTTTATTGTGCGAATGAGGGTGTGACGTGTTTTGAGCTGATATGGACATGTAAGAGTGACTAGAAATAGACTTGTGACGGCTCGAAGACAGATTTAATTAATAATGACTTATGTGAATGTTTGAAAGAGAGAGGGCTGACAGAAGAGGATGATACTGCCTAGGATGGGTATGTGGAGAAGGGTCTTAGCAACCCGCCACTAATAATATCGGACTGCACAAAATAGTGGGCCCCACAAAGGAAAAGGGATAAATTTTGACATCCAAACTGTGGTCTTGACATTACTCAAAGATTAGCACTCCGGGAATCTGTGATTTAAAATAAGCCTTCCCACGCTCTGCTTTAGGGAGTTGTGATTTTCCCTTCATGATTAATAAATACAGCGTATCATCGAGTGGAAAATTGCCAGGTCTAACCAGCAGTATGTCCCGTTTGATATTATAGGAATTTTACTTATTGGTCATTCGAATAACGGGGAAATGGAAAGAAAGTTCTGGAGTTTTTCATAGTTTCGCTTTTCAGATGCCAAAGAGGTTCCCACGATCAAGCCAGAAGAAAAAGACAGAAAGCCAACGAAGGACGATGCTTATTCCCAGTTTATGCAAGAAATGGAAGGATTATTGTAAATATTGTGTTTAATTATTCGTGTTATAAAATTAAGTAATATATAAGAGTTTCAAAGCTTTTTATTACACTCCTGCATCCTTTACGAAAATCCGATCACATCATTCGCCTGAAATACGTGTATGCTCTGTTGGCCTCGCACAGTTTGTGTAGATCCTGCTTCTTCTTTATAACTCTGCCCTGGAAAAGAGGATTTTCTACAATAAAAAGTCATAACCGGGCCATATGTGGCTAGCATTCAAAGGAAATCAAGAGCAGCGAATTAGTTCTAAAATATCTTTGAAAATGATTTATTTTCAGGGAATGTAAAACAAAGCAAAGAGTAACATTACAAGTGGAAACTTAAATAGTATATATAACAAACGCTCCTCCTCCCATACTTCAGTCTGTACACGCATGGTATACCAACACTATTAGTTCATACGCAGACGATATAACTCATATGCTCGCACCGAAGGGAAATGCATAACAAAAGTCCACTTCACAGGCAGTGACTTAGAAGATGCGAATGACTTGTTTTCGCTAAGTTAGCTTCGTGCACGGAGACCGTAGGCCACCCTACTTCTTACATGTGCAAGTTGGAGAAAATGGTAAATGTCAAGTTAGCTTATTCTCGAACAACGGAGGTTGCCCGTTTTCTGATGTGAAAGCATATTGAAGCCCTCGAGGCATTGACGGGTTGGTCCACGGGAAAAGTTGCGACACAATAGTACGCAACTTTATGTTCCCGTTTTGTTTGTTTTTTTGCCATGCAGCCCGAAGTGACGACCTGGTAAGCTCGCCTAGTCCTCGCTAAGTTGTTGGTGCCCTCATTTCTCGCAATCCCATATGTACAGGATCCCACGAACCAGATGTGGAGATTCCAATCAGTTCAGTTGATGATTCGAGGTATTGCCTTCACTTCAGCATCTCTAGTATTATTTCTCATTAAAAACATAAATATCCCTAAATCGATTTACTGTTACAGCAGTACCATGATTAATTATCAATTCAGGTATGGTACATATTATATACAAACCTATTATAGGTAACAATTTTGTTTTCCAAAACATCATTGGTAGTCGCACCTTATTTAGCAGCAAAATTTAGCTTTTATCTTTGTCATTAATGAATATTCCGATTTTATTAATTTCAATTTCCTCCATGTATTTTTCAATGGTAGTTTTCCATGTTTTATTAAGTTTTTCATTCATTATTTTTTCCATTCTTTTACTGAGTTCTGTACCTTCATCCAGGATATATTTAACAAAATCAATTTTGGTGTCAATGTCTCTTGTTAGCATTGATGATGCCCCAATTTCTCCATACAGTACCACTGAAGGGGAAATGCCTGGGGCACCTAAAATATTTCTCCACAGGGTTTTCTATTCTTTCTTTTTCCAAAAATATCATTGATGTTTCTGTCAATATACTTGGCAGTGCAATACTTTACCAGAAAGTTTTACAAATCATTACTTTATTACAAGAATGTAAGATTTCTCAATTTTTTGGCCTGATTTAATTTTTATTCTCTTATGTTTACTGAAACGATCTCTTTTATCAACAAGTGACTCCTAAATATTTTGCTTCATGGGTTATTTCAATGTCTTTAATCATGGTCAGTTTCTTTTGCTTTGTATTAAATATCATTAATTTGCTTTTATTTTTATTTCTAATCCACATGCTTTTGCTATATTTATGATAATATCAATCATAAGTTTCATTTCTTCTATCGAATTTGACAATATACCATCATCGGCAAAGAACAGTACTGGGATATAAAAATTCTCATCTTTATATCCCATAGTCAGATTGCAGTTTTTCTATCAGTTTGATAATGACCATTATAAAGATCTGAGGAGACCCAGTACACCCCTGTTGTATACCACTTGTTACTTTTGCAGTGCCTATTTCTTCGTTGTTAATATACAGTGTCGTCTGATCGTCTGTATATATATCTGCAATTGTACTAATTACTTTTGGATCAAATCTATATTTTTTAAGTACTTCAATAATTTTTTCTGTCCACTGAGTCAAAAGCTTTAGCAAAATCAATAAAAGTTATCACCAATATTTTCTTACACTTTATACTTTAATATTAATAAATTATCTTCCCTTCTTCTACCTTTTGTAAAACCAGCCTGCAATTCATTTTCTGCTTGGATATTATTTATATGTTCTATTAGTTTTGTTTTGAACAACTCATGAATAGCTTGTATCCAGTATTTGAGAGTGCTATTGGCCTAAAATCTTTAACTGTTGGCTTTTTTATCTTTGATATCAACATTGTTTTTGACTGTTTCCATTAAATTGGACGGTCTTGCTCCTGGATTACTCTTGTTTAAGGGAGCATGGCATACAGGACATCGTCCCGAGCAGGGAGGAGGGGGGGTCCGAACAGGAAGCGAGATCGGAACGCAATTCACTCAATATAAATTTGCCATTCAAGATTTCTCCGACTCTGAACGTAAAGTCCAGTGTGCGGCCTTCAGCGACATCACTACGTGTATTAATGCTGGCGGAGCAGCATTACGGCTAGAGAATGCGAAGAAAGCCACAAACGCGGGCTACGAGATTGCCGTCCCATTCTCCTGTAGAACTCATCCACCAACCTCAACTCATCGACTGGGACAGAAAAAGGTGCCTACAGTTCAAATCCCAGAGCAGTAGAAAGGGCCTCAGCAACCATGCCACGACGCGGCGGAAGACTTCCGCGTCGAAGTTGGCTGACGGTGTAATGTACGCAGAAATAACTATATGTCTTAGCCACTTGCAGCTGCATTGTTACTGCCTAAAATCTGGTATTTATAACAAAGAGAAGGACGGATACATCATGCAGGGTGTAAATAGCGCATCCTCCTGCTCATCACCTATCTCGTGGTGGTGGTGTCGTAAAACCTTTAATACCCGGGAGGGTTGGCAGGGGGCACGCACCCAGCATAGTCTCCTGCATAAAGATTTCTGATGGGGGGTGGAAGTGGACGAGCCTCTGCAGTTCCTGGCAGTTGGCACGGTGTCCGCGGCATTTTCTTTTAAGAAATATATAGCCCAGGTCTAGGTCGAAGATGCGGGGGCCCTCTTTCAAGAGTAGACCGTCATGGCAAAGGCCGTACCCTTCCTGGAGGCAAAACTCCGGGCGCTGTTAACAGCGTCGCCTTCGTAAAACGTATTGAGGAAGGTTGGGCTCGGTCCCTCCTTTGGAGGAGCCACCGTCTCCGACGCACCCAGTCCAGCCTTGGATGGCCGCATACGAGCCGAAGCTCCTTTGGTGCTGTCCTAGTTTCGGGGGGCAACTTTAGGAATCCCGGAAGATGGCCTCACCACCACCTTCATGGGCGTTGGCTTCTGTGGGTCTAATGACTCAGTCGAGGCGTTCGACCGTTAAGCTTACGGGAAACGGTCAAGCTAGGAGATTTTTTTTTTTTTTTTTTTTTTATGGAGCCCATCTGGCAACTACCCACTTGGGCATAAGTCGCCGAAAAACACGACAGTCTAGAACTAGGCTACTTTAAAGTAAAAATATGAAAACTTAACAATGATATAAATTGAAAAAACTTAACAATCGAAGCAATCTCCGGCAGCGGGGGAAGGTCCCCCTCACCCCGGTGCAGGAGTGCAACCTACAAACAAAACAATAACAAAAAGGAACCTTAAATTAAGGGGAGAAGCCCGGCCTCCCCCCAAAAGTCAACAAGTCCACAAGTCAATGTGCACGAATCTGTCCCGAGCACAAGGGACAGGCGGTAGCGACCCCGCCCATCCCGGTACTGGGACAGGTATCGTGCGCGAAGATCACCCAGACTGGGACATTCGACAAGAATGTGCCCAACAGTCTGGGGGACGACGCAGTCGTTGCAATAGGGCGCAGGCGAGCGCTCCATCAAATAGCGATGCGTCACACGAGTGTGTCCGATTCGGAGACGACAGAAAGCAACCTGAAGCCGCCGCGGCATTGGGGGATAGGTCCATGGGAACAGTCGCAGCGCAATGGCACGCAACTTTAAGTTCCCTTCGACCGTCTCCCATCTTCTTTGCCAAGCAGTCCGAAGAGCTGCCCGTATTCCTGCCATGTAGTCGGTGTGAGGAAGAGCGAAACGCTGGTCCGGTCGCAGAATCCTCGCGGACTCTTTGGCGCCCTCATTCCCCGCAATTCCTACATGTCCAGGAACCCAGCAGAAGATAATCTCGACATCCGCCCGGCTCGCCAAAACCGTGGCGTCACGGATATCGCGAACCAGGGGATGCGGAGATTCCAATGCCCCGAGAGCACTCAGGGCGCTTTGTGAGTCGCTATAGATCACAATCCGGTCTCCAAACCGGGCACGTCGCGTAATCTCCCGTAACGAGTGGTGTATTGCCACCAGCTCGGCCGTGAAGACAGACGCAGCGCCTGGTAGAGCCCCGCTGACTTCAAACAGAGGGGATACGGCGTGGAAGCCGACCCCCTCTTGGGACTTGGCGCCATCCGTATACACTGGCACGGTTCCAGCGTGACACGATGTGTGCTCCAAAAAGGTCGAACGCAATACTCCCGGCGTGGTACAAGCTTTGGGAGCAGAGGCGTGGCGACAAATAGCCAAATGTGGTACCCTCCAGGGTGGCGTCCTGGGCAGAACGAGGGGCGCCACCGGCCCGAGAGCTATATCTACCTCTCGAAGGAGTTTCCTGGCCCTAAACCCAAAGGGCTTAGGGTATGACTGGCGTCTCTCGGCGGCATAGGCACCATCGAGATCAGCTGCGGAAGCAGTGAGAGCTGTTGGTGACTGAGGGAGGCGCCGGGCTCGCGCGTACAGGCGGGTGATGCACTGCACGCACCGCAGAGCGAGTGGCATCTCCCCAGCATCGACCAACAGGCTCTCGATGGGGGAAGTGCGGAAGGCACCGGTCGCAAGGCGAAGGCCGGTGTGGTGGATCGAATCCACCTTCCGCAATAAACGCTCGGCTGCGGATGCATAAAACTCGCATCCGTAGTCGAGCTTCGAGCGAACAAAGGATCGATAAAAAAGTAAGGCAGTAGCCCTATCAGCGCCCCAAGCGCTGAACGTCACGGAACGGAGAATGTCCATGGCGCGGGTACAAGAGACCCTAAGGCTGCAAATATGAGCCTCCCAGGTGAGGCGTCGGTCGAATACAAGACCAAGGAAACGGTGCGACTCAACCACATCCAGGCGCACCCCATTAAGAAATAAATCTGGGTCGGGGTGAAGCCGTGGATGGCGGCAGAAGTACACCGCCTTAGTCTTGGCCAAAGAAAACCAAAACCTGTGCGCTTCGGCATAGCGAGAGACGCGGTTCAATGCCTGTTGGAGTCGACGCTCCAGAGTTGGCATCTGGGCCGCGCCAAAAGAGATCGAAAGGTCGTCCACGTAGAGCGTAGCGAGAACATCTTGCGGCAGCACCGAGGTGATGCCATTGATGCTCAGGGCAAAGAGTGTGACACTGAGGACACTTCCCTGCGGGAGGCCCTCTTCCTGCTCCTTTGGGCCGGAGACGGCTCCCCCCACCCGTACGCGGAATCGACGATCTCGCAAAAATTCAGGTATAAACATTGGGAGGCGTCCCCTTGCCCCCATCGTGTGGAGTCTCCATGATACCGTAACGCCATGCGGTATCATAGGCCTTCTCCAGATCGAAAAACACCGTGGCGTAGTGCTGTCTACGAAGGAAAGCCTCGCAGACGGCATTTTCCAGTCGGAGCAGAGCATCCGACGTGGAGTGGATCTTGCGGAAGTCGCACTGTGCGGAAGACAGATGGCATCCGCTGTCCAGGAAAAAGGCTAATCTAACATTTACCAATTTCTCCATCAACTTGCACACGCAAGAGGTTAGAGAGATTGGGCGGAAACCGGTCGGAGTAGAGTGATCTCTTCCCGGCTTGCGAAAGGCGAGCACAGTAGCGATTCGCCAGGAGTCTGGGAGAAGACCTTCTACCCAGATCCTGTTGAACAAATCTAACAGAAAGGCCATGCCTCGCTCACCCAGGTGTCGAAGCATGGCGTACGGGACATCGTCCGGACCATGGGCGGTGTCCACGCAGGAAGCGAGAGCGGAACGCAACTCACTCACAGTAAACTTGTCGTTGAAGGGTTCTCCACCTCTGGAGGTAAAGTCCAGCCGGCGGCCTTCCGCGACATCACGACGTGCATAGAATGCTGGCGGAGCAGCATCACGGCTAGAGAATGTGGAAAAAGCGGTCGCTAAGGATTCCGCCACGGACGCGGGGTCCGAGATTGCGGTCCCATTCTCCTGGAGAACGGGAGGGGGGGCCTGCGAGAACTTGCCCCGAATCCTTTTGACTCGCTTCCACACCTCAGCTAATGGGGTCTTCCCGTTAAGTGAAGACACGTATGCCCGCCAAGAAGAGCGGCGGGCGTGCTTCGAAATATACCCGAACCTAGCCCTATCCCGACGAAATTCAGCGACGGTGAAATCGTTCGGGCGGCGCTTATAGCGCATGTAGGCATAACGCTTCTGTTTGAGGGCCGTCTCACACTCGGCCGACCACCATGGGAGTGGTCGGCGTGCAAAACGGCGCGAGAAAATGAAGCGGTTCTCGGACAGTGATGCGTAAACTCATCCACGTTTAGGACACCCATCTCAAGCTCTTCGATCAGATCGGCAAGAACTTGTCCCCTGGGATTTATGGAGTAATCTCCCCAGAAAGGATGCCTGCCGTTCAGATCTCCAAGCAAGAGATAGGGCCTCGGCAACCGTGCCACGACGCGGCGGAAGTCCCCCGCGTCGAAGTCAGCTGACGGTGGAATGTACGCAGAAATGATAGTATACCTCCTATCCAGGTGCAGCTGCACAGCCACTGCCTGAAAGGAGGTATCTAAAGAGAAAGGAAGAACGGAGACATCATGCCGGGTGCAAACCGCGCATCCCCCAGCCCGGCCATCCCGCGGTGGTGGGGTCGCAAGACCCTTGTACCCCGGGAGGGCAGGCAGGGGGCACGCGCCTAGCATGGTCTCCTGCAAAAAGATAGCTAACGGGGAACGGGACGAGACGAGCCTCCGCAGCTCCTCCCAGTTGGCCCGGAGTCCACGGCAATTCCATTGAAGGAATATGCCCTCCAGGCCTAGCTCGGAGGAGACGCGGGGGCCCTCCTCGAACTGAAGACCCTCATGGGAATGGCCGTACGCTTCCCGGGGGCAAAACCCCGGGCGCTGTTGGCCGGACAAAGCGCTGGAGGTGCTGTCGCCTTCGAGGACTTATTGGGGGAGGTTGGGCTCGCCATGCGAGTCTTTTCCTCCCTCCGCCTCGAAACCTTAGGCGGGCGCTGCGGCTTCGGAGGCGGGGGGCCCTCTTTTCGAGGAACCACCGTCTCCGAGCCACTCACTCCACCTCGGGGAGTGGGCGAAGGAGCCGAAGCTCCTTTGTTGCTGTCCTCCTTTCGGGGGACAGCTTTAGGAACCCCCTAAGATGGCCTAGCGACCATCTTCTGGGGAGTTGCCTCCTGTGAGTTCAACGACTCGGTGGAGGCGCGTGGCCGTTTCGCCTTGCGGGAAACGGTCACGCTGGGGGAAGAGGGGGGAGCCCTGGTTTTAGCCGGGGCTGGGTATGAACCCTTTTTGCCGCCAGCTTTACCAGGGAAGCGCCCGGGTTGGGTAGAGCCCGCAGAAGGGCTCCGAATGGGCGCGGAAACAACCGTGCTCGTTGGCCTGGATGGGCCAGGAGCAGAGGGTGCCTTTCTAACTACTGAGGCATATGACGTCCCAGGCAGAGCCGGGCGCGCCAGGACCAAGTCCTTAGCCTCACGGAATGAGAGTCTATCCTGGGCCTGAACGGCCAGGATTTCTTTCTCCAGGAGATATGCACCACATTGCTTCGAAGAAGCAGGGTGCGGCTCTCCGCAATTGACACACTTCGCCACACACGATTTGGACTTATCGTGTGCGACCTTGGAGCAATTTACACAGACTTCGGGTGACCCCGACTTTGCACGTCTACATGAGCGATTCGTATGGCCGAAGCGGTTACAGTAATAGCACCGCCGCGGCAGTGGCACGAATGCCTTCACGCGGTAGCGGTACCAACCGGCACGCACCGACTCAGGGAGCTTGTCACAGTCGAACGTGACGAAGAGTGTAGGGGTGGGTCTCGAAGCCCCTCCCTGTTTTCTCATCACACATTCGACCTTGACCGCCCCATGGTCGGCCAGCTCTAGGGTGATGTCCTCAATGGAGTAGTCAACGAGTTCCCTCGCATAAACTACTCCTTTCACAAAGTTCATGGTAGAGTGCGGCGTCACACTAACCGGGGTGCCATGAAGTGTCCGAAGAGCACTTATCTTGGCCGCCTCGGCGGGATTCGCCGCATTCGCCAGAAGGCTCCCGTCCGAGAAACGGGTCACCTTCGGCTCTCTACCAATTGCACTAGCTAATCCTCTCCTCTGATGGATCATGTTGCCCTTGGACAACATGGTGCCATCAGTGGAGCGAATAACGAGGAAGCGTTTGAAGCCAGCGGGCTCGAAAACGCCAGGTAACCTCTGAATCAGGGGCCTCGATGTCATCGAGGCTCCGCCCTGTGCACTCATGGTGTTAGTCTTGGTCAGGGGCTCCGCACACGAGGGGGTAGAGGGGCCGGATGTGCCGATCTTGGTTTGGTCGCCTACCAAAGTGGCAGCATACCCATCCGTCCCCGCAGCCCCCGCGGATGGAGAGGAGCCCCGAGTCTTCTTCGTCTTTTTCTTTTTTGGAGAGGGCGGGGAATGAACCCGCTTCTCACCTCCGCCGACAGAAGCCCCTAGGCCAGATGGACCGGCCTCAGCCAGGTCCCTCTCCGAAATGGAGAAGGTCCTGGTAGTCGTAGGGGCACCTGTCGGAGGAGATCCCTCCCCTCCTTGTACTGCCTCGGAGCCCTCAGCCGTTTGAGGAGGATCTTGCATAGGGGCGGATTCGGGTTCGGTGCTTGGCGCCGAGCCCGAATTCCCCCCCATGGAAGGCCCTACCGTCTGAGGCTGGGTCTCCTCAAGGACCATGTCTATCACAGGAGGGGCCTCCAGTTGGCCATCCCCTCCCAGGACATCGCAGGTCCCCTTGGCAGTGTCGCCAGTCTTGTGTGGGAAGGCACAGGCCTTGACCCCAGCAAGGTTTAAAATTCTTGCCAGCAGGTCTTTTGAGGGAAGCGACCGAAGGCGCCTGGCTTCCCTCTCCCCCCTAAGGGGGTTTGCCCTACCGAGCCGCTTGCACGAGGGGCGGTCGGCAATGGGCTGCCTGCTGGCTTTCTTGGCAGTCCCCTTAGAAAGCAAAGGAGGGACTGCCGCTGGAGATAGGGAGGTGCCCGAAAGCACCTCCAGAGAAGGGGGTGAGGGGGAGTCCCCTACACCCGGAGGCGTAAGAGAGGAGTAAGCCTCCTCTTCGGTTAAAGAAGTATGTAGGGTCCCCTGCGCAAGCACAAGGGAAGGGACCTCCATTTTCTCGGTGGAGCTGCCCGAGGGCGGCTCCGTTGATTTTCTTGGGGAAGTTGGGGGTTGGGTTTTTTGTTTTTTTTTGTCATACATGGGCATGGTGACCCTCTTTTTAATACAGGACGCAATAGCTCATCACCTCTCGCAGTTGCCCGCACTGCGAGAGGTGCTTAAAAGCCCGGCAGAGCCAGGCGCCGCCATTCGGGACCACCCCTCCCACCTGGTGGCCTGGCAGTCCATCGGCATGGCGGCTCCACCTTGGACACGGCGTAAAATTGATAGAATGTGAAGAGGAGAGGAAAGGGGATGTGAGGAAGGTATGGGTGGGGATGAAGCAGGTTGTTAAAAAAACCCCATCCCGAACCGGAGCTCAGGGGTTAGGGAACAATGTCCCCTCTCCCCCCAGCCCCGATCCGGGGTGGTTGGCTTGAGAAGAAGGTCAGCATCTACCCTGTGAAATTAGAGGCTGACCAGAGAAAGTTGTGGGAGAGGTTGTATGAAAAGCGACGAGGTAGGGGAGAAATCGGGCTATCTGAAGGAAGGAAGAGAGGCTAAGCTGGGGCCGGACGGAGCGCTGGATCCCGTCAGCACAGCGGCCAGGATGGCAAATCGCCGCGCCCCTTACGGGGTCAAGCTAGGAGAGGGGAAAGGAGCGGTGGTTTATGCAGAGGTCGGTGTTTTAACCCCTTGTGCCGCCAGTTCTACTAGGGGAGCGACTGTACTTCTAGGCCTAGAGTGTCCAGAGGCCGAGGGTGCCTTTTTGTAAAAGTGAGGCATATGACGTACCAAGTTAGCACGAAGTTTTAATATTAAGCATCTCTTCTTTAATCCAATCCTGGACATAGAGGAGAAATTTGAGGAAAGAGAGTAAACTCCAAACTCTTAACAATAAGAACAAAAGAAAATGTCAAGGAAAGGAGGGGAGCTATATCCCACCATCTCATTTATATTTTCGGGATATAAATGATAGATCAGAGGGGTGGACATTATGTACTAGTCATTGACAGGATGGCATAATTTGAAGATTTGTCATTTGGAAACCGAGCGAGAGGCCCAGATGACCTGAGACGTTTGTTTGTCTTGACAGCCAACAAAGCATTAAAGCATGCCCGTCATAAGCATCCAAAAACAATCACAAGCGATTACCACCCCTATTACACATTAGGGAAAGAGTTAGTAGGATGAAAAATTCTCAGCCCATTAGTTGCACCCCAATATTCAAGACCCTTTAACCCTAGTTTTTGCAACCTGTGAGTGGTCAAGTGTTTAATAATAGATAGGGGAATAGGTTAAATTCATGAAAAAACAGTGGCTAATTTTAAAAAGGTACAGATGAGGACAAAAGAGAGGGCACAATTTCTCTATGTATTTGCCATAATAGTGACAATTACACAAACCTTCCTTCTGACCTTTTTGATGAGAAAGCACATAATCCTCCAAATGTTCAGATGCAGCATGGTTACCCATGCTAGATAGGACACCCGGTAGGAGAAGGGAATGTGAGAGCTGAGTTTGATGCTGCAGGGTTTGTAAGATTTTTCTTTTTACCCTTTTAGGCACTTGCCAACAGCGGCATAGTCGCTGTAATTATGTATTAATCTTTTATATTCCGTAGAATATGAATAGGCTAAAAAAAATATTTTTAAATAAAGGAAACTACAACCACAAAAACAACTAAGAGAACAAGACAAAACACACAAAAAAAAAAAACAGGTACTGGAGGGAGGTGTGATCATGCAGCCCTCCCCCCCCATAACTATATAAGATGGAGGAGGCAGGGATTCATAAGATAAGGCAGAGCTGGGCTACTGGAAATTGATAAAGAACCTCCCAACTAGAGTAATAACTTTTCTATGTATGAGGACAACACAAGGGAAGAATCTCTACAACAAATGTGGCTAACAAAGGGAGATACCTACTTCATAATTGAAAGCATCTATCAACTCTTTCGCTAATTTTCCAGGAAGTTGCTCTTTCAATTCCTTATCTCTTCCAGCTTCACGGAGCCACTTCATGCTAATGATCCTCGAATTCCTTTCTTCCAAAGGAATTGGTACCTGCAAATTCATGCATTACATCTTTTAGGTTATAAGGTTGTCAAGAAATTAACCTTGTTCTTTGAAGACATGAAAAATGCTACTTAAATTTGTTTAAATTGCTCCAAATTTGCTGAAAGCTGTTTAATAAGGTCTGCTGATCAAGAGGTCGCATGCTCTGACTTATTCTGATTTATGACCTTATGACCTAGGAAACTTTCAATAATTCCTAGACTACCCTTGCAAGGACCTTGTCAATTCTATAATTCAAGAGAATGTAAAACAACATAAGGATTTTAAATTTTGTAATAATTGGCCAAATAGTTATGATGTTACTGCCAAAACAAAATAATTCCCGGGCTAACCTTGGGGTACTTTGACAATTATATTATTTTAAAGAGAATGTAAAACAATATAAGGGATTCAAATTTCATTATAATTGGCCAAATAGTTATGATGTTATTGCCAAAACAAATTAATTCTTGGCTAACCTTGGGAGGACCTGGTCAATTATATCATTTGAAAGAGAATGTAAAACAACATAAAGGTTTCAAATTTAGTTAGAATCGGCTGAATAGTTATGATGTTATTGCCAAAACAAATAATTCCCAGGCTAATCTTGGGAGGACTTTTGCAATTATATAATTTGAAAGAGAATGTAAAACAACATAAGGGTTTCAAATTTTGTTAGAATTGACTGAATAGTTACAATGTTATTACAAAAATAAAAAGAAAGCAAAATGGGGGCGGACCAACATAGTGAGATGTAGATGCTTGTGACTAGACTCGCACGTGACTAAAAAAAACTTTATTATGCTTAGGCATTTTATGAGATCATCTGGAAAGTTGAGCAATTTCAACAGTTGTGTCTTTAAACACTTCATATTACAGCTGTAATGTTTGTATGACTGATATGTTGGCATCAGTGGCAGGGAGGTAACCTAGTGGATACATCTCACATAAAAAATCAGTACATCTTTTAGTTTTGTCACAATGCTTTTCTCTAAGAAGGGTGAAACACTGCAAAAATGTGTAAAAACATTTGTAATGTTTATGGTGAAGGGGCTCCAGATGAATAAACGGTTTGAGATTGTTTACAAAATTCAAATGTGGAGATTTCAGCTTAGAAAATGCAAGTCACTTTGGAAGATCTTCAGATTTGGACGATGATCTTTTAAAAGTAAACATTTAAGCCAATCCAAAATAAACACAACTTAGGGTCTTGCAGAGATGTTTGAAGTTCCAAAAAAGTACTGTTTATGAACACTTAGTAAAACTTGGGTACATTTCCCACTATAATGTATGGGCCGTTCACAACCTATCAGAGAAAAACTGCAAGGACTGATATTCCATCATGCTCTTAAATGCAATGAAACAACCTTTATGAAGCGATTGGTGATTGGAGATGAAAAATGGATCGTCTACAATAACATAGTGGGGAAATAATCTTGGGGTTTGAGTAAGAATATTCATGTAAAAATATTAATGCCTTCTATCTGGTGGGATTTCAAAGGCATTATTTATGAGCTGCTCCAATACAATCAAACATTCAATCTTGATGTGTATCGCAACCTGTGGAGAAATTGACTAAAAAAATTTACTGGATAATTCCCTAAATAGGCAATAGGAAAAGGATCGTGTTCTAACAAGACAAAGACAAATTCATGCACAAAAGATGCATGAATTTGGGGAGGATCTCTTACTGCATCCACTATACTCTCCAGACATTACACTATCTGACTTTCATTTGTTTAGGTCCCTGCAAAATTACTTGAGCGGAAAATCATTTATTGATTTTAGATGATGTCAAAGCCACATGAATAACTTCTTTTCTTCCAAGAAAGATGGATGGACTGAAGTCATTAACAAAAATGAAGTGTACTCTGATGAATAAAAATTGTAATATGAATAAATTTCTTATTTCCATCCTTCAGAAATGTTCAGAACTTTCTGGATGACTTAATATAAGTTATATTAATGCCTAGGCCTTTTTTAGGTATAAAAATGGTTATTAGGTGCCTAGCCACATGAACTATGAATATTGTTTCGTCTTTAACCTAACCTAACCTAAATGTTCAACCATTATCTATAATAATAATACCCGTTGTATATATATTTTTTTTTTGTCAGTAACTAACACTCAAATCTACTTATTTTGAAAAAGTTTTGTAATTTATATTTGAACGATTTGGTATTATCTATAATAATAATACCCATGGTGTATTTATTTATATATTTTTTTTTGGGGGGGGGTAGTAACACAAATCTACTTATTCCCCCCCCCCCAAATTTCTAATTTATACTTCAATGACTTGGTATTATCTATAATAATGAAATATAGCTCTAACTTAAAATTAATGCTGTCCTTTTGGACTGCACAGGTACACTAGTGTTTAAATAAAGCTCTATAACAACCATGTTCTACACTCATCAACCAAAAGGATTTTCCTGCAAGAAAATGCACACCCACATATGGCACATTTGATCCAAGAAAAAAATGATTGCATTAGTTTATCAGGTTTTTTTCTCAGCTTCACATTAAGCAAAACTTGTAACATCTGATTATCATTTATTTATAATTTAATATCACATAAATAGGAAAGTTTACTCTACTATGGTGGAAATAGATATCAAATCATATATTCCATAAAAACTGAATGAATTTTTCAAATATATTATCTACTAAATGGTTGAATGATGTGAGAGCATTATTAGAAAGAATGTGTGATGTAAAAGCTGTGAGACATGATAATGGGGCCATCTGATCACATGATTGCACTGTACAAGGTTAAAATCATTAGGATGTGGATAAGAAAACACAAAGGCAAGTTGGGGAGGAATTATTGAATGTGTCCCTTAAAAAAAATTTAGCAATGATCATCTGGTGGTAGAAAATGAGGGTACAACTATCAAAACACAAAAGTCTTCACAATAGACTTAAATAAATGAAATTAAAAATAGATTATATACAGACAAACCACAAAGAAAAACAGACACAAGCAAACCAACAATTAAAAAAAGTATGAAGTAAGGAGAAGGTTCACCTCCTCAAAAAAACTATCATACTAGTCTGCTGCGCAAGAGCCCAACCACATTTCTTTTTTAACACGCTCATCTAATGACTACCTTCAAAGCCATAAGTCACCGTAGTTTAAAAGTTGAGCCTAGCGCAAGGCTAATGTAAAATTACCAAAACCAAACTAAAAACAACAAAAGAAAACAAACCAAAACAAGAAGAAGGAAGCATACTCCAAACTGGTTGAGGGGAGAGGACAAATCCCGGGCGGAGGAACATGCAACTTACAACAAACATTCAAATAAAATGGATGAGCCTAGCTTCCTAAAGTCAGATAGCTCACAAGTCTGTGTACACGAACCCATCCCGAGTACAAGGGACAAGCGGCAGCCTCACCGCTCGTCCTGATGCAGGGAGAGGTAACGTGCGCGAATATCAACCATACTGGGATATTCAACAAGAATGTGCCAAACAGTCTGGTCTGGGGGACAACAAAGTTGTCGCAATAAAGTGCAGGCATGCACTCTATTAAATGGCAGGGCGTCCCACAGTGTTTCCAATTGTAACTCAACAGAAAGCAACGTAATTGGGCGGAGGCTGGGCGCAATGGCAGGCAATTTTAAGTTCCCCTTGGACATCTCCCATCTTCTTTGCCAAGCAGCCTGGATGGCTGCCATGGTTCTTGCTATGTAATTTGTGTGCGGAGAACGAAACGACCGTCTTCGAGGACTCTTTGGAGTCCTCATTCCCCACAAGTCCAGGAATCAGGCAAAAGAGATCTCGACATCTGCAGGCTCGCTGCAACTGTTGTATCACGGATACAGTGAACCAGGTGGTGTGAGGATTCATATGGCCGGAGAGCACTCAGGGTTATTTGTGAGTCGCTAGAGATCACAATCTGGTCTCCAAACCGGGCATGAGGCGTTATCTCCCGACAGACGCAGCGCCTAGTAGAGCCTTGCTGACTTCAAACAGAGGGGATACAGTTTAGAAGCCGAACCGCTCTTGGAACTTTGAGCTATCCGTATACACTGGCACGGATCCAGCGGAGACAAAGTATGTTTAAGAAGGCTGAACGCAATTCTTCCGGGGCTGAGGAAGCCTTGGAAGCAGTTGTGGTGATAAATAGTTAAAAGTGGTAACCTCCAAGTTGTCATCTGGGGCCGAACCAGAGGCGCCACAGGTCAGAAAGCTACACCGAGCCTCGAAGAAGTTTTCTAGTGTATGACTGACGTCTCTATGCGGCATAGGCATTGTAGAGATTGGCTGCGGCACCAGGCTCGCACGTACAGCTCAGAGTGAGTGGCATCTACCCAGCCTCAACAAGTAGGCTCTCAATAAGGTAGGCGCAAAAGTCACCCGGCGCCAAGCGGAGACCAGTGTGATGGATCGAGTCCACCTTCCACAATACACGCTCAGCTGCGGATGCATAAAACAAGCATCTGTAGTCAAACTTCGAACGATTGATAGAAAAGAGGGACAGTAGCCCTAGCTGCACTCCCAAGTGCTAAATGTTACGGAACGAAGAATGTCCATGGTGAGAGAAAAAGAGACCCTAAGCATTTCAGGTGAGAAATCAGTCAAAAACAAGACCAAGGAAATGATATAAATCCTACACTTCCAGTAGAACCCAGTTTATGGACAAGTCCGAGTCAGGTTATAACCTCTTGGCCAAGGAAAACCAAAATATGTGTGCTTTGGCATAGTGAGAGATGCGGCTCAATGCCTGTTGGAGTCGACGCTCCAGGTTGGCATCTAAGCTGCTAGAGTTGGCATCTGAGCTCCACCAAAAGAGATCGAAAGGTAATCGATGTAGAATGTGACACTGAGGAAACTTCCCTGCGGGACACCCTCTTCCTGCTACATTTGACCAGAGAGGCTCCCCTACCCCTGTATGTGGAATCGACAATCTCGCAAAAATTCAGAAATAAAGATTGTGAGGCATCCCCTCATCCCTATCCGATGGAGTCTCCATGATACCTTAGCGCCACGCAGGTTCATTGGTGTAGTGCTGTCTACAAAGGAAGGCCTGACAGACAGCATTTTCCAGTCAGAGCAGAGCATGACATGGAGTAGAACTTACAGAAACAGCACTGTGCAAGAGACATTTGGCCTCCGCTCTCCAGGAAAAATACAAGTCTAACATTTACCAAGAGGTTAGAGAGATGAGGCAGGTTGCAATAATATAATGGTAGGAAAGTTTCAGTTGTGTTCAGAAATATATTATTGTTAATTGTGTCATTGGTTCACTTTTAACTGTAGATGAAGTTCCTCTACTGGATAAGTAGATCTATATAAAGAAGCATTCCTCATTGAGGGAGAAAGGAAGGAAGAACAATAGTAGTGTGTTTTGACAACTGCACTGATGACACATTATTGGCTGAAGGGAGAGCCACCATTACCAAAAGAGGGGAACAGTAGCCCCCTCCTCCTATACTCCAGGAGAAAGGGACCACAATTTGGATGCTGCATCTGCTGTGGAGTCATTCATGACTCTTCGCATTCTCTAGCTAGGATACTGCTCCTTTAACAACAGGTTTACATTGAGTGAGTTGCATTGCACTCTTGCTTCCTACACAGATACTACCCCTCATCTCAACATTATCCTGTATGACAAAATTGCCATCTAGGTGAGAGAGGCATGGCCTATCTGATAGATCTGTTCAACAGGATCTAGACATAAGGTATCCTTCTGGACTCCGGGTGAATGGCAACTGTGCTCAATTTTTGCAAACTGGGCAGAGATTTCTCTACTGCGGCTAGTTTCTGCCCAATCTCTCTAACCTCCCACATGTGCAAGTTGATGGAGAAATTGGTAAATGTTAAATTAGCTTTTTTTTCTGGATAGCGGAGGCCATCTCTCTTCTGCACAGTGCGGCTTCCACAAGTTCCACTCCACATCGGATGCTCTGCTCCGACTGGAAAATGCTGTCTGTGAAGCCTTCCTTTGTAGACAGCACTATGCCACTGTGTTTTACAATCTGGAGATACAGCATCGTGGAGACTCTCCACACGATGGGGGCGAGGGGATGCCTCCCAATCTTTATATGATATTTTTTGCAGGATCGTTGATTATGCGTACGGTTGTGGGGGAGCCCTCTCCGGTCCAATGGAGCAGGAAGAGGGTGTCCCGCCGGGAAGTGTCTTCAGTGTCACACTCTTTGCCCTGACTATCAACAGCATCACCTCGGTGCTGCAGGAAGATGTTCTCGCTACACTTTACGTGGATGACCTTTCAATTTCTTTTGGCGCAGCCCAGATGTCATCTCCAACAGGCAATGAACTGAGTCTCTCACTATGGCGCCATCCTGACCCAGACTTGTTTCTAAATGGGGTTCACCTGGAAGTGGTGGACTTGCACCATTTCCTTGGTCTTGTAGTTGACCGATGCCTCACCTGGGAGGCTCATATTAGCAGCCTTAGGGTCTCTCTTGTACCTGCGCCATGGATATTCTTCATTGAGTGCCTGGGGGGCTGATAGGGCTACTGCTTTACTTTTTTATTGTTCCTTTGTTTGTTCGAAGCTCAACTATGAATGTGTTTTATGCATCTGCATCCAAGCATGGATTGCAGAAGGTGGACTTGACCCACCACACCAGCCTTCGCCTGGCGACCGGTGCCTTCCACACATCTCCCATTGAGAGCCTACTTATAGATGCTGTGGAAATGCCACTCACTCTGTGCTGTGCGCAGTGCATTATTCACCTGTACACATGAGTTCAGCGCCTACCCTCAGTCACCAACAGCTCTCACTACATCTGCAGCTGATCTTGAGAGTGCCTATGCCGCCGAGACACACTAGTCATACCCTAAACTCTTTGGATTTAGGGGGCTAGGAAACTCCTTTCAGAGTTTGATATAGCTCTCAGGCTGGTGGCGCCCGTGCTTCTGCCCCGGATGCCATCCTGGAGGGTACCACCTTTGACTATTTGTTGCCACACCTCTGCTCTCAAAGCTTCTACAGCGCCAGGAGCATTGCATTCTGCCTTTATGGAGCATGCTCTGTCTCACAGTGGAATGGTGCCAGTGTATACAGATGGGTACAAGTCCCAAGAGGGGGTCAGTTTCCACTCTGTATACCCTCTGTTTGAAGTCATCGGGGCTCTGCGACTGTCTTCATGGCTGAGCTGGTTGCAATACACTGTTCAGAGACTGGCTTATAATTTATAATGACTCACAAAGCACCCTGCGTGCTCTTGGGGCATTGGAATCTCCACATCTCCTGGGTTGCGATATCTGTGATGTCACCATTTTGCTGAACTGGGCGGATGTCAAGATTATCTTCTGCTGGGTTCCTGGACATGTAGGAATTACAGGGAATGTGCATGCTGATGAGGATGCCAAAGAGTCAGTGGGACTGGATGACCAGACCAGCGTTTCACTCTTCCTCACACCAATTACATGGCTTGGCAAAGAAGATGGGAGACAATCTAGGGGAACTAAAAGTTACGTGCCATTGCGCCGCGACTGTTCACATGGAACTACCCCCAATGCCCCAAAGGTTTCAAGTTGCTTTCTGTCATCTCCGAATTGAACACACTCGCGAGATGCAGCACCATTTGATGGAGCACTTGCCTGTGCCTTATTGTGACGACTATATTGTCCCCCAGACTCTTTGTCACATTCTTGTTGAATGTCCCAGTCTGGGTGATCTCCATATACATTACCTGTCCCAGTACCAGGATGAGCGGGGTTTCAACCGCTTGTCCCTTGTACTCATGACTGGTTGGTACACACAGACTTGCAGACTATACAACTTTTTGGAGGAAGCTGGCCTCCTCCACTTTATTTGACTATTTGTTGTAAGTCACATATTCCTGCACAAGGGGAGGTGGACCTACACCTGATACTGGAACACGCTTCCTTCTTGTTGCCTTTTCTTCTTTTCTCTAGTCTTTTTTATGATTATTTTATGATTATTTTTGTTATTTCCATATTATTTGTTTTTTATCTAGCCTAGTAGTAGGCTATGGTGATTGTACAACACCTTTTGCCATAGTAGGCAGTCGCCAGATGAGGTCTTTAAAAAAAATATAAAATAATAAAAAAATACCTGGTAAACTCTGGCACCACGTTTAAGTGGTTTGACTGTTAAAAGAGGTTGGCAATTTTTAATTGCAGTGTCAAATATTTTGAAAGGATTGCACTCTATCCTGCTTCTTTCTTCTTCAGTTTCTGCTGCATAATATTTGTTCAATTGTATCTTTTTAATTATGAAGAAGGTCTGCAAATGAAATGTATACCCAAATGTTAAATCTATGAAATTATAAAGGAAGGTAGTAAAAATATCTTGCAATCTAGATTAATTTCTTCAATTTATCTTTAGAAATAATTATATATAGAATGCAGTTGCTAAAGAAGTTCACATTAATCGGGTGGGACCAAGGATGTAAATTAACTGCAAGAAAATTAAAATAGCAGTAAATTTCAAACTTACCAGTGCCTATGACATCATCCAAGATTTCCCTCTTAATTATAAACTTTTGGTTCCAATAACCACTAAGTGCTTTCATCAAGAGATTTTGGGGATACTTGTAGATACTTGTACTTTGATTATTCTTTTTTTATCAAGATTTTGCAACACAAGCAAATTTTACCAAATGGAGGATTGTATGTTACAAGTAAATTCCCTAAAGCTGGTGATGTTATGGGTTGCTGGATAGAGTGATTGACAGGAATGTTAATGAATTTAAGCTTTAGATAAATATATACTGGTTTTTGTAAAAGTTCTGTTACACTCATTTTTTTTATCTTTCGAGTGTTACGTATGTGAGAGAAAAAGTTCTGTCAAACAAATTTAAAGTTCTATTTCTCCAGCATGTCATTCAAATGTCTTTTTCATTGTGTGCAGGTGTGTCAATATGGAAGTGAAAAGAATGGAGAATGCTGCTCTCCTGCGCGCAAGCCACAACAAGTCTAACATAGTCAAGCGGCACAAGAATAGGGAAGATGTAAAAGATCAGCCTCATTCAGACAGACCTCAAGTTGTCAATTGTTTGGCTGTGAGAAAGGCCTTCAAAAGTGTTCTGAAGCTCAAAATGACCACTTGTCAAGAACATCTTGGTGGCCAAGGTGTCCAGGGTCATCAAGAGCTTGAAGTGTGTGGAAAGGCCTCTGACTGTATGTGAAAATAGTCAGGAGAGAGTGCTGTCCTCGACTTGTCAATGCCTTGAAGTGTCATGGCAATCGAATTCCCAATTTTTTCTGATGGGTAAGCTTCGGGCAAGACATCTCAGAGGTCCGCTGCTGTTCATGATCAAGCATCCAGCCTCCATTATGATGCTCAGCATCATGGCTTCGATGGGCAAGAAGATGCCACTGGTGTGATTCACAGCTGGTTACACAGATATCAAAACTCAATGCGCCATTTTTTGAGAGCATCATAAGTGTAATAGAGCTTTTGCAATACCAGTACTAAAAAAAAAATAAGTATGCATGCAAATATAGGAAAATATACACTAAAAATAGCATACTTGCTGCTAAATATGCTGGATAATGGAAGCAAAAAGTTCACAGAATCAATAGTAAAAAATCAGTAAAAAGAAAAAAGTGGTGACAGTTTTAGAACATTATAAATTGTGGTTATATTTGATAATGAAATGCTGGCATAAATTCTCAAATAGAAAACTGGTCCTATTATCTGCCAGCATAGTTTTGTATTTGGAGAAGACCCGCTCAACATCAATGAAACAATTGGTGTGGGAGGGCACATAAGCCTCCAGATGCCATCTGACAACCCTTGAGGGGGGTAAAAGGATAGAAAAATATATTCAGAGTTTACCACTGATCTGCACTCATTTAAAAGGCATTTTATTTCTCAATGGGGACCTAATGATTAATGTGAAATCTTAACCGCAGGTATCTACAGTGTATGGTAGCTGCCAAAAAGTTTAATCAGAACTATATCCAGTGATTTACCATACATGATGTGGCTTAAATTCACTGTAATCAGAAGTGGTATTTCCATTCAGCTAGGATGTAGCTCTTTAAAAGGATAGATAAAGAAAAGAAAGATGGGGGAAGTAGAAGGATCAGAAGGTGGGAAGAATGGTTGAGAAAGTAGCACAAAAAGGGTAAAATGGAAATGGTAAGAAAGAATAAAGCCCAGGTATTCTCAATATAGTTTGAGACTGCAGGGACACTAGAGCTAGGATGGTGCATCTCTCTTCCAAGTACCAGGTGAATTTTACCTTTGCAGGGCAAAATTCACAAGGTGAAATCGCTTGAATGGCACCTGTAGTGCTTATATGTATTTTGCTCCTGTTCGAGGGCCATCTCACACTTGGAAGTGGATATTTTCAAAATGGTTAGACATTCAAGGAATAGAAGTGAGGCAAGCAGCAATGAGTGTGCCAGAGAAGGACTAAAAAAATCTGTGAAATGACCTAAACTCAATTGGAAGAAGTGAAATTTCCTGAAATGTAGGCCACCAGTGAGGTGTCTTCTTGGGTGAGAGTGGCCCAGTAAAAGATATTTGATGGGGAAATGATCACTGCTATGGAGTTTGTTGAACACCCACCCCTATCCAAAGTCTGCATGTGCATCAGGAGAGCACAGGAATAGTTAACAGGGCATGAAAACAATACATATCTTGCATATGTAAATTATCATATAGTGAATGCATCTGAACTGTTTGGTATGTCTTTATTATTTACTCCATTAACATGATTTTTAAGTGGTAATTGGTAGCACAATTGCTACAGTAATATTAATAAATAACTATATTATAGTATATTATAATTAGTCTTGAAAGGTTGTATACTAATATTAAATATTATTGTAAGATTCTTGTATGAATTAATTATCTATAACTGTTGTATTTACTATTTGGCAACTGATCCAGATGTCATAAGTTGAGAGTAAATCATGGCAATTCTATGGTTTGCCAGTTGTTAATGATATTCCAGTTCTACAATACCCATGAAGATAGTAGAAACAGCATGATATGCCAGATATGGCTTACATTCTATAGTAAAATAAGTATTTTATATCCTGCTCTCTTATCTCCCCTATGGCATTCTTCAATATACTTAATTGAATTAAACTGCTGACAGGCTTTATAATGTTCTTTGTTGCGCCTTTATAATTTACATGTGTATCGCTGTTAATCTATTATAATCAAGTCTACAACTAGCTCCACAAGGGTCTTATAGCCACTGGGATTGATCATGTGGTCCCCTCAGAGGTCTACCATTCAGTTCTCTGAGGAAAAAAACCCCTCAGTAACCATGTTACAATACGGTAGAACTTTGCTTTATCAAAGTAAACTGATGGTGGAATATAGAGAAATATGAGGACATCTCATTCAGGTACAGTTCAACTACTACCACATATAAGAAGAAATTTAGAGGAAAAGAGAAAATAGATTTAAAAAGAAATTAAGGAACTCAACTAGCATAATCACTAAAATTATAATGTATATTTTAAGGCTATTTTAAATTTTAAAAACAAAAACAATAAAAGGAACAGAAGACCAACACCAAGAAATGAGAAAAATTACAAGGGCGCACTCAGGTGATAGGAGGCCTGCTCCCTCAGGGGCATGCCTACTCATCAAACTCAATCAGTCTAAAATCAGGAATGCACAAACCCAACTTGAGTATGAGGGACAAGCATTAGTGATACCACTCATCCTAGTACAGGGAGAGGTAGGAAGCACATTTCTTTTTAAAAGGCACTCATCTGGCAACTGCCGCCAAGAGAAGCCATGAAGATAGATGCTGCCTTGGTAGAGCCTGACTTACTTCAAATATTGGGGATACAGTGTGGAAGCCTACCCACTCCTGGGACTTTGAGCCATCCATATACACTGGCATCAATCCAGCATGACATAAAGTGAGCTCCAAAGAGGTTGAATGCAGTACTCCCATCAGTGTATAAGCTTTGGAGCAGAGGTGTGGCAAAAAATAGTAAGAGGTGTTTACCTCCATGGTGGCATCATGAGCACAAACAGAAGCACTTACGGCCTGAACACCCCATGAGATCTCAGTTATCTAACCCTAAAGCCAAGGGCTGAGGGTATGACTGGCGTCTCTTGGTGGCATAAGCACTGTCGAGATCAGCCACGGATGCAGTGATTACCATTGATGACTGAAGGAGAGGAGGGGCCCACACGTACAAGCGTGGGAGCAAGTGGCGTCTCCTAGGGATACTCAAATTGGATCTCAATGGGAGATAAGTGGAAGACCAGTGTGGTGGTTTGACTCCACCTTCCGCAATTAATGCTAGGCTGTGAATGCATAAAACTCGCATTTGTGGTCAAGATTCAGATGAAAAAAAGGAATGATAATAAAGTAGAACAGTAGCCATATCAGCACACCAAATGCTGAACATCATAGACTGAAGAATGTCCATGGCGAGAGTACAGCAGACCCTTAAGCTGCCAGACCAAGGAAATGACACGAATCTACCACTTCCTGGGAACACCATTAGGAACAAGTCCAGATTGGGGTGGGGCCGTGGATGGTGGCAGGAGTGCGCCACGTTAGTCTTGGCCAAGAGAAACTGAAACCTGTGTGCTTCAGAATAGCAAGAGATGTGGTTCAATGCCTGTTGGAGTCAACATCTGGGCAGTACAAAGAGATTGAAAGGTCATCCACGTAGAGAGCAGTGAGAAAATCTTTCGGCAGCACTGAGGTGATACCATAGATGTACAATTTTTAAATTTTTTTATTTAAGGGGCTATCTGGCGACTGCCCACTTAGGCATAAGTCGCCGTAAACAAACAGCCTAGTTCTAGGCTATTTTAAAAAATTGAACAGGAAACAACAATAAAAAGAAATAACAATAACAAAACAATAACAAAAACAATAATTAAACCTGGTTAAATGAGAGGGAGAAGGCCGGCCTCCCCCCAAAAGTCAACAAGTCCACCAGTCAAAGTGCACACACTCGTCCCGAGTACAAGGGACAGGCGGTAGCGACCCCACCCATCCGGGTACCGGGACAGGTATCGTGCGCGAAGATCACCCAGAATGGGACATTCAACAAGAATGTGCGGAACAGTCTGGGGGACTACGCAGTCGTTGCAATAGGGCGCAGGCGAGCGCTCCATCAAATAGCGATGCGTCACACGAGTTTGTCCGATTTGGAGACGACAGAAAGCAACCTGAAGCCGCCGCGGCATTGGTGGATAGGTCCATGGGAACAGTCGCGGCGCAATGGCACGCAACTTTAAGTTCCCTTCGACCGTCTCCCATCTTCTTTGCCAAGCAGTCTGAAGAGCTGCCCGTATTCCTGCCATGTAGTCGGTGTGAGGAAGAGCGAAACGCTGATCCAGTCGCAGAGTCCTCGCGAACTCTTTGGCGCCCTCATTCCCCGCAATTCCTACATGTCCAGGAACCCAGCAGAAGATAATCTCGACATCCACTCGGCTCGCCAAAACCATGGCGTCACAGATATCGCGAACCAGGGGATGCAGAGATTCCAATGCCCCGAGAACACACAGGGCCGCTTTGTGAGTCGCTATTAATCACAATCAGGTCTCCGAACCGGGCACGTCACGTAATCTCCCGTACTGAGTGGTGTATTGCCACCAGCTCGGCCGTGAAGACAGACGCAGCGCCTGGTAGAGCCCCGCTGATTTCAACAGAGGGGATACGGCGTGGAAGCCGACCCCCTCTTGGGACTTGGAGCCATCCGTATACACTGGCACGGTTCCAGCGTGACACGATGTGTGCTCCAAAAAGGTCGAACGCAATACTCCCGGCGCCGTACAAGCTTTGGGAGCAAGGCGTGGCGACAAATAGCCAAATGTGGTACCCTCCAGGGTGGCGTCCTGGGCAGAACCAGGGGCGCCACCGGCCCGAGAGCTATATCTACCTCTCGAAGGAGTTTCCTGGCCCTAAACCCAAAGGGCTTAGGGTATGACTGGCGTCTCTCGGCGGCATAGGCACCATCGAGATCAGCTGGGGATGCAGTGAGAGCTGTTGGTGACTGAGGGAGGCGCCGGGCTCGCGCGTACAGGCGGGTGATGCACTGCACGCGGCGCAGAGCGAGTGGCATCTCCCCAGCATCGACCAACAGGCTCTCAATGGGGGAAAGTGCGGAAGGCACCGGTCGCAAGGCGAAGGCCGGTGTGGTGGATTGAATCCACCTTCCGCAATAAACGCTCGGCTGCGGATGCATAAAACTCGCATCCGTGGTCGAGCTTCGAACGAACAAAGGATCGATAAAAAAGTAGAGCAGTAGTCCTATCAGCGCCCCAAGCGCTGAACGTCACGGAACGGAGAATGTCCATGGCGCGGGTACAGGAGACCCTAAGGCTGCGAATATGAGCCACCCAGGTGAGGAGTTGGTCGAATACAAGACCAAGGAAATGGTGCGACTCAACCACATCCAGGCGCATCCCATTAAAAAACAAATCTGGGTCGGGGTGAAGCCGTGGATGGCGGCAGAAGTGCACCACCTTAGTCTTGGCCAAAGAAAACCGAAACCTGTGCGCTTCGGCATAGCGAGAGACGCGGTTCAATGCCTGTTGGAGTCGACGCTCCAGAGTTGGCATCTGGGCCGCGCCAAAAGAGATCGAAAGGTCGTCTACGTAGAGCGTAGCGAGAACATCTTCCGGCAGCACCGAGGTGATGCCGTTGATGCTCAGGGCAAAGAGTGTGACACTGAGGACACTTTCCTGCTCCTTTGGGCCGGAGAGGGCTCCCCCCCACCCGTACACGGAATCGACGATCTGGCAAAAATTCAGATATAAACATTGGGAGGCGTCCCCTCGCCCCCATCGTGTGGAGAGTCTCCATGATACCGTATCGCCATGCGGTATCATAGGCCTTCTCCAGATCGAAAGAGACCGTGGCGTAGTGCTGTCTACGAAGGAAAGCCTCGCAGACGGTATTTTCCAGTCAGAGCAGCGCATCCGACGTGGAGTGGAACTTGCGGAAGCCGCACTGTGCGGAAGACAGATGGCCTCCGCTGTCCAGGAAAAAGGCTAATCTAACATTTACCAATTTCTCCATCAACTTGCACACGCAAGAGGTTAGAGAGATTGGGCGGAAACCGGTCGGAGTAGAGTGATCTCTCCCCGGTTTGCGAAAGGCGAGCACAGTAGCGATTCGCCAGGAGTCTGGGAGAAGACCTTCCACCCAGATCCTGTTGAACAAATCTAACAGAAAGGCCATGCCTCGCTCACCCAGGTGTCGAAGCATGGCGTACGGGACATCGTCCGGACCATGGGCGGTGTCCGCGCACGAAGCGAGAGCGGAACGCAACTCACTCACAGTAAACTTGTCGTTGAAGGGTTCTCCGCCTCTGGAGGTAAAGTCCAGCCGGCGGCCTTCCGCGACATCACGACGTGCATTGAATGCTGGCGGAGCAGCATCCCGGCTAGAGAATGCGGAAAAAGCGGTCGCTAAGGATTCCGCCACGGACGCGGGGTCCGAGATTGCGGTCCCATTCTCCTGGAGAACGGGAGGGGGGTCCTGTGAGAACTTGCCCCGAATCCTTTTGACTCGCTTCCACACCTCAGCTAATGGGGTCTTCCCGTTAAGTGAAGACATGTATGCCCACCAAGAAGAGCGGCGGGCGTGCTTCGAAATATACCGGAACCTAGCCCTAGCCCGACGAAATTCAGCGACAGTGAAATCGTTCGGGCGGCGCTTATAGCGCATGTAGGCATAACGCTTCTGTTTGAGGGCCGTCTCACACTCGGCTGACCAACATGGGAGTGATCGGCGTGCAAAAACGGCCAGACGTCCTAGGAATAGTAGTCAGGCCCACGGCGATGAGGTTGCGGGAGAAGAACTTAACGGCCTCATCTACCGACCTAAACTCCTCGACTGAGATAGAGAATTCAGTCATTTCCTGAAATGCAGGCCACCGCGCCCGCGCCAAGCACCACCGAGGTGGGCTCTCAGGCGGCAGTTGCCCTGAAAATGATATTTAAATGGAAAAGTGATCACTACCATGGAGGTCATCAACCACCCCCCAATCAAAATCAGGCTGTGCATCCGAAGAGCACAAAGATAGGTCAAGGCAAGTAAATGAAGCGGTTCTCGAACAGTGATGCGTAAACTCATCCACGTTTAGGACACCCATCTCAAGCTCTTCGATCAGATCGGCAAGGACTTGTCCCCTGGGATTTATGGAGTAATCTCCCCAGAAAGGATGCCTGCCGTTCAGGTCTCCAAGCAAGAGATAGGGCCTCGGCAACCGTGCCACGACGCGGCAGTAGTCCCCCGCGTCGAAGTCAGCTGACGGTGGAATGTACGCAGAAATGATAGTATACTACCTATCCAGGTGCAGCTGCATAGCCACTGCCTGAAAGGAGGTATCTAAAGAGAAAGGAAGAACGGAGACATCAAGCCGGGTGTAAACCGCGCATCCCCCAGCCCGGCCATCCCGCGGTGGTGGGGTCGCAAGACCCTTATACCCCGGAAGGGCGGGCAGGGGGCACGCGCCTAGCATGGTCTGCTGCAAACCGATAGCTAACGGGGAACGGGACGAGGCGAGCCTCCGCAGCTCCTCCCAGTTGGCCCGGAGTCCACGGCAATTCCATTGAAGGAATATGCCCTCCAGGCCTAGCTCGGGGGAGACGCGGGGACCCTCCTCGAACTGAAGACCCTCACGGGAATAGCCGTACGCTTCCCGGTGACAGAACCCCGGGCGCTGTTGGCCGGACAAAGCGCTGAAGGCGCTGTCGCCTTCGAGGACTTATTGGGGGAGGTTGGGCTCGCCATGCGAGTCTTTTCCTCCCTCCGCCTCGAAACCTTAGGCGGGCGTTGCGGCTTCGGAGGCGAGGAGCCCTCTTTTCGAGGAACCACCGTCTCCGAGCCACTCGCTCCACCTCGGGGCGTGGGCGAAGGAGCCGAAGCTCCTTTGTTGCTGTCCTTCTTTCGGGGAACAGCTTTAGGAACCCCGGAAGATGGCCTAGCGACCATCTTCAGGGGTGTTGCCTCCTGTGAGTCTCTGACTCGGTGGAGGTGCGTGGCCGTTTCGCCTTACGGGAAACGGTCACGCTGGGGGAAGAGGGGGGGGCCCTGGTTTTAGCCGGGGCTGGGTATGAACCCTTTTTGCTGCCAGCTTTACCAGGGGAGCGCCCAGGTTGGGTAGAGCCCGCAAAAGGGCTCCAAATGGGCGCGGAAACAACCGTGCTCGTTGGCCTGGATGGGCCAGGAGCAGAGGGTGCCTTTCTAACTATTGAGGCATATGACGTCCCAGGCAGAGCCGGGCGCGCCAGGACCAAGTCCTTTGCCTCGCGGAATGAGAGTCAATCCTGGGCCTGAACGGCCAGGATTTCTTTCTCAAGGAGATATGCACCACATTGCTTCGAAGAAGCAGGGTGCGGCTCTCTGCAATTGACACACTTGGCCACACACGATTTGGACTTATCGTGGCGACCTTGGAGCAATTTACACAGACTTCGGGTGACCCCGACTTTGCACGTCTACATGAGCGATTCGTATGGCCGAAGCCGTGACAGTAATAGCACCGCCGCGGTAGTGGCACGAATGCCTTCACGCGGTAGCGGTACCAACCGGCACGCACCGACTCAGGGAGCTTGTCACAGTCGAACGTGACGAAGAGTGTAGGGGTGGGTCTCGAGGCCCCTCCCTGTTTTCTCATCACACGTTCGACCTTGACCGCCCCATGGTCAGCCAGCTCTAGGGTGATGTGCTCAATGGAGTAGTCAACGAGTTCCCTCGCATAAACTACTCCTTTCACAAAGTTCATGGTAGAGTGCAGCGTCACACTCACCGGGGTGCCATGAAGTGTCCGAAGAGCACTTATCTTGGTGGTATTCGCTGCATTCGCCAGATGGCTCCCGTCCGAGAAACGGGTCACCTTCGGCTCTCTACCAATTGCACTAGCTAATCCTCTCCTCTGATGGATCATGTTGCCCTGGATAACATAGTGCCATCAGTGGAACGAATAACGAGGAAGCATTTGAAGCCTAGCGGGCTCGAAAACGTCAGGTAACCTCTGAATCAGGGGCCCTGATGTCATCGAGGCTCCACCGTGTGCACTTTTGGTCTTAGTCAGGGGCTCCGCAACCGAGGGGGCTGAGGAGACGGATGTGCCAATCTCGGCTTGGTCGCTTGCCAGAGTGGCAGCAGACCCATCCGTCCCCAGCAGCCCCCGCGGATGGAGAGGAGCCCCGAGTCTTCTTTGTCTTCCTGGTCTTGGTCTTTTTCTTTTTTGGAGAGGAGGACGGGGAATGAACCCGCTTCTCACCCCCGCCGGTAGAAGCCCCTAGGCCAGATGTACTGGCCTCAGCCAGGTCCTTCTCCGAAATGGAGAAGGTCCTGGTGGTCGCAGGGGCATCATCCAGAGGAGATCCCTTCTCTCCTTGTACTGCCTGAGAATCCCCAGCCGTTTGAGGAGGACCTGGCATAGGGGCGGATTCGGGTTCGGTGCTTGGTGCCGAGCCCAGATTCCCCCCCATGGAAGGCCCTACCCTCTGAGGCTGGTTTTCCTCAAGGACCATGTCTATCACAGGAGGGGCCTCAAGTTGGCCATCCCCTCCCAGGACATCGCAGGTCCCCTTGGCAGCGTCATGAGTCTTTTGTGGGGAGGCACAGGCCTTGACCCCGGCAAGGTTCAATATTCTTGCCTGCAGGTCTTTTGAGGGAAGCGACCGAAGGGGCCTGGCTTCCCTCTCCCCCCTAAGGAGGTTTGCCCTACTGAGCCGCTTCGATGTGGAGCGGCTGGCTAAGGGCTGCCTGCTGGCTTTCTTGGCAGTCCCCTTGGAAAGAATAGAGGGGACTGTCGCTGGAAAAAGGGAGGTGCCGAAAGCACCTCCAGAGAAGGGGGTGAGGGGGAGTCCCCTACACCCGTATGCGTAGGAGAGGAGTAAGCCTCTTCTCCGGTTAAAGAAGTATGGAGGGTCCCCTGCGCAAGCACAAGGGAAGGGGACCACCATTTTCTCGGTGGAGCTGCCCGAGGGCGGCTCCGTTGATGTTCTTGGGGAAGTTGGGGGTTAGTTTTTTGTTGTTTTTTCATCATTGGGCATGGTGACCCTATTTGTGCTACGGGACGCAATAGCTCATCACCTCTTGCAGTTGCCCGCACTGCAAGAGGTGCTTACAGGCCTAGCAAAGACAGGCGCCGCCATTTCGGACCACCCCTCCCGCCTGGTGGCCTGGCAGTCCATCGACATGGCGGCTCCACCTTAGTCACGGCGTAAAAAAGATAGATTTTGAAGATGAGAGGAAAAGGGATGTGAGGAAGGTATGGGTGAGGATGAAGCAGGTTGTTAAAAACCAACCACACTATACCGGAGCTCAGGGGTTAGGGAACATTGTCCCCTCCCCCCTCAGCCCCGATCCAGGACAGTTGGCCGAGAAGGTCAGCATCTACCCTGTGAAATTAGAGGCTGACCAGAGAAAGTTGTGGGAGAGGTTGTATGAAAAGAGAGGAAACAAGTGTTATGAAGGAAGGAAGAGAGGCTAAGCTGGGGCCAGACAGGGTGCTGAGTCCCGTCAGCACGGCAGGGCCAGGATGGCAAATCGCCGCGCCCCTTACGGGGCATAGATGTACAAGGCAACAACTGTGACACTGAAGACATTTCTTTGCGGAGCACCATCTTTCTGCTCAATTGGGCAGGAGAGGGCTCCCCCACCAGTATGTGGAATCAACGATCTTGCAAAATTCAGATATAAAGATTTTAAGGTGTCCGCTTGCCACCATCATGTGGAGAATGGCAATGATACCGTATCACTATGCAGTATCATAGGCCTTTTTCAGATCGAAAAATACCATGGCATAGTGCTATCTATGAAGAAAGGCCTCGCAGGCAGCATTTTCCAATCTGAGCAGAGCATACAATGTGTAATGTGACTTGCAGAAGCTGCACTGTGTGAAAGACAGATGGCCTTCACTGTCCAGGAAAAAAAAAGGCTACTCTAACATTTATCAATTTTCCCATGAACTTACACATGCAGGAGGTTAGAGAGAATGGGCAGAAACTGGCCAGGGTAGAGTCATCTCACATTTGTCAAACCACCACAGAAACGATCGGTGTGAAAAATGGCCAGATGTGAGCAGTGGTTTTAGTCGTGGCGCAATGGCATGCAACTTTAAGTTACCCTCGACTGTCACCCATCTTCTTTGCCAAGCAGCCCAGAGAGATACCCGTATGCCTGCCATGTAGTCGGTGTGAGGAAGAGCGAAATGCTGGTTCAGTCGCTGAGTCCTCGCGGACTCTTTGGCGCCCTCATTCCTCGCAATTCCTACATTTACAGGAATCCTGCAAGAGATAATCTCAACATCTGCCTGGGTCGCCAAAACCGTGGCATCACGGATATTGCGAACCAGGGGATTCAAGATTCCAATGCCTCGAGAGTACCCAGGGTGCTTTGTGAGTTGCTATAGATCACAATCCAGTCTCTGAATCTGGCACGTCGCGTAATCTCCTGTACTCTTAGGCCTGGAGTAGAGGGTGTCTTTTTCAACATTGAGGCATATGACGTCCCGGGTAGCGCCGGGCACGCTAGGGCCAAGTCCTTAGCCTCGCGAAGTGAGAGACGATCCTGAGCCTGAATGGCCAGGATTTCTTTCTCAAGGAGATATGCACCACATTGCTTTGGAGAAGTGGGATGAAGCTCTCCGAAATTGACACACTAGGCCACACACGATTTGGACTTATCGTGTGTGGCCTTGGAGCAACTTACACAGGTTTTGGGTAACCCCAAAACGGTGGCAGTAATAGTACCTCCGCGGCAGTGGCACGAATGCCTTCACACAGTAGCGATACCAACTGGCACGCACCGACTCAGGGAGCTTGTCACAGTCGAACGTGACGAAGAGTGTAGGGGTGGGTCTCGAGGCCCCTCCCTGTTTTCTAATCACGCGTTCGACCTTGACTGCCCCATGGTCGGCCAGCTCTAGGGTGATGTCCTCAATGGAGTAGTCAACGAGTTCCCTCGCATAAACTACTCCTTTCACAAAGTTCATGGTAGAGTGCAGCGTCACACTCACCGGGGTGCCATGAAGTGTCCGAAGAGCACTTATCTTGGCGGGATTTGCCGCATTCGCCAGAAGGCTCCCGTCCGAGAAACGGGTCACCTTCAGCTCTCTACCAATTGCAATAGCTAATCCTCTCCTCTGATGGATCATGTTGCCCTTGGCCAGGAAGCGTTTGAAGCCAGCGGGCTCGAAAACGCCAGGTAACCTCTGAATCAGGGGCCCCTATGTCATCGAGGCTCCGCCCTGTGCACTCTTGGTCTTAGTCCTAGTCAGGGGCTCCGCACACGGGGGGTAGAGGGGCCGGATGTGCCGATCTTGGCTTGGTCGCCGACCAAAGTGGCAGCAGACCCAACCGTCCCCGCAGCACCCACGGATGGAGAGGAGCTCCGAGTCTTTTTTATCTTTTTATTCTTCTTTTTAGGAGAGGAGGGCGGGGAATGAACCTGCTTCTCACCTCCGCCGGCAGAAGCCCCCATGCCAGATGGACCGGCCTCAGCCAGGTCCCTCTCCGAAATGGAGAAGGTCCTGGTAGTCGTAGGGGCACCTGTCGGAGGAGATCCCTCCCCTCCTTGTACTGCCTCAGAGCCTTCAGCCCTTTAAGGAGGACCTTTCATAGGGGCAGATTCGGGATCGGTGCTTGGCGCCGAGCCCGGATTCGCTCCCATGGAAGGCCTTACCGTCTGAGGCTGGGTTGCCTCAAGGAGTATCTCGGGTGGGGCCTCCATTTGGCTATCGCCCCCTTTAGTACATCACAGGTCCTATTGGTCTCAGGTGTCATTAGTCTCGTCTTGGGAGGCACATACCTTGACCCCAGCTAGGTTTAGTATTCTAGCTAGCAGGTCTTTTGAGGGAAGCGACCAAAGAAGCCTGGCTTCCCTCTCCCCCTTAAGGGGATTTGCCCTACCGAGCCGCTTACACGAGGGGCGGTCGGCAATGGGCTGCCTGCTGGCTTTCTTGGCAGTCCCCTTAGAAAGAAAAGGAGGGACTGCCGCTGGAAATAGGGAGGTGCCCGAAAGCACCTCCAGAGAAGGGGGTGAGGGGGAGTCCCCTTCACCCATAGGCGTAGGAGAGGAGTAAGCCTCCTCTCCAGTTAAAGAAATATGGAGGGTCCCCTGCGCAAGCACAGGGGAGGGGACCTCCATTTTTTTGATGGAGCTGCTCGAGGCCGGCTCCATCGATGAGCAAGGGGGAATTAGGGGGAGATTTTTTTTTAATATCATTGGGCATGGTAACCCTAAATTTTCTGCGGGACGCAATAGCTCACCACCTCTCACAGTTGCCCGCACTGCAAGAGGTGCTTACAAGCCTGGCAGAGCCAGGCGCCGCCATTTGGGACCACCCCTCCCACCTGGTGGCCTGGCAGTCCATCGGCATGGCGGCTCCACCTTGAACACAGCGTAAAAGGATAGATTGTGAAGAGGGTTAGGGAACGTTGTCCCCTCCCCCATCAGCCCCAATCCGGGACGGTTAGCTTGAGAAGAAGGTCAGCATCTAACCTGTGAAATTAGAGGCTGATCAGAGAAAGTTATGGGAGAGGTTGTATGAAAAGCGAGGAAACAAGTGTTTTGAAGGAAGGAGAAGAGGCTAAGCTGGGGTCGGACGGGGTGCTGAGTCCCGTCAGCACGGCGGCCAGGATGGCAAATTGCTGCGCCCGGTAAGTTGCACAGGAGCAGGGAGGAAATATGGCTCCATCTGATACCAAATGCAAGTATACACACATCACACCCCCGCAGGGCTCCAGGTACCAGGTATAAGGCATCATGGGCAAGATTACTTTTAGTGACATCGATGTGGAAAAAAAACACTTATGACGATGATTACATTAATTTCCACAGGTTTCTTTATGATTTATTAATGTGGTCTCTATTTATGCAGGGCTTGAGGGGGATAAAATACATTAAACTTGTTTCTTAAGAGTCTTGTTTTCTGCTCTTTCTATTCACCTGGCTGTAGTATTTATTATTGATGCTGCTGTAGCAATCTTTGCTTCAAACCTTATTTATCACAAACACCCCTTACATCTCATCTTTTTAATTTTTCCTTCCTTCCTACTTAAACACTCATCACTAATGGTTTTTCTCTTTGAAACAAGGTTGCACAATAGATATTTTCATTAACAAATGAAAGGGCCTTTTTAAGACTTTCCTTTCCTCGATTAAAAAAAGACTGACACAGTCCTAAAAATATGCTGTATTGTGTAATCAAGTTCTACCACTTTTCCTCTTAGTTTACTTCCCCCCTTCAATGAGTAATGCTTATGAGGTTTGTTTTGATAACTATTTTTAACAGCATTAGCTCCCAAAACAATTCAAAATGAAGGATTAATAATTATTTTAATTATGATGTAAAATAAGGAAATATATATGAAGTGTAGATGAAAATTAAAAGAATATAAATAATTTAAACAATTAAAAATGAAGGATTAATAATCATTCTGATTATGATGTAAAATAAGGAAATAAATATCAAGAGTGGAGGAAAATTAAAGAATAGAAACAGACTGTTACACAGTGGAATCAACAATAAAAATATCCAATAGCAATTTAATACACTTTATAGGTACTTAACTTTTCCATAAGTTTTCTGCTAATCGCCTTTTTGCCATCATATAAAAGATAATTAATCATCAACCTAAAAATTGCAAAAAAGATTAAGAATTCCTAAGTTTTGTAGATTATATTAAGTAAAAATATTAAACATGTCTCAAGCAAAAAGTGGAAAATACTTAAGATTTTGCTTACTCATAAAGGTCATCATAAAACACAGAGGAACTTGTTGCAATTAAGGGTGGTAATATTGGTTTCAACTTGAATTCTTCTAAAATCGGATCTGACTCTTCCAATTCTTTGAGTTTAGTTATTTCAATTGGTGGAGAATATTGTGGTGGAAAAATAGAATTTCTTGAAGTTTGACAACCGACCCTATGGATGAAATTTTTTACGGCCATCATTATATTCCTAAGATAAGATCTGTATAATTGTATAGCAGGTGACTTTTATAATGGAAAATGTGAATAATGTAAACATGTAATGATTTCTTTTAGGTTCTTTTTATTCACGTAAAATAAGCAAAAACTAATTGGCAATCTGTCATAAAGTTGTAAAAGTGGTTTGTAAAAAATGTTAAAATTTGTAGAAGGAATATTGCTGAAGTGGCTGAAAAAGGAGACTACTTAGGTTATAATTATAAATATTAAATGATGCAAGAAGGACCTCTAAGCGTTACTTACCTAGCATATAAAATCTTTTGGGTTAATAAAATATTGTTTATACTTGATTTTAATTTGAAAGCCATTTGAAACAGGTTATCAACTCAAGGAAATCTACAAAAATTACTATGTAGATATTTCTTACAAATTATTGTAAAAATGCGAAGTTAAAACATTATATTTCTTGTAAAACTTAGTATATAGTTATTTTAATTTGAAATATCTTTCTTCTAATTAATTCTGAAATAAAGAATTAATTACTTTTTTGCTAATTGTGGAAGATATTTACATTTGAAAAAGATAAAGAAAAAAACTAATTGGGCAAATCTATAAGAATTTTTGAAGAAGAACTTCTAAGTTGTGAAGTTAAAGAAATTAAAAAAGCATGGAGGGTAACAGATATCTGAAAAATTTCTGCATTTTTTAATATTATTTAATTCAGTAATTGTAAATGCATTACACCATTTGAAAATCAACAGTTGGTAATCATTTTCTGCAATATGAAATATACACAAATCATTCCCTGCCAAATAACCATCACAAGAGGGGATTCAAAGCAACACTGAGTAAAGACACAACAGCTACACACAGTTATGTTGTGAGAAAGTCTACCCTGTTATTAATAACTTCCGTAGTTATGAGGACAAAGGTGTGAAGTTTTGAACTGGAAATGAGACATTTAAAGACACCCCTCCAGCAGGAATTAACCAAAATGAAGTTTTATGAATTAAATGTGTGTGCAACAGAATTTGTATCCCAGAAAATATAAATACTTTGAGAGAGCTGATATATAACCCAAGAGGTCAAAAGAATTTACTTTGGGGTAAGAAATTGATAGAACATTGATAGGGTTATGTCCCAAATTCTCAAAAAATCTAAATCCACAGGGCCTGATGCTATATGAAATATATAACTAAACACCTAGGCCAAAGCAATCTCAGCCATCAGACATTTCCAACCACTAGTCACCAAATTTAATCTCAACCCCATGTATTACCACCACTCTCATCTCAAAGGAAAACAAATGTCCAACAAACAGCTGAGCTCTCAACACGGCTAAATTTCACAATCCTTTGGATGCATTTTGACAGATGCGGATGACCTTTGATAGGTCCTTGTGGCGTTTATAATATTAATAGTTTATTATATTTTAGCAAAGGGTACTACTATCTGCTAATTTTAATAATTGTCCTTACTTGTGAAAGAAACAAACCCTTTATTCATTTTAACAAACAATTCTAGATTACTCACACATTTTCTTCTCCCCTTCTATTCTCTTCATGTTCCTTAACATATTTTCTTATGTTTTCTTCAGTGAGTCCCAATTTTTGGCCGATGAAGCTTTGGAAGGTACTAATATTGTTTTAGTACTAGTTCAGGGCTACTTTTGCATTGTATAGCTTTATTGAGAGAATTGAAAGATAAAAGCTGTAGGTTGGCTTCAGAAGCAGCAGCTTTCTTGGCAGCAACTTTTCATCAACTTTTAGAATTATTTTTATGAATAAAATGACTTTTTTATGCAAGATGGACTGTATCTAAATGGAATAGGATCTGCAAGATTTGACAGACTCTTAGATAATTTGCTATACTAGAATTTGTCAGAACAATGAATAATTCATTGAATATTTTACTGCTTGCTTTCATGATTCAGCCGTATTGCAAAGATTAGACAAAAAAAAAGTGTACCAAATTGTAGTTCTGAAAATCTAATACAAAAATTGTCATGTTTTTAAACAAACATGAGCAGTTTAAGGAACAAAACTGATGAATTGAAGCCATTAGTTTCAACGAAAGAGTTTGATATTATTGGAGTTAGAGAGATTGAAAGTAGTAAAAAAAGATCTTATGGCAGAATTTAACTTATCAAGCTACAACAACTGTTTAACAGGGGTAGGTTTAGAGAAAAATATGGAAGGATTATTTTATATATTAAAAATGAGATAGTCATGATAATAAAAAATATCAATATAGATATTATGTCTGAGATTTCAGTTATCAAGTGTATAATAAATAATAATAAAATTAATTTTGTCCTTGTCTATAGACACCAAGGCAAATGGAGGAGAATATTATTCTTTTTTTTAACATTTTCAGACATAATTAAACAAAAAGTAACAGTGATATGTCTTGACTTCAATTTTCCTAATATATTTTAAAAATAAAACAGGACAGGACAATGCAGGAAATCAACTTAAATTAATAAATGACAACTTCTTGGGTCAAATAGTAGCCAAATCAACAGGCAAATAGAATATCCTAGACTAAATTTTGACTTATGAAGAGTAGTTGATAATATACATGTTGGTGAAATGTTTGGGAGAATAAGTTGAAGCATCATTTGCACTCGGTTTATCCAAAGTTTGAAAAACCATTGAGTTACTGTAAAGGCAAACAAGAGGAGCAGTTAAAGCAAAGTTAGTTTAATGCTCTCTCTGTGGCAGCAAGCTCTGGGGGGCCTGCAGTCACTCTACCCATTGTTCTAACAGAGCCACCTGGGTGTTCAAGGAGAAGGTAATGAGGGGGCAATCTAAAACAATTTTAATTTATTAACATACAAAGCAGTAAAAATGATAACCACAACAAATTGAGAGTATATATACACCCAAAATATGTACAACCTTACAATATATATCCACAGTGTAGAAATATAAACCACGCAAATAGGTATATGTACATTGTACAGTCAACAAAAATACTTAAAAAAAAAATACATATATTGGATCCAAAGACCTAGCTACGCTTCAGGACGGTGCTTTTTGAATAGTGAATGAGGGTCAAGACTGGCTTCCGCTGCCTCTCAAAGCCAGATGTTGCTTGACTGTCTTATCAGTACCAAAGAGCTGAAAAGGAGAGGGCATCTTCAGTTACAGATTCATTGCCACACTCAAACATTCCTACTACTAACACTCTCTCAACCACACCTACTCACACGCAGGTTACACTCACCTATTGTTTGCCCAATTAACTCTTCTTCGTTTCAATTTACTCTTCACTATTCTCTCTATGATTAATCACTATTTAAGAGTTTATAGTTTTTACTTTTAACTCAATCTATTTAAATTGCTGAAAATTCCACCTGTATGAAGAGACAGAGATGAATGGGGGGCATGATAAAAGTCTATTGAGCCCCCCACCAGAATCACCCTCTCTCTTCATCTTTATGTTCCATACACACTGGAAAAGAAGAAAGGGATTAGACATTTGGGAAGGCAGACTACTACTCACTACTACATCCCCAGGTCAGCATTTTCTCTTGAGAAAGTTTCCTAGGTAGCTTTGATGTAGCAAGATGCAAAAATACTCATAACATTAGATAGGAGCTGGCTAAGACAGAAGCAGTGGCAGTGGTCAAAACTAATGGTGGAGCAGATATTGCCATGGTTGAATCACTGCCACTTTCTGACAATAGCATTTGCTCAACTGATGATTCTGGCACTGAAAAAAGCAGAAATTTTCTTTGCAGACATATGATTCTGTAGATATTGAAGGGGACCCTCAAATGATGGATTTTATAAAGTACCTACAGAGGAGAGGATATTCTGAAGGCAGTTCTCCTCCACAATGCCTTGTCAACCACCACCACTGGAGAAAACATCTTTAATATGATCAACATTTTTTCAAGAAAGATGATTGAGTTGTTTGGCTGTATATACTGAAAAGTTCCATCAATGATGGGAACTCATATGGGTATTGTTACTCACATTAAAGCATAAAAGCCTGTCATAATAATTCAGTATTTTACAGTGAGAAAACCTTGCTTCTCAATGTTTTCAACCAGACTTCTAGGCAGTTATAAATGATTCTAAATTAAAATTCTGAATTTTGTCAAGGATACATGGCTTTAAACGTGTATTTTCTATAAAATGTGTGAAGAGTTGGGATCATATCATCAAGACTTGCTGTTCCACTCTAATGTCCACTGGCTATCTCATGGAAAGATTCTCAGAAGTTATTGAACTAAGATCTGAAATAGAAAAGTGAGTTAAAGAAAAAACTGCAGCCTTTCTAGAACTAAGTGCTATTCTGGAAGATTCATCCGAGATATCCCTCACTGACATCAAAAACATATTTCATGATCATCTGAAGAAACATTAGGAAAAATGGACATTTTCGAAATATAAATTTCAAGAAGCAAAGCTCTATTTCTCTTTCAAATATCTCCTCTTTTTTGCCCTCCAACTGCTTATCATAATGACTTACCCTATTCTTCAGAACAGGGTTCTGATCATTCTTCCATGCCCACTCAACAGTCCCAAAACTGCCATTAAATACAGCTTTAAAATCTTAGATCAACTGGAGAATCCACCACCCAGAATTACTCAACTGGATAATCTGCTACGCGAGCTTATATAGATAGTTTAAAGGCATAGAAAAGCATAAAGAAAATAATGTTTATCTTTATTATACACAAATTAAATATGTAGGCTAACATAATCTACAGTAAATAATTATAAAAGATTGAATGATTTTACTTTTTAATAGAGTAAAAACCTATCATGAATATAGTTTGCTCTTGAGAATGCCTTTATTTTACATAAAAGCTATGGTGGGCAGGGCATCTTTGTCTACTAATAATGGCATGAGTAGCTTAGGCTTATCCATTTAATGTCTTCTTTCTCTCATTTATGAGGTTAGATGTTTGATGATGAGTTCCACTAGTTTATATCCAATGCTTGCTCCCAGGTAGCATTGAGTGCCTGTAAATCTTCTTCCGGGTTTTCTTTGGTATGCCAGGGGGTCTTCTGCCTGGCACAACCACTATTTTGATTCTTCTCAATGCCTCACCCTCATTACTTTAACAACATGTCCAAACCATCTTAGCCTGGATGTTTTCAGCACCACACTTATATCTTTCATTCCACATCTTCCTACAACCTGCGCACATAAGGGGATTTTATTCTTGATAATGTTATGCTTAGTCTTAAGTTTTAAGTTTCTGCCCTAAAAGTCACTGACTTATTTTGGGCCCATAACTAATCTTTGTATGTATATACATATATACAAGTATGTATAAGTACTTATTGTAACTTGTCATTAAGATTTAAAATGTAATATGTTTATACTGTACATTGGATTAATATGGAATAAGTAAATAAATAAATAAAATAAATAAACTTGAGCTCTTCGCTCAAGTGGTATACCCTTGTTTAACTGCAGGCTGGATATTTCACGCCATCTACTCCATGCTGTAGCCACCCTGGATTTCACTGCTCTCTCATCTCCCCTCTCACTATCCAGCACATCACCAAGGTAGCAGAACTGTCCTGCCTCTTCAACAGCACCATCCACATTAATTGTTTGCCTTTTTGGCAACTCAACAATTTCTTCCCGCCTCCGAGCGTGAGCAGAAGTTTACTACTCTAAGTTTGCCAGGCCAGAGCACCTCCTATGACACCACTCCTCAACCACACACTGCCCAGGGATACCTACCCACCATCATCTTTGTTTTGTCCATATTCACCTTCATACCTCTCTTCTCCATATTTGACTTCCACAGTCTGAACATTTTTTCCACCTCCTCTCTGCAGTCAGCACCAAATCATCTGCATACAACAGCTCCCAAGGATCTCATCTACTACCTTCTCTTCTTGCTTCCTCCATTACCAAAATAAACAGTAATAGACTCAGTGCAGAACCTTGATGTACTCCCACTCCAATATCAAAAGATCTTGATGTTACTCCTGCAACCCTTACTTTTGACCTTGATTCACTATATAGTACCATCACCAGCTTAACTAGCCTTTCTGGTACATGTTGTCTTCTTAGTGCCCACTCTATGGCTACTCTTGGTACCTTGTCAAATGCCTTCTCCAAATCGAAAAAACCATGATATAATCTCCTTTTCTTCTCACTAAATCAATCTTGCATAAATACTTTGGCATATTGTCTGTTTAGTACATCTGCCTTTGCCTTTGTCATCTGACACAAAACTTCCTCTTTCATCTTGAAGATCTGGTACTCCAACTCTTGTTTTCCTTCTGCTGTTTACATACTTTCAAAAGGTCTTGTGGCTGGTTTTAATCTCCCTGGCCAATTTAATCTCAAAATCCTTCCTGGCTTTCCTCATGGCATGTGATGCTGCGTTTCTGGCTCTAAAATACTCCTGGTAGTCAGCACCATCCTTGGTATTGAGATACTTAATTGATAATACTACTAGATGATTAAAAATAGCAGGGAGATATGGGGCCCCCCTCACAATTAAAGGGGGGTATAGGGGAAGCCCCCCCCTTCCATTTTGAAATTATTTCCTTACGGTTCAAAAACAATTTGAAAGCCTAGCATTAGGGTTGCCAATGTTTAAAATCAGGAATTCTTTACACATCAAGAGAAGACAAGGTGGTCTAATTTTAATTTCATTTTTACCCCATCAAGGTGGAGTATTTTAAAAATATATATTTTCCACACCAAACCAAAACTAGTGATGGGACGATACCAGATTTTCAAGCAAGTACCGATACCACTATATACTCCTGATTCCAATACGAGTACTGAGTACTTTTATATATGTATATAATATATATGTACGTGTTTGTGTATTAGTAAAAACTTATATAGGTTTCTATTCATTTGTGTGAGGAAAATACTACTACTGAACAATGGGGCTTTGTTTAATTCATCAAGCTATTACAAAATAAAAATAGAATACTTAGGCATCCAATTATACAACTAATTCCTTTAACAACCAAATAGAAACAACAGACAATATAGGTGTAAACTTAAATATTAGTTGTACTTTAAACCCAATATTCTAAATAATTTTTCATTTAAAAGAAATTTCTATGCATTTGATTATAGATTGAAAGAATAGTAATACAATAACAAATCTTGAGTCATATGTTTCATGTTTGTTCGTTTGAATGAACACTGTTTGAACATATTTGATATGGTTACACTCTAACACTACCATTTATTTCATGTACAGTGCTTGACAATAGTTTAGGCCGGGTGCGTGTCAGACAAGTTGCATGATTAAAAGTGTCATAAAAAATATTAATCTTACCCTTAATACTTTGTTGGGTATCCTTTGCATTTCTTGACATCACTCAGGCATTGTGGCAAGGACATAGCAAGATCATGTAGCTTCTGGGTAAGTATAGCATCCCAACAAGCCCTAATTTCCTTCTCCAGGTTGGGGAGAGTGCTGATGTCCTTTCCTTCCTTATAACTGCCTCGCTCTCCCCATAATAACATAACATAACATAATTACACGGATGACAAAAGCCACAAGGGCCTATCAAAGGTCATCCGCCTCCGTCAAAACCCACCCACAAAAAGCACCATCACCAGGGGAAGACAAAATCAAAGTCCCCCACAATATAATATAACGGATGACAAAAGCCACAAGGGCTCATCATAGGTCATCCGAGTCAAGCGGCCTCTTTTTCAAGGCACCCAAACTCCCAGGAAAACTACATCCAGAGGATTGCATCCAGAAACAAGGGTATCACCAATCAAGGCTTGTCAAGAACTAAATCATGCAGCTATAGATATATACAAACAATATTAATATATACAAAACTTAGGAACCATCAAACCTTCCCTTCCCATAAACTCATCCAACCTACTCTTAAATACATTTAGATTTGGACTACCTACTACCCTCTGCGGCAATTTGTTCCAGAAGTCTACCACTCTATTGGTGAAAAAATATTTTCTTAAATCCAACCTACACCCTTGCTTCTTTAATTTTCAAGTGGTGACCTCTAGTCCGATTTTCATCATCTAACTCAAAAAACTTGCTAACATCCAATTTATCTATCCTGGAAAAAATTTGAAAGAGCTCAATCATATCCCCTCTCACACACCTCCTTTCGAACGAGAACATATTTAATACCCTCAGTCTATCTTCATATTCAAGGTGCCTCAGGGAAGGAATAATCTTTGTTGCCCTCCGTTGCACTGACTCAAGAAGGTTAATATCGTGTCTAAAATGTGGGGACCATGCCTGTATACAGTACTCTAGATGTGGCCTAGCATAAGAGTTATAGAGTTTAAGAATAACCTCCTTACTTTTGTAACTGACATTTCTCTTAATAAAACCCAGCACTCTATTTGCCCTATTTCTTGCTGCAATACACTGCTTAGAAAACCTTAATGACTTATCTATTACTACTCCTAGATCTTTCTCATCCTCTACTGAGCTCAGCCAATGCCCATCCATTTCATAGTTAAATTCTCTATTATCTTTTCCCATGTTAATAACTTTGCACTTATCAAGGTTGAAAGTCATTTGCCACTTATGTGCCCAGGATAACAATTTATTTAAGTCCCCCTGCACTTTAAAATTATCATCAATATCTTTAACTACAGCTGCTAATTTGGTATCATCCGCAAAAATTGACACTTTATTATTAACTGCCTCCCCAAGATCGTTTATATAGATGACAAATAATAATGGACCGAGAACTGATCCCTGAGGAACCCCACTGATAACATCCCTCCACTCTGACTTTACACCATTTAGCACTACCCTTTGCTTCCTGTCTTTCAGCCACTCAGCTATCCAATTTGAAACACCCCCACATATCCCAATCATTTTTAATTTATGAACTAGTCTCCTGTGTGGTACTTTATCAAATGCTTTACTAAAATCTAAGTAAATTATATCTACATTCTCTCCCTTATCTACTTGATCTGTCACAAACTCCAGAAAGTCTAGTAAGTTAGTCAAACATGATCTACCTGATCTAAACCCATGCTGAGCATCGCTAATTAACCCCTCCCTCTCTAGATGTTGGCAAATCCCTTTTTTAACTATTTTCTCAAGAATTTTACAGACTACAGGAGTTAGGCTAACCGGTCTAAAGTTATTTGGATCCTCTTTACTACCCTTCTTGAAAATGGGGACTACATTCGCTCTCTTCCAATCATCGGGTATTTCTCCATATTCCAATGACCTAGTATATAACTTGTCCAGAGCTATTGAGATACTTTCTACCCCTTCTTTAAGTATCCTAGAATGAATATTATCAGGGCCGGAGGCCTTGGTAGTATCTAAATCACCTATTAGTCCTTTTATCATCCTCCGATCCACACAAATGTTAGTAAACACCTCTTTTCCTGACCTATGAGTACTATACATAGGACTATTTAGTTTCTCTTTTGTAAATACTGATGCAAAATGACCATTTAGTACCTCAACTATTTCCTCATCAGTTTCTCTCACAAACCCTTCATATTTGATAGGTCCTATTTTAACTCTGCCAGACTTGTTATTAATTTTATAGTAACTAAAGAACTTTCTAGGATCTTTGTTGCTATCCTGAGCTAATTTAATTTCTGACACCCTTTTGTTCTTCTTTATAATCTTATTTAACTCATTCCTAGCCATTCTATAATCACTTAAATTTTGAATATTATTTTCTACCTGTAATTTTTTATATGCCCTTTTCTTCTCTGAAATTTTTCTAGCTATCTCCTGATTCCACCATAATGGTTTCCTACTTTTGTTCCTAATGGCATTCATTGGGATACATTGTTCTTGAACTACATTTATTATATGCTTGAAAGTATCCCACATCCCATAAGCATTTTTACCTCTGAATTCTATATCCCAGTCTACCAAATTTAGCAAGCTTCGAAGTTTTACATAATCTCCCTTATGAAAATTTGGAACTTTTTCAGCATTCTCAGTTATTTTACCCTTCTCAATTCCCAAGTTAAAACGAACTATCTGATGGTCACTATTTCCCAATGCTTCCCCAACAGTCAATTCTTGAACTAAATGCTCACTGTTAGAAAGTACTAAATCTAATATATTGTCCCCCCTCGTTGGCTCATTAACAAATTGATTCAAAAAATTATCCTCAAAGCATTCTATGAACCTGCCACTTGTTCTATCCCTACCTATCATATTTTCCCAGTCCACAGAGTTTAAGTTGAAGTCCCCAATAATAACTGCATCTGTTTCACATCCCTTACTTATTTCCCTTATCATTAGTTCATCCATATCATCAGTCTGCCCAGGTGGCCTGTAAAAAGCTCCCAAATGCACCATTCTATTTTTACTGAACCTAATATCTATCCAAAGTGACTCAACTCCATCCTGCTTTATTGAAGTATTTAAACTTGAAACAATGTTGTTTTTTATATAGATAATTATTCCTCCACCAATCCTACCTGTCCTTTGACTAATGTACATATTATAGCCCTGTAAATCAAATTCACTTATAGTGTCACTAAATTCTATTTCATTAACCCATGATTCAGTAACGCATAATATATCTATATCCTCATTGCTAATATAACTAAATAGCTCATCCTTCTTGTTTCTAAGACTACGAGCATTTGTATAGAAACAATTTAACCCCCCTATCCCTGAAGCACCTCTTGAAACTTGAATGACCTCACCTCTATCGCCTTGGAACCTATTTCTGTTATCTGCCAAGTCCATTCTACTTTCAGTACTATAATGTCCTCTCATAATTCCCTGACCACTATTAGTATCTAGTTTCCCGCCCGCAAAGACCTAATAACACGATCATACTCCTCCCACAACACATCTACCCCCCTCCTACTCAAATGCAGTCCATCCATCGCATACATTTCTTTCATTCCAACAAACCTATCCCACACATCCACAAACATGACACCTTCCATCTCACACATCCTCCTCACATAATCATTCAGCCCAATTGCACGACACATCCATTCTACCCCAACATCCATTCTTGGAAGCACACCTGTCACAACACCTTTCATTCTACTTTCTTTCACCTTTTCAATCAACCTCTTGTACCTCTCACGTAACTCACATGCACCCACTTTCTTCACATCATTCACTCCTACATGTGTAATCACAACCGCATCCCTTGCACAGCCAGACACCAGCTCCTCATACCTATCAGACAAATCTCTCACTCCAGCACCCGGCAAACACACCCTCAAACCATTCAATCTACTTGCATTCAACTTCCTATCTAAATATCTAACTCGCGAATCACCCATCACAAGCACTTCAGTCAGACTCCTATTCCTAACCCCCACAGACCTAACTCCATCCCCACTCCTATTCTCATTCAAACTACCAGTCACTCGAACTCCACCCCCACCCTCATCAGTCATATCACTTCCAGTTACTTCCTCTCTTAGGGCACTGAATCTATTAGTCAAGCTAATAGGTTCTGTGTCCCTCTGACTCACACACCTATTCTCCCCCTGGCTAACCACCTCAACAGAGGCAACCCTATTCTCACAAAGAACAGGAGAAGCCTCCCTAGCTTCATGTTTCCTAACCACTCTCCACTGTCCCCCACAAACACTCCCAAACTACAAAAAAAAAACAAACCAGTCACAGAATGGCGTCGGTCAGGAGAACACAACAGCACAGTCCTATCACTACCGCAGACAAGCCAACACTAAGCATGTGCTGGCAGGCTGAGCGGGAAACTGAGGGATGTAGTGACGTCATGCAGCTGGCCTCAAACTTTTGACTAAATTAAATCACCCTCATCTATACCATTCTTTTTTAAACATAAGTTTAGTCCACCCAGTTCACCCGGCCTAAACTTTTGTCGAACACTGTAACTGTTCATATTGATTCTGCAATGGGTGAAAATTGAATAGGAATATCGAAGGAATATAAAGCAAATAAAAATGGAAATAAATTGGTTTGGTAGCATACATACTATATGGAATGGCTTTGATTTCAAGCTAATTGCACATATATTTTGTGTAATAATAATTTTCATCATTGTGACAGAAGTGACTCTTTAGAGATTTGAATCTTTTGTTCAAGATTTACCCAATAATGTAAAATTTTCCCTCATTTATGACAGCACGTGTACACCATTTAAAAAATATTTTTGAACAGGATAAAATTATTGAAATTTACAAATAAAATTATATTATTTATACCAAACTAACTGCAGTCATTTGATTGATTGCAATTATATGAATTTTTCATGTAGGGGTTAACTAGTAGTTTGTCCTGTGCTTGTTCCAATTGGTTCCCTGAAAAACTAATTTGAAAGGGTTATAAAATGTTAAATTTTGTGCAAATAAATTAGGTACATATGTGAATTTTTTCATGTATGGGACACAAGAATATAATCATTAAATAGAATGAATATAATATGTTGTAAAATGATTGCATACAGTGTCTTGAGAATTAAATCGGCAAGTATCGGATTTTGATATGGGAAATGAAACATAAAAGTCCCGATACTGATACGAGTTCCGATACCACTAAAAACAGCCGATACTATTGATATTCGATACTGAATACTCGTCCCGTCACTAACCAAAACCATATATGATAACTATATCTAAAACCACCATTAGTACTTTTTTTAATACTAAGAAACAACGTACAGGTAGGTCTTCTGAAGTTTCACTTGAATCTTCAATCAGCGAGATCTCTATTCAGTGTCATTTTTTCACTTTGGATTTTTTGGTGTAATATATTCAGCGTGTCTACTTGTTTGGTGATTTTGAATTTAAGGACTTTTAAAAAATAATCAAGGATGGATTTTAGCCTTTTTTTTCTTTAAATTAAGAAAGTGCAATAAACATTATGGGACATTGATGAAGGTAAGGTATTTAAGGGAAAAATGGGTTATAAGCAAAGCATAACCAAAATCAACTCACCAGGGCAAAAAAACAAGAACAAGGTATACAAGCGACAGTCACAGAAGTATAGCGATTATCCATCATAATATACAATGCATCCAAAGCATACATATGTTCACTAACATTAGTGAGTAGACTAGTGAGTAAACATTAAAAAGAATATAAATAGTGAATTTGAAAAATCATTTGAACAATCACTCAATGATTTATTTTTTCATCAAATTCAAGGACTTTTCAAGGATTTTAAGGGCAGAAAATAAATTCAAGGGCTTTTCAAGGACTTCAAGGGTAGTAGACACCCTGAAATTTAAGTTCGAGAAGGAATTTTTAGTTATATTTTGAAAAGTTTCTTACTATGGCTGTTGCTTTAGATGAAGTGAGTATACCTTTTGATGTAAGCAGTGTGATTTTTGTGGTGTTGAAAGAAGAGAAAATGTATCTGAATGCCTGGTTTGTTATGTGACTAGTGCAAATGTGGCTTTGGTAGAGGAGGTGAGTTGGTTGCATGATGAGTGCAAGAGATTAAGTGAGTTGGTGAATGAATTGAGAAGGGATGCGAGTGTACGCATGAAGAATGTGGCTGGGGCCAGGAGGGTGGAAAATAGGCCTAGACTAGGGACTGGAGAGAAAGAAGTGACTGATGTGAATGAAGATAAATGGTGGGGGAATATGGATAGAATAGATAGGTTAGGTTTGTGAGTAAGAGGGACATGGATTATTATTTTTTTTTTTTAATTTTATATCTCATCTGGTGACTGCCTTCTAGGGCATAAGTTGCAGTACTCAAGCTAGCCTGAATATAGAGCGAGCTACATCAACAGGGAAAGGCCGGCCCTCCCCCACGGAAGAAGAACAAAATCCATAGTTGAATTTTAAATAACAAGGAGAAGGCTTGCCTCCTCCAAGAAGTCTAAAAGTACACAGGTCGGTGTGCACGAATCCGTCCTGAGTACAATGGACAGGCGGTGGCAACCCCACCCATCCCGGTACCGGGACAGGTATCATGTGCGAAGATCACCCAGACTGAGACATTCTACAAGAATGTTTCCCGAACAGTCTGGGGGACTACGCAGTCATCACAATAGGGTGCTGGTGAGCTCTCCATCAAATGGTGATGCATCATACGAGTGTGCCCAATTCAGAGACAACAGAAAGCAACCTGAAGGCATAGCGGCATTGGGGAATAGGTCCATGGGAACAGTCGCGGTGCAAGGGCACACAACTTTAAGTTCCCCTCGGCTGTCTCCCATCTTCTTTGACAAGCAGTCCGAAGAGCTACCCGTATTCCTGCCATGTAGTCAGTGTGAGGAAGAGCGAAACGCTGGTCCAGTCACAGAGTCCTCGCAGATTCTTTGGCACCCTCATTCCCCGCAATTCCTACATAACATAACATAACATAGTTACACAGATGACCAAAGCCACAAGGGCCTATCAAAGGTCATCCGCATCCATCAAAACCCACCCACATAGGACTATATCAGATCATGCAACTACTTTATAAACAATTCATAGGATTGTGTCAGATCATGCATCTACAATATACAATTTAAACAATCCATAGGATTGTGTCACACCACGCGCCCATAATATACAATTTAAACCAGTCACACGAGCGGATCTAAAACAAAAAGCACCATCGCCAGGGAAAGACAAAATCAAAGTCCCCCACAATATAATATAACAGATGACAAAAGCCACAAGGGCCCATCATAGGTCATCCGAGTCAAACAGCCTCTTTTTTAAGGCACCCAAACTCCCAATGTATGGGATATGTGATAAAGTTTTGAATTGGATAACTGAATGGCTGAAAGACAGGAAACAAAGAGTTGTGCTAAATGGGGTGAGGTCACAGTGGAGTAACGTTATCAGTGGCGTACCTCAGGGATCCATTTTACGCCCTTTATTATTCATAATTTATATAAATGGGTAAATATGATGAAGATTAGCAGTGCGCCTGAAAAATGGTATTCTTTTTGCATGTATGTTTCATTCACTCGGGCATGCATATTCATGCACGTTTGGTCAAATATAAATGTTAAAACATTATTCTATAAACAATTATGATTATATAGTCGAGGGCTGTGCCCCCCAGACCCCCCCTAATTGATTGAAACTCAGAATCATCGTAGGGGGCTGCCCCTCAGTGATACCCCTCCCCTGAGCAGTCCCCTTGAATTTACTCCAAAAAGGTGAAACATATTGGAACAGGGACAAAATATTGGTAAATATGTAGATTGGCGGCGCAAACGATGGGACGTAAACTATTTTGTCCATGTTCCAATATGTTTCACATTTTGGGAGTAAATTTAAGGGGACTGCTCATGTGGGGGTAAACACAATGGGGGGACCCCCTATGATGATCCTGAGTTTCAATTAATTAGGAAGGGGTCTGGAGGGCACAGCCCCCCAGTATATAATCCTAATTGTTTATAGAATCATGTTCTAACTATACAGAAGTGAATGATTTAACCAATCATTTCTGCAACTTTAATCGTTTTGCGAATTATAATAAGAACATAAGAACATAAGAAAAGAAGGAGACTGCAAAAGACCATTCCTGGCCTACACTTGGCAGCTCCTGTTTCAGTCAACACAGAAAAGAGGCATGGAGCTTTTTCAGCAATCACTTGAGGGAGCAGATGGATGAGAACATTCCTGTAGTGAAGGCCAAGAAACATGGTAGATCTTACATAAATCACAGGGTGGAGAAAATAAGAAAACGTAAGTTTACTAAATGGAAGCGTTTTAGACTCACACATGATAGTGAAGATGAAAGGTTATATAAGGCTGAAGTGAATGCACTCAGAAACTTAACAAGAAATTTAAGAAAAGACTTTGAAAAGAAACTGGCTAGTGAGATTAAGCATAACCCCAAAGCATTTTGGAAATATGCTAATAGTAAACTCTGGACAAGATCTAGGATTGGTGACTTGGACTGTGGCAATGGTAACACAGCAAGAAATGATATTGATAAAGCAGCAACATTAAATGACTTCTTTTGTAGTGTTTTCACTGAGGAGGATCAAAGAAATATACCACAGTTAGAAAACAAATATGTTGGCAGTAACCCATTAGATCATGTGGCAATTAGTGAAGAAAAAGTGAGAAAGAAACTAATAAAACTGAGAAAAAACAAATCAGCTGGACCAGATGGTTTTCACCCAAAAATGCTTAGTGAAATAGCACCTAGTATTAGCCTACCATTAAATATTATTTACAATAAATCTCAAGAAACTGGTGAAATTCCACAAGGCTAGAAAGATGCCAATATCACCCCAATCTATAAAAAAGGAAGTCGACGGCAGCCTGGAAATTATAGGCCAATAAGTCTAACAGCAGTTGTGTGTAAGATTATGGAGACAATAGTAAGAGACGATATTGTCAAACACATGATTGATAATGGTCTTTTTGCTGATCAGCAACATGGTTTTGTCCCGGATAGATCATGTACGACTCAGCTACTCTTATGTTTGGACTTCCAGAAGGCTTTTGACTCAGTGCCTCATAAAAGACTTTTAAGTAAACTGAAAGCTTATGGGATAGGAGGAAAAACTTATTATTGGATAGAAAGCTTCTTGACAGGCCGAAGACAACGGGTAGTCATGAATGAAGACAGATCTGACTGGAAAGCAGTGAAAAGCGGTATACCACAGGGAAGTGTTCTGGGACCAATTTTGTTTGTGTTGTTTATCAATGATCTACCTGATGCTGTATCAAGTACAGTTAAAATATTTGCCGATGACACAAAGATTTACAAGGAAGTAAACACATCACAAGATCATCGGGACTTGGAGGGAGATTTAAGTAAGCTAGGTGAATGGTCTAATCTGTGGCAGTTGAGGTTTAATGCAAAAAAATGTAAAGTGATGCATTTTGGTTTCCACAATCAAGACTATGTATATACCATGAATGGTGAAATACTGGATCAAGTTAAAGAAGAGAAAGATCTAGGGGTAATCATTGACTCTGAATTAAAATTCCATGCACAAGTGTCCGCTGCAGTTAAAAGGGCAAACCAGATGTTGGGAATTGTGAAAAGCACATTGGTAACATTTACCAGAGATACCTTGCCACTGTTAATAAATGCATTAGTTCATCCCCATCTGGAAACTAGAAGCTGTTAGAGGTAAGGGAATAACAGGAATAGAGGGCAGGTGTAAGAAATGGAAGGGATGCAGAGATAGAGGAATAGCTAGGGGGGAGGGCATACTCATGCGTTATAGGGGGACTAATGCACAAGTGAATGAGCAGATAACTAGGAATAAAAAAGCACGATGCAATGAAGATGGGAATAATAAAAAAAACTTTAAAATATACTACACAAATGGTCGGAGTATAAGGAATAAGATAGATCTCCTCAGAGCGTTAGCGAGTGAAGAGAATTTTGATATAATTGCGATAACAGAGTCATGGCTTGATTTGGCAGGTAATCACTTTAAACCTAAGGTTGAGATTGAGGGCTTTAACATGTTCCATACAGATAGGAATAGGAAGAGAGGAGGAGGGGTTATTATTTATATTAAAGATAATCTCCAGTGTTGTGTAAACAGTACAATTAAATTAGATGATAACACAGAGTCATTATGGCTAAATGTAAAGGAAGGTAAAAACAAGCTTGTCATAGGATTATTATACAGACCACCAAATCTTAGTAAGGAAGCTTCAAATCTTCTGTGGCAGGAGATTGAACGGGCATGTAGAAGTAAGCATGTGTGTATAATGGGCGATTTTAATTACAGAAATATAGACTGGGAAGCTCTTGTGGGTGATCAGGAGGCTGAGGAATTTTTCAATGTTGTCCAAGATAATTTTCTGAGGCAGATTATTAACGAACCCACTAGAGGTAATAATATACTGGATTTAGTTCTGACAAATAGGGAAGAAGTTATTAAGGATACTGAGATTGGAGGAAATTTGGGTAATAGTGACCATTGTAAAATTAGATTCAAGATGAAATGGAATGGTATTGATAGTAGCATGAACAATGTTAAAATTCCTGACTTTAGAAGAGCAAATTATAATGGGCTAAGGACTTACCTGGAGGCAGTTGTACAGAAACCAGGCAATGAAATCAATTCAGGAATAGATTCAATGATATCAGTTAGTGGAGACAATAATCACCAGGAGGAAGAGATTACAATTGAAGAGGAGTATGAAAGAATAATTGAGCAATTAATTACAGGTCAGATGATTAACATTCCTTATAAGGAGATTAGGACTAAAAATAATGACCCAAAATGGATGACAGATAAAATTAAGCATTATATTGGCATTAAAAAGGGCATTTATAGGAAAATAAAAAATGGAGAGGATCACTTAAGGCAGAGATATAATGAACTAGCAAGAGATGTTAAAAAGTTAGTTAGAGTAGCAAGGAGAAATTATGAAATTAAAGTGGCAAATAGGGCAAAGGAAGATCCTAAAAGTTTTTATCAATTATACAAAACTAAGGTTAGAGATAAAATAGGCCCACTTATGGATTCCAATGGAGAATTAGTGAGTGATAGGGACTCAATGGGTGGAATACTAAATGACTTTTTTCTCTCAGTATTTACACAGGAGGATACTCTAAATATACCCAAGGTGTCAATGATCTTTCGGGGTAATGATGAAGAGAAATTAAAGGATATCTTGATCACAAATGAGATATTGACAAAGGAAATTGATAAAATCCAAAGTAGTAAAGCACCTGGTCCTGATGAGGTCTTTCCTAGAATTTTGAAAGAATGTAAGGATGTGTTAAGTGAGCCCCTAGCATGTATCTTTAGAAAATCATTGGAGAGTGGCATTGTGCCAGTGGCATGGAAGAAAGCCAATATGATACCTATATTTAAGAAAGGGGATAAAACAAATATGTCTAATTACAGACCAGTAAGTTTGACATCAGTGGTAGGGAAAATGATGGAATCTATTATAGCAAGGAATATTAGGGATCACTTGGATAAGCATAAGTTGATAAAAGAATCACAGCATGGCTTTAGTAAGGGTAAATCCTGCCTGACTAATTTGCTGTCTTTTTATAGTAAGGTGTATGAAGCAGCAGATAAGGATGAAAACTATGATATTTTATACTTGGACTTTAGTAAGGCTTTTGATCGAGTGCCACACTTACGGCTTCTGAGCAAAGTTAAAGCACACGGGATCGATGGCAGTATATTTAGGTGGATTCAGTCATGGCTTGGTGACAGACAGCAAAGAGTTAGTATAGATGGAGTTAAATCTGAGTGGGGGTGTGTTAGCAGTGGAGTTCCGCAAGGATCTGTTTTGGGTCCCTTGCTATTCTTAATTTATATTAATGATCTTGACATAGGTATAAGTAGTGACCTGAGTAAATTTGCTGATGATACTAAGCTAGGTAGGGCCATTAGGGCTGATTCTGATGCTGTTGTAATGCAGGAGGAATTGACCATTCTGTCCAATTGGGCTGAGAAATGGCAAATGAAGTTTAACATAGACAAATGTAGCGTACTTAGTATAGGTAGAAATAATCCACTGAATAGTTATAAATTAAATGGGAGAAATTTAGGGAGGACCGATTGTGAGAGGGACTTGGGTATTTTGGTAAGTTCAGACCTTCGTCCTAGAAAGCAATGCCTAAATGCTAAGAATAAAGCTAATAGGATATTGGGATTCATTAGGAGGAGTGTAAGCAATAAGAGTGCTGAAGTCATTTTAAAACTGTATCTGGCGCTAGTTAGGCCTCATCTAGACTATGCAGTACAATTTTGGTCACCATATTATAGGAAGGATATTGATTTGCTTGAGTCTGTGCAGAGAAGGATGACAAAGATGATTGGTGGGCTAAGGAACTTACCTTACGGTGAAAGGCTCAGAAAACTAAATCTACATACATTGGAAAGGAGAAGAGTCAGAGGGGAATTGATTGAAGTCTTCAAATGGGTAAAAGGATATAATAAAGGGGATCTGGGTAAGGTTCTTATACTTAGTGAACATGACAGGACACGTAGCAATGGGTTTAAGCTTGATAAGTATAGGTTTAGGAAGGAGATTGGGAGGAATTGGTTTACAAATCGTGTGGTAGATGAATGGAATAGGCTCACTAGACATGTGATAGAAGCCTCCTCTCTGGGTAGTTTTAAGAATAGATTAGATAAATATATGAATGAAGCTGCTAGATGGGACTGACTTTTTTATGTACATATGTATATATTTTTCTGAGGAGTGGGGAGATTATTTTGCGGTTGCATGAATGGACATAATCCTCTGGATGCATTTTATGTATATTGCAGATTAGATCTGACGAACTCCTGTAAAGGGTGACAATGTTGATGACTTTTCTCTGGTAAGAAATCTTTTGTGTGTTGACTGGAACAGGGGCTGCCAAGTGTAGGCCATGAATGGTCTTTTGCAGTCTCCTTCTTTTCTTATGTTCTTATGTTCATTCTCTCCCTTATCTACTTGATCTGTTAAAAACTCCAGAAAGTCTAGTAAGTTAGTCAAACATGATCTACCTGATCTAAACCCATGCTGAGCATCGCTGATTAACCCCTCCCTCTCTAGATGTTGGCAAATCACTTTTTTAACTATTTTCTCAAGAATTTTATAGACTACAGGAGTTAGGCTAACCGGTCTAAAGTTATTTGGATCCTCTTTACTACCCTTCTTGAAAATGGGGACTACATTCGCTCTCTTCCAATCATCAGGTATTTCTCCATATTCCAGTGACCTAGTATATAACTTCTCCAGAGCTATTGAGATACTTTCTACACCTTCTTTAAGTATCCTAGAATGAATATTATCAGGGCCAGAGGCCTTGGTAGTATCTAACTCACCTATTAGTCCTTTTATCATCCTCCGATCCAAACTAATGGTAGTAAACACCTCTTTCCCTGACCCATGAGTACTATACATAAGACTATTTAGTTTCTCCTTTGTAAATACTGATGCAAAATGACCATTTAAGAACATAAGAACATAAGAAAAGAAGGAGACTGCAAAAGACCATTCATGGCCTACACTTGGCAGCTCCTGTTCCAGTCAACACACAAAGATTTCTTACCAGAGAAAAGTCATCAACATTGTCACCCTTTACAGGAGTTCGTCAGATCTAATCTACAATATACATAAAATGCATCCAGAGGATTATGTCCATTCATGCAACCGCAAAATAATCTCCCCACTCCTTAGAAAAATATATACATATGTACATAAAAAAGTCAGTTCCATCTAGCAGCTTCATTCATATATTTATCTAATCTATTCTTAAAACTACCCAGAGAGGAGGCTTCTATCACATGTCTAGTGAGCCTATTCCATTCATCTACCACACGATTTGTAAACCAATTCCTCCCAATCTCCTTCCTAAACCTATACTTATCAAGCTTAAACCCATTGCTACGTGTCCTGTCATGTTCACTAAGTATAAGAACCTTACCCAGATCCCCTTTATTATATCCTTTTACCCATTTGAAGACTTCAATCAATTCCCCTCTGACTCTTCTCCTTTCCAATGTATGTAGATTTAGTTTTCTGAGCCTTTCACCGTAAGGTAAGTTCCTTAGCCCACCAATCATCTTTGTCATCCTTCTCTGCACAGACTCAAGCAAATCAATATCCTTCCTATAATATGGTGACCAAAATTGTACTGCATAGTCTAGATGAGGCCTAACTAGCGCCAGATACAGTTTTAGAATGACTTCAGCACTCTTATTGCTTACACTCCTCCTAATGAATCCCAATATCCTATTAGCTTTATTCTTAGCATTTAGGCATTGCTTTCTAGGACGAAGGTCTGAACTTACCAAAATACCCAAGTCCCTCTCACAATCGGTCCTCCCTAAATTTCTCCCATTTAATTTATAACTATTCAGTGGATTATTTCTACCTATACTAAGTACACTACATTTGTCTATGTTAAACTTCATTTGCCATTTCTCAGCCCAATTGGACAGAATGGTCAATTCCTCCTGCATTACAACAGCATCAGAATCAGCCCTAATGGCCCTACCTAGCTTAGTATCATCAGCAAATTTACTCAGGTCACTACTTATACCTATGTCAAGATCATTAATATAAATTAAGAATAGCAAGGGACCCAAAACAGATCCTTGCGGAACTCCACTGCTAACACACCCCCACTCAGATTTAACTCCATCTATACTAACCCTTTGCTGTCTGTCACCAAGCCATGACTGAATCCACCTAAATATACTGCCATCGATCCCGTGTGCTTTAACTTTGCTCAGAAGCCGTAAGTGTGGCACTCGATCAAAAGCCTTACTAAAGTCCAAGTATAAAATATCATAGTTTTCATCCTTATCTGCTGCTTCATACACCTCCTATATCTTTGTGTCATCTGCAAAGAGCGATATGAAGTTTTGTAGTTTGTCAGGTATATCACTGACAAATATCATAAAGAGAAGGGGGCCCATCACAGATTCTGTGGTACGCCACTTGTAACTGGTTTCCAACATGATGCTGTACCACTTACTACCACTCTTTGCCTACGCTCCGTCAAAAACCACGGATCCACTGCAGGAGGTCACCGACGATACCAAGTGACTTCACTTTTCTAAGTATTCTTTCATGTGGGACTGTGTCAAATGCTTTTGCATAGTCCAGGAAAATGATATCCACTGGTAAGCAGTGACTGAGAGCCTCTGTCCATATATCCAGCGCTTCTAAGAGATTTGTTACTGTGGATTTTCCCTTAGAGAAACCATGTTGTTGGACACATCTAAGATTATTGGCTTTGATATGTTGTATCATTGCCTCCGAGATAATTCTCTCTAGCATCTTGCACATTATTGAGGTTAGAGATACTGGGCGATAGTTGGCTGGGTCAGCCTTATTTCCCTTCTTGTAAATGGGAGTGATGTTCGCTTCCCTCCACTGTTCTGGAAGCTCGGAGTTGGTGATGCTGGATTGGAATATTGCTATCAGAGGTTTGGTTATTTCCTTTGCTACTTCTCTAAGAACTCTAGGGTGTAGGTCATCGTTTCCTGGATATTTATCAGTTCGAAGTGAATTCAGTAGCTTAAAAATCATGCTCTCTGTAATTTATATTGTTCCTAGTGCCTCATACTGGAGAGGTTTAGGCTCAAAGTCTGGAATGTTAATTCTGTCCTCTTGTGTAAAGGTCTTAAAGTATTGCTCATTTAGTGTTTCGGCTTTATCCTTATCGTCACTTACAAAGTTACCATGTGTATCCTTAAGGTCACCTACGTCAGTTCGAGTTTTCCTGCGGTTGTTGACATAGTTCCAAAAGGCTTTGTTATTGGTCTTGGCCTCCTTTGCTAATTTCTTTTCAAATTCCCTACGGGCCTGCCTTGATGCATGTGTAGCTGAATTTCTAGCTTCTGTGTAAGCTATCCAGTCAGGTTTGCTCTTTGTATTCAGATATCTTATCCATGGGTGGTACTTTTTCCTACCTTTGCGCAAGGCATCCTTGTTCATCCATAGTGGTTTGTTCTTACTCTTTAAATTTTTTGTTGGTATATGATCCCTCACTGCCTTCATGATTCTTGATTGTAGTATATCAATGGCTTCTTGTGTCGACTTGCCCGCAAGCAATTCGTCCCATTCAATGCTTAGATCTTATCTCATTTTTTCATAGTCTGCCTGCTCATAGTTCCATATTGTCCTCTTCTTTTCCTGAGGTGTTGTGCAGAAGATGAATTTGAAGTCCAATCTGGCATGATCACTTGCTCCTAGTGGCTCATGATGTACTAGTTGTTCAATCATTTCTTGCTCATTACTAAACACAAGATCATCTAATGTTGGAGTCTGCTCATTTCTATATCTGGTTGCCTGTGTGACGTGCTGATGTAAATATATATCTCGTACACATTGAACGAATCTGGATGCAGGATTGTCTGGATTTTCTACGTTCGGCGTTTCAGGTGATGGGTTCCAGGTGATGCTTGGATGATTAAAATCTCCTGTGATGAGTAGATGAGTTTTCCGTTTGTTAGTTGCCCACCTGAGAGTATCATGTAACGCTGTGTCTCGTGTAGTTGCAAGTAGAGGCGAACCGGATCTATAGATGACCCCTAAAAGCAAGTTGTTGTTGTGACTTCCCTGTATAGTTACCCATGTGCAGTCCTGGAATGAGTCCATTGGTGGCTTGATCTGTTTAGCATTAAGTGTAGACCTTACATATATACATGTCCCTCTGGTATTTTCTGCATATAAATCACTGGTGAATATATCGTATCCCTGAATTTACATAACAGATAACTCTGGCATTCCCCATGTTTGGGTTTAATTTCTGTTATTAGTATTACATCATATTGCTTGTCATTTACTAAAGCACAGAGCTCGTCATATTTGTTCATAAGTGAGTTATCTGTATTGGTATAAGATATTCTTAGTTCTGTTCGCTTGTTTCCACCACTTTTCTCTTTCTTATTATCCACCTTTTGTTTGGTTGTTTTACTCGTTGGTCCTTCAGTTGTTCCCTCAAGTTTTTTGTCTCCTCCAATTGTTTCTTGGTTAGGTCAGGACGTATATAAATCTGGTTGTGGATAGGGTGCGAGCTATTACATAATTCTTTGGCCTTGATCAATATCTGCTTCCTCTCACTTAAGCTGGCCATTGTTATCCTGAGTAGTCGGGCACGTTCACAGTTTGGCTTTCCCATCCTTTGTGCATTATTGATGTTGATCTTAAGTTTAAACTCTTCCTGAATAAGTTCGGTTACCCTGTTTATGTCACCCTCCTTCGAGTTTGTCTCAGGTAGATTATGTATGATAAGGTTGAATTTCCTAGCTTCTTGGTCTTCCTTCTCATTCAATTTCAGATCTACTTTGTCAGTCAATGATTTTGTTACTGTGTCAGTTGTTTTGCTGACTATTTGCTCAATTAGCTGTTCTTCAGTTAATCTCCCAAGCCCTGTCTGTTGCGGGTTTACCTCTAGGCACTGCTGTGTTTCCTCTAGTCGAAGAATTCTGGCTTCTAAAGAGATGTTGTTGTCACTCAGTTCCCCCACTTTCTCTCCTAGGTTCATCTTCACATCGCTTAGTTCTTGGCTCACTTGGTTTATTTTCTCATTTACCTTCTGTATTTCACCTGTCATTGCTACTATACTCTGGTAGATCTTTTTTGCCCCCCTTTTGCAGTTTTGGCAGTACCAGTGGCATTCGTCTGGTTCATCTGTTAATACTTGGTACAGGCTGTCAGAAACTTTTGCGCATTTTGTGTGGAACCAGAGTACACATATTTCACATTCTATGGCCTTGTCACTCTCTTTAATCAATAATAAATCTAACAGTGATAAAATAGGGCCTATTAAATATGAAGGGGTTTAGAAAGAATCTGATGAGGAAATAGTAGAGGTCCTTAATGATCATTTTGCTTCAGTATTCACAGAAGAGAAACCAGTTAGATTAATTGATGATAATTCTAGGTCAAGGGAAGTAGTGATAAATTCTATTAATATAGACAGAGAAGAAATTAAAGGGCTTATAATGCAGTTAAATACTAGTAAGGCATCTGGCCCTGACAACATTCATTCTAAGATACTCAAAGAAAGTGTAGAAAGTATTGCAGTAGCTCTTGAGATGATATTTATTAGATCACTAGAGTCTGGAGAAATACCAAATGATTGGAAATTGGCAAATGTAGTGCCAATTTTTAAAAAGGGAAGCAAAGAGGATCCAAATAACTTTAGACCGGTAAGCTTAACTTCTATAGTCTGTAAAATTCTTGAGAAGATGGTTAAGAAGGGAATTTCTGATCATCTAGAGAGTAGCAGGTTAATTAATGATGCTCAGCATGGTTTTAGAAAAAGTAGATCGTGTTTAACTAATTTACTGGATTTTATGGATTATGTAACTAAAGAATTAGATAGGGGTGAGAAAGTTGATGTGATCTACTTAGATTTCAGCAAAGCTTTTGATAAGGTTCCATATAGAAGACTAGTTCAAAAATTAAAGCTGCATGGGATATGTGGGAACGTTTTAAATTGGATAACTGAATTGCTGAAAAATAGGAAACAGAGAGTTGTACTGAATGGAGTGAGGTCAGAGTGGAGGAATGTTATTAGTGGTGTACCTCAGGGATCAGTTTTAGGCCCTTTATTATTTATAATCTATGTAAATGATCTTGGGCAAGGTGTAAATAGCAAAGTGTCAATTTTTGCTGATGACACTAAATTGGCAGCTGTAGTCAAAGAGGTTGAGGGTAGCTTTAAAGTGCAGGGTGACTTAAATAAGTTGTTAGCTTGGGCTCAGAAGTGGCAGATGACTTTTAACCTTAATAAATGCAAAGTTATTAACATGGGGAGAGATAATAGGGAATTTAGCTATGAGATGGATGGGTATTGGCTTAATTCAGTTGAAGATGAGAAGGACTTAGGAGTAGTAGTAGATAGGTCACTGAAATTTTCAAAGCAGTGTATTGAGGCAAAAAATAGAGCAAATAGGGTGCTAGGTTACATTAAAAGAAATGTTAGCTACAAGAATAAGGAGATCATCCTTAAACTATACAACTCTTATATCAGACCACATTTAGAGTACTGTATACAGACATGGTCACCACATTTTAGACATGATATAAACTTATTAGAGTCAGTACAAAGGAGGGCAACAAAAATAATACCATCCCTGGAGCACCTTGAATATGAAGATAGACTGAGGGTATTAAATATGTTTTCATTTGAAAGAAGGTGTGTGAGGGGAGATATGATTGAGCTTTTTAAAATCTTTTCTGGGATGGATAAATTGGATTTCAACAAGTTATTTGAGTTAGAAAGTAGTAATAGAACTAGAGGCCACCGCTTAAAGATTCAAAAACAGAGGTGCAGACTGGATGTTAGAAAATATTTTTTAACTAACAGAGTGCTGGATTATTGGAATAGTTTGCCACCTGAGACTGTAGACAGCCCAAACTTGAATGTTTTCAAGCGCAGATTGGATGATTATATGGGGATGGAGGGTTAATTTCTTACTTTTTGGTATGTGGATATGTTTCTTGACTTATTCCTGTGAATGCAGTTTCTTTTTATTGTATATTTTTTGGGGACTTTGATTTGTTTTTTTGACAGACTCCTATGGAGGCTTTAAATTATATATTGTAGATGCATGATTGGACATTCCTATATATTGTTAAATTGTGTATTGTAGATGCATGATCTGACAAAATCCTATGGATGCATTATTTGGGTGGGATTTGACGGATGCGGATGACCTTTGATAGGCCCTTGTGGCTTTTGTCGTCCGTGAAATTATGTTATGTTATGTTATGTTAAAAAGACAGCAAATTAGTCAGGCAGGATTTACCCTTACTAAAGCCATGCTGTGATTCTTTTATCAACTTATGCTTATCCAAGTGATCCCTAATATTCCTTGCTATAATAGATTCCATCATTTTCCCTACCACTGATGTCAAACTTACTGGTCTGTAATTAGACATATTTGATTTATCCCCTTTCTTAAATATAGGTATCACATTGGCTTTCTTCCATGCCACTGGCACAATGCCACTCTCCAATGATTTTCTAAAGATGCATGCTAGGGGCTCACTTAACACATCCTTACATTCTTTCAAAATTCTAGGAAAGACCTCATCAGGACCGGGTGCTTTACTACTTTAGATTTTATCAATTTCCTTTGTCACTATCTCCTTTGTGATCAAGATATCCTTTAATTTCTCTTCATCATTACGCCGAAAGATCATTGACACCTCGGGTATATTTAGAGTATCCTCCTGTGTAAATACTCGAGAGAAAAAATTCATTTAGCATTCCAGCCATTGACTCCCTATCACTCACTAATTCTCCATTGGAATCTATAAGTGGGCCTATTTTATCTCTAACCTTAGTTTTGTATAATTGATAAAAACTTTTAGGATCTTCCTTTGCCCTATTTGCCACTTTAATTTCATAATTTCTCCTTGCTACTCTAACTAACTTTTTAACATCTCTTGCTAGTTCATTATATCTCTGCCTTAAGTGATCCTCTCCATTTTTTATTTTCCTATAAATGCCCTTTTTAATGCCAATATAATGCTTAATTTTATCTGTCATCCATTTTGGGTCATTATTTTTAGTCCTAATCTCCTTATAAGGAATGTTAATCATCTGACCTGTAATTAATTGCTCAATTATTCTTTCATACTCCTCTTCAATTGTAATCTCTTCCTCCTGGTGATTATTGTCTCCACTAACTGATAGCATTGAATTTATTCCTGATTTGATTTCATTGCCTGGTTTCTGTACAACTGCCTCCAGGTAAGTCCTTAGCCCATTATAATTTGCTCTTCTAAAGTCAGGAATTTTAACATTGTTCATGCTACTATCAATACCATTCCATTTCATCTTGAATCTAATTTCACAATGGTCACTATTACCCAAATTTCCTCCAATCTCAGTATCCTTAATAACTTCTTCCCTATTTGTCAGAACTAAATCCAGTATATTATTACCTCTAGTGGGTTCGTTAATAATCTGCCTCAGAAAATTATCTTGGACAACATTCAAAAATTCCTCAGCCTCCTGATCACCCACAAGAGCTTCCCAGTCTATATTTCTGTAATTAAAATCGCCCATTATACACACATGCTTACTTCTACATGCCCGTTCAATCTCCTGCCACAGAAGATTTGAAGCTTCCTTACTAAGATTTGATGGTCTGTATAATAATCCTATGACAAGCTTGTTTTTACCTTCCTTTACATTTAGCCATAATGACTCTGTGTTATCATCTAATTTAATTGTACTGTTTACACAACACTGGAGATTATCTTTAATATAAATAATAACCCCTCCTCCTCTCTTCCTATTCCTATCTGTATGGAACATGTTAAAGCCCTCAATCTCAACCTCAGGTTTAAAGTGATTTCCTGCCAAATCAAGCCATGACTCTGTTATCGCAATTATATCAAAATTCTCTTCACTCGCTAACGCTCTTAAGAGATCTATCTTATTCCTTATACTCCGACCATTTGTGTAGTATATTTTTAAGGTTTTTTTATTATTCCCATCTTCATTGCATCGTGCTTTTCTATTCCTAGTTATCTGCTCATTCACTTGTGCATTAGTCCCCCTATAACGCATCAGTATGCCCTCTCCCTTAGCTATTCCTCTATCTCTGCATCCCTTCCATTTCCTACACCTGCCCTCTATTCCTGTTATTCCCTTACCTCTAACAGCTTCTAGTTTCCCACCCGTAAGGACCTAATCACACTATCCAGCTCCCCCCATAGAACCTCAACACCTGCCCGACTAAGATGGAGCCCATCCATCGCATACAACCTCCTATTCCCGTAAAACCCTCCCCAGACATCTACAAACACCAATCCTAACTCCTCACACAGTCCTTTCACAAATTCATTCAAACCAATTGCACGCGACAACCATTCTACCCCCACATCCAATCTCGGAAGCACACCAGAAACAACACCTTTTACCCTGCTTTTACTCATCCTTTCAACTAACCTTTTATACTGCTCACGTAACTCACATGTACCCACCTTCTTTACATCATTCACTCCCACATGCGTAATCACAACTGCATCCCTCTCACACCCAGAAACCAGCCTATCATACCTCTCACAAACATCACTTACACCAGCACCCGGCAGACAAACTCTCATTCCCTTCCACTTGCTATCACTCAACTTCCTATCTAAATACCTAATCTGAGAGTCACCCATCACTAGCACCTCAGTCATTCTCCTATTCTGTCTTGGCCTAACATTACCCTCCCTCCTGCTCTCAGTCACACTACCACCCATCCTGCTTTCATCCACAATCACACCAGGCAAATCACTTTCACACTCTTCCTCTCTCAGGACATTGAATCTGTTAGTCAACCTAACAGGTTCTATGTCCCTCTCATTCACACACCTAACCTGTCCTAACTTATCTATCCTATCCATTTTCACCCACCATTCATCATCACTCACAACTTCCACACTGTTCCCAGTCCTAGCCCTATCTTCCACCCTCTTAGCACTAATCTCACCCTTCAATCGCACACTTGCATCTCTTCTCACCTCAAACACTAAATCATTCAACCTCTTAAATTCCCCACTCAACCTCCTAACCTCCCCTTCCAGAAAACACACACGGCATTCAGTTACATTCACTCTCCTTTCAACTCCACATGCATCACACACCACATACACACTACTTTCAAACGGCATGCTCTCACCATCTATACAAACAGCCATACTCTCAGAAATTTACTAAGGAAAAAGTTAACACTCACCAAAAAAAATTCTTGCTCAGGATTGCTGCCAGTTATCTTCCCCAAAAGTATTAATCACTAATGTATTTATTACACAGTGATTGATGTATTAAATAAATACAAGAAAAACTATACACCCAAATCAGTATTATATCCCAATCTTACAATGAGAATCAAGAGCTTCCTGCAAGACAACCTTCCATATTTGATAGGTCCTATTTTAACTCTGCCAGACTTGTTATTAATTTTATAGTAACTAAAGAACTTTCTAGGATCTTTGTTGCTATCCTGAGCTAATTTAATTTCTGACACCCTTTTGTTCTTCTTTATAATCTTATTTAACTCATTCCTAGCCATTCTATAATCACTTAAATTTTGAATATTATTTTGTACCTGTAATTTTTTGTATGCTCTTTTCTTCTACTTAAACTCTGTGGACTGGGAAAATATGATAGGTAGGGATAGAACAAGTGGCAGGTTCATAGAATGCTTTGAGGATAATTTTTTGAATCAATTTGTTAATGAGCCAACGAGGGGGACAATATATTAGATTTAGTACTTTCTAACAGTGATCATTTAGTTCAAGAATTGACTGTTGGGGAAGCATTGGGAAATAGTGACCATCAGATAGTTCGTTTTAACTTGGGAATTGAGAAGGGTAAAATAACTGAGAATGCTGAAAAAGTTCCAAATTTTCATAAGGGAGATTATGTAAAACTTCGAAGCTTGCTAAATTTGGTAGACTGGGATATAGAATTCAGAGGTAAAAATGCTTATGGGATGTGGGATACTTTCAAGCATATAATAAATGTAGTCCAAGAACAATGTATCCCAATGAAGGCCATTAGGAACAAAAGTACGAAACCATTATGGTGGAATCAGCAGATAGCTAGAAAAATTTCAGAGAAGAAAAGGGCATATAAAAAATTACAGGTAGAAAATAATATTCAAAATTTAAGTGATTATAGAATGGCTAGGAATGAGTTAAATAAGATTATAAAGAAGAACAAAAGGGTGTCAGAAATTAAATTAGCTCAGGAGAGCAACAAAGATCCTAGAAAGTTCTTTAGTTACTATAAAATTAATAACAAGTCTGGCAGAGTTAAAATAGGACCTATCAAATATGAAGGGTTTGTGAGAGAAACTGATGAGGAAATAGTTGAGGTACTAAATGGTCATTTTGCATCAGTATTTACAAAAGAGAAACTAAATAGTCCTATTGTAGCGGCGGGATCGCGAGTCCCCAGCCAAAAGTTCCCGCCGCCCTGACAAGGTCCGCTCGGTGGTTCAAGGAGAGTGTATTGAGGAGAGAGAGTATTTTCTAAATTTATTAAAAACCAATGAATAATGGCGATCAACCACAACCCCAGTAAATAATAAAAATGCAAATTCAACCAATCATCAAAATATTTACAATTTCTAAACACACAAAAAAAATATATATAGTTGGCCTCACAATAATACCTTGGCCAACAAACACATGTATATTTACACAAAAGGCCTTAAAATAAGATCTTGGCCACGCAACGAATATTAGAACCAAGATATCGCGAAAGATGGGTGCACCCTTAACTATCTAATCGAGTGAGACGTATTGGAGAAAGTGGGAGGTGGATCACTTTCTGTGGGATTCTGAGGGGCCCAGGACTCGGCAAAGCCGAGGATTTTGGGTTGCTGGGACGCTTGTTGGTACCAACTGCTGGGTCACAGTCGGTTGGATGCTGCTTCAACCACTCCCTGGAGACTGGAAGGTGCTGGCCAAGGTCCACACGTTAGAAAATTGCCCCAAAAGGTAGGCACACTTGCGAGGGTCAGGATTGGCTTCAGCCATCTCTGAAAGCCAGATGTCGGCGACAATCGGTACCACGGAACTGGAAAAGAGAAGGCACATTCAGTCACCTATTCACTGCCACACTCAAACATCTTTACTCCTAACTCATTCAACCATATCCACTCTCACACAATCTTCACTCACCTATCCTCCGTCCAGGCGGTTCTTCCTTCTTCAGTCACAACTAATGACTTCCAAACTATTAAACTAACAATATTTGCTGAAAGAATCCGCCTAAAAAGAAAACAGGAGATGAATGGGGGAGCACGATAGAGATCCATCGAGTCCCCCCACACAAAGCAAAGACGGTGATCACACGATCCACACACACACACATTCTGCAAAAGAAGAAAAAAGATTAGACATAGGGGAGGGGAGGCGGACAACCAAACTACTACACTATGTATAGTACTCATAGGTCAGGAAAAGAGGTGTTTACTAACATTTGTGTGGATCGGAGGATGATAAAAGGACTAATAGGTGATTTAGATACTACCAAGGCCTCCGGCCCTGATAATATTCATTCTAGGATACTTAAAGAAGGGGTAGAAAGTATCTCAATAGCTCTGGACAAGTTATATACTAGGTCATTGGAATATGGAGAAATACCCGATGATTGGAAGAGAGCGAATGTAGTCCCCATTTTCAAGAAGGGTAGTAAAGAGGATCCAAATAACTTTAGACCGGTTAGCCTAACTCCTGTAGTCTGTAAAATTCTTGAGAAAATAGTTAAAAAAGGGATTTGCCAACATCTAGAGAGGGAGGGGTTAATCAGCGATGCTCAGCATGGGTTTAGATCAGGTAGATCATGTTTGACTAACTTACTAGACTTTCTGGAGTTTGTAACAGATCAAGTAGATAAGGGAGAGAATGTAGATATAATTTACTTAGATTTTAGTAAAGCATTTGATAAGGTACCACACAGGAGACTAGTTCATAAATTAAAAATGATTGGGATATGTGGGGGTGTTTCAAATTGGATAGCTGAGTGGCTGAAAGACAGGAATCATAGGGTAGTGCAAAATGGTGTAAAGTCAGAGTGGAGGGATGTTATCAGTGGGGTTCCTCAGGGATCAGTTCTCGGTCCATTATTATTTGTCATCTATATAAACGATCTTGGGGAGGCAGTTAATAATAAAGTGTCAATTTTTGCGGATGATACCAAATTAGCAGCTGTAGTTAAAGATATTGATGATAATTTTAAAGTGCAGGGGGACTTAAATAAATTGTTATCCTGGGCACATAAGTGGCAAATGACTTTCAACCTTGATAAGTGCAAAGTTATTAACATGGGAAAAGATAATAGAGAATTTAACTATGAAATGGATGGGCATTGGCTGAGCTCAGTAGAGGATGAGAAAGATCTAGGAGTAGTAATAGATAAGTCATTAAGGTTTTCTAAGCAGTGTATTGAAGCAAGAAATAGGGCAAATAGAGTGCTGGGTTTTATTAAGAGAAATGTCAGTTACAAAAGTAAGGAGGTTATTCTTAAACTCTATAACTCTTATGTTAGGCCACATCTAGAGTACTGTATACAGGCATGGTCCCCACATTTTAGACACGATATTAACCTTCTTGAGTCAGTGCAACGGAGGGCAACAAAGATTATTCCTTCCCTGAGGCACCTTGAATATGAAGATAGACTGAGGGTATTAAATATGTTCTCGTTCGAAAGGAGGTGTGTGAGAGGGGATATGATTGAGCTCTTTAAAATTTTTTCCGGGATAGATAAATTGGATGTTAGCAAGTTTTTTGAGTTAGATGATGGAAATCTGACTAGAGGTCACCACTTGAAAATTAAAAAGCAAGGGTGTAGGTTGGATTTAAGAAAATATTTTTTCACCAATATAGTGGTAGACTTCTGGAACAAATTGCCGCAGAGGGTAGTAGGTAGTCCAAATCTAAATGTATTTAAGAGTAGGTTGGATGAGTTTATGGGAAGGGAAGGTTGTGATGGTTCCTAAGTTTTGTATATATTAATATTGTTTGTATATATCTATAGCTGCATGATTTAGTTCTTGACAAGCCTTGATTGGTGATACCCTTGTTTCTGGATGCAATCCTCTGGATGTAGTTTTCCTGGGAGTTTGGGTGCCTTGAAAAAGAGGCCGCTTGACTCGGATGACCTATGATGAGCCCTTGTGGCTTTTGTCATCCGTTATATTATATTGTGGGGGACTTTGATTTTGTCTTCCCCTGGTGATGGTGCTTTTTGTGGGTGGGTTTTGACGGAGGCGGATGACCTTTGATAGGCCCTTGTGGCTTTTGTCATCCGTGTAATTATGTTATGTTATGTTATGTTCTCTGAAATTTTTCTAGCTATCTCCTGATTCCACCATAATGGTTTCCTACTTTTGTTCCTAATGGCCTTCATTGGGATACATTGTTCTTGGACTACATTTATTATATGCTTGAAAGTATCCCACATCCCATAAGCATTTTTACCTCTGAATTCTACATCCCAGTCTACCAAATTATATCATTCATGAAGATATAGATATAATATGTATAGTTGAATCATGGGATAATGAAAATATATTTAATGATAATGTCAGTGAATTTGAACTAGAAGGTTATACTATGTACATTAGTCAAAGGAGAGATAGGACTGGTGGTGGGTTGATTATTTATATTAGAAATAGCATTTCTTCAAATCTAAATAAATCTATAAAGCAAGGAGAATGCGAATCATTATGGATAGATATTAAGGTTGGTAAAAATAGGAAAATACACCTGGGAGCTTTTTATAGACCACCGGGACAGACTGATTGCATTGATGAGTTAATGATTAGGGAAATAAGTAAAGGATGCAAAGAAGATACAGTTATTCTGGGTGACTTTAATTTAACTTCTGTAGACTGGGAAAATATGATAGGAAGAGATAGAGCAAGTTGTAAGTTTATTGGAGTGTTTTGAGGATAACTTTTTGACCCAATTTGTTAATAAGCCAACAAGGGGGGCCAATATATTAGATCTAATTCTTTCAAATGATGATCACTTAGTTCAAGGATTGAGTGTAGGGGAATCATTGGGAAACAGTGATCATCAGATGGTTCGGTTTAATTTGCAAATAGTTAAGGGTAGAACAACGACAAACGCCACAAAAATTCCAAATTTTTATAGGGGAGATTACAATAAATTATGCGGCATGCTAAATCAGATTAGGTGGGATATAGAATTCCATGGAAAGAATACTTATGAGATGTGGGATATTTTTAGGACTATATTAAACATGGTTCAGGAACAGTGTATCCCGATGAAGTCTATTAGGAAGAAATGTAGGAAACCATTATGGTGGAATCAAGAAATAGCTAATAAAGTTTCAGAGAAAAAAAGGGCATACCAGAGATTACTAAGTGAGAGTAGTTTAGATAATTTAAACCATTATAGGTCAACCAGAAATGAACTAAATAAGATTATTAAGAAGACCAAAAGGACAGCAGAAATTAATTTAGCTAAAAATAATAATAAAGATCCTAAAAATTCTTTAGCTATTATAGAATCAATAATAAATCTAACAGTGATAAAATAGGGCCTATTAAATATGAAGGAGTTTTGAAAGAATCTGATGAGGAAATAGTAGCGGTCCTTAATGATCATTTTGCTTCAGTATTCCCAGAAGAGAAACCAGTTAGATTAATTGATGATAATTCTAGGTCAAGGGAAGTAGTGATAAATTCTATTAATATAGACAGAGAAGAAATTAAAGGGCTTATAATGCAGTTAAATACTAGTAAGGCATCTGGCCCTGACAACATTCATTCTAGGATACTCAAAGAAGGTGTAGAAAGTATTGCAGTAGCTCTTGAGAAGATATTTATTAGATCACTACAGTCTGGAGAAATACCAAATGATTGGAAATTGGCAAATGTAGTGCCAATTTTTAAAAAGGGAAGCAAAGAGGATCCAAATAACTTTAGACCAGTAAGCTTAACTTCTAAAGTCTGTAAAATTCTTGGGAAGATGGTTAAGAAGGGAATTTCTGATCATCTAGAGAGTAGCAGGTTAATTAATGATGCTCAGCATGGTTTTAGAAAAGGTAGATCGTGTTTAACTAATTTACTGGATTTTATGGATTATGTAACTAAAGAATTAGATAGGGGTAAGAAAGTTGATGTGATCTACTTAGATTTCAGCAAAGCTTTTGATAAGGTTCCACATAGAAGACTAGTTCATAAATTAAAGCTGCATGGGATATGTGGGAACGTTTTAAATTGGATAACTGAATGGCTGAAAAATAGGAAACAGAGAGTTGTACTGAATGGAGTGAGGTCAGAGTGGAGGAATGTTATTAGTGGCGTACCTCAGGGATCAGTTTTAGGCCCTTTATTATTTATAATCTATGTAAATGATCTTGGGCAAGGTGTAAATAGCAAAGTGTCAATTTTTGCTGATGACACTAAATTGGCAGCTGTAGTCAAAGAGGTTGAAGGTAGCTTTAAAGTGCAGGGTGACTTAAATAAGTTGTTAGCTTGGGCTCAGAAGTGGCAGATGACTTTTAACCTTAATAAATGCAAAGTTATTAACATGGGGAGAGATAATAGGGAATTTAGCTATGAGATGGATGGGTATTGGCTTAATTCAGTTGAAGATGAGAAGGACTTAGTAGTAGATAGGTCACTGAAATTTTCAAAGCAGTGTATTGAGGCAAAAAATAGAGCAAATAGGGTGCTAGGTTACATTAAAAGAAATGTTAGCTACAAGAGTAAGGAGGTCATCCTTAAACTATACAACTCTTATGTCAGGCCACATTTAGAGTACTGTATACAGGCATGGTCACCACATTTTAGACATGATATAAACTTATTAGAGTCAGTACAAAGGAGGGCAACAAAAATAATACCATCCCTGAAGCACCTTGAATATGAAGATAGACTGAGGGTATTAAATATGTTTTCATTTGAAAGAAGGTGTTGTTGTTGTTGTTGTTGGTTCGGGCCACTTGGACAAATTCACATGGGCCCCGATTGCAAGTCATTTGATTGCGAAGGGGTAACCGTTCTTGGTTTGTTGAGCGTCTTTTCTAGTCTTGGCAGTTTGTTAGATTCGGGAGAGCTGTCCGCTCTTTTTGATGAATTCCAGGGTTGACTGTATGATGCAGGATCGCTGAGGTGGGTCATATCCTGCCCCATCAAGCAGGACTGATAAGGTTAACTGCCGCACACCCTGTGTGGTATTAATGGAGCGCGAGTTCCAGAACATTAGACTGTTTTGTGAGAGTGCCATGATTATACATCAAGTAAAGCAAGAAGGGCAGGGAGGAGCTTTCGGATTATTTGGAATACAGAGCAGCCTTGGTTGTAGAGAGAGAATCCTTTGCGTATGATGTCGAAGAGTGATGGCAGGAGTGGCGACCAGTCTGTGTTGGTTGGTTCAGCAGCACTTGTTGCAGTGGTGCTGGTGGGGTGCCTTTTTCCGGCAACTTTACTGGCGTAGGTTGGCTGTGGAGACCCAACATTTCTTACTGGGACTGGTGTGTGATTGTGGCTGCTTGCTGGTGTTGATGGGTGGTGGATAATTATGTCACCTTGTAGATTTGTTCCACTTGTGAGTTCGTGTTGCCTGTGGTGTTTTTTAGGCATTAGGTGTCGTCTCGGACGTTGGTGTTGTGGTTGGCTTTTGTTAGTGTGAGGATGTGGGGTGGCACAACTTGGATCAGTGTTGTAGTCGTCGTCTTCTGTCATATCGCTTAGGATAGCGAATGAATTGTTGAGCACTATCGTTGTAGGCACTCTTGGTGAAGGATTATGAGAGGATCGTGGTTCAGTGCTTGGGGTGGGCTTGCGGGGTGTAACTTCCCTCAATTTGTTATTCGTTTCTTGGTTTGACAGCTTTTGCTGTCTACACGATAGGTTGATTTCTTCTGCCTTCTTCTGTGCTGGACATGACTTGTTGTTGAGTCTATGGTTTTCTCTGCAGAGAAAACAGAATGGTGTATTGGTGCATTGGTTTCCTTCTGGGGTCTTGAATGGGTGGAAACCACTGCAGTTGCATGCTAAAGCACCGTGGCCAAACAAATAGCAATTTCTGCATCGCAGAGCAGGCAACCTGTATTGGTTGACAGGTACAATTTGATGCCCTAGTGCTATTTTCTTAGGTAGCTGGGTCCCCTGGAAGGCTAATCTGTAGAATCTGGTATTGTCTGCTCTCATTGGAAGTGGCATGATTTCTTTGAGGGTTGCCTCGGCATGGTCCAAAAGGTCAGAGTCTTCTGCTAGATTTTCTGCAGTGTAGGTATGGCTAAAAGGACCTACCTTACCATATATAAGATTAGGGTTAAGGCCCCTAGACTCCCAGCATTTCACCTTCCAGGGTCCTAGAGTGGTGATCTCCTCTAAGGGTGTTTTAAGTTTGTTGATGCTGTCTCGAGTCATTTCTACCTTGATTGCATTTCCTCTGCCTAGGGCCAAGACTCGGCCCTGAATCACGTATTTCCCCAGTGTGGATGTGTTGATTGCTCTCGTCAGGTCTCTAGGCACGGTGTTTAGTACCTTGCCTTCCGTTGATTTTATGTAGATGGTCACAGGGGATGTGTCAGGTTCAGCTTGTAGGTCTTTTTCGTCCACTCGGACTGGTGGGGGCAGTGGTGGGTTTTCGCTGCGAGCATTTTTGGAGGTCCCTAGTTCTCCAGGGTCAGAGTCTAAACGTCGCTTGTTTGGTTTTGGGTCCACCTGCAAGGTGGTTGGTGGACTCTCTCCGTCTTCTTCGGCGTCATCCATGACGCCTTAATTGATCACTAAAGCACTCGATGAGTGAAATAGTAGCACTAGTAAAGCTTGAATACGTGGCTAACAAATTCGTACAGTCTCTTCTACGCGTCAGGTAAACGTCCGTTCCATCATCGACGAAAATAAGTTTTTCGAGGACCTCCTCGATACTCTTTCTCTTGCTAGGAACATATATCGAAAGAAGGTGTGTGAGGAGAGATATGATTGAGCTTTTTAAAATCTTTTCTGGGATGGATAAATTGGATTTGAGTTAGAAGGTAGTAATAGAACTAGAGGCCACCACTTAAAGATTAAAAAACAGAGGTGCAGACTGGATGTTAGAAAATATTTTTTCACTAACAGTGGTGGATTATTGGAATAGTTTGCCACCTGAGACTGTAGACAGCCCAAACTTGAATGTTTTCAAGCGCAGATTGGATGATTATATGGGGATGGAGGGTTAATTTCTTACTTTTGGTATGTGGATATGTTTCTTGACTCATTCCTGTGGATGCAGTTTCTTTTTATTGTATATTTTGGGGGACTTTGATTTTGTTTTTGACAGACTCCTATGGGGGCTTTAAATTATATATTGTAGATGCATGGTTGGACATTCCTATATATTGTTAAATTGTATATTGTAGATGCATGATCTGATAAAATCCTATGGATGCATTATGTGGGTGGGATTTGATGGATGCGGATGACCTGTGGCCGATATGCATCACTTTGCATTTCCCCACGTTAAAAGGCATTTGCCACGTGTCCGACCACTCCCCAATCTTCCCAAGATCTTCCTGCAGGCGGGCAGTATTTCCATCCTTTGCAACGTTCATACCAAGCTTGGTATCATCGGCAAATTTGGTAATCTTGGCAACCATGTCACCGTCCATGTCGTTGATGTAGATGATGAATAGTAGTGGTCCCAGGACAGAACCTTGAGGCACCCCACTACTAACGGGCACCCACTCAGAAGACTGTCCATTTACCACCACCCGTTGCCGTCTGCCACTTAGCCAGTTCTCGATCCAGCCGGCTACCTTTCCATTTATGCAAAGCGCTCGCACTTTCCGGAGAAGGCGGCGGTGTGGTACCTTATCAAAGGCTTTCTGAAAGTCTAGGCAGACCACATCCACCGCCTTGTCCCGATCGTGCTCACTGAAAACAAAGTGGAAGAATTCCACAAGGTTCGTCAGGCATGACCGTTGCCTTCGGAAGCCGTGCTGGGAACTCCTCAGTAGCAGGGTTGACTCTAAATACGACGTCACTTTGTCCACCATGATTCTTTCCATGAGTTTACCGACTATCGAAGTCAGACTGATAGGTCGGTAGTTCGACGGTTGGTTACGGTCTCCTTTCTTGAAGATAGGAGTCACCTCCGCCTCACGCCAGTCTCTAGGAACGCATTTGGTCCGGATTGACATGTTAAAGATAGCGCACAGATGTCGTGATACTTCATCGCACACTTCCTTCAACACTTTAGGTAGAAACCCATCCGGTCCAGGGGACTTATTCGTCTTTAGGTCAGCGATCTTTTTCTTTATTTCTCCTTCGGTGAAGTCCATTGCCTCCAGCTTTTCCCCCGAGTGGGAATCCATCGGCTGGGGAATGGGACCACACTCTTCAGTAAACACTGAAGAGAAGTATTCGTTGAGGAGGTTAGCATTTTCTGCATCTGAATGCTTTAATGTCCCCTCCTCATTCCTCAAAGGGCCAATCGTTCGACGGATCGGTTTACGGCTGTTCACATATCCAAAAAACTCCTTGGGATTCTCTTTACAGAGTCTCGCCACTCGGAGTTCGTCAGACCGCTTAGAGAGAGAGAGAGAGACAGAGAGAGAGAGAGAGAGTGTGTGTGTGTGTGTGTTTGTTACACGGGCCTTACGGCCCAGACTAAGGCGATCCGGCCTTAAGTCTACAGCACATATACATAGAATAGTAGAAGCAAATGAGAGAGAGAGAGAGAGAGTGTGTGTGTGTATGTGTGTGTGTGTTACAAGGAGTTTAAGTACTTCAAGAGACCATTAGATCCATTACAAAGGAAGTACTTGTTTTTATTCTAAATATATACAATGCATAAACGTCATAGAATAGCAAAGATGAAGTCTCTCCCTATCCAACTCTCCCACCCCTCTCCTGGCTTGGAAAAGTGAAATATATACCGGTTAATGTTCAAAAATAGACACGACCAGGAAATTTTAACAAGAAAGCAGAAACACATTAATATATACTTAAAATACTAACTACGCTCCTCCACAGTTGTTTTATTAACATATTTGGAATTTGTCATTGGATTTAACAATATATATATATATATATATATATATATATATATATATATATATATATATATATATATATATATATATATATATATATATATATGAAACACCGGCAGGTGCACAGTCAATATTGAGGAAAAAGGACAGATCATTAAGTTTATTGCCAATCCTCAGTTACCATACTGAATACAGCGATTCTGTGTGTATGTATCATACAATGACGGTGCACGTATAAAAGTGTGCGTACATACATGGATTCGTCCATGTATGTGCCCGGATTAAGTATCGCCCCTACTTATACCACATACTATTGTGATAGCATAGAAACCCTCAGATCTATGGGACGAGGGAACTTCTTCGAATTTTCTTTTAGCAGTTTTTCCGTATCTGTAAGTTAAGAAGAGGCTGCCCCATTGTGAAATTGTTGCCAGCCTAACTATTTTTTCCGTAATAATCAAAGATAACACCTTGGTGCAGCTAGAAGATGATCTCGCCACGCTTTCCGTAATCGACCTTTCGATCTCTTTTGGTTTAAATGACTATCCTTGAGCGCCGACTCCAGCAGACTCATTACCGCGTCTCTCATTATACCTAATTATACGGTCTTGAATCCCACCGGCGCCTCTAATGTGATCCGAAAATTCTTAACTTTAGGTCTTTTGTAGTTGTGTCATCCATTCGACGCTCTTGAGTGTTCAGCATGCATAGTGCCAATAGGGTCACCCTACTGCTTATTTACTGCTCCTTTCTTCTCTTAAATCTTCACTACGGATGAGAGATGTATTCATTTTCACTCGAACAACTACTGTGGACGGTGGAATCGATCCACCATGCTGGTTCTCGGTTAGCGACTGTTTCCTTCCACACGTCCCACACAGAGCTTCCTTTTATATCGACGCACAGAGCACGATGCGCTTGTATACGCGCGGCTTCATCTTCTCTCCCAGGTATCAACGCCCCCTCGTTCACGGCAAAACTCGATGATGCCAGCATCAACGAGAGACAGCTATTAAACTTTTTTAAAAGTTTTATGTAACTCTGGCTGAGGCTCCAATTGTTCTGCCCAAGACACAACAATTAAACGCTACTTTCAAACGTTTTTTGTCACGTCTCTGCTCCGAAAGCTTATACAACATCGGAAGAATTGTTTGCGTATTTTTTTTAGCGTATGTCGTGTGACTCTTGAACATTGTTGGTGTACACAGGTGTCACCAGGTCCGAGGAATGCTCGATTCCATGCTACCTCCCTCTTGTTCAAAATTATCGGGCTCTCACAGGGCGCAGGAGCCTATGCGCAGAAACTGGTTTGTAGGCCGTTTTGTAATCCAAGGTGACTCAAAATGCCCTAAGTGCCATTGAAACAATGGAATCCTTACATACCCTGGTTCGCAGCAATCTGGGAGAAAAAAGCTACTGGAATAAATTGTCTTCTGACAGGCTTTTCCAAATATAGAACTTGTTGTGATCGATTAAAGTTGCGTGCTATTGTTTCCTTATCTTTCCCTAAAACCTATACACAAAGGCCTTGAAGGGATCGAGACTTTTTCAGGCTTCTCTGATTCGGACATTCGCGGGACCATGTACTATCAAATGGAGCGCCCCCCTGAACATTTTCTCGGAAGACTGCTTGGTACCTCAGTCTGTCCGGCACTTTTTTGTCGAATGTTCTTGTCGAAGAATTGTCTCCCTACTTTTGTCGGATTATTATTCTTCAACTGTTGGCCGTTTAACATTTACTTCGATACAATACCTCTTTGTCAAAGTATTTATATAATTAATGACTTTAGCGAGCCAGTATCTCACCACTTAGGAAGGGAAATAATTCCTCTATTGGCTGAGTGGACTCAGGATTCGTCTAAAGGAGTCTAAATACTGTATTAGGAGAGTACCACAGCGTTTAATCAGTTTTAAGGAAAGAGCCGGTCAACACGTAAGGATCCAGTAAAACACCAAGAATTAACCAATATATATATATATCTTTTAATTTACCAATTAACTTAAATATTCATATTTTTCACAAAATTCTCTTAGTTTAACATGGTTCGCACGATTCGAATATTGACCTACTCCTGAAGAGAGCTCTTGATCAAAACAAAGTAGACCTCACGTAAACAAACCAATTGCCAGGTAGCTAATTTCTGGAGGCCTCTAAGTTACAGAGTTAAACAAACATTTACTCTCCCTAATCTAACTAAAATATGACAGAAGTCACAAAATACTAATTTTCTTTTAGTTAGCTTGGGACAGTTTAAAAAAATTCTAATTAATCCAAAACAAATATATATATAGTCATTCGGACTTACATGACCTTGATCGGAACAGAGGTTGACGGATGGCACAATACTGGATTTTTCAGCGAGTCTGCGGAGACAACAGACAGAGTTCTCGACGAAGGAGGAATGAGGTGGGGTTGTCACGGTGACAGTGGAAACCGAGGTCGATCTCTTCTTATGACTTTATCAATCCGGTTATACTCGTAAGTATAAAGACGGAGAGATGGGTTGTGCTCTCTGGCTCAAGGAGTACTCTTCTTTGTAGCTCTTGAGTTCATCATGTACCCTCGTCTACTTTGCAGGGTTACCAAACTGGGTTTTGGCTTACGGAGTGATCCTGAAAGTAATTAAAGGGAACTTACTTGGTGATTAATTCTTCTTCTATCAAAATTACTGAGATTGCGATTTGAATGTCCCTCAAGGGGTGAGCGGTTCTTCTTCTATTATCTTGCTCCTGAACTTCCTATTTGGCACTTAGGAATTTTGATCCAGCCAGACCTCTTGCTAAGTCTGCGAAGGATAAATCGGTATGGTACCGATAAGAAAACGAGACAAACTTCTAAATCTTAGAAGTCGAGTCCGGAACAGGGCGAGAGACTGATCACAAAATCTCTTCCTCTATCGTCTCTAACAGAATAATCTCTTTTTTTCCTTACGGGGCTTATTTATAGCCCGGGAACTGCCCCAACTAAGGGGCACGGGGTTATGCCACTGAGGTGAGTGTGAGGAGGGAAGGAGGGGTGACACCGCGGAGCCCAGGTCTGCTTCTTAATGAGAGGCACCGACAACCGTCACATTATTTCTCCTCGGTGGTCTTTTGATCTGACGCTACTTTTTGGCGCTCTAACCGAGTGCCTCCTGACCTCGTAGGTAATCGGATCTTTTGAGTTCGGTGATTAACTGGGTGTTTTGCCTAGCGAATTGTTCAAACCTTCAGTTAGATGGATTTCTTCCTCAATTTCGCTGGGGCCAGTTTCTTATTAGAGCTGCTTAATGGCCTTTTGCGGCTACCTTGGTCCGGGCAGCCAGACCCGACTGCCCACTCGGTGGGGAGATCAGAGCCATTCGATAGTTTGACTGAGAGTCGAACGCCTTTTGTTCTCACGCACCTCAATTACTTGTTCGTTTCTCTCGCTCTCTCCGAAGAGGGATTTTTATATATATGTCTGCTTGGCCCTATGGGTGGCGTCATGTTTTAATTTCTCTACATTTACCTCCCTCTTAAAGAAATTCCCCGGGGGGGGGGGATATTCAAGTCCGATACTTACAACACTTCAAAAAGGGAAATTACTGAACAATATTTCATACAATAAACTTCGAGTTAGCCAGGGAATGTCTCGATAACGTCTGCGCCTGACCATACATTAATACATACATGACTGTCCCAGCTTATGCTTCCTTATTTCCAATTAGGGGGTCACTCGCCCCTTCTTAATTACAACTCTACCAATTAACAATTTACATTACACTTATATACCCAACTCTACCTATCTTAGATCCACCACAATTACTATAATACCTTAGTCGGACTACACCTTAGTCTTTGACAGGATTCCGACTTAACGAGTCGACCATACAATTGTCGGACCCTTTTATGTTGTGAATGGAGTACTGATACTCCATCAAGAGTAAGCCCCATCTTAGGAGCCCTCCATTCTTACTCTTATTTTTACTTAAATAGTACAAAGGTTTATGATCACATTCCAACTTAAACTCGCTCCCTATTAGATAATATTTGAATTTACCTATTGACCACATTATGGCCAAAGCTTCGATTTGGACGGTGGCGTAGGCTCTTTCTCTACTCGAAAGCTTCCTACTGACATACGCTATGGGATAGACAATTTGGTCATCTTCGTATTGAAGCAATACTCCCCCGATGCCGTTTTTGCTTGCGTCGGTGCGAATTCTGAAGGTCTTGTTGGGATTCGGTAAACGGAGAATAGGCGCAACTATGAGTTTTTCTTTAAGAACCTTCAACTGAGTTATTGCATGGGTGTTCCAAGTGATAGGGTCTGACGCTGTCTTTTTTAATAAATCGTTCAGTGGGGCCGCGATTGAAGCGAAGTGCGGGACGAAACGCCGATAAAAAGAAGCGGCTTCCATGAACGAACGGAGTTGTTTCTTTGTTTTCGGCCGGGCCATTTTGACTATGGCTTGCCCTTTTTCTTGCTGGGTAGTCAAGTGTCTTTGCCCTATCTTGAATCCAAGGTAGTCAATAGATTCGTAAGCGAAATAACACTTGGTAGGCCCAGGGGTTAGTCCTGGCTCGTTCAATTTCTCCAGCAACGAGCGTAAGGCGGGTAAAGGAAGCTCCCTCGTACGGGAAGCTACGTACACGTAAGACGATTTAATCTCTTGGTCGAGATGCACATTGCTAAATAATTCTTTCAGAATGTTCATAGGACTTTGCACATTTCTCTCGTATAATAGCTCAAAGGCCGAGAATCCCTGCGTCCGGTGAGGGATTTATCTGCATGCGAGCAGAGCTACAGGCAGGTATCTGTGCCACTGAGTAGGGTTGTTTTGACACAACTTCTTCAATATATTTTTTAGATTCCCGTTTAATTTCTCGCAGATTCCGTTAGTGGATGGATGAAATGGACTCGTAAAAATGGGCCTGACTAGCAGTAGCCTATTAAAGTACTCCATCAATTCTGATGTGAACCGGTGCCCCCTATCAGAAAGAATTTCTTTAGGCAGGCCTACTCGGGCAAATATTGAAATTAGTGCTTCCGCGCAGAAAATAGTGTCAATTTTCCGTAGTGCCACGGCATTTGGAAAACCTGTGACACAACCTACTAGAGTGAGGATGTAGGAGTGTCCTCCGTTTGAAGGGGGGTGAATTGGTCCTACCAAATCGATAGCCACTCGAGAGAATGGTTTGGTTATAACTGGCACTTTTTGTAATGGCGCGTGAGGTACCCTTCCTCTGGGGGGATCTTTCTGACACACATCGCATGACCGGCAATATGCTACAATTTCCTTTGCAGCCTGGGGCCAATAAAAGTGTCTGAATATCCGCTGTGCCGTTTTATTGTGCCCAAAGTGTCCTGCTAATAAACCATCATGGGCGGTATTCAAGATTCTTTGCGTGTATTCTTGGGGTACACACAGAGTTGGGTTGCCATCCTTATTCTCCTCGCTGACAGTACGGTATAGAAGCGAGTCTTCTACAATATACTTGATTGGCTTCTTTCCTTTCACTTGGAGAGTTTCACCCTTAATCGCCTTTTCCCATAGTGGTTTAAGAGTGAGGCATTTCTTCTGGGCAATAGCGAAGGAAGTCAATTTTAACCGATTGTCTTCGAGGGTAATCCTAGGGGTCAACTCAGCAGGTTGCTCCTTTCTCTGGGCTTCTTGTGCCCGAGTGACTACTTGTTGGGCCACTTCTTACTGGGGATTTTGGGATTTTGGGATTTTGTTCGATTAATACAGCGTAGAACTTAATCGGGGCTACTATAGCAATGCCCTCTGGGCATTCCTATAATGAAATCCTCCTCGGAAACTTAATATATATATATATATATATATATATATATATATATATATATATATATATATATATATATATATCATCATTTATTATGTATAAAACTCAAATCATTTAATTCTTCTTACCTAACTTTTGTCAATTAAATGATTTATGCAAATTATGTACAACTTAATAATTCAATTATTTTATATAACGTTTAATAATTCAAATATCCTGTGACGAAATACTGATTTCATTTAATGTACTACTGGTTCAAACAACATCTCTTATAATTTCACGCACAAACCAACACACGTATTTCACCACTTTTGAAATAACACGAATTCTCTCTTTCATTTGTGTTCGTGTCACCATCCATTCCGGTTCAACTTTACTTTCAATCAAGGTCAGTCATAAATATCCTCACACTTATTCTCTGCAAACTGCCATTCAAGAGTAGGTCCTAATTCTAATTATTTCTCGCATTGAAGACCCCAATTCAGTCCATCATAGTCTCCTTCGTTTTCACTTTCACTCCATATAATACTTCATTTCATATATTAGTTACTTTACATCTTGTTACTTTAAATCAGTTACTTTATTATATTTACTTTACCGCATCTTACATTGTATTCCTAATTCAATTCTCATTGTGCATTCGTTAATTCTGTGAATATATTTATATTTGTTTAATTGTTTTCTTCCAAACCTAGTTCAGAAGTTCAAATTTTATTTCACTTCAGTCGTAGGCCTAAACATTAGCAGACGACGATTCTATCACAACTCAAAATTTATGGTTATGGTTTTCTAATAGCTATTTAGGTTGATTTATTAACCAAAAAATAAATCCCATTAATAACCAAATACCATACTACTACCACGTCGGTCCAACCTGTAAAATATCTGCACTGTATATGACATCTCACGACGGGAAACCGGTTTGCGCGTCCTAAAAGGTCGTGGACGATGGCGAATTTTTGATGCTTTGGGTTTACTGGGGTCAACAACTTATCTGACCCACTATGCAAGTACATCCGGTTTCTCTGACTAAGGTAGACACTCAGGACTCATTAACTGTGCCATCTTCGAATTGTATGCCGCCTGGCGAACTTTTGTTGAATAGAAAGTTTACCTTTTGTTCGGGGCCTTCGGATGTTGGCGCTGGGATAGAGGGAGCATCAGATTGTCCAGCCGGGAGCGCAGCAGTCAGGTTTTGCACCTGTTGTCTCGAGGTCTCCCTCAGTCGGGAGTTGAGTTCTGTGGACACTGGAAACTAAGGTGACCTATTGTCCCGCAGGTATAACACGTAATGGGTTTCCTGGGATAAGTGCCGGTATTAGAGTGTGACCCTCGGGAAACCCTAACCTCTTTTTGAATATGTGCTCCTCCAAAACTTGGCTAATAAGTTCCTTTTGGGGCTGAGAATTTAAAGGGCTTCTTCTGCAAATGCCTTGGTGGCAGCCCATTTTTCTTTGGGGAGGAGCTTTCTCTTCGTGTACTCCCTCGGATATAACTGATGATTTACCGCGTGGAGGTTAGCCTCGTCCAAGAACTCGTTGAAGGTAGAAGTTTTTCTGTCCTTAACAAACGCACGAATCTCCTGGGGTAGTGGGCTTAGTAATTGATCTTTTAGAATGCAGTCGACGACCGCGGCGGCGTCATTCTCTACCCCTGCGGACTCCATCCAAAACTGTAGGCTTCGACGAAGCTCAAAGCCAAAATGTTTGTAAGTTTGTCCAGGTCTTATACGGGCCGTCCTGAACTTTATCCTATATTCTTCGGGGTTGAGGTTTGTTGCCGAGAGAAGTTCTGCTTTGAGAGTGGAATAGTCCACAGTCGCTTCTGAGGGTAGAGATATAAATATCTGTCTCATCCGGTGATTGAGTAGAGCTAACAGTCTGGCGACTCCCTCTTCTTCTAGGTCCCAATTATTGACTTAGAATATTTTCTCAAAATGGGACAGATATGAGCATAATTCTTCTTCGTCCCTGTACTCTAGGAGTTTCATGCTGGCCGCTGATGACACTCCGGTTTTTGGATGCCACTGACTACACCTCTCACTGGTCTTTGTTAAGAGCTCTTTCGTGGGCCCTTATCTTCTCTCTTTCCTCAGCTTCCAGTTTCATCTTTCCCCTTCTTTCTTCTCTTTCGTTTCTCTTTTCTCCTGAATATACGAGCTCAACTCGAGTCCTTCCAACCCGAGGCTTTGACCTTGCTTCCGATAAAGATCAAACGAGGCCATCGCGCTTATGTCAGTCATCTACTTTGTTGTAAATTGAGCTCGACCCACTCCACCACCGAAACTTATCACTTGGCCTAACAATCCCCTTCAGATAGTTTCCACCCCAACTTTACCAATTTTCCTCTCGCCAATTTAAGGGCGGAGCATTTATTATAACTTTTTTTATTTATCAATATCATTCTTCATCTTGAGATTTCTATATCGAATCTATTTATTTCTTCTTGACTGAAGTTGCCCCTTGAAACATTTGTCTTCCAATTTATCTGACTCTTGGTATTCTTGTTGGCTGAGATTCCTTCTTCTTTAAGTTGGCTGAGATTCCTTCTTCTTTTAAGTTGGCTGGGTTAATTCTTGATCTTCGTATCCTTCCTTTCTTGATGCATCTTCCAATTAACTTGACGTGATGATTTCTTCTTGCTTCTTGATGAGTTCTTCTTGCTTCTTGATGATTTCTTGGATTCTTGATGAGTTGAGATGAGTTAGCCCTTGAAGTCGTTTTCCTTGAGTTCCGTTTTCTTCGTGATTTTTCTTCGTAAAATTGTGGACTGAGTTTCGAACGCGGTATCTTTAGATCTAAATGCCAGCACTCTAGCCATCACGCCATGGCGGAGTCCGTCTTGACCTGGTAATTTAATGGGCTATTTATATTCTCGCTTTTGGAAGGAAGTTTTTCTCTTATACATCTTCGCACCCCTACAAATTATTCTATTATTCCTGGTATTCCTTTTACGTGCTGGCTCTCCCTTAATTAGACGCTGCTGAGATCTTTCTAACAAAAACCTAAAGACCTGACACCACTTTTGTCGAGGAATTGTCTCCTTACTTTTGTCGGGGTATTATTTTTCAACTGTTGGCCGTTTAACATTTACTTCGATACAATACCTCTTTGTCAAAGTATTTATATATTTAATGACTTTAACGATCCAGTCTGACACCACTTAGGAAGGGAAATAATTCTTCTACTGGCTGGGGGGACTCCGGATTTTTCTAAAGGAGTCTAAATACTGTATTAGGAGAGTACCACAGCGTTTAATCAGTTTTAAGGAAAGAGCCGGTCAACACGTAAGGATCCAGTAAAACACCCAAAATTAACCAATATATATATATATATATATATATATATATATATATATATATATATATATATCTTTTAATTATTTACCAATTAACTTAAATATTCATATTTACACAAAATTCTCTCAGTTTAACATGGTTCGCACGATTCGAAAATTAGCCTACTCCTGAAAAGAGCTATTGATCAAAAACAAAGTAGGCCTCACGTAAACAAACCAATTGCCAGATAGCTAATTTCTGGAGGCCTCTAAGTTACAGAGTTAAACAAACATTTACTCTCCCTAATCTAACTAAAATATGACAGAAGTCACGAAATACTATTTTTCCCTTAGTTAGCTTGGGACAGTTTTAAAAATTCTAATTAATCCCAAACAAATATATATAGTCATTCGGACTTACATGACCTTGATCGGAACAGAGGTTGACGGATGGCACAATACTGGATTTTTCAGCGAGTCTGCGGAGACAACAGACAGAGTTCTCGACGAAGGAGGAATGATGGGGGTTGTCACGGTGACAGTGGAAACCGATGTCGATCTCTTCTTATGACTTTATCGATCCGGTTATACTCGTAAGTATAAAGACGGAGAAATGGGTTGTGCTCTCTGGCTCAAGGAGTACTCTTCTTTGTAGCTCCTGAGTTCATCTTGTGCCTTCATCTACTTCGCAGGGTTACCAAACTGGGTTTTGGTATACGGAGTGATTCTGAAAGTAATTAAAGGGAACTTACTTGGTGATTAATTCTTCTTCTCTCAAAATTACTGAGATTGCGATTTGAGAGTCCCTCAAGGGGTGAGCGGATCTTCTTCTATTATCTTGCTCCTGAACTTCCTATTTGGCACTTAGGAATTTTGATCCAGCCAGACCTCTTGCTAAGTCTGCGAAGGATAAATCGGTATGGTATCGATAAGAAAACGAGACAAACTTCTAAATCTTAGAAGTCGAGTCCGGAACAGGGCGAGAGACTGATCACAAAATCTCTTCCTCTATCGTCTCTAACAGAATAATCTCTTTTTTTCCTTACGGGGCTTATTTATAGCCCGGGGACTGCCCCAACTAAGGGGCACGGGGTAATCCCACTGAGGTGAGCGCGAGGGGGGAGGAGGGGTGCCACCGCGGAGTCCAGGTCTGCTTCTTAATGAGAGGCACTGACAACCGTCACATTATTTCTCCTCGGTGGTCTTTTGATCTGACGCTACTTTTTGGCGCTCTAACCGAGTGCCTCCTGACCTCGTAGGTAATCGGATCTTTTGAGTTTGGTGATTAACTGGGTGTTTTGCCTAGCGAATTGTTCAAACCTTCAGTTAGATGGATTTCTTCCTCAATTTCGCTGGGGCCAGTTTCTTATTAGAGCTGCTTAATGGCCTTTTGCGGCTACCTTGGTCCGGGCAGCCCGACCCGACTGCCCACTCGGTGGGGAGATCAGAGCCATTAAGCAGTTTGAGTGTTAGTTAAACGCCTATTGTTCTCACGCAACTCAATTACTTGTTCTTTTCTCTCGCTCTCTCACAAGAGGGATTTTTATATATATGTCCGCTTGGCCCCATGGGTGGCGTTACGTTTTAATTCATCTACAGTCCCAGTATGGGGGAGCTTCGAGCGTGGTATCTATCGTGTTATTGTGACAAGTAGGGTTGCTATTGCTTGCCTCTGGTATTCGCAGATTACTAATGTACACCAGATTGCTGTATGTTATAATTTATGGAGAAGACGTTCGTCATCCTTAGTATTGAAATTTTTTCAATTTGGGGTTTTCCCTGGGAACCGTGATTGGGTCAAGCTTTCTCATGGTAGCTGCGCGTGCCATTTATTTTATTATGGCGCTTTTAAAATTTTCTCCTTGCATATTTGTTGTTGATATTGTTTTTTATTGTTGTTTATTACATTTTTATATTGTTTTCTGATAAATTTTCTTGAAGATAGGATTATATATTTTTGCTTTCTCCGTTTGCTGCCGCCATATGTGACTAGTAAATAAGAATTTTTTTTTTTGTGTATACTCGAAGTCAGGAGTTCAGATTTCACTTCATCTTTGTGAAAAGATAAGTATTATTGCTGAATTTTATTAAAATTATTTTATTAGACTAAAGGAAGGAAAATGATGATCTTCGGAAACATTGAGATGCAAATTATCCTTGATTTTAAAAGACTAAATATTTTATTAGGTTATTTAGGAATCAAGGGGCGAGCGGGTATTTAGTTGATAAACCGTATGAAAGCATTCTCAATTCAATTAATTAGAATTTTCTACCTATTTTATGTTTAATCAGGTACATTTATTATATATTGTTTCGCGAAAATGTTGGATTTGATTACACTAATAAGCTTGTAATACAAAATGAGTCGTCATTTACTTGATTAAGTATTTAAACGGAAATTCACGATCATTGATATTCGGGGAAAAGTTTCGTGCCATTAAGAAAAACATGAGTTTAGTTTTTACTATTTTATTATATGGGCTGTTAAGAAATGTAGCAACAAGGTAAACGTTGTTATCCTACAGAAAATATCTAACCAAAAAACTCAAGAAAAACCGAATTGGAAAGAGTTTTGTGTAAAAACAAAACAAAAATCTTGATAACTTCTCAAGATTTATAAACTGTAGTTCGGCCTAAAAAGAAGTTGAGGAGGGATTCCACACATACTAAGTAATACTCCAGGACTCATTTCTAATTAATATATATATATATATATATATATATATATATATATATATATATATATGGAAAATTAAAGGCATAACTAAGCCCGAGGTTTTATTCTTCCTCATTAGTTATATTTTTGCGAAGACTCTTCCACGTTAACACCTCTGAGGAAGGACCCTGGGTTGAGTGCGAAAAATTGGGAAGAATAAAACCTTCGGTTCAGTTGTGCCTTTAATTTTCCATATATATATATATATATATATATATATATATATATATATATATATATATATATATATATATATATATATATATATTATAAAAGCAATAGATTAAATTGAATAATTATTTATCAATGTGGTCTAAAAGTATCAGTACTGAATTTCGACTGAAGGTGCTTTTGCAACGGTGAAACTGTACTCGAGGACGACCTCGATACATTTTCTAGACAAAGTAGCAAAAAATCTGTAAACAAAACACCTCGAGGTATAAATTCATTGTAAGAGAATATTGAAGGTCTGATTTCTCAGGGGGCTACGCACCCGAAGGAGTACACTTGGCCACTGTCTCTCTCGGAGAAAGTAAGCAAATTCAGAATCATTTGGGGGATTTCTTCACGCCCTCTTCCCCTGGGTGTGTCAAATTCCCCCAAGTGACCTGTTCTGCGGACGAAGACGACGCACTTCTGTATCGATCCCAGGAGTGAGTTGTGTTCGCTTTTGTCAGCGGCTCCATTCTTGTCTGTTTAAGTCTAAACCAACTTTCTTATGCGTTCTAGTAAAACTTCCCCTGTTTTACTAGTGCTTTCAGAAAAGATCATATATATATATATATATATATATATATATATATATATATATATATATATATATATATAAGTTAGCTCAAGCATCAGTAAAAATAATCATGATGTATTGATTGACAAAAGTTGCGTGGTCAAGCCTCATCATAACTGGTATTTTTAAAAAATACGATATAAGGCAGAAATGTCAATTTGGACATGGATGTATTAATAATATCAAAAACGATGATCTGCGCCTAGCGACTAGCGGAGAAGTAGCGGAATATCATTAAAATCTGTTTTTTTCTTTGATTATTTTTAAGGAATTCAAGATACGAATAGATAGCAATCGAAGTTTCGTTTTGTAGTATTATTCTTATTTTATATTAACATCCATGTCAAAATTAAAATTTTGCACTGTGCACTGTATTTTTGAAATTTTATTTTTTAACGGTATCATTGATGGTGATGTTGGACCGCGAATCATCTTTCTTGGTCTTAGGCTACATCGATTCAAGTGTATATATATATATATGAATATCGTATAAATATTAGCTAAAATGTTAATTATTGTGCGAAGTACATTTTTAAATAAACATGTTAAGAGCAGACTGCATGCGTCCAGTGCTTATATTAAGAACGTTACAAATTTGCAATCGAACTGATTTGAAGCAGATATAATATGGCTGCTGCCGTTAAAATACATTTCACCTCCTATATTTGTTCGAGATAAAATAGACGACTAATACGTTTACATCAAATTTACTTGTAAAGAATGAATAAACCGTTGTTACGAACTGATAGGGGAATATAAATTTATATACACATACTTAAATATATTTGACGTTTCTGAAAACGTTAATATAATTTTAATTTGTCCATAGACTATTTGTATGTAGTTAGAACAAGAATCTTCATTAAAAAAATCTCAAGAAATCTTTAGATTTTCTATCTCTGATTATTTTTACAGGACAAGAAACAAATTGGGTATTATAGGAAAAAAAAGTAATTTTTGCCGCTTCATTTCAACGTTAGAGAGAATTAGATTCAAATTTACTATTTTAAAAATATTTCTAAAGTTAATAATCTGTTTCTTATATAAAAAGATCAAAATACTTAGTATTAGATAAATATTAGAGGGATAGAAAAAACATCCTGTTGTTATATATTGGTTTACTACCATATCCTTAGCATTAATACGGCTGCGTAAGTACAGTTTGAACTCATAATTCCATCACACATTTAGATTAATAAAAATTACTGAATGAATGTGAAAATATGCCGCCCATTTTAAGATATATGTAATCTTTAGATCTGCCAAAGCCAGGAACACTCGTTTGGGTCAATATCTTCTTTCGCTGCAAACCAAGTAACACGCAACTAGATTTCTCAAGTGCATATTGTATGATTGTTTTAGCATCGACTTCTTAAGTTCTTTATATATATATTATATGGAGGGCAGGAGTTCTTTCACAAATCTTAACATAACCATAAAAGTTTTTTACTCATCGTACTTTGATTTTTATCTTCTACAGAAATACGTCACTCCTCTCTTCTATTCTGTTTCTTATTTAGCCAAATTTTGCCGAAAGGAGAAATCGATGGCATTTGAACATGTTTTAAAAAAGAAAGAATAGAAATTGTAATATATATATATATATATATATATATATATATATATATATATATATATATATATATATATATATATTGTATATGATCATATGATCCTTATATTGTAGAGTATAAGAGAGCATCCAAGTAAGTATTGAACATGAAGCTACGAAGCGAAACTTGGGTCACCGTGTCGGTCGGTCTGCCGGTCAGTCTGTTGGTCTGTCGGTAGATAGATTTAAGAGAATAATGAAAAGGATAATGCGTGAAACCCAGTAGCACTCAAAAAATACAATAACCCCGGTAAGTTAAGTGAAATGGTTAAAAAATATACAAATTCTTAAGTAGGAGGTACTATGACTTGGAGCCAGTGAAATTAGGTCAATAATACATTGTAATTAGGATTTAATATGTTATGATGTCTACCTAATATTATGAGTATTAAGTTTTAATTTGAAAATAAAAGTAAAAGACTTTCTAAAATGAGTTTACCTTAAGGTAATTGGAAAGAAAAACTTCCTCTCGGTCCTTTTTGCCAGGGGATTTTTTGTTTTCTGTTTTTCAATTCTCTTCTTTTTGGCCCCTTTTATTATTTACTGTTAACATTGACTAAGGTCATAGTTCCCTTTATACATTCCTCTTCTAGAACATTCCCACTGCTTCTAATATTTTCTAAGCAACCATCAAAGTTTCAAGCCTCTTAATTGAGGTAGTAACTTAAGAAAATTTCCTCCTAAAGTATTTTAATCTGATCATTCAAAGTGTTTCATGGACATTTTGCTTAAAAATTACCCGCCTCATTATTCAGTGAGTCATTTTAACATTTGTTAACCTTAATATGAGCTAGATTTAACGTTTCTCCTCTTCCTCATTCAGACGCTCCTTCACCCACCCTCTGCTATCTCTCCTTCCTTGCTGAAGGGAGCCTTTAATCGACTGTCTCAATAGCGACTGTGGTTTCGTTGGGTTCTTTTTCCTCTGGTGTTGGGCTTGGTCGTTTTGCTGATGAAGGCGCGGCAGCTGCGGCTGATCCTGTTGCTGACGTTGTTGAAAGGGTGCTACCCCGTCGCCCTGAAAGTCAAATACTTAACTGATCTCTTGTTTTGTAATATATATATATTATATATATATATATATATATATATATATATATATATATATATATATATATATATATATATATATATATATATATGTATATATATATATATATATATATATATATATATATATATATATATATATATATATATATATATATATATATATATATGGATATGAGAAACTCACAAAGTAGCGCGTGAGTAGAGCAATAAATGCAAAAAATCACACAGGAAAATGAAAGGCGGATTCCAAGTACTTTCGAACTTGTTCAGTTCATTATCAATGAATAACGAAAAACTTTACAGAGCTGGTATATACATATATGAGAGACAGCAGAGTAATGCCCCACCCATGTACAACGAAAGGGCTTTGATAAATTTCTCTATTTTGTGCTCTTTCGTTGTACATGGGTGGGGCATTACTCTGCTGTCTCTCATATATGTATATACCAGCTTTGTAAAATTTTTCGTTATTCATTGATAATGAACTGAACAAGTTAAAAGTACTTGGAATCCGCCTTTCATTTTCCTGTGGGTTTTTGCATATATATATATATATATATATATATATATATATATATATATATATATATATATATATATATATATATATATATATATATATGAGTAAGCTAAGCTACATTAAGCCGGAGAGTATTTGCACCGCATAAAATATCAAAGTGAAGAATCTACCTTACATTGCTTTGTATACGAGTACTTAATTCTTTAAATTAATACAAGAATTAATATAAATAGCTCTGCAAGTGTCTGGTGCAATTATTGCTACAGCTGTCAATTGCAAAAATAATAATTTAGTTAGGTTAAATTTGACAAAACTGATGGCCTTTTGTGAAATGGATTTGAAATCCTTTTGAAACTCTAATTAAAAGTAAGCCGATCACCATTAAAAACAAATTCACTCATATCAGTTTGATATTTCTTTCCGTAAAAATGTAAACATGCGTTTCAACTCACCGGTCACAAAGCCTACCAGCATAAATAAATTAAAACGACGATGCAAGCGTAAGAAAAAAGCGAGTGATTTCACCATTACCAAGAAGTTTAGCGTAAAAAAAACAGAAAGGCACGTAAAAGGGCATCAACAATTTAAGCCAAACTAACTGAATATTCCAATCTAATCTATGTGTTATTGGCAGCATTATAATAACGAACGTCACTTATAAAATGGCTAAAAAAAATCACAGAGGAGAAAACAAAACATAAGACTCCCTTTAGGTCACTTCTCTACAAAACTCACCCATTTAAATGGAGATCATGCTCAGCTACTATGCAAAGAAGTTTCCAAAGCGTAGACAAGGGAGTTGAGAAGAATGCAGAAGAGCTGCCTGATGAAACTTCTTTGCAAAGTTTGATGAGAAGTGTAGGAAAGTGAGGGAAAGAGTAGTTGAGGGTGGGATCCAGCTCAGGTAAACCTTGACCGTGAGGAAAGTTGGTTGGTTGGTTGGCTCGACTCAGTCTTACTCCATCAGAGGTACAAGTGGTTCTAGGGACGATCCTACCAGCGCAGTACAGTAGTGAAAAGGGAGTTAGGGCAAAAACAAATTTTACACACACATACTATTGGTCACGGTATGTTAGCTTACAAATGATGCTTCTCTTTCGCTCTATATATATCTCTCTCTCCTTTTTTCTTTCTCTTTCTCCCTGAAAGTCCCCACGAGCGACCATATTACATCTTGAATCGTTTTATACTCACATGCAAGCCGATGGAAAGACATTCGAAGGATGAAAGAATTTTAGTCATAACTAGGCAACACTGTCTATGATTGGCCAGTGAAGAAGGGCATATGCAATTGAATCATTAAAACAATATAAAGTGGATAAATTTAAGTGATTCAAAATCCTCAAAAGGGACCTCTCAGGTGAGTTAAGGGTTTGCGTTCTTCCTAAAAGCCTTTGCCTTAGATATTGTTATCCAGAAAAGAGACTTCTAGGCTTAACTTTCGACAAGTTATTTATCGAGACAAGAATCATAAATTTTCTTACGGTAAATGAAGTGAAAAAGTTGATGGGGATCTCAAGTGAAAGCCTGAAAATGATTGTCCGAGGTTGAATTAGAAATCTCGTGACCAGCAAACCCATCTTTGCCCATGACTGAGATGGAACCTATATCGGGGTTTACGAGGCTGAAGTTCCACGCTTCAACGTCTCTAACCTTTTTTAAGGGAGCCATTTGGGGAACGTCCTGCGCCGTCCTTGTTGACTGACGTGATGGAAGGGGCACGACTCGGTGGCCCACGCACGCTAGCTCGTGAACTCCTCCGCTCCCTACTAGCGGGGCTCAGTAACTTACTGTCTTTGAAGAGCGACGCATTCATCAGGCGCGGATTAGGGGTGTTGAAGATGGAGCGGTTTTCGCGAAAGCGCGCTCTGGGAACGAAAGAGGCGGTGAGAGGCATTGCTTAGCGGGGTGGTGAGCGTGGGTGGGCGTTTTCAAGAGTCAGGAAACGGAAAAAAAGAAAGAAAGATGCAAAAGTGAAAACAACAAAAGCGTGATAAACAGTAAGGTTTGCTTGAGTGTCTTCGAAGTAAACTTAAAAGTTGGTAAAAGTGTTTAAGAAGTGACGGAATAAGAGGTGCCAATTTAGATCCATGTATTAAAGGAGACCAGTAAAGGTTAATGGGTGTTATTAAATAAAATATAACAAAAACAAGTAAATTCCTTGATGCAAGTGTTTAGAATTCCTAATGTTTAAAATATAATGGAAATTTGAATCAAAGTAGAACAAGTTGATTTATTTTTCAGTTTCAGTTATATATTGTTTTCCTCTCAAAATGAATATATAGACGAACTTTTCTTACTTGATGTCGATAACATTGGTATCGCTATGGAATGTTTCGTTTTATCTATCGCTATGTTTCCTATCATGGAATCATGATATAAGTCCATAAATTGAGAAGGAAGAGAATAAAAAATTCACTTGCCATAGGCAAAGTAGGAAGGGAGAAAATTTATATTCCTATCCGTCTTTCATTGATTTCAACAGCGCTTTGAATATATCTTTTCCACCAATAAAAATAATAATATTATTAGGACTTGTGTGTGTGTATAAGCATGTTTGTACAAGCTCATCATACTTTTTCTTTGGTCTTTGTATTTTCCTTTTTTTTATCTGTCGGTTAAAAAGAAACAACTATTTTGTTAGTAAGGCCACTATATTGAAACTTAATATTAATTAGATGGGGCTAATGTCAGACTGCTTCAAAGGGAGGGGGTCAAGTATATTATGGGTAATCATGGGGCAAATGGTAGCTAAATAATACACCTGCTAGCACAAATACAAGTGAGGTGAGGAAGGTGGTGGCAACTGTCATCGCTACTGCCAGTGATTAGAGAGACTGATGAAATTTCTTGATCCTCATTTGCATTTTTTAATATCTCAATTTTTTTTTACAAAATTTCAAAACGTCTTCAGCACATAGGTTACATAGGCCCTCGGTGCAATGTGCTGATCTTCCCCCTTGAGCGTTTTAGTTGTCTGATGATGTAATGATTATGGTAGCCTACTTGGCTACCAAGCAAATTGACAGTCTCGGATTCTGGCTTTGGGTCTGTCGTTTGATCTACAAATGACAGATCTTCAATCTTAGCAGCCATGTGGAAGGAGAGTAATGCTAAGTAAGAGACACCTTTCTCCATGGGTAATCAGTTAGGAGCTGCGCCCTTTTAGAAAAGACCAACCAAATATTTTATAGAAATGGTAGAGGTGTCTTCTAAAAGCTCTAAGATACGATAAACGTGGACATATTATTCTTGTTATAAGCTATCATGCGAAAGAACTACTTTCAGTTGAACTTTTCTTGTGTTTTTTTTTTCAAAGGAAAAACTCGTTTAAATATGACGACGAGGTGTACGAGGACACCTATTTCACATTTACTTTTGCCAAGGTGTCTTTATTTCTACAATCTTAGAGTAGCTTTCAGTCTAACACACATACCCTTGTTTGAACCCCTCTTAAACGGTTCTTTCTTCAAACCAGAGTTGGACCTCCTTCTCTTGCTTATTTACAAGGGTAGCCGGTGCAAGAACCCTGGGAGAGAGGGGAGGATGACGCTCCCTTTACTGAATCTAGTCCATAGTCCAATGTATAAGGTCATTTCGTCCCTATGGGTAGTAAGGGAGCACCATGGCCTCCCCTCCCCTCCGAGAAAGAACTGCAGTTTTTGATGCAGAATCTCCTGACCCGTGAATAGGCAAAATGGGAGTGATAGGTGGATCTGTAGCATCCTACTCCCGAGAAAAAAAGAAAAACTCGCAAAGACGAAAAAGGTTGTCTACCCTTCGCTAAGGTTATGAGTGAACATATAAGAAATCATTACACGCCTTTCTGCAGACTTGTCGGGCGAGGATCCAACTGCCCTAGAGGCCTATCCAAGAAGAGAACGAAAAGAGATAATAATGCTGTAACAATCGATGAGAATGAACAAAATAAAAAAAAACATTAAAAAACTGGTGCTTCAGACAAATCAAATTCGAGTTTGAGCTGTTTCAAAGCTTTTTCGACTACACAGATTCAAAAGTTTAATTATTACTAAGTCCAGTGAATGAGCTTAATTTTGTGATGGATAATTGTTACATCAGTGTAAGACAATTTAAAGTTTAATTGGACAGGGATTCAAAAGTTTGACCGTTTTCCCAAAGCAAATTATATGTAATGTGGTTGACATTTTTGCAAGATACGAAATTAAGAGTCTTCCAGCCACTAGATATAACACCTGCGCGGATGACGTCACATTTGACACAGAAAATTGTAAAAGTGTTGCATACTGCACGGATCTTCTTTGGTACTCCTTGGAGTAACTCCTCGAGAGTTAGTCAAACAGAAATTGCTTAAGGTCGAACAGGTAGAGAAAAAAAGTATAAGGGAAGATGGTTGCATTGTCCAACCTGTCTTTCTTTATTTTTATCAAAAAATAGGATTAATATTTCTTCAAAAGGTAGAGCCTAGTCCTTTAGGATTTGTACTTTGTCTCGTATCAATAGACTCGGAAGCAGGTATTGTCGCATTCTCCTATGGCTTTCAAACGAATAAAGCTCTGTGTTTCTGCCCCTCCTCCCCTCCCTCCAGTCCTAAAAGTGGAGAGGCTCCCATGTCCAAAGAAGAGGCAAAATGCCCACAAAAATAATATTAGGCTAAATAAAGTTAGCAGAAGACAAATTTGAAATGCTAGAAAGCTATGACGAAGGAAAAAATAAAATTAAATAAATATATATATATATATATATATTAATATATATATATATATATATATATATATATATATATATTAAAAGGAAGATTCAGACAGGCTCTGCCGGTCAAAAATGCCAACAATGGGAACACTGGAGGAAAAAAAAAGAAAAACCGAAAAAAGGCAACAAAAGAGGAAAAATATGGTAGTAAAACGAAGGCGATGCCCTCGCAACCAGGGTAACTAAAACTAAAAAAAAATTTCCACCCCCATCACACCTACCACACATTTCACCACCTAGCTCATCAAATCAAATCCGAATCTGACTATTGGTTATAGATTTTTGAGTGATATAGAAAGACGACCATCAACCTGGGAAAGGAGGCAAAGCCAAGCGGAAAAGGCGTCCGAAACCGTGAAAGAGACTTTTCCCAACGTTAGCGTTGAACGTGCTCTGGCATACACGACAGTATAGCAATAACGTACGAGCCTTTTCTAGTGGACCCCAAACCCTTTCACCTTCTTGGAGTAACTGGGAACCCCTAAAAAGACCCGCCTGTTCTGCGTGTCCTCGGCTCCCCAGGACACAGGATAAAGCCATCTCAGGCTGTCCCAGCCAGATCCCCATTGAAGAAAGTTTAACACGAGCCCCCCCCCTCCCATCCCCACGGCGGTGCCGATTCAACTTAGCGAATATCTCGCTCTACTCTCGCCCATAAGCTGCTGAAAGGGACCGGGAAAGCTTAGGGAGTGCTTCTGCCACAAACCCATGCTACCCACGGAATTAACTGGTCAAAAACTGATACAATAATCCATAGTAATGATTTTATAAATAAAAATATCCTGGAATCATTTTTAATCTCTCACACAAAGGAGAGTAATCTCAACATTAGCCCAGGGCTGTTTTCGCTAGATCCAATTTTATCACTTTTTCTAAAATCCGACTTATCTGATAGCATTAAAAAGTTGACCTCATCCCAGGGAAACGTGCTTAGTATAAATACTGTGTGTCTTATTTTTGCTTACCATTGTGAGTTTGAAAATGTCGAATAGACGAAAGTACTAACTCCAATCCGTCTTTTATTCAGTAGCCTTCCGTGGTACATATTCATATTTATAGTTATCACGCGCTAACTTTCGTGATATTTCCCATATATATATACTCGTATATATATTTTAATTAAGCATGACTGCCGTAATTTTTTACAAACAAAGGAGCCTATTTATTTATGTCAAATGAAAGCTTATTCTTTCATGAATATTGAATATTTAGATATTTTAGAGTATAAAAAAAATATCTTCTAAGTATAACTAAATGGAGGGGAACTGTGAGCTCACTCAGTTACAATAAATTTTTATTTCTGTTGTTTCAGATTATGGGTGGAAGTACTCGTTTATCTGCGGCAGTCTGGCTTTTAGGACATCATACTAGTGAGATTTTATATGCAAGACTACTAGCATTCGGGAAAGAGCTCGAATTCCCACACAGCGAATAGACTCTTGCGTTAGGAAACTCTCAAGGTTGTATGAAGAATACCTTTCTTTGAAGAAGAACTGAAAAACCGAACTGTACTCATGTAGAATGAATGAGCGTAGTTTAGAATCTACTCTTTCAAAACTGTTTGATATAGACTCAAAAATTCTTTAAATGTGGTAAAAAATGAAGAAGACCGCTAATTTCTGTTGATGCAGAGAGAGAACATTTTCTCCTGCAGTATGTCGTGCCGTGATAAGATTACTTCAGCCAAGAAATCCCGCAAGAGATATCGACATAACAAGGCTTTACAATACAAAGAAAAAGTATATACTTTTAAAAATCAAGCAGAGGCTGCTGCTCATGCAGATTTCGAGTCATCATCATCTGAAGAAGAAAGTTTTATTGCGGCAGACAAAGAGTTTTGTCCACCTTCTTCAACTAGAAAAAAAATGCACAATGTAGTCCTTCAAATTCAAAAATATCTTTACAAATTCAGGTGTGGCTGCTGTTCTTGATCGTGCAAATATTACGGATAAAAAAGCAACAATGGTTGCTGGATCAATAGCAAAAGCCTTGGGTCAGAATATTGCAGCTATGACACTTTCCAGTAGTTCTATAAGACGTTCCAGAAAGCAAGTAAGAGAGGCAACATACCATTTTGGAATTATTGCTACTTTAAATAACATTCTGCTTCTTAAACCTTTGCAAGAGCACCCAAATCAGACAATATCTAAAGAAGCAACCACAGCCCTTCACAGACACCTTTGGTATCTTGGAGAACATCTAAATGGTCTTGCATTTTTCGATCATAGAATTAATGCTGAGACCAAATAAAAGATGATCTCCAATAAGTTTTACAATTCGGATATAAGAAAACGAGATATGAGGAAAAGTGTATTATCATTTTTCAATATAACTACCCTCGACTTCAATGCACTTGCGCCACTTGTCCCTGAGGCCTCGAATTCCTGACAACCAGAAATCTCCCGACTGCTGTTCAATCTACTCCTGGACGGCGAGCTGGACATCTTCATCGTCCCCACACTGGCGTCCACGCAGTGCAGCCTCGATTGGCGGAATAAAAAGTAATCGCTAGTGGCTAGATCTGGACTATAGGGGGAATGGTCGAGCTCCTCGAATCCGCACTCGTGCATGACAGCTTGTGCAACTTTGGCCTTGAGGACAAGGGCATTGTTGTGGAGGAGCAGGCCATGTGTGTCAACTTGCCACGCCGCTTCTGACGAATGCACTTCTTCAACCTAGCCAGTTCCTTGGCGTAATATTGGCCTGTAATGGTCCTTCCACAAGGCGCATAGTCCACCATCAACACTCCCCAAGAATCCCAGAAGATGGTGGCCATGATCTTCCCGGCTGAGGGTTGGGTCCGAAACTTGATGGGGGTCGGAGAGCCCCTGTGCTTCTAGGCCATGCTTAAGAGGTTGGTCTCGGGATCCCAGTGATGGACACACGTTTCATCACCTGTCACTATCCGTGACTCGAATCCCGCTGGATCTTGGCTGTACAGGAACAGCAGCTCTTCCGAACTTTGCGACGTTGAAGTCGATCATGGGGCGTGAGGTTTCGTGAGGTTTCTATTGACCCAACGGGCAGAGACCTTGGTTATGGCCAAATTGTTGTGGATAATGTTGATAACACTTCCATGTGATATTCCAAGTTTTCGCTCGATTTATTCGACCTTCACCCGTCTATTTTCGAGGATCATCCTCTCCACACGGGCCACATTGTCCTTGTTGGTTACGTCTGACGGGCGTCCTGGACGGGGATCATCTTCAAGGGACTCACGAACATGGCGGAACTCACTATTCCAGCAAGTAATGGTTGCATAGGAAGGGGCGGTGTCTGTGTACACTGCAACCATGCATTCATGGATCTCTTTTGTATTCTGGCCTTCCTTAGTCAAAACTTTATCACTGTGCGGTGCTCAACCTTCTCCATTGTTGTAAAAAATTGTGACTGATGATCTGCGATTAGCTTCTGCTTCTTAAATAGACGAGGCACGAGCGTGGGGCTGCCGGTCCTGACTTGTCATAACTTATCCTAACACCCCCACAAACAGCTATCCCCCTTCCTCTGTTGTGCCCTACCGATTCGCGAAACTTATTGACCGCCCCTCGTATGTATGCGATCAGCTAATGATTTGTCTTTCTCTTTAGAAGCCAATGATTGAGTGAAATTTATTACACAAAAACCCTAATTAGGTTTTAAGTTGTTAATTATACTCATCTAGTACCGATGTATTTTCGTTACAATATATGTACACACTTTTGTTTGTGTGTGTTAAATATGGTTAGTGCAAGGCTTGGGATGCGTAGTTTAGTGTTTGTGCGGTTAAACTGCTTGTTGTCAAAGGTTGGTGTGTGTGCGTCCCGAGGGTGTCAAATTTGGACATAGCTTTAAAGGCAGAGTTTCATGTACGTTGAACGAAAGTCATGTATGATTCTAGGACAACACCCTGTATTATGATGTCTCGGTTGAGTGGGAAAGGTTGTACGTGCAACCAGATATTTGATCGTTTGTTAATGTTAAAGAGGATGAGTGCTGATTTTTAAAGTGAGGTAGACATTTGGTTTACCATCAACCAGTTAGCTCCTCATAACAGTGAGGAAGGGGAATGCTTGAACAACTTCCTTTATTCCCTAAAGTACTCGTATAAAATAGCCTAATTTGATTCAACTAAAATAGTTGCTAGCTCCCAAGAAAGTGACACCGAGTCACTGCTCGATAGCCTTAAGACTTCAAACTTCTGGTCGAACTCCATCAGATACTATACCGGTAAGAAAGGCAAAAATTGTACTCGTTCATTCGCGAACGATTAGGCCCCTATTTATTTATCCTCGAAATGCAACAGTTAGTAGACCGCCTTAGGAAGGCCCTAGGCAACCTTCGTTTATTTCATTATTGCGGCCTCGTTCGAGTAATCATTAAGGCTGTATCCGATTACCTTTATTTTTTCATAAAATAAGTGCAAGCAAGTAAAAGGATGTCACCCAGTAGCTTTTAGCTTCCCTTGAGTTGAACTTTCCTTTTAATGGACAGTGCAGGTAAGGAAGACACACGTCTTAATTTGTAAAGTATTTTTGAATGTGGTTAGGTGTTATTTCTTTTAGGTGGATGGTGGTGAGAAACCCTTAGTTCGAGCCACGGCTCATAATCTGTATACCGCGACCAGAATGAGATCCGTTTTACAATGGCGACCGCGAAAAGAGTTTGAGTCATGAAACTTCGCCCTCAAGGGGACTTTTTCTTACACAAGATGCTAGGGACATATGGACTGAGTCGGGTGGTGACTATAAGAGTGCCAACTATGACTCAACAGAGGCTATTCATGAGCTACCTAGTAAAAAGCAGCTAACTTTAATTAAATCTTGACCGTTTACACGCTCGTTCTCATCTCTCTCTCTCTCTCTCTCGTGACGTTGAGTTAATCTCATCCATTAGGTCCACCTTAAACTCGATTCTCTTTCAGCATCAATAAAGATGGAGAACGGGAACTAATCATTATAACATTTAAAATCAAGTGTTCATAGCCACAGTGTGTTTTCTTAACCTGCGGAACCGCATACCATTGGTGTTTTTATCCTTTTCTAAACACCAGGTAAAACTCTGTGCTACATAATTGGGCCTCTCGTCTTGTGTACCATAATCAAAACTCGGTGATCGAGAGGTCAATCCTGATCGCGAGTGCGCTTGATACCTTCGTTCGACCACTCACAAACATTCAGGAAACCTCTCAAGGAATTGGAAATAACGTCATTGTACACTGCGGTACAAAAATCTTTCAAACACCAACTCCAGTGAAATAACAATGATAGGAAAGACTTCCGTTTCTTCTGTTGTCCCCACGCTATTCGACACTACATCTGTGGGACCATCGATCTCTATCACCATGATAAAAGATATCGATATATAGACTTGCCAAACCACACGCGAATGTATCATCAGCGCAAGGAGGCCATAGTTTTGTCAGATTTTAACTGACCGCAAGGTCACCAAGGCCATCGCTACAAGTCTACGGGAAGGTTCGCTCGAATTTCATTAACTTCCCAGAAGGCACAATAAACCGCGAGAATCACACTCGTCTCATGCGGGAACGAGCAATGACTTCATTGTTAGATCATGTAACCCCCTCTAACAGAGGCTCACGCAGCTCTCTTGTTGAAAATAGCTTTATCAAAGTTGTTGAGCAACGCTCCAGAGTTCAGGATCAAAATCATACCAATAGTTTTTTCGTCTACATAACCTATCACGTTAGCCAATCAATATCTATCATAAAACTTTTGTCTCATTCTATATCAATGCCACACTCTCCCGTAATTTTCAATTACAAATGTTCGTCCTTCCAATTTTGGGGTTGATTTTCTGCAGTATTTATCACTAATCAATGATTTGAAACGACGGGTCACAAAAGCTCGGTCTCAGGATGCCTTATTCACGGCGCTTCCACATTTCATGCTTTGCGGATCAGTTTTACTGCGCCTCTTTAGGAAATTGACTAATATATTCAATCCTATTGACAAACTTTCAGCTTCAATCTCACTATTCACAGCCAATATGCAAAAATATTTGCAACCTCCAATGAATTAGCCTACCCTTGCACGTACGGGCAAGATGTTAAATGCAACCAAACACTATTCAAACAACTAGTTCACCTCCACACTCCCGGGCGCGCTGCCTGCAATGGTGAAGTCCGCCAAAAAAGGCATTTGTTAAAATAGAGAAGGGTGCTATTATTAGACAATCTCGATCTTCATGGGCGTTATATTTGCACTTGGCTTCGAAGAAAGATGGTACATACAGGCCGGTTTGTGATTTCCGGTTTCGTTCATCTCTGCTTTAAATTAATTATTTTAAGTGTAAGTATTTTAAAATGTTTGATCATCTAAAGTGGTTTCAATAATACCTTTGAAAGAATCGACCGTGACAAAGGCGGAAACTTGCACTCCCTTCCATTCGTATAAGTTTTGTTCCATGCCACTTATTCTGAGATCGTCACCACAAACGTTTGTGCGTTTCTTAACTGAAGTTCTAGGCGACCTTCAAATTGTCTTCTCTTTGATATAGGACATTCTGCTTTATTTACCTGATCACGAAATACACAGCTTACATCTATAGCAAGTCTTAGAGCGTTTAATTGCTTATAGCTTAAAACTCTCCTTGCCATAAATGCCAATTTGGGAGGTAAGGTTTATATTCCTCGTGCATCTTCTAAACTACGAGAGCATCTCATTCCTTTCTAACAGAGTAAAGGCATTGAATCTTTTATAAATTCTACCGTAGACATGTTAACAATCCTTTAACCATCATGAAGTCTCCTAATTAGCTCCTCAAAGGTACACACGGACTTAGAAAATCCCGTGTAAACTAGTCTCAGAGTGAGGAAAATACGTTTGCTGCGGCAAAACCCCCCGATAATTCAAGGGTCAAACTTCGTCGAGCATTAGTAGATCCTCCCATTTGAATTCTTACAAGTACAAGTGCCGAGAGGATGAAAACTGCCATTAAATAGCTACAGTAAAAAAATGTCACATTAGCCGTTTTTATAAGCATTGTTCTTCTTCATAAAAATGTTTCCTTTTGTAGAGAGCTTTGCGTTGCGAATTTAAGTGGTAGAAAAATATTTTCCCCAATTCAAAGTTGTGAGATAGCCCTAGAGAACGACCGCAAGGCCCCCAAATATCGTCAAGGTAGTTGTTATACATTGGCACTAAAGATGATTTTTTTTTACATAGGAACGTATACTGAGTTGAGTGAAGTGATGACTATGAGAGTGCCGAATAGGACTCAGCAGTATCCATTCATGAACTATCTAGTGAAAGCAGCTGACTTCAATTAGTGACCTGTCGTATTTTTTTTTCTTTTAGTACGATACACCTTCCAGAATTTGCAAAAGGGTTGGACTTCTTAAACGATTTATAAACTACATAAAATTGTCAAAAGCTATAGGAATCACACCTGCTGATACTCTCTCGCGACTCGCGCAAATCGCAGAGAATGATTGTTTTCCTAATAGCAGAGTAGAATGTGGTTCTAAGTTCCTAGCCACAAAATCCCTAATCCCTCTAAATAACATTTTGTGAGCCAAAATAGGCTGTTACAACCAGCTCTGATCACTTTATTCATCGCTTTTCCGAAACCATTCATCGATTCTGATTATATTTTCTTTTGCTACAAAACAAAAAAGAGTCATATGTACACTCAAAAAATGTAGGGCGGGGGATGGGGGTACAATTTTAAAGCTTCCTTTCATCTCTGTAACGGTCATGAATTCATTCTGGCTGATTCTCTCTTATGGTCGAGCTCGAGTGCTTGGTCATGAATGGTTTTGGCTAAAAATGTGTAAATATATCAATGATCTTGTCCGCAATTGTATATCCTGTAGGCAAACACGGACGGATTATTTAACGAAGCCACCTTACGAGCGATTCCGAATCGCTGAAACTCGGTTTCTATCATATGTATATATGGACATTTCAGGTTTTCCCCCTGAATTTCATAGCTTTCACTATCTCTTATTGATAGATACACTAACTGAATGAAAACTTTACTCAACCGATATCTATCCGCCGTAAATTCTATTTATGAGATTCTCCAAAGATGATTTCTCGGCTTGTCTGACCTAAAACTACCATTTCCGAAAATAGAAGGAACTTTCGTTCCATTTTTCTCTGACTTTATAGGGTGTCTGGGCATTCAGCTTATGTGTAGATTGAGATATAATCCAAAGGTGAATGCAATCATAGATCCATGACATAAATTGAAAAAAGAGGGCTTAACCTTTTGATGCTACTACCGAACATAATGTCTTAAACATCTCATTTTAACCATCTGATATGAAGAGTTTGGGCCATTAAAGAGCATAGCCCTAAATTGGGGACGATAACTTTCTAGATTTAGATCCAGTCAGAATTGCGGTCAATTTCACCTTGTTAACAAAAATGTACATTCTCTAGCTCGTTGGTAGAGAAAAACAAGTCGAAGAGTTAAGGATTTTGAGTGATTGCACTATTCTTTTTTTCTTTTTTTTAGAAAAATTAGCTAGATAAAATTTAAATCGCCAACTATGACTGAGATTCGCAAACTAGCAGAAACATTTTCTTTGAAAAACAGAAACGAAATTTTTATGACAAAGAACTTTCAGGAAATTATAATGTACAAAATTGAGTGCGTATTTTGCTGAAATTGAAAATTTTTATGAAAAATTCTTGTTGAATTATGTTCAGCATGTTCAAATTGTGCTCTGCACAAAGTTGTAGTGTTCCATGTACAGGGTTTTCAATTTTCTTTTCTTCAATACTTTTCATAATCCCTTCTTAATGAATATTAAAAAGAAAAACAAGAAAAACGTTGAACTCAGTGTTGAAGGCAAGTGTGTGCACTGTTGTCTTGGGCATATCAAGTCTCTGACTGGCCTTTCTCTCCGAAGTTCTTGGTGAATTTTCAAACAATTGTCGAATTTTTTCAGTTCTGTTGGGGTCAATTTTTTCCATCTTCTTCCTGTCTCATCATGTACGGATCCGGGTCTTTTAAATTTGTTCACATGTGAACGGATCACGTTGACTGTAAGTCCAGGTTTTCTAAACTGTCTTTGGAACTTTTCTTGTACTTCATTAAATTTCGCTCCTCTGATACGAGCGATCACAACAAAAATTCGACTTCTGTATTCATTATTAAAGGGTTCTGAAAAGGATTGAAAAACAAATTAAAACTTCGGGACAACTTGTACATGGAACACTACAATTTTATGAAGAGCACAATTTAAACATGATGAACATAATTCAACCAGAATTTCTTATAAAAGATTTCAATTTCATCAAAATAAGCACTCAATTTTGGGATACCCAGTATTTCGCAAGGGAAGAATACTTGCAAAAATAATTTAAATATTTTTGTTCTTAATCTTGATTATAAACTGCGGCTGATACTTTTTTTTAGACATTTTATTTGGACACGAATAACGCTCTACAAGTTACTCGTGTTTGTGTTTATATAGCTGGTTCTTTTGTAATCTACATCTTCTGAGTTCGCTCCATTTTATAGTACCTTTTCACGTTTCACTTTTCAATTGTATTACCATCAAATTTTATTTTATAAATAACACGTTTCCAACATGGATAAAGAAATAATAATTGCAGAAGGTCACATCTCTTTACTCATTATAAGGCCTTTTACTCCTTATTAGAGACCTAAAGTCTTAAAGAGGGATCCGAACCACGCATTATTACTCGAGCTAATTAGAAAGAATCTATCAGTTCAAGATAATTATACGGGCTTTCAATGCAAAAGTTTATAAATAAGTACAGAATAGGAAATAGGTAGGAAAATTCCCAGTTGATCAGAAGTTTAATTCGCATCATTGTTTGAAACGTGGAGTGGAGAGAAAAAGTTATATGCTTTTGTATATGCTTTCTAGTGAAAAAGAGCACACCTGAGAGATTTGAGTGAATACATACAAAGAAGTGAAAAGAGAAACTAAGCAAACTAAGTATGTAAACAATGGTAAGAATGGAAGGAAACTGTAGACAATGTAAAAATAAAAAGTAGGTGTCCCTAGTATTTGATGCAGTTCAAAGTATGTAAGGGTATGAAAGATGACGGAACTATGAAGAGGATTGGATTTAAAGGCTCTTTTAGGTAATAAATATATCAAGTTATGGAGCTGATAAGGAGACAGGAGGTTTAAATTGGTACAAAATGTCTGATAAATGGTACCGTAAGAGATCATGGTTCCGCTGTAAGTGCTTAAAGTCTAGAAAATATTGTGAAAGTAGCTTTGTATTAGGAGAACGTGTAGAGTGTTCAATGCTAAAACTACATGGAAATAAGTAGTGGGGTGAGGCTTAAATATTTACACTGAGAAAGCTGGCTAGGAAAAGTGTATGGTGATGTAATCATGGAATCGTTAAGTGATGTTATAAATTGTTAAATGGTGTGAATAATTATAACGTCGGGAGCACGGAATGAACTGAAGGTACAAATGGGCGAGGCGATTGGTTTGATATGCGTGATGAGCAGTATTCCATCTTTTTGCCAAGCATACTGGATGTCTGATATTATTCTTGCCATGTAGTTTGTGTGAGGAAGAGCAAAACCTTGGTCTGGTTACCCAGTCCTGCCGGACTCTTTGGCCTCCTCATTGACGCGCTCATTCCATGTAGTGACTACATGTCCAGGAACCCAGCAGAAGATAATTTTAACATCTGTCCCGAGAGCACTCAGGGGGCTTTAAGAGTCGCCAAAAATTACAAACCGGTCTCCGAATCAACCGCGGCTCTTTATATACCGTAGAGCAGTGCATTGCAGCCAGCTCCGCAGTGGAGATAGACGCAGCGCTTGTTAGAGCTCCGTTGACTCCAAACAGAGGGGGTGCTGGGTGGAAACAAACACCTCTTCCGGTAGTTGAAGTCATCCGTGTACACTGGCTCAGATCCAGCGTGACATGAAGAGTGTTCCTAAAATGTAGAACGCAATAATCTCGGCACTGTGGATTTGTTTTAAGAACCTATCTGGCGACCTCTTACTGGGGTAAAGGTGACCGTAGTCACGCTACAACCTAATACTAGGCTTAATTAACAAACAAAAACATACAAAAACCAAATAATAAAGATACAAAAAACAACCAAAATACAATAAAATAAGCAAAAGAGCAAGAAGAAAAAAGAAAGACACTGCGGCGTCGGTGTGTGTGTGGGAGGGGGGGGGGCTTCACCCCCGGCGCAGGAACATCCGACTTACAACACAGTTAAATAAAATGTAGGCAAACCTCTTCTAAAAAGTTAAATAGTCCGCATGTCTGTGTACATGAACCCATCTCGAGTAGAAAGGACAAGAGGTAGCGTTCCCGCTCGTCCCGATACGGAGACTTGAAGCCGTCATAGCATTTGGGAGGGGGGGGGGGATAGGTCCAGGAAAACAGTCACGGCGCAATGGCAAGTAACTTTAAGTTCCTCTCGACAGTCTCCCATCTTCTTTGCCAAACATTCAGGAGTGCTGCCTTGAGTCGTACGATGTATCGGTGTGAGAAAGAGAGGAGAACTGGTCTGATTGCCGGGCCCTCGTAAAATCTTGGCCCCCTCATCGTCACGCTCAGTCCACACAATTCTCACATTTCCAAGAACTGATCATAAGGTAACCTTGACATCCACTCGACTCACGGCAACCGTAGCGTCAGGGATTCACCGGCCAGGGTGTGTGGTAATTTCAATGCCCCGAGAGCATTGAATCCGCATTGTGACTAGCTAAAGATCCCTTGAATGCTTGTTGGAGTCGACGCTCCAGAGTTGGCATCTGCGCCGCACCAAAAGAGATCCAAAGGTCGTCGATATAGAGCCTAGTGAGAATATCTTCCGGCAGCACCAATGTGCTACCGTTGATGCTCAGGGCGAAGAGTGTCACACTGAAGACACATCCCTGCGGGACACCCTCTTTCTGCTTAATTGGGCCAGAGAGGTTCGCTCCACCCTTACTCGGAGTTAACGATCTCGCCAAAACTCCGAACTAAAGATCGGGAGGCGTCCCCTTCGCCCCCATACTGTGGATATTCTACATCATACCGTATCGCAATGCGCTGTCATAGGCTTTCTACAGATCGAAAAACTCCGTGGCGTAGTGCTGTCTACGAAGGAAGGCCTCGCAAGCGGCATTTTCTAGTTGGAGCAGAGCATATAACGTTGAGTGGAACTAGCGAAAGACAGCTGACCGCCGCTGTACAGGAAAATGGATATTCTAACATTTATCAGGTTTTCCATAAAATTAAATCAGAGAGGTTGTTTGTGGCGAAAACCGACCGATGTTAAGTGATCTTTCCCCGGCTTGCGAAAAGCCATTCGCCAGAGGTCTACGAGGATATCCTCTGTCCAGATCTTTTTGAAGAAATATAACAGAAAGGCAATGCCTTGCTCGCCAAGGTGTCAAAGCATTATATACGGGACATCGTCCCCACCAGAGGTGGTATCTGCGCACGAAGCGAGAGCGGAATGCAACTCACTCAATGTAAACATGTCATTGAAGGGTTCTCCGCCACTTGATGTAAAGTCTAATCGGCGGCCTTAGGTAATATCACAATGTACATTGAATGCTGGCGGAGCAGCATCCGGGCTAGAGAATGTGAAGAAAGCGGATTCTCTGTCTCATTCTCCTGTATAATGGGATGGTGGTCCCGCGAGAACTTGCCCCGAATCTTTTTTATTCCTCTACACACCTCTGCAAGAGGTATCATCCACTAAGTAAATACACATATGCCTGTCAGGAAGAGTGGCAGGCTTGCTTCAAAACATACTTGAACCTAGCCCTGTCCCTAGCTCGACGAAATTCACGAACGTTGAAATCGTTTGGGTGCCCATATAGCGCATATATTCTTTCAGTCTGAGAGCAATCTTATACTCAGCCAACCACCAATGAAGAGGCGGCGTGCATAATAGTCAGATGTTCTACGAATTAGTCGCTAGGCCCACGGCTATAAGGTTAAGGGGGAAGAACTCAACGGTTTCATCAACCGATCAAAACTTTGCGATTTAATTAAAAAGGGGATGATTGAGGAAACATTAGATGGTTTGTTTATGACAGGTGTGTAAGGGGTTTATACTGGATGTGGATTTCTATCTGCGAGAGGTAACTCCCCTCTAAAGGAGATCTGACGGTATATAGCATTAAAAAGAAAGCCGTTGCAACACGGATGTTCTTGAGAGCATTTAAAATCTGTGATCCTTGATTATTTAGAAGACAAAGATTACGTAAAAAATCTGCACATTCGTTGAATTAAATTATTCACTCCACATCATCAATGAGAGCTTATTTAAAGCTAAAGTTATATAATACCTACCGCTCTAAGGATAAAAACAAAGTCAGTAGCACGAATTGTTTATCCATCCAATTTTCTCCCCTCCTCAAAGGAGCAAACAGAGTTATTTCTCCAGGTCGAGCCACGTTTAAATACCATTATTCCACCCTTAAATATTTCCCTTCAACTAAGCCCGTGGATCAGCCAAGCGAGAGAGGTGTATATATAACCCCGTGTGAATACACTAACTGTCCCTCGTTCTATAAAGGAAAAAATAAATTCCAAATTTCATTTTGTGAGAAGGGCAGCATAAATATAGTCCCTATGTATCAAACCTCATTTTAAAGGATATTGTAAATCACCTAAAGCTAACACATCTAGATTAATGTCAGTTGCCTGTTATTATATAGTCCAGTATTTCAGTTTTCTTTGTCACTTTCTCTTAGTTAACGGTTGAAGATGATATGGGAAACTACATATCGAAACTAATCCCGTTTTAATAAACCTTATGATATAAAACAGTATTTTTCTTATATATATATATATATATATATATATATATATATATATATATATATAATATATATATATATATATATATATATATATATATATATATATATATATATATATATATATATATATATATATATATATATATATATATATATATATATATATATATATATATATATATATATATATGATAAATAACACCCACAACGAAAATGGAAAAACGATTCTGAGCGCTTTCGTCTTTATTCTAAAAGACCTCTTCATGGAATAACGTAGGTCAGGACAGACAATGTCTTAAATAGTAAGGAGTGGGGGGTTAAAACGGCTACCTGCATCAAAACCCTAACTAGGGGGTACAAATTCTTTAAACATTCAAATTTGTGATTTAATATAATTAGATATGATAGGATCTAGGCTAAACAATCCAGGGCTAATATTAAAATTTGGGAAAGTATTAATAGAGATACATTCCAAAATATTTCTTGAAATGTAGTATGTACATTTAATAATAGGTTTAGCACAAACTACATTAATACTTTCCCTGGATTGTTTAGCCTAGATCCTATCATATCTAATTATATTAAATCACAAATTAAAGCGTTTAAAGAATTTGTACCCCCTAGTTAGGGTTTTGATGCAGGTAGCCGTTTTAACCCCTCACTCCTCACTATTTAAGACATTGTCTCTCCTGACCTACGTTATTCCATGAATAATGACGAAAGCGCTCGAAATCGTTTTTCCATTTTACTTGTGGGTGTTATTTATCATAATTTTGACTCATGTGCAAGTTGTGAGTTTCTTTTGATATATATATATATATATATATATATATATATATATATATATATATATAAATATATCAAAGGACCAGAAATAGTGGGTTATTTTTATTGATTAATCTTTCATGACATTTTGGTCTCACATAATGAATTAACAGCTAATAAATATTTTTAGAATGAAATATCAAGTTATTAACGTTAATGCAATTCTTAATTATCGTTAACAGACTGTCTTATTTATTCTTTAAGTGTTACATTTTTCAAAATATATATCTTTATTTAATGATTGACACAAGACGTAAGGTCTCAGTAAGGGGAAGGTCTCAGTAAAAGTGTAAACTAGCTGTGAGCCCATATTAAACCTATACATACAGGCTGCCCCACCCCCCTAAAAAATTGTCCTTTTTTGAGAAGCAATATCCCATTAACTATTGCAGCTAGGGAGATGAAATAAAAACAAATGAAAGATGAATTATTTTTCTTTGTAAAAAATCACCTTCAATTCATTTAATGAATCAATTAGTCTTTAAAAAATTAATGTAAAAAACATGTTGTTTTTTTTTCGATTGATCTGTTCGGAAGGAAGCGGAAAGAAAGAACCCAATTTGGAGAGCAGTGGCAACATGTTAGTTACAGTCTGTGGTTGACCACAAAGGAGGGAATATTGAACCATTCATTAAAATTTAGTTTAACACTAAACTTTTTTAAAAGGTTGCAATTTAGAAAATAAAAACATTTTTTAACATTATTTTTTATAAAAGCTAATTGACTCATTAAATGACTTTAAGACGATTTTTACAATGAATAAGTATTTATAGATAAAGGCTTCATCTTTCACTGGTTTTTATTTCATGGCCAATAGCTGCAATGAATATTGACCAGGCCATTTCATGACACTGACTTTCTCCTGATCCAGAAAATCCATCCCTAACTTTGCCGTGTGGCAAGGTGCATTATCCTGCATAAAATGATATGTTGGGTATACGCGGCTCTCATACGAGGCACATCATGTGCTTGTAGAAGTTCTTTATACACTTGAGTATTTACTCTACCCACAACATAACGCTTCCTCCACCAAAGTCGACGTTGCTCTTTACGCAGTTCACGAATAAGAATCTTTCACCAGGTCTTTGGCGGACGATCCTACCGCCAACTAAACCAAGCAAATTTGACTTCGATTTATCGCTGAAATGTACTTTGGACCATTGGTAATCTGTCCATAGAACGTGCTTAGTGGCGAAGGATAATCTAATCCAGCTTTCTTGTTCTTAGGGCTGATCAATAATGGCTTGACTGCTGGTGTGCGACATTTTAAAGATGTTTCCGTCAGGCGGCGTGATACTGTCTTCCTAAAGACTTGAATGCTCATAGTTTCATGTTCTCGGGAAATCCTGGCTGCTTTCTTGTATCGGTCCTTTTTGAGATACGTACGATGGCTCGGTCATCTCTGTGATTTTTCTAAGCCAATAAGTAGAAATTCCACAGATACATCAATCAGTCTGTGGAATCGTTTTGTAATATAATATTATGTACGACACATTTGGGGCGTTGAACACTTTCACCTTTGTCTCTGATGGAGATATAATGATGCTATTGATGCAGTTTGACAATTAGCAGGTGTTGCTTGAAATTTGAAAGGTAATAAGGAAATCACCACTAATTCATGGAAGAAAGTGACTATCCTAAATTAGTTGGTTGTCTCAATGATAAAAGTAATAGGATTACGCTGTCCGGATCATTTTGATCACAATATTTTTGGAATAAAAATGCTCTTTTGCACGTAACTTGCAGTTTCATCTATCCTAACATATAAAATGTACATGTGCAACTTGGAGCCATGCTTTGTTTATATCATGCAGTACTTACCATTATTCGATTTGAAGTTACTGTATGTTTTGTGATGGAAACCTTTGTCCGAATCATTATGGCCAGTACTGTATTATAATCCGCATTTGGTTGGTACCCTTCTTTGGTCCACAAACCTCGAAAATGACCACCGAAATCCGCTCCATAATCCAGAAACACCACTTTTATAGATCCAAATATAATCATACAGAATATCTATACAATCGGCTCACTCATTCTGTACAAAGACATTCTTCCTATATCTTGTTGTTTTTCTCATATATAATAATTCAAGTGTGCATCGTGCGACGTAAAATATTTTGGCACAACGAGCCGAATCATTCATTTAAGAGTTAAAAAAGAACGCTGAAATTTCATGCCGAAAGGTCTCCCGCTACCAAAACACGTCCACTCTACGATAAGACTAGGCTGAACTTGTAATTGCCAGGTAAAGATCAACTAATTCACATTATTCGCCTCAGTAAATACCCTTACCGCCCTACGCATTTTTTAATCCTTATACATTTTGAAAGATAAACTCTCCCTCAATATCATCTGTTTCATTTCCTGTTACTCGTTAAATGTACTAACAAGAATTGAAATGTCTGATTAAATAATATAGACATATTCTATTATCCTATACTAACTGTCTTTGTGCTATTTTCAGTATCCTAATCCTGAGGCTGGCCATTGAAACGTTGGTTCATTAAAAAATAAGAATAATGCATCTATTTTCTGTTGCCCTAGTTCTTATATATATATATATATATATATATATATATATATATATATATATATATATATATATATATATATATGATAGGTTTTTACACTATAATATTTGTATTAGGCATAAACTCTAGCCATTCAACAACTGTTGGCATCTTGGTGCATGTAATTTGCCACTTGTGCATCAAATATGTACTTGTAATTTTTGACATAAAGGGAAAACCTTTGAAGGAAACAAAATAATGTTGCCCGCGGGTTGATATAGGTTAAATTTTTGAAACTTAAAAATTTGATTGCCAAGTTCTCTTTGTCTCTAGCGCCAGGATTCAATAAATGCGGAAGTATTCTGAGAGTAGCCAAGGTGTTAGACATTGATATTATATCATAAATGTTAAGCATGCTTCTTTTTCAGAGCGATTTAAAGGATTAGCATTAAAGTTCAAACAAGACGAGATGAACATTAAATGGCCACCTATACTAACTCTTAACAAGCTACAAGTGCTGGAGTGTCTTTCAATAAGGAATGTAATGAGACTGTTGTTTATTGAGCACGTGATTCTGTGTAATACAAAGAGTCTGACCGATGATTAAACGCTTTAAGATATCAGACGATCCGGTCACGTGAGTAAACTTACGCTCAGGGGAGACCATTGATCGGCGGCGTTTCTTCGACTTGAAAATTACCCCAGTCTTCTTAAATCGAGCTCTGAGAATATTGAATTAGAAAAGTGGAAAAGCAAATGAAATAAGGTGATTAAAAAGAGTGAAATGGCTTATAGATAAGTGAAACCAAGAAATCACATAAAACAAATTTCTCAAGAAAATTACAACGGACAATGGAATGCAGTTTACCAATATATTTCATTTGTGGTAAAAGGGAAAAGTGCGACTAAAGAATTGAAAGGAATAATTCATTTTTATTAAATTTAGTAATTATTATTTATACATGTCGAAGTGGATTGTTTACCTTCAACATATTTTCACTTCTAATAGCTTCATTCGTTTCCAAAGGAACATCTTTTTGACGCTTTTCTGTTTAACATATCTGGTTAGTCATCACCATGTTTTACGAACATCCCTACTTTCCCTCCACCCCTATCAGGACTTTGGAATGGGAACAGAATGGGATTAGAATTAATTAATCGGCTTATTTAATTCACCTTCGCTTTGCTGATTACGTTGAATCCGAAGTATTACAAACAATAATAACAGAATTATCACATGCTAGTCTCGAGTTACAATACCGTTCCAAAAGATAAGAAGAGCTGTATTTTATCACAATATGTTCCAGAGCTTTTGCCACAGCAAAATCTACGTAGGAGTAAAGGTTGTGCAATTTTGGATGAATTAATTGAAATTTATCAGTTGATAAGCAATTTACTCGAAGAGTTAAAGTGTCCAAAATGATCTGAAGGACTGCGGAATCAAATTATCAGTGAAAAATATTTGTACAAGAAATTCGTGTTTAGTGTGGAGGACTTTATTCTCAATGATGTCTTAAAATCTTCTGGCACAAGAACGAAACAACTGTTGACACTCTTGGGCTGGAACTTTGCTCCAATCATCTTGAAGAATTTTTGAGAGTTCTTGAACAGTTTTCGTATTCCAAACGTTAGATGTCTCTCCGAGTGTATTCCAAAGATTTTAAATGAGATTCAGATCCGGGCTCTGTGCATGCCAGCTCCTAACAGTGATGCGCCCATCGTCTAGAAAGATCTCCACCCAATTGAACTGTGGCAGGGGTCATTATCCTCCGAGGAAATTTGAGGTTGGGTTTCGAAGGCTTTCAGATGATGCAAAGCATGCTGCCGCAGCAAAGTCTTGTATACTCTTGCATTTAAGGCGTCTCGTAAGGGTACATATGTCCAGTGCCTTCAATTGAATTCACGCCTCATACCACAACACTTCCTTCGACAAATTTCGCATTCTTTTTGTTACAAATTCCAGATAATCTTTCGTCTGCTTTGCGACGAACAACGGATCAAAATAAATTGAGTTTAGATTCATCACTAAAGGGGTCTTGGCTCTATTGGTCATCCGTCCATGTAGTTTGCTTAGTGGCGAATGCAAGACAAGTTCTCTTGTTCTTAAGACTGATCTTTCGTAGGCCGTGGGGGTGCGAACTTGAAGATTGACTTCCTCAAGCCGATGTGACACAGACCGTCTGGAATCATTGATGGCCAAATCTTACTAATCTCTCGAAAAACCGCTGCAGTAACCTTGAAGCGTTCCTTCCTGACACTTTGAGTAATTACCCGGTCTTCCGGGTAAAGTAAAAAATAATGATCACTAGTTCGGCACAAGGTAGAGAAATTATAATTTTAAAACTATTTTTAGAGCAGGAGGAAGAATATAATTACTTAGAAGATGTCGTTTTTAAAAATAAATAAACACCCTCAAATTTGGAAAGAATTCCACCCGCTAATTTTTAAAACTGGAAATCAAAGATGGCTTTCTTTGGTAGAAGTTGTCACTTCTTTGTTACCCTTAATTGTGGTTGGTCCAAATCTTTGGTCACTCGGGGTAAAGCTGTGCCCAGTTTGTATAACATAGGAGATTTCTATTCATGAGTGCATCAAATTAGCCATCAACTGTCAGAATTATTTGATATTGAAGGCTTTCAGCGCATTTTTATATATTAATTTTATCATCCATTAAGCCTTAAATCTTTTACCCTCAGATTTTAAATTATTTTATTTGCTGTTTTTTAAAATTAATTAGTCGATTTATCTTTTCATTTTAATCTCTCATTGTTTCATATAGCTTATTTTCTCTTTGGTATTGAAACGAACATTGCATTCATTTAGAAAATCGTTATTTGCTGCCATTATATAGACTTGTTATCTGGCTCAAATATTTAATTAAAAAGCTTATAAAGTATTCCCTTTGATTTACATGAAATCTTTAAATAATTCAGGAACATTTCTTATGTTCATTATAATTAAGTATTTGAGAATTTAAGGATGAATGATTTGTCCCTTTTATATGGCAAAGGAGAAAAGGGTTGTATTTATTAAGATAAGGTAGTTTCGGGGACGTTCTTGTTATATAATTTAAAACTTTAGAAGTTTAAACTTTTCAGAAATTCTTAACCGATTACGGCCCGTTTTATCTTGTGTTTTGCTAGCCAGTAGCAGAGCCGAAGGAGACAATTTCTCTTGTTTGTTTACTTATATCGTTCCCTTTTAAGAGTAGTTAATATATATCTCTCTCTCCATTTCTTTAATTTTATTTAATTAACCACCCCTTTTCCCTTTCCGATTGTTTTGTTTTAAACTAGCCGATTTTATTAGTTTATCATCTTTTTTGAATTGGTTAAGTTAAGATGAGTAAATTCTGAGGATCGGTATTTGTTTAACCATTTTAGTGGGCCTAATTTAATATACAAATTACCCTACGTGTTTTGAACACGTAGGGTATTAGCTTAACTTTTAAATTACAAAAAATAGTTGCATAAAACGTAAATATTGGAAATAGCGCACTGAAACCCAATTACACTACTCTTATTTTGATATTCTCACAGAAATTCATTAAATTCTTAGTTTGATCCAAATAACTTTTATTCTCTTCTTTAATTAGCTCCCTTCCCCCCACCCGCTAAGTAAACTTGTAAACTACTTGAAATAACCAGATACCTGATTCACAAATTTGTATAGGCACTTTAGGAAGCACGTGGAGAAGCCAATCTTATTTATTTTTATTAATAAATTGAGTGTAGGCTTACACTGATTTCTGCTTTGCATTTAAAAGAGAATTGTTTCATGAAATGTTAAAATGGAATAAATAATAGCAAAATAGCCCCCACGTTTAATGAGAATATTAGAGTTGCTATTCACTAAAGCTAAGAAGCGAGACATTACTTTGAAATCCTTGCCAGAAAGAATGTGATGAAAGGTTTGTAAAGCAATTCTTGAAAAATGGAAGAATCGGCAGTTATATTTGAAAACATAAACTAACGAGAAAATCTCTCGTAAAACATTTTCAAAGAAAGTGGCCACATAGAGGAAGTGAAATTATGTGAAAGATGTATAGACGCAGATCATTCTGCGGGTATTTGAGCAGGAGGGCAAGGGATCCTCTAGATGTCAGCTGAAGCATAGTTGACTAAGCGGTTCCATTCGCCTGGAGAATGGGAGGAAGTCCTGCGAGAACTTGCCCCGTATCCTTTTGACTCGCTTCCACACCTCTTCTAGAGGGAGCTTCCCGTTAAGCGAAGACACGTATGCCCGCCAGTAAGAGCGGCAGGGTTCTTCGAAACATACCGGAACCTAGCCCTATCTAGAAAAAATTCGCCGACAGTGAAATCGTTTGAGCGGTACTTATAGCGCATGTAGGCATAACGCTTCTATTTGAGGGCCGCCTCAGACTCGGCTGACCACTATGGAAGCAGTCGGCGTGCAAAATGGCCAGACACTTTTGGAATAGTAGTTAAGTTACGATGATGAGGTTGCCATAAAAGAACTCAACGGCCTCATCCCCTGACCTAAAATCCTCGACCACCTCCTACCCAAAATCAGGCTGTGTATCTGAAGAGCACATGGATAGATCAAGACATGAAAATGAAGCGGTTCTCCAGCAGTGATATTTAAAATCTCATCTACATTTAGGATAGATATCTCCAGCTCCTCGATCAGGTCAGGAAAGACCTGACTCCTGTGATTGATAGAGTAGTCTCCCCAGCAGTGGTGTACGGTGACTTTTGAAGATGAGAAAACAATTCAAGTTACACAAAAATAAATATGTTAATTGATGTAAATATGTTGTTCATTAAAAATAACCATAAAATTGTAAGCTACTCACTTTATTTAAATGTTAAAATAGCTTCTGTAAGTATGCACAACCAACTAGCCAAGATGTTCTATCATATTGGCCTACATTGTATTTGCGAGTGCAACACTTTGTTTTGGAAGACAAATCGTTGGCGTAGGCCTACCTGTTTTAATAATATTTTTTTCTACATTATAAGTCATTGCACTGAACTTCCTTTTTAATAATTTTTCGATAATGTAATCGCATTTTCTCCCAACTTCATTTGCATCTGTTTTGTTTAAAAGGAGGTTATACTTAAAAAAATGAATAAACAATATGCCGAAGATATCTAACCACGGCCTCGCAGCTACTGATCTCAAAGATACGAGTAGTGACTCCGCTCGGGCTGCCAGAATCCTTGAAATACTAACAAAATGCTTATGACACAACAGCGTAACCATGCAAAGTTTAGGCTATGTAGCAGATTTCATTCTCAGAACCGGTATTTAAATATAACCTAAAAAATGTTTAAGCTTCAGAGCAAAATAATAGTTACATCAATGTGGCTTAGATATTTTGTTGCTTTTTCCAAGATCCTGGCAACTCAGTAGGGTTGCCATTTGCTTCCTTTTCGATATACAAATAGGTTTTTTTTTCTTAATTCTAACACGGCTTTGAAATATCTAGATAAAAATCATAATACTCTAATAGCTATATATTATTGCTAAGAAAAGCCAAAACGTCTTTTAAACTGGTGCAATTTTAATGCCAGGGCCATGCTCTCCACAAAAGTATTCATTCCAAAACACCAAAAAGCAGAACTAATATTAAACTTAAGAGAAAAAACAGAGTAGGACTCTCGATGAAAAGGATGCATTTCTTCAATTGCAGCCGGACTCATCAGGCTCTAACGCCAATTCGATTGAAAGTGAACGGTACCGTATAGTGTATACAAGTATAGGCAAGCATAAATGTGAGAATAAATTTGATTCTGCATTGCTTCCCTTGATTCCATTGACTGCACGCCACTGATCCCCAGAGGGGGTGTCCACCGTTCAAATCTCCGAGCAGTATAAAGCGCCTCAACAATGCCAGCTGCATTGCTACTGCCTGAAAGGAAGTATTTAAAGCAAAAAAAAGAACGAAGACACTGTGCCGAGTGTAAAACGCGAATCTTCCTGCCTGACTCCCGTCCCGTGTTGGTGGGATGGCAAAACCCTTATATCCCGGGAGGGTGGGCAGGGAGAACGTGCTCAGCGATCTCCTACAAAAAGATTGCTTACCGGGAACGTGAGGAGACGAGTCTCCGCAGCTGTTCCCAGTTGTCCCAGAGTCCGCAGCAATTGCATTGAAGGAATATGCCTTCCAGGCTTAGCTTGAAGGAGATGTAGTGGTCATCTTAGAAAGGAAGAGCTTCATAGGAATGGCCATACGTTTCCCGGAGGCCGAACTCCGGATGCTCTTGGTCGAACAAAGCACTGAAGGCGCTATCGCCTTTGAGGACATATCGGGCGAGGCTGGGCTCGCTATGCGAGTCTTTCCCTCTCTCTGCCTCGAAACCGTCGGCTGGGGAGGATTTTTCTTCCGGAGGCGGAGATCCATCCTTTAGAGTATTCACTGTCTCCGTGGCACCCAATCCTGCATTTAGCGTGGGCGTAGGAGTCGAAGCTCATTTGGTGCTGTTTTTCTTTCGTGGAGGCAGCTTTAGAAACACCGGAAGACGGCCTCATGACCACATTGAGCGGTGTTGCCTCATGTGAGTCTAACGACTAGGTGAAGGCGCGCAGCCATTTCGCCTTACAGGAAACGGTCATTCTTGGGAAGCTTAGAGAAGCCCTGATTTCAGCCGAGGCTGCGTAGGAGCTCTTTGTGCATCCAGCTCTACCAGGGAAGCGCTCAAGGTGATCAGAACCCTCAGAAGGTTTCAGAAATGGCACACAAATCACCGTGCTCGTTTGTTTGGAGAAGCCAGCAGCACGGGAGTGTTTTTTTTTTTAAATTGAGGCATAAGAGATCCCAGGCAGCGGAGGCCTGCCAGGACTAACTCCTTGGCCTCGATAAATGAGAGAGGATCCGTAGCCAGAAAGGCCAGTTTTTCTTCTTCTCCAGGAGATACGCACTGCATGCTTCGAAGAAGTGGGGTACGGCTCACCGTATTTGGCACACCTGGCCATACATGATAAAGCCTTATCGTGATCAGCCTTGGAGCAACTTCCACAGACTTCGGGTAAAACAGACTTTGCACGTCTACAAAAACGATTCGTATGGCCAAAGCAGTGACAGTAATAGCACCTCCGCAGCAGTATCACGAATGCTCTCACGCGGTAGCGATACCAACCGGCAGGCACCGACAAAGAGCCTCTATCGAGCACCCAGTTTCGTTGTGTTTTGTCGAACACTACATACTTAAAATGCAGGACGTTAGGGGCATAGGTCAACGGGCTCTCCTATCTTTGCCACACTCAGGGTGTTGGCCCTTTTCAAGCTGCTCCCAGCAGGAGCGGTCAATTTTTGGCTGTCTGTCTTCTCTCTTGGCATTCCCATATGATAGGAAAGGAGGTACTACAGCTGGTAGGGAGATGGAATCGCTAGAGGACGCTACAAATAAGGAGGTGAGAGGTAAGCCACTGCACTCATAGTCCTAGGAGAGGAGTAAACCTCCTCTCAGGTGGAAGAGGGTTAGAAGGGTCCCTGGGAAAGCCCATAAGGCCACCTCCTTTTTCAGAGGTGGCGCTGCCAAAGAGCGGCTTCATTGATGGCAAAATGGAAACCCCTTTCCCGCATGGCAATGATGAAAGAGGAGTCGCTCCACTCATCGAAGGGGTGTCTCAATTTCCCCCGTCTTCTCAGACACCTATGGCGGGCGAGGCCGCGCTTGGAGGCATATCTCCATGCACTTTACCACTACTGCCTTCTATTGTCACCATAGTTGGGAGGTTAAGCTAAAAGTACCCATAGGATCAGAAAATTCCCGAGAATCTAATCATTTACACATAATCGGTCTCGGTCCAGCGTTGATGCGCTTTGCCCACCCGGCCTACCATTTAGACCACATTGTCCTGGAGCTTTAAGCATAAAGGATGGTGCCGGCGTAGCCACCTTATATGGGTAATGGGGGTAGGTGAGCAAAGTCAACGGCCCAACACACCCCCTACCTAATACTTGCCCTAGCCAGTGGGCTTTCTGCCCTCGCAGCAGGTAGGAACTTCACAGTATAAACTTCCACTTGACTAGGGCTCAGAAGAGGATGAAAGTGCACCCGGCAACCAGAACCTCTGTGGATAGAAAGGCAAGTGTGGAAAGGGGTAGGAGGGTATGTAATAAAGAGAAGTAGAAATAGGTGGGTCCACTAACGAGTAGATTGGGTCATCACCTATTATTATCATACCCTGGGGCTAAATGATGCCCGGATTCAATGCAGTCCACCAAGGCACCATGACTATTGGTCCGAATTCTGTCCAGGAGGGAACACTCTTCCTGGTGCAAAGTGCGGGTAGAAAACATTGAGTAGATAGCCGTAATAAGAATAATAAATAATAGTATTAAATAATAGTAAATAATGTTAACATACTACTAATAATTACTACTAATAATAATAAATGATTATAATATATAATAATAATAATATATCATCATACATGTATAAGCCAAGTAGACATAAGAGGAGAATATCATTCGTGCTAGAGACAAGAAGTGTGAGGGTGTTCTTTTAAACCTTTCTCCTTTAATAGCGAAAGCTGCTCCAATGCAGCGTTTTCTTACTGAACTTTTCCCTGCCTTCATTTTGTCTCGTTTCGGGGCGTTTCGTGCTCTCTGCGTTCATTAAAGGAGAAGCGATGCAGCTTTCATACAGATTTCTCTTCCCCTAACCTCATCACTTTCGGCCCTTGTAAAGATCAGCAGCCCAAGGTACTTGAGGACAGCTTATCTTAATTAGCGTATATTGAGTCAATGGCTTAAATACAATTACTATTTTAGTAGTTAAAAAATTATTTACTTGATGTTTATGAATTCAATGATTATTTATTTATATATATTTATTGAGTACACATTCTAGAGTCGTTGTTGACTCTAACTGCGAAGATATTTAACCACTGTTACTTAAAGATCCTCTGGAAGCTCTAAAATGTGTGGTTATTTGGCCAAGCATAATGAGTATATGAAGTGTATGGAAAGATGTGAAAGGAGCTGGCGCAGCCAGTAACCACTCGTAACTCAAGCGACACATGTAAACTTCATGCCGTTCGAGGCCTATTTATTCCGGCACTCCGGAGAGGCAGAAGATTGTCATTCATGCAACTCTCGTGCCTACACGTTAACCTGTAAGAAAGTTTTTCCATCCACGCGAGGTGAAAGAACCCTAACTTGAGGCAACCAAGAATAATTCCAACCTCACTTTTTAATAAATATTAATTGAGGCGCGTTGACGTATCCAGCTGCTCCATTGGTCACCCGTGAACCACTTCAGGACTTTTGATAAGTAAAAGAAATAATGAGACACGAGGATATCATGGACGAAGTCAAGCTACCAGTGTTAGGCTGATTCATAAGAATAATATCATAGATCAAAAATTAAACTCATTCGTCACCCAGATTAATGCCCAGATTTAAATCTTAATAAGAACTCGTGGAGAGAAATGGTAGATGATTGTGATGGGAGAAGGTAACCATGGCAACTAGCCATTACCAAGGTGTCTCTGAGCGATTTTATTTTCTAAAATTTAAAGCGAAATATCAACGAGGGTTTATCCCGCAGAAGGTTTGTCAGGGAAGCAAAAATGTGCAGAAGACAGGAGTCACAGATCTTCTGGCTGGGAGTACAAACAACTGCGGGCCTTGCGGGTGGGATGTCCACAAAACCTGCAGTTGTCTTCTTCTTTGCGGGTGGAAAAGGATAGTAATAGGAAAGAAAGGTAGGATCAGTAGAACGGGGAAAGAGTGGGGAGAATGCAGGCATGGTAAAAACCACCAACCCTAAGAGGAGCTGGAATGGAGAGGGTTAAAGAAAACCCCCTCCCTCATCCCGGCACCGATCAGGAATGTCTAGACGAAAGCCGCTCGACAACTCCCACCTCCCCCGAAAAAATAGCCACTGGATCGGGGAGTAAAACGGTAGATGTCGATAAGAAATAAAATTCGGGTAGGATCGATCTAGTTTGAGATTACCAGGAGTACTGGGGCAAAGAGAGCTTGCTGCACCTTATGGTGGTGCTCGAGGAAGTACTTTACACGAGGCACCGTCTTGCCAGAGGTTGGATGGAACAAGGCTGGGCTTGGCTGATTCCATGCCGATAAGTCTGATCGAGGCTTCTAGACGCAAATGGTCATCACATAAAATATTAGGCAGTGGTTAGGTTAGGTTAGGTTAGTGTACTCGTGTTCAGACTTTGATTAAAGCTGACAACGCAGCTACTGCAGCATTGCACGTCTGAAGATAAAGTATTAAAGTTTATCACGTGAAAGTTTTTCTTTAAAAGAAAAAGTAAACTCATTGGAAATGAGATTTAATAAGTTCAAAATATTCTGCATTATATTAAATTGTAGTCTTTTCTCTTTAATTGGCGCATTCGTCGAGTCGGGAAGCTTCAGTCGCCCGGTTTCAGCTCTGTTGCTTAATGTAGGAGGTGTAGGAGGTGAACACTACTGTAGTGATTAGTTCTTTGACTGAATAACATATTTGCACTATTTATCCTATTAAGAGGTCTATTTATAAATTAACAGGATAAATAGCGTGTAAGCTGCTGAACTCTATTTATAGAGGAGAGTTTTGTAAAAGATGAGATCTTGTAGGAATAAGCATGAAATAAAATTGCCATTATACACCTCCCATGTTTAGTTGTGCTTTAATTAACAACAACTAACCTGGTCATTGGCCAAACCCTACATACCCACCCACCATCGGTCAGGTGATGTTGGGTTATGTTAAGTGTTGTTAATTCTTTCAGTGATGAACTAAATGTGTAAAGAATTATGAACCTTTAATTTATGCGAGTGAGACACTCCAATATAGAAGGAGGAGGAAAGATCAAGAGTGAAAGCAACGTAAATGGACAATTTGAGAGGGGTGCTTTGTGTAGTACTGGGTGTAGGGAAGGTATATAGAACAAGGAACGAAGGGGTAGAGGGCACCTATAGTGAATGGTAAGTTGTGAACGAGGTTGTGACTGTGCGTGCTCTTAGGTGGTAAAAAAAAAATGTAAATCGAATGGGTAAGAACAGTCTTATTACACATTTCGCCATCCGCCCCTTCTATATTCGTGGACCAGATGATACCCCGCCCGGCTAAGGAAATTCGCATGAAGATCAGGATGACAATCGCGGGCAAATCAGAGAGCATCAGGTTGCCATTCCTCGTTGAGGAGCCGGGGTAGTATAGTGTTTTGTACCCAATCAGCGAGCAGAAAACCCTTTTGGACCCATTAGGCCAAGGGGCCAGAGGTTTCACCTCAGAGGTGTATAGATACCGATACCCATTCGGTAGGTTAAGGCGAGGGAGAGTGGATATCATGTTTGGGTGTGGATGAGGGAATGAAAGGAGAGCCGCGTTGGGATTAGTTATATCCGTGATGATGTGTGAAAGCTAACTGTTTCCCTGAGTGGGCTCAATGTGTCTACCAATAAGCGACTAGTCTTTCTCTATCTCCACCACTTTCTGTATACAGATCTCTCCTTGCAAACCTTTTGCGGGGGATTACCTCGTTGGTTTTCACTTTTATTTAAAAAACACTTTATCTTCATGACTTTCTTTATAAACCTTTCTTCGCAACTTTTCTGAATATTATTTCATAGTTTTTTTTTTAATAAATAAAAATAATACATAATTGTTTTCTCTCTTCAGTGAGTCATGGGGCCTCGAGGAACGCGACTAGCTGCCCTGGCGGTTTCACAACCCCTTCAGTAAGGTGAGGGCATGTGTGTGTGCGTGTGTGTATGTGTGTGTGTGTTGTACTTGTGCGAGATAGGGCAGTCAAGAAGTGTTTAGTATTATCTTGATCTCGGTTACATCCAATGCAGGTTGATTCGAGGCCAAGGTTAATCATCATCATCATCATCATCCTCATCATCATCATCATCATCATCATCACTAACTCTATAATTTAAGAAGGGGATTTTTTAAGTACTTGAATAATAATTTCATCTTAGTTTGGTTATTACTTATGTTTTTTTATCAAAGTTATTTCTAATAATTCTTTTATAATATCAAAAAACAAAATGGTGAAGTTCAGAAGTAAATATAAGTATGGAAATTTTGTGAATTTTTTAAAACCCAAAGAATTACAAATGGTGAAGTTCAGAAAATTAAAAAAAATTTAACCATGGCTCCTTTTTTAGATTTTAAATTTTAATCTTTGTAGCGAAGCGCAAGCTCCCTCCCGTTGGGAGGAGTGGCTCAGTCATTGTTGGTTCCGTTTATATTATTGGAGTATAGCAGAGTTGACCTAGTGTCTTGTGTTGGGATTGATTGATTTGGGGAGGTGGTTCATTTGTGATGTTTGGCGGATGATTATTCCAGTGTCTCTGGATGAAAGTAGTCTAGATGTGCTCTTTTATGTTTTCTATTGTGGAATGGTGATTCTTTTTTTGTCTGAGGGGGGTTAGTTTTTTGGAAGGTGGTGATTAGGATGGGATTGATTTTGTGCGCTTCTAATGTGGTGGGCTTCTATCAAGTCTAGGTGTATGTACACCATTTGGTGATGTTTGGATTTATGCGTGGAAGTATTGGATTTCTAACGCCATATAATTTAATTACTGAATAAGCTCCGTTCACCTGGAATATGTTTCATTTCACCTGACATATGTGTTTTCTAATAAATTTCATAAAAGTGATGTAACTGAAATTGTAGTGGCATGTTTAGCGGCGCTACATTTTCAGAGTAATGGTAGTGGTGATTCCGCTACCTTTTAAGAGTACTTGTTGCGGTGCTACATTTTTTAGTAACCCCTACGATGAGCCGATTAGCATCTGCTGAAGACGTACCGAAATTAATGGCAGCTGACAATGGCAATGTCTTGATTGTAGAATTACTTGCGGAATCATTCCATAAAATGTACAAGACTAAATGTCTTAAAGAGTAAACGAATGCGCGTAATTATTAATTCATGATAACGCTACAACTAAAGTAACAAAACTTATGCAACAATTAATATATATGTAACCAACCTATGCGCCAAAGCGCATGCATACAAAGACACTATAAAATCAGGTTCATAACTACAGTTATTAAGCATTGGTCTAGGGTACATTAGTATTACCGTAACACAAATGCTAAGTCCGCCATTTTGTCACACAAATACCGAGTCCGCCATTTTGGTAACGTCTGCGAACTTTTTGGGGTGAAGTCGCTGATTGGTTTGATGCCATAAGGGACCCATCCACCAATCTACCACAGTGTACGATTTCTAAACAATTCAATATGTGGGGTTTAGTCCAATCTTTCTTTGCATTGTTTAGCATAAGGAACGTCTTATATTTACTTTATAAAACCATTTTCATTATGTAATTATATGTTAAACGATCAATATGTACTATTTCAGCTAGGTAACATCGCTTAGAATTAGTGAGGTAGGTTGTAAAAAAAAAATAAATAAATAAAACAACCTTTAATTTTCCTTCATATCGTGGAAAAGTTTAAGGATTTATATATAGTTTGTGTGGGGAGATTTTCAGATGAACAACAAAGTAAATTACAGATTAGGGAGTAAAAGTGAGGGGAAATGGGCTTGAGGCTCGATTTGCGTTTAAGTTCTTAGGGAAAGAGGCTTAGTGTCGGCTAGAGGAGAAAAGGCTTGAACTTGCTTCACTCGCATGTTCGTTTGGCTAAGGAGGAATAACGAGAGAAAGAATGAGAGATACATTTGAGTTGGGTTGGTGGGTGGATCACTTATGACGTCAAACCAATCTTCGGGGTCATCGGCGAGGTCTCTTTATGTTCAAAGGTGTCCAGTTTAAAACTTACTTCGTTCATATTCTGTCGTTTTCTTCTAGAAATTTTTCATGTCAATTTTTGTTTCAGATTCTTTTTAAAATGTTACTTTATCTGTCATTTGTGTTTGTTCTTATCCATGTATTTGTTTTAGGATTACTGGAAATTATTGATTACACGTATCGTTCCATATTTCTTTGAGTTTACCTCAGGTTATGCATGCTTTTTGTGTTCCGCATGCAACTTCAATTCTCTATGTTAGAACTAATAAGAAGCGTGGATTAAAATACCTCGTATTTTGAGCTTAGAAACATTTCGCTTGAGAATATGTAACTAGGCTTTTATCACGCACGTTCTCCAGCTTATTTCTTTCTATTCTACTGATGTCCTTTTCCAGGCTCTCGTCACGAATTAAAAGTTCTCCTAGGTATATGTATTCTTGTACCTGCTCTAAAATTGGATCAAGAGCTCTTATTGCTCTCTCTCTCTCTCTTACACACACACACATACAAACACGCTCTGCAAAACTATTGATAATGTATAATTGATAGTTATGTAAAACTTTATCCTTCGCCAAATATATGAATTTATTCCACTTTAATTTATTTCGTCTACTGTGAACTTTCTACCGAATGGACGGTCGTGTGTTTATTCACCAATCATTGCATTAAAGTACCCCATACCCATATTAAACTGATGATTTGTGTATGGGAATCTATGGGTGGTGAATATAGGTCATCAACTTATTTATTTGAATGAGATGTTGTAGGTGCGTTTGCTTAGTTTACTTGTAGGGAATAATTTTGGGGGGGTTTAATTAGTAAAGGATCTTTCAACAAGGACGCTTAAGCTTTGTCAGGCGATATTGGCCATGTTGTTAAAGCGACATCTGGCAACCTCACTGTGGACTGTTCAATAGTACTTGTCAAGTTATGGAAGGTTATAGCGTTGAACAGCGTGTGCAAATTATCAAATGTTATTATCAAAATCAGTGCTCCGTTCGACAAACGTTCCGTGCATTACATTATTTCTATCATCTTCAGCGACGAGGCCAATTTTTGGATGAATGGATTTGTAAACAAGCAAAACTGTCGGATTTGGGACGAAAACAATTCACATGAGATATACCAGCACCAATTACATCCCACAAAGTCACTGTTTGGTGCGGATTTTCGTCTAACGGAATCATCGGTCCCTATTTTTGGGAGAACGAAGATGGGATTGCCATAAGCGTCAACGTCGAGGCCTACAGATCGATGATAAGCAACTTCTTGTGGCCTCAACTGGATTATATGCCTGATATGGATACTGACGACAGGTGGTTTCAACAGGACGGCGCTACGTTCCACACTGCGCACGCCACGATAGACATTTTGCACCAGCGATTTCAGGGCAGGGCCATCTCGCGCGGCGGCGACATCAACTGGCCACCGAGATCATGCGATTTGACGCAATTAGACTACTTTCTTTGGGGCTACCTTACAACGCAGGTCTATGCGAATAATCCACAAACAGTTGATGTCCTTAAAGTCAACATAACGAACACCATCCAGCAAATTCAGCCAGATTTATGCGACAAAGTCATCGAAAATTGTGCCTCCCGAATACGTTCAACCAAGCGAAGCCGCGGCAGACATTTGAACGACTCTATATTCCCCACTTAATGCCATAAAATTTACCTTCAAATTTAAAATAAATTCAGTGCATATATCACACACAACTTGTTTTATTTACATTTAAAAATTGAGCGACCTTATTGAAAGACCCTTTAGTTTGATTAGCGTATCCAATATTCATATACTTTTCAAGAAAGGTGAAACGAGTATGTCTCAGTGTATGAAGAATCTTCCCTCACTAGTACAAATGTGTGTTGTTTCTACATCTAGAAGAATGTAGGGGACTGTTTTTAATTCTACAGCTCTTTTTCATTTCCTTCTTAGTTTGCTGAGCCAAAAAGTGTTCCATTAAGTCCTTCTTTCAGTTCGTGCAGTTTAGTGTCATCTAAACTGTGTCTGAATCTTGTACGTAACCAAAGCCGCCAACGTTTGGCAGCTAGTTTCCAAATTTGTGGGAATTAACCCCCTCTTCACCAAGTTTAGCCAGCCCCTGCCCAGGACAGGGCCTCGTTTGTCTCCAGAGAAAAGGGTTGTATTTCTTAAAAGCTTAAGAAAGAAAATGGGATTTTTAGAAAGGGAAAAAATATAACTATTTTGGATCCTATGTGAAAGTGAAAAAGGAAGTGGATTCGAACCTGTGTCGTCAAACGCTCTTCGCTATTAGAACCACGACGCTCATCGACTGAGCCACCATCTTCAACCCTCAAAAGGGTTGATTCAAGAAGCTTTTTGAATAATGAAGTGTAGTTCTTTTTTATTCAGTGAGAGGCTAGCGTTTTTAGTAGGAGAGGCCCGGGCTTTTGTTCATAATACGATAAAATCACATGATACGTAATATATAATGGATGTAGTTCATAGCCTAAGGAAAGAAAAACTGGTATCAGAACCTTGTAATTAACTATTTAGAATAGATTACGTGAACCATTTAAAAGCTTAAGAATGAAAATGGGATTTTTAGAAACGGAGAAAATAGCGAAAAGCGCTTGACGACACAGGTTCGAATCCGACTTGTTTTCACTTTCATATAGTAGTTAAAATAGTTATTCTATTTTCTTAGTTTTTAAAAATCCCATTTTCTTTTTACATTATGATTAGCCTGCAAATCGTTACTCGCAGTCATTCCTTCAACCCCCTTTTTTTCTTTTCATTCTTCATGATTTGATTACTCAGGATATGTTGAGATGATTGGAATGAGATTGCATATATCTTCGACGAAAGACGTAAATTATTATTTATTTTTTTATTGATTGTCAGATCATGTATGCCCTCTAGGGTCAATGCATGCATACGATGCTATTTCACTAAAATATATTGTGATTATTATGCTCTTAATGGACCTAATTGCACCTTATTATTTTCATCTATTATCTTGTGATTACTTTTTCTTCAATTTTACCGTGCGCATTTATTCGTCCTCAATGATCTCTGGTTTCATGTCATGAATTCTCGTATTATAAATTTATCTTTTATGATTCTTAATGTATTTTTTAATCTTATTTTCTATCTTCAAAAGCTGTTATGCTACATGTGTGGAAATCATATACACTTACGAGCAAAATGAAAGAGCAATTTTTCTTTATTAAAATATTTTCCAAAATATAATGAGTAGGTAGATGAAATTTCCATGGTGCATAAAGGCATGCATTTAATATATTTTATAAAGATTTCATATGATATAATTATATATTCAAGTAATTATACTAAATAAACTAACAAAATATAATATTGAAATGTGCAAAATAAGAGAAGGATCATTCGAAGAATTCCTTAGCAAGCAAATACACTAGAAACAAAGCAAGATTTGACAACGATGGAACTTAAAATATTTAATACCAGGCAATGGCTTCGCCACTACCCCCTATGGGGAAACTTGCGCTTCGCTACTAAGATTAAAATTTAAAATCTAAAAAAAAGCAGCCATGGTTAAATTTGTATAAAATTTTATGAACTTCGCCAATTATAATAATTTTAAAAAGAAACTAAACTAAATTTCTTCCCTTTCAAAAAATCACGTTGCTAAAATGTAGAGTTATAAAGATATAGAAGAAGATATATAAAAATAAATTTCCTTAACTTCACCATTTGTAATTCTTTGGGTTAAAAAACGTTCACAAAATTTCGATACTTATATTTATTTCTGAACTTCACCATTTTGTTTCTTTGATATTATAAAAGAATGATTAGAAATAACTTTGATAAAAAAACATAAGTCATAACCAAACTAAGATGAAATACCCAAATACCTCCCAAAGTCCGCTTCTTAAATTATATAGTTAGTGATGATGATAAGGTGTTGAGACCTTTGTTTTATATTACTTCAGCGCAACGACCACCACAGGACCTCACCAGTTTCTTGGGAAATTTCTGGTTTTATTTATTTTCATTCTTGATCAATTTTCGTCCATTAACCTGGCACAACTGAAAGCTGCTGGTCTCGAACTTTGTCTCCAATGATCTTCCAGACGTTCTCAATTGGGTTCAAGTCCGGGCTCTGAACAAGTCACTTTATTACTTCAATAACCTTTTGTTCAAAATAGTAATTTTACTCGTCATGCAGTATGGCAAGGCACGTTGTCCTGCATAAATACTACTGGCTGGTTCAGGGATGCTGGGAGTGAAGGTATAATATGTTGTTGTATGAGGTTTAGGTACACATTCGCATTTAGTCTTCCGATTATTTGCATAACGGATCAACTCCTTCAGAAGAAAACAACCCCCATGCTATGAGGCTACCTCCTCCATGCTTAGCAACTTTTTAACACATTTAGGATTGTCTCTCACCTGCTGTTTGTCTAACAAAGCGTCTGCCATCCGATCCAACTAGATTAAATTTTATTTCGTCGCTTAAATGAAATCTCTCCCAATTTTCATCCCTCCAAACAATATAAGCTTCATCATATTCGAGTCTTGCCTTCTAGTTCTTCTTACTGATTATTGGTTTGGTTGTTAGAGAACGAGCTTTTAAACCAGATTCTTTGGGGCGATGGGAAACTGTGAAACGGCTCACTTTTCTGTCACTATTGGTATTCATTTTTTTGAGAAATTCCTGCTGCAGTCTGGAAGAGATCCTATATAGAGATGTGCCAAATAGCTTTGTTTTCTAGGAAGGTGGTTATGCGGAGTCGATCGACTTTTGCAGCTGATTCATAAGTTTCGTTTTCATTGTATATCTTCAGAACTCACGAAATCACACTATTGAACCTTCCTATATGTCTCGAAATCGCAGAAAGAGTTCTCCCCGAAGTCTTCAAGCGAATAATTCACTGACGGAGCTCAAGAGTTACTCTTACGTGTGTTGTCATATCTGCAGAGTGATTACGACAACAGAGCTGTTGCATAGTTCTTACCTATTGAGCAAAGTGTTGCCAGATGATTTCAAGAAACTTCTAGAATGTTCCTAAAAAATCGTTCTCTTATTTTGCACGTGTAAATATTTCCCTTTGTTAGTTTATTTAGTATAATTTCTTATATTTACAATTGTATCATATGAAATCTTCATAATATATATATATATATATGTGTGATTAAAAGAATACAAAGTAGCATGTGTTTCAATTATGCAAAATACCCAACAAACAAGAAAAAGATGAGGCAGATTACGAGTGCTTTCATTTTTTTTAGAAAACTTCTTTAAGGGTGAAGAGTGAGACATAATAAAGCAACTTAAATTAAAAAAAAAACAAAAACAAAAACATGTTCCTCTTCTTTGCTATCTTATTTTGGGACCTATGTAGGAAGTTCTAACTCCAAAGGATACAACCCGGGATTCTTGTTGAAGAGGGATGAGTGTCAATACTTACACATTCTAAAATGTAATTGTTTCATTTAATCGTGGATTTGCCACTATTCCAATTAATTGAATGATTACAGTCAAAAATCCACATAAATATGGTAAATTATTCACCACAGTGAACAAGCCGCCTTATTTATATACATATATTCGAGCTACAGAGAACGCAAGTAAGATGAAGGAATTTTATTCCAATCTTTCGGACCTATGTTAAGGACCCTTTTCAGAGGTGTTGCAACGAGGAATAAATTCCATTCAGCTCAGTTATGCTCATTTAGCTGAAATATATCTTAAGCTGCAAGACTTACAAGTTCCTAAGTATAATTTTCACTCAGACTGTGAAGCTGGATCGAGATAATTCTATTATTATTGAACTGTAAATAAATATTGAGGGGGTGTAACTTGAGAAAAATAATTTAATATCGACAGCAAAGCGAAATAGGCTGAATTTCTCCCATCATTAAAGTTTCAGTTTGGTTATAGTACAATGATGAAATTCTCTTCGAACACCGGTGGCTTAGTGGGGTCAAAATTGCCTCTCTTTATCTCGCTTCTGACCGAGTTTTCCCAAATTGACGATGTTGCTTGAAGGAGAGTATGCTACTGAAGCTCTTACCAACTTCTCGATTATTTATTGGTCCTAATATAAAATTGGTTTTAACCGAATGTAAAGTTTCTTTCTAACCTACGATTGCCAAATTGACTCATTTCGCATTCATTACCTCCTGGCATGAATGGTTGAGCGGCTGGTGAACTCTAGAATTTTGTCGCTTTTGTTGGATATGATTTTTATGGTTTTTTCCTAGGCGATAAGAGCCTGAATGCCATGTACGTAATTTTTTTTTTACTTTCCCTGTCTTTCATCTTTATGTACATGTAGGAGATTTCGTCGCCGTCGTTGCAGATCTTACTAGTTTTTTTTCTTTTCGTGCCATTCTTATTACTGATTAAATCAAACGCTATTTACATTTTATTGCTGCAACGCTTGTTTTTCAAGTACTTTTCATATATAGCATGCCCTTTATTGCATGCAAGATTGCATATTTCTTTACTTGTGAAATTGTGCGAGAGTAAAACTGAGTGATTGTAGCGCATGGACCCTGTTACGATAGAAATGAGGAGGAGAGAGATGTTGTGAAATGGCTTGAGACGGGTGTTTGATGGAATTGGGAGAGAACATCCGTTGGTAGTTGGAAGAGAAATAAGTGTTAAGATGAGCACTGAAATAATTGAAATTCTGGTATACTTGGGGAGATCCAAAATGGAAAGAGGTGGTAGGGTTATGCACTGAAAGGAAGTTGCGCAGCAAACACGTTCTTTTAGCACAAGGATGTTCATAAATACACATAAGTTGGGTAAAGAAGAGAGGAAGAATGTAAAAGTATGTTTAATTTTCCCCTGTGGGAAATAATATACTGCAGGATGTATTTGATGTGTAAGCTGTGAGAAGTATGAGTATCAAAATATCTAATAAATGATTATGCTGTGTAATGTTAAATTAGTTTATGCGTGGCTTAACAGATGTGAGGAAGGGGGTAAAGTAAGAAGAATCGAAAGTGAAGTCTGTCAAGTCAGAGAGAGATGGCTGGAAGGTGTGGGATAATGTTTAAGCGCAGTTAAGAAGACTATAAGAATTCTATTAGAGTGTGATGTACGAAGTGGGAGTAAAGCAAGTGAGTAATATCGCCCAGGCTGTTTAACATATTTCCTGATGGATTACTGAGAGAATAACGAAAGGGAATGAGAGAAAAGGGCGTGATATTAACGGGCAATGGTAAGGTATAGGTTCTACTTATGCCGATTTCGAAGTGTGAGTGACTGAGATTGAGTTATTGGGAAAAGTTGATCGAAAGGGGAGTAAATGTAAATGCAGAAAAGAGTGAAATAATGGAGTTTGGAGTAAGGATGGGTTGATGGTATAACTTAGACTCTGTTGCTACCCCTAAATCAGCGAAATACTGTAAGTATCGTGAATGATAGACAGTGTTAGTGAATAAATGTGCCATGGGGGTATGCTGCATGAAAGTATGCTGGTGCCAACTTTGATACAAGGGAGCGAGGCTATGATATGGAAGGAGAGGGAACGATCTAGAATGGGAGCAGTGCAAGTTGACAACTTGAGAGGGATGTTTGGTATTCGAAAGGTTGATAGTGAGGAATGACTGGGATAGAGATGTTTTAGGGGTGAAGTAGAGTGTGATTGAGGTTTCGACTGAAAGTGTTGAGAGATGGTATGGGCATGTAAAAAGAATGGATGGAAATAAAATTGTGAAGAGGCTATAAGAAAGCGAGTATCAGAGTGTGAAAAGTATGGAAGACTGGGTGAAACGAGGTGCAAGGGGACGGTATTGTGTAGTATAGGTGTGCACGGAGGAATTTTGTCAGGAAGCATGATTGGAACCTTCTCTTTAAGATAAACCATGATTGGACGAAAGACTACATCACATAGTACCCCATCGCTTTGCGGGGTGGGGTGTGTGAATTTGGTGTTCGTCTTTGAGTCTATTTTTGCTCGGTAGAGATTAGAGTTTAACGCGGGATTTGTACACGGCTCCTTACAGTCGATGGCTGCCTCCGCAAAGTTGACTCGAAGCGGGAATAACCAACCTTGGTGTGGTTAAGATAAGGCTCTTGATTTAGTAAAAACTTTTTTTTAAATTTTTCACTTAAATTCATCATAAAGTCCTAAGAATCTCGAACACCCTTTTTAAAGTCGCGTTATATTTTCATGCTGTTGTTATCTTCTTTTATTACGTGTTTTTTGAAAACATGATTCGTTTAATTTTTTTTTTTTAATTTTTGAGGACTAATTCTGACATAATTACCCCAGATATTTGTTTTCTTTCTTATAGTTAATTTTCTTACTTGGAAAACAGTCGGAGGACAACGCAGATGATGATGAACATCAGTGCCAATGACACAAGCATACCAATCAGTGTAGGGTCCACGCTTTCGCTCGGCGATTTTCCGGTCGCTGAAAATGGAAACAGATAAAAAGGATCTCAAATTTTATAATCCTTTGCATTCCTTCCTTTATATTCACCAACAAACTTATTTTACTCGTTGATAAAAGATTTCAGTCCCATAATTTCTGTTCTAAAGAGATGGCTTATTTAATTCATCGAAGAGTATATCTTCTTTTAAATAGCTCCACCAAGACAACACAAATTAGATAATACGAACTGACGCATTTGACTTGTTTTACTCCAATCGCCTCGAAGGATTGCATCCTATAACCGGAGAGACAGACGCATCGCCTCTCCTTCACACTACATTGTGAGTTATCTTCGATTGCCAAGCACTGTTGATCATACTGACATGTCGCGTTGAGCTCCACCTCTGTGAACAAGAAAGAAGATACGGGTTTGCTGAGGACTTCAAGATGATTAGCAAAGTGTAATTGATGGGGAGAGGAAATTACAGAATTAGGGGCAGGTCTTACAAGCTACTCAAAGTGGTTCAAGAAATGAAAAGAATGGTGGAGAGATTATGTAAAGTAGACAGAAAGAGGGTTATGAATTATATATCAGTTATACATAATGCTACTCTTTATAGTAGTTTTATATGTTAACTATCAACTGTAGTCTTAAACATATGGAATGAAGTGCTTTCAACAATTGCGAGGGAAAATTATTCTATATCTAAGTTAATTTCCTACGGAGTTAAAGTTTGCACTTATCACATGCAGTGTTAAACAATTTTTTAATAGGCTTGAAACCGTGTTTTCTAGTGACCGCTTAGTTATCTAACTCAACTAGAAGTTAATACTTTATATTCGCGAAACCGATTAAGTATTTTAAAAACTTTGGTGAAATGAGCGCAGAAACAACGAATTTTCAGTGTGAACGTGAATTAAGATCTCTCAATCTTCATTCATATCAATTTATTTCTAAGATCAGGGATTAATTCTAATGTTCTACGTTGACCGCGTCTTAAGGTCAAGATATCTTTTCGCAGACGACGAGACTGAAATTAAACCCTATATTCCAAGAGGGGGCGGGCAAGTGCTTTATATAATGGAGGAGTAATATCTTTCGATTTAACTACAAAGCTCCTGGTTATGTAACCCAGAAGTTTATTCGCTTTTTGTAATGAAACAACACATTGTAATGAACCATTTTATGTGACTCGAAATTGATACACTTAAATCGTTTTTTAACCTAACCTTGTTTAGATATTTCCCACCCATGTTGTACACCTTTCCTGTTATAATTTTAACTTTGAAAATATTTGGTTAGGGACTGATTTAAACTCTCGTATGAAATCCAAAATGTTTGAGTAAAAATCACAAAGCATTAAAAGAAATCATTTAATAATTGCCCTCAATAGGCAATAACTTTAATAAAAGAAAACGAAAAAAAGATGTTTATGAATGTGCAGCAATGTTCAATTTAACTCATGCCTAGTAAAACCAATCCTTCCCTCGCCCCCAAATTGTAGCTAGTAGCTTTGCAGTTGATCACTGTTTTTTTTATAAATTGATTGTGCTGTTTGATCCTCATGAAATCGTAGTGGTAAATGCAGCTTTCATCTCCTGTTCAAATCTCTGCATAAAATCATCTTTAACTTTCACAAAATTCAAAAGGTCGCCCGAAAGGTTAACCTCTTTTCTATATGTTCATAGCAACGCTTTATGCACACATCGAGCAGAAGAAGGTTTACTAAGTTTGAATTTAGCGAGCCACGATAGATGACCTTCTATTTGGCTATTTCTTTTGAATTCGACGGTCTGTTTCGAATAGCGACCGAAAAGCAATTCTAAACGACAAATTGCTTAGATATAACACCTCTATAAACAGTCCTAAACGACAGATTGCCAAGATGTGACATATATATAAACATTCCTAAACGACTGATTACTTAGATGCACATCTCCATAAACAGTCCCAAATTACAGATTACTTAACAGTGAAATCTCCATAAGCAATCTTAAGCTACAGATTACTTAGATGCAACATCTCCATAAACAGTCCTAAACGACATATTATTTAAACGCCTCATCTCCATAAACAGTCCTAAACGACAGATTACTTATATGCAGCATCTCCATAAACAGTCCTAAACCAAAGTTTACTTATTTGCAACATCTTCATAAACAATCCTAAATGACAGTTACATATATGCAACATATCCATAAACAGTCCTAAACGAAAGATTGCTTAGATGCAACATCTCCATAAACAGTCCTAAGCAACAGATTACTTATATGCAACATCTTCATAATCACTCCTAAACGACAGATTACTTAAGATGCAACATTTCCATAAACAGTCCTAAACGACAGATTACCAAGATGTAACATCTCTATCAACAGTCCTAAAAGACAGATTACTTAGATGCAACACCCCCATACCCTTCGCACCAAATATAGGCTGTGGTTTCCATTGAAGTTTTGTTAAATATTTAATGTCAACTCGAATTTAAATATTTCCATTGCGGTGACAAATCGGTCTTTGTTACTCCTTTTGAAAGTGACGTCACCGTTGCGGTAGGAAGGTCCTAATTCATTTCCAAGAGAAAAGCTCTTTTTAAATTTTATTTTGAAAAATTATACTATGAAATTTATCCGGAGACGTTTTGGATTCCCCTTTTGCATCTCATCAGCCGATATCTTCCCACAAAGTTTTCACCAAATCTTAATTCTAGAGTCTTATGTGGCTCTCTTTCTCTCTAAAGAGCTCCACTTTCTCCACTTTTCTACCCCTGATATTATGCGGAAAAATACGTTCGTTTACCTCGTAATCTTCGATGTGTAGGAAGGAAAATGGCCCTTTGAAAAAACAAAAAGCCTCTGAGTGGCGGTGAGATTCTAACCATTGAGTCCACGTCGCTGAGATTAGTGGATAGGAGGTTTAAATCGCTTGCGCATCCAGTTTCGTGAGAGTGGAGGGTAAGAATTGTTGCGATTTCGTTTCTTTCATTGTCTTTTCGAGGATTGCATAGAATAACTTGAGGTTGCGTAGGATGAGGCTAACTACTCGTATATATGAAATACTAAATTATCAAGTACTCCCTCTGTTTTTCTTATAGTACTGTTGATTTTTTTTGTTCTCCGACATTTTTCCTTGTTTATTTGTTTAACATTACCTTAATATTTTCCTTTACGTGGGCACTTTTCCTGATTACTCTAATAAAAATTATAAGCTGTAATATATTGAGTGAACGTATCTGAACTGTTTGTTTATGTGTTCGTTATTTAGTAAATTAACACGATTTTTAGGTGGTAATTGGTAGTACAAAATTGCTAAGGTAGTGATAATAGATAAATATATTATAATACTATTATAATTACAGTATTGGATAGTTTTTGCACCTTAATATTAGATATTATTGTAGGTTCTTGTATGGATTGATTAATTATATCATCCATAATTGTTGTATTTATTATTGGCAACTGATTTAGATGTTATATGTCGAGAGTAAATTCAAAGTGCGAGTCCACCGGTTGTTAATTATTATATTTTAGTTGTTGTAATACCAACGAACGCCAGACACAGCCTATATTTTTTAGTATAATAATAAGTATTTTGTATCCTACTCTCTATTTCCCTTCCTATGCCATCTACTTAATTGAATTAAACCGCTGACAGTAAGTAGTCTTCATAATTGAAAGTAAGTCTTACCACATCTTCTTTTTGTGTCGTTATAATTTTTGTGTGTATCCATCTTAATCTATCTTTTATATGAGTCGGTCTCAAGTGAATGGCCGCCCCACGATAAAAAAATCGGTCGCTTCCACCCAAATCTGAAGAAGCCTTGGTGGAAGACAATCTTGCTCTTCTCATCCTTTCGGAACATTTTAATAGACTCCGTCTTTAGTTCAGGTAAGACATTTTTTTTCCTTCTTGTTTACAAAACATAAATTAATGAATTTCTTATTTCAATTGACTAATAAGATTTCATATTTTTTATTCATATAATTTCTTTCATAGTGCAATTAAGATTTTAAGATCGATGCAGATGGAAGTTTCTTTCGCCTCACTCTTGTGAAATTCTGCAGTGGTCGAATTCGTTGAAACAAATCAAACTAATGGCTTAAATCAAGAAATCACTTTCTTCACTAGTAGCCACACTGCCCACGACTGGCACTAAAGGACCTTCGAGGATAGAAGAAATGCCTGTGCCTGATTCCTCTGTAATGGAAACGACGTTGACGTCCTTAACATCTCCCCAATTCTTTATCCCTTCAGCATCTCGAAGTGGAGTACTCTATGCCTCCTGTTATACTTGTTCCTCAGAGTAGGTGCACGTCCAACGGCCCCACTGAAAATAGGGAAGGCCCCGCTCACTGGGTTGACTTGAACTCATTAACGTGGCCTGGGGAAGCTGGTGCTCTTCCTCCTGGTCTCTCTCAGCACCCCAGTTTTTTACAACTATCCCCTTAACTCGCCTTCTACCCGCATGGAGTTGGATGGTGTAGCCGGGGCTACCACTTTTGCTACAACTAAAACCAAAAGGACCAGCACGGCTTTCTGGTCCGAGTGCCTGTAGTTACGGGAGTTACCCTGTGTATACTATTACACGCAGTATCCGGAGCCACTACACGTCCTCATGATCAGAGTGAAAATCGGGAAGTCCCCGGTACTGGGTTGTTAACCCGCAAGAAGTTGAGTGGTGTAGCTCGGGGCGAAGCCCCTTTTCTACAACTGAAACTTGAAGGAGAAACACGACCTCCCGTTACCAGTACGCTGCAGGGAGCTGGTACCCTGTGAAGACTATTGCACTTTCTCAAGGGCCCAACAAGAATACGGTGAGACATAAGACTCACTGTCTCCCCACCCCTCCCCCCTCCCTCAAGCGTGGACAGATAAACTTTCTCAACCCTCTTAGAGGGTTAAGAGGAGGCCTCGTCCCCTGACCCTAGCCAATACACCTCGGCATGACCGCTTCCCCATTTTCCCATTGAGGGACGGTATGCCGGCCCCAGTGACGTTTTTGACAGGTCCTAGACCCCTCGAGTCCTCGATCGGGTAGCTCGACCGGGGATCTTCCTGCACGTTACCTGCCCCGGTACCATTTATTTGGCTTTTTTTGGTGTTCCTTCTGTTTCTTTTTCTCCTGTGTTTGTTTATTGTTTGTTTTTATTTCGTTTAGTGTTTTCTTTTACATATTTTATTAATAGGCTGAATTGATTGTGGCGACTTAAGGTCATGATGGTAGTCGCAAGAAAGACCCTTAAAAAAAATCTCCCTTCATTCTTACCGACCTTAGGAAGGACCCCAACAAGACGAGAGAGCTTCGGCTATCAATTCAACAGCTGGCGGCGATAGACACACTTAGGTTCTCCTAAAAGATAATTCCTTTCTAAGGGAAGGAGTTCTCTTGGCCCAATGAATGGACCCCTACACATTGGGTAGAAGGGGTCGATTTCCGGCGAGAGCGGACACAATCCACCCAATCACGCTAGGGCGCCGAGTCTGGAGCAAGCTGACACGCAATTAAATCCACACACTCTTCATACAAATAGCCAATTACAACAGCGCTCTCTATTTTAGTTATTTCTGCCGCACACACGCCACACATCCCTTTTGCGTTTACCTAACTAGCCTGGGCTTTCAATCCAGATTACCAGATGAGCCAGAAGGTTCCAAACTCTTACTGGTTAATTGCAAAACATAGGATTACCATTATTTATGCTCTTAAACCTCCCCGATGGCCACACCCTGGTGCCCTCAGGCTCTTCTCGGATTGTCATTCTAATCTTTATGTTGATTACATTGTCCTGTGTCGGGGCCCCCACCATTGGAACGAGATAGTTAGCATAAATAATTTAGTGCCTATGGACTATCTTGAAGAGTGGTATGGTCGATGACCAGAAATGAAGATAAGTTAGGCCAAGCAAAGGAAAAACAATTGAAAGGTTGGCCTCTCGAGGGTGACTCTGGATAAAGTGGTACTCGATATTCGTTATCTCCTTCCAAAAAAACACTCCACTACTTTATGCCAGATGTCGATAATTTGTATGCGGTACCAGTTACTCATCAAAAAGGTAAGATCAAAAAGGAATTTGTATGCGGTGCCAGTTACTCATCAAAAAGGTAAGATCAAAAAGGAATTTGTATGCAGTACCAGTTACTCATCAATAAGGTAAGATCAAAGAGGAATTTGTATGCGGTACCAGTTACTCATCAAAAAGGTAGGATCAAAAAGAAATTTGTATGCGGTGCCAGTTACTCATCAAAAAGGTAAGATCAAAAAGGAATTTGTATGCTGTACCAGTTACTCATCAAAAAGGTAAGATCAAAAAGGAATTTGTATGCGGTGCCACTTACTCATCAAAAAGGTAAGATCAAAAAGGAATTTGTATGCAGTACCAGTTCCTCATCAATAAGGTAAGATCTAAAAGGAATTTGTATGCGGTGCCAGTTACTCATCAATAAGGTAAGATCAAAGAGGAATATTTATGCGGTGCCAGTTACTCATCAATAAGGTAAGATCAAAAAGGAATTTGTATGCGGTGCCAGTTACTCATCAAAAAGGTAAGATCAAAAAGGAATTTGTATGCGGTACCAGTTACTCATCAATAAGGTAAGATACAAAAAGGAATTTGTATGCGGTACCAGTTACTCATCAAAAAGGTAAGATCAAAGAGGAATTTGTATGCGGTATTAGTTACTCATCGAAAAGGAAAGATCAAAATAATAAACGTCAAGGGTACTTTTACTATGATTAATGTATCAACTATATTTTATAGCCAGAGGAGGCAAGTGTGGTTGAACGAGATAGACTCATATTTAATTTTAAGCGCAATTAAAACATTGTTACGATATTTTAAAGATTAATAGTTTCTATTTTTTATGTTTTTAAACTATTTTCTCACCACTAGCGAAATCCTAATAGAAACTAAGAAACTGAGAAATCAATATGATTGGAGCCTGTTGATCTCTTGCAGCTTTCATCAACCTCTACAGACATTGAAACAATTTATTTGTATTATTTTTTATGGGTTTAGCTTTAAGGCTTCTTTTTCAACCATTTTTTTTTATGTCAGGATGATTTAAACTTTAGACCTGATCCCTTTTTTTCCCCATTTAAACTTAACTTCTGGAAAGAGGCGATATTACGAGGCTGTTCATACCATAGAGTTTGTCCCTTAGAATATAATTTGATGACTATCACTATTCACACGCCCACAGATAGTAACCCTTTGCGTTGGAATAATACCACACGAGCGTGTTGCTCTTTTCAATAATTGGCAAGTTGAAGACTGATCATTAACTGACACAATTTACCAAAGGCCAAAATATCCTGTCACCGCAACGTTCTTTTTCTATCCAAGATGTTTTGTTTTGGCAATTTTACACAAACAGAAATGTTAGATGGATTTTAGCTTCTGTTGGGCCTCGCTCTCACGACTCTAAATAACACTCCTCATTACTCACATAATTAACAGAGGAGAATTTTTATTTGGGGGGCTTTTGGGGGTGGGGGGAGAATCTTCGTGCTATAAACTAGGCAGTGGAGAGGCCAAGCATGGATCTCTCTTTAGGAAAAAACTGTTTTTGAAAATGGCCTATTACTTTAAGCTCTCTTTTCCTATGCTTTACAAATTTTAAGTAACGATTATATTACCTCATACAATTTTCCACAATCATATGTTATGTGGTTTTATCAAAGAAAATAAAAATTCAAGGAAAATGTGAAATAACGAGAAACACATTTACCACGACCGCAGGTAACGAGTAAGGAATTTTACCTAATGATAATTCTTTTTTTTGCGTAATATTAATATAATCTGATCTACTTTTCGAGGTATTCATTTTATATCTGTTCTATGGAATGACCCTAATATTTGTCCTAGTGCCCTTTTATATTTCATAGACTCGCTTTCCTAAAAGAAAAATGACCTCATTCTAATAACAAAGTGGCCATATCGAGAAGCGAGGCCTTTGGTCCATTAGAAAGAGTTTATAGATTTATTTTTCCATCTCTTTGTGTGTGCGTGAAAGTGTTCCTTTAAATATGTTATTCAGAATATTTTTGTAAAGTTTTTTGTCAGAAAAAACAAAGGTGAGAGACATGAAATAATAATCACAACCACTTCGGGAAAATCATTTTTTCAATAGTTAACCTGTAAATTTAAAGCTAAGAAATCGTTACAGTAAGTCTATATGTATTTCTAACAAGAATATGTACAAAAACATAATAAAATTATATAAATAAACTCGTCCTTTTCTCAAATACATATATACCCCTAAATGAGTCAATCTACTTTTAAACTCACTCCTTCCATCTGTTTGCTATTTGCTATCGCAGAGGAGAAAGCGCGAAGGCCTTAAAACTAAACTCGGCAGCGATGCTTTGTACAAGTCGGTAGCTCGTGTGGGTATCGGTGACACGAATGGGCGTCACCAGGCAAAACTAAAACACTGGAGTGCCTAAGATCAATACAGGGCCATTTCGTGTTACCGTGGCCCTGCAGTAGGCACTACGCTGACACTGGATGAGGCAAGGAAAACCTGACATCCATTTTTATAGATACTGGTTTCATTTGGAACATGTAGAATATAATCGTACAGGTTCCCAATTTGGAAAACAGGTTTAAATATCTCTTCAAAATATAGAAAAGTTAACTATAAAAAGGAGGTGGAAACCAAGCAACCACTTAACCCTTTGAGATCCTAAATGCGAGCTAGCACGCGACCTGGGTGGGAATGGTGGCTGCGCTCCCCGGCCTTTCTCTGTCTCCTTTCGTCACTTTTGTTTTGGCTTGAGTATCACCACACTATCTCCTGAGTATCACTTGTCTCCTGAGTATCACTGGTGTCTCTTTAGTAACTTGTGAGTGCATACACATTTAATTGTTGAATGTACTTTTTGACGCCCGGTTCCATCTTTTTTTTTCCTTTGAATTTCATCGGTTGCCTCTACATTGGCTCTAGTCAGGGTAGACCCCACAAGGGAGTGTCCGTGCCATCCCGGCTTCATTGCTACCATTAGTCTCAGACTAGATTGAGATTACCTGGGATTCGTTCTTTCTAGATATTTCCATTTTACTCCTTTTCACTACTTTCCTTTACAAGATTCTTCTCAACTCTCTATTGGCCTGCGGCTAATTTTACGAGCCATTCGGCGACCACCTTTCATTCTATTCGTTATTGGTCAGGGCTACGTGGAGCGGAAGCAGCTTTTCCCCTTGTCTCTCGGCTTGGGGGTCGGGGGTGACAGGGGAGATGAACACTATTTCTACCAAAGGCGCGTTCAAAAAGTACAGACAAGAATTAAATGTGTCTGTGCTCATAAAATATTCAGAAAACACTCGGATAATACTCATACTCAGCCTTGCTCCAAGTAACATTTAGCTATCCGTGAGAGGAGTTCCTTGTAAAGAGTGCCACTAAAGCTTTTTCAAGATAGAATCAGAGGAAAATATCCTTTAGGGAATTTGCCGTGGATTAAGGGCTAACTTGAAGCAGTTGCGAATGCGTTCCTCCTCCCGTTATTCTTTAACTGTCTGCTATCAGGATACTATGGTGGCTGTATCTTTTTGGCCCAGCCTGCTTGGGCACAAGACATTTCTTGACGTCCCATTCTCGGGATGGGACAGGTCAGGTGGGTGCGCAAATTATAAACGTTGTGATGGGCGCAATTTGTCAATTTGTAGACGTTGTGATGTCTCAATTCTTCATCTGGCTTTCCAAACCTCCTTCCACGAGGTATCATCCAGCTCACCTGGATAGGAAGCATTCTATTTTCTATATCTATAGTTCCAAGTTAGCCACTTCGATAAGACCGAGTTCCTTTTTATCGTATGACGGTCGACATCTTTTCTTAAGTGACCATGATCAATCTCGGGAGCTGGACCCTTAGGCAACTGGTCGAAGATTTGGAGCATAGCGTCTTTAATTTAAAAGAATTCACCCACCACTGTTTGGTAACCGTTTCATCTTCTTGACTAAATCTATCCTTGTGCTTTCCGGAAGCACACCAGGATTTTAGGTGGCAGGCGGCCAACGACCTTCATGGCACGATCATTTTCCAATTCAAATAACCTTTGTCGGGCCGCTGCCTTTCGCGAAGCCACTTCGGCGGTGCGTTGCTCGAACACGGTGGCCTACATTCAAAGAAACGACTGACTTCTCTATTCCAATCGAGAAATTTAGGTCTTTTGATGAAGCCGCTGATTTATTCTACGGTATCCTCATCACAGCAAGCCTGACTTCTATTGCTAAAATGCTAGAACGCCTCGGCGCTCTGTACATCATTTGCTTTCTTGTTGGCCAGCCCAGTGTTGGGCATCCCTCAGAGAAAAGCGATATGCCTATAAACCGTCCGACGATTTCACCATGTGTAAATTTGATTTGACGAGGGACAGATTCCGTTTCTTTTCAAAGAATTCTTGCCTGCCTTCCTAGCATTGCTAGGTGTTATGTTTTAATGGGAGGATCCCTCTCGTAGATGTGTGGAAGCAAGTTAAAATTATTCACGATAGGTTCTCACAGGCGCCACTTCCCGTTCTCAAAGAAGGCATCACTATCTCAGACCACACTTCAGTGGTAGAATTTTTCACGAGCGTTTAATTTACATTGTCCAGCTGGAATGATGCTCTATCAGCATTCCAAGCGCGAGGCTTTAGTTTTGAAGTCCGTCGAGTGGACTTTACTTACAGAATCGAGGAACCATTTAATTACCCGTTTTTATTGTATAGGTTGCGTTCCGCTACCAATTATAATGCGGATACCGATCCTGGTCCGGATGCAATACAAACGATGCTTCATCTTGGACGCTTTTATTCTCAGACTTATGATTTCTTGTACCCGTACCATGGACATCCAAAGCTCTTTGGCGTTCAACACGTTGGGATACAAAGAAATGCCCTCGGCAAAAGGGGCGAATTTAAACAAAGACCGAATTTTATTTCCATTCGGAAGAACATATTTAAGTACAGACATGAAGAATCTTTCTCAAAGACGTGGTTAATTCCATAGTTAATTTTAAGGCTTGGGACAAAAAATATTGTAGGAACTAATTGTTTACTTTAGGTAGATAATCTGGTTGTGGGAAATATTTATTGAGATAAGCAATACAAGCTGGTTTGTATGGTAGTCAATGAATTTCAGAGAAAAAACATTATCACTGAAAAGCTGCTTAATTTTGAGCGCAATTAAAACATTGTTACGATATGTTAAGGATTCATAGTTACTATTTTTTCTGTGGTAAACTATTTTCTTGCAAGGGGAAATATGAAAAACAGACAGACGAGGCTATATGGAAAAGGAAGGGAATCCCATTAAGCTAAATTAAAAAGAAAGCTGGAAAATGTTTCTACCTATTTTCGAGTAGGTGGGTTTGCGATAAACAGAGGTTAGGAAGGACTAATGCAAACTGGTGAGTTTTATATCTAAATAGGGGAAGGAAGCGTTTTTTTCGCGTTCCCTTGTGTATTTCTATTTAGGTGTCGGTCATTAAGAAAATGAAGTCATTCAGAAGAATGGATGGGATGTTGAAATAAGAGGTTATAATGGTCAGATGCTGGAGCACATAAATATATTAGTAAAGGTAGTTCCGACTGGTAATTCCATTACTACCCGCTTTTATAGTCCATTGTCAATGTGGCTCCTACAGCAATAGTTAACCACATTCACACTGCATCAGGTATATTTGAGGGACGCTTCTCAACCACGCCAAGTAAGTGGTTGTATCAAATATATGATTCTAACGGCACAAAAAAAAATGTTTGAAATGGCTATTTCATCCTTTACTTTTGCAAGTTATATGTTAATATTGCCAGTGAAACCGCATTTTGCGCAGCGATGCCGTGTGAAGGTGACTAATTACTTCCCTAATTACCAGGTACCATCGCTGAGTACATTGCAATTTTACTGACACAAGAAAATGCGAATTAGTAGAGACGGAAAGCTCAAGGAAGAATCGAAACTAGTCACGAAGAAAATCTGAACTTCAGTACTAAGACCACCAAAGACCTTAGGATCCCCTCAAGAGTAGCCCTAAAAACAAAAGTTTAAGCTTAGCTGGCAAACTCTTACAGTTACTACCAGATTAACCATCCTACTAATTTCGTGGACGGGAAGATGATGTCAACTCAAACAATGTAACTTAAGAATCATAACGAAACAGCTAACTCATAATCATTTAATTAAACCAGAATAGGCAAATTGCCTCAACTAATCTATCTAGTATAGCAAACAACTTATAAATATTAAATAAAATCAGCAAACTCAAATAACCTGATCTACCCTTCGTCATACGTCAAACAGCTTAAAATCATCTAATAAAACTAGTAAATAGAAACAAATACACCTAACTTCCGTTATACTTCGAACAGCTCACAACCTTCAAATAAAATTAACATACCAAAGCAACCTGACTTAATCTTTATCGCGCGTCAAATAACTTACAACCATCAAATACAATCATCATCTCCCTAAACAACCTAACTTAGGAAACATCGAGTTTCCTCAGAATCTAGGTTGCCAAGGACACCTTCGAAGATTTCGCCAAAAGTACCCTCCTTGTATGGACCGTAAGGTCTTCTAGGGTACTTATTTTCCTTGTAGTTCCTTGTAGCACCTCAGTGCACCTTCGATAGAACTTCAATTAAACGCGAGCAACGACGAGTATCCTGCTTGTTTAATTGTATAATCGAAATAGAAGGCATAATTTGGTGAATAATTAAATAAAATAGAAAAGCAACAAAACAAACAACAGACAGTGACCATGAAAATTGATACGCTTGTTTATACATTGTTTAGTTCTTCGCGTTCTCACCAATGCTAATTTGTTCGAAACTTGCCGTTGGTCATTGATATATTGGACGAAGAAGTAGAATGGTTCTACTTGCACAGAAAACTTTCTATTAAGTTCTTCTAATCTGTCCTTGTTTGTCTCGGTTGTTTAAAAACAATTTTTGTCATGGTTTGTCGCTTTTATTGATTTAGGCACTCTACCATGTCATTTGTTTGTGCCAGGGCAGTTAATAACAAAAGTTTGGGCGCCCCGAGGAGAAGCTCCGTCCCAGAGCTAGATACAAAAATAGGTAAGCAGTGTAGTAAAGAGCCTACACGACTAACATACACACGCACGCATGTCTTCCGTGGCAGAAACTGTCAGCCACAACATCAGATTGCAGAAATTATTGGTTCAGAGATTAAGAAATAAAATTTGGATAGAGAGAGGTTCGCTTCTAAAATTAATTTCCGTTCAGGTCAAATAATTCAAACAAGACTATTTTCGTTGAAGATACAATCTGATATAATCGTCATTTAAGGTTATGATCTTTCTTACGACATCAGATATCCAGTTTTGCACAAATCAGATGCTAATTATCTTCAACAGCAAGTATTTGATACCTCATGTCTTCCAGAGTGAGAAAGATATGTAAAAATGTAAGATATATCTTATATTTCAACGATTTAAATTACTAGACACCAAATTCTGTTCCGGCTATTCAAGTGGAAATTACACTACTATTTTCCGCCGTTGGGGTAGACTATACCAATGATATTTAAATTAAAGTAAAACGGCGGAAAAGACATTTTTCTTCTTGTTATTTAGGCAATTTGCCTCTACACATTCAGTACCAAGACAGTATATAACGATAATATTGCGACATTCATAACGAGCGCTATATATATAAATACATTACACGATGATAGAGTGGTTAAGTGTGTCTAACTAAGGACGCACTCTAAGGGATCTTGGCTATCTGAATGGGTGGGATGTGATTTTCCTCCTTTTTTCTGAAGTGCAAAATTTCAACATTTAACTTTTTACTTACGTTTCAGATGATATGAGTCATCTAAATATACTAAATTCCTCACTTTTCCTTTCTAGTTTAAGAAGATTCATCTCTAGCTCATTCTAATGTGTGATGAGGATCCAGAATATGAAATACTGTTTGCCTTGAGGAAATGTTAGGAAATTGAATGACTCCACCAGTGCATTTGAACAAGGTGGCACAAATAGTACATGGTGGCGTTTGAAATTGACCACGCAAATAGTGAAAAAAATGACTCTACCATCGTTGAAGTTGTCTTCATTCACGATGAGTTTCACAGGCTTATGTAGAAGATGGACTGAATGACCGAACTACATCGTGGTCGTGATGGGCGGTTTCGGTCTTAACACTGCTGGTTCAGACTGGGAAGCACGACCAGAATAATCATGTATCATTAGGTAACTTATCGAGCCTTTAATTATTTTTTAGTATTTATACTAAATAGCAATCACGGGGTAGAATAATGTTTACACCTCAGTGTGCAAGTCACGACTAGCCTCAATCAAAATCGCCCAAGCTCCTATCACTGCATATGAAGGTGGGGCACAATCCCCCTTATTGTGACATCAAATTACTATGTAAGGTAGTATTTATTTGATAATTCCGCTTACTCTATACCCCATACAAGTTCATGTTCGAATTGGCGATACCTTAAAAGAATACATCTGAGAAGATAGTCCGATTATACCCAACAAGTTTAATATGAAGGTCACTTAACGCTGCACAATGAAGAAGTAAATTACCATGAATATTGAGGCGCTGCTATACTCTTGTTGGCTCCTTACTCCTCATTAGAATAACATTTTTATCGCCTCAATGAGTGTAGAAGAATTTAGCTTCATTATGACTAACTATATACGGTGTCGAGGCCTTCAAAAAGATAGTTTCTTGAAGTAGATTGGTTACTGACAACTATATATCTTTGGACTTGAGATATATTTCTTCTTCTATATTAGCTTAAAGAGAGATTCGGCTCTTCTGTGAGTCCAAGTTTTCTCAGTCACCCTTTTCACATAGTTCTCCTCCCTTCATAAAAGTTTTCATTATCGACCAGCTTAGGCCTAAGGTTTTCAGGTATTTTAGTGGTAGTTGATCGTAGACTTTCCCCATTGAAAATTTAATGAGTCTTTATCTAGTTGATCTGGGTGTGGTACGATAAACCATTAAAGCTAAATAAAGATCTTTATTTGAGTGAGTTTTAGCTAAGACATTTAACAGTGCTAACTGTTCGCTCAGCTTCACAGTTACTTTGAGGATATTCCTGAGTCTCCCCTTAAAAGAAAAGTGAAAGAAGAAAGCATGGCAATTCAAGGTACATACTAAAATAATAAATAATAGCTAAGATGTATTTATGGTTCTGAAATTGAAAATATCCCTACCTACTTTCAGCTAAGTCCATTTAGGAATCAACCTTTTAGCAGTGGGTCAGTCGGGTTAACCCATTCTTTTGCACAAAGGTTGCAACTACTGACCATTTCTTTAAAACAGGTTGTTATTCCAGGACACCAGATTTGTCTTTTTGAACGGTTTTCACCTGAATACTTCCCGGTCGGGAAACAAGTACATATATATTTTCTCCTTTAGAGATTTTTGGTATCGAAATAACCTTAGGAAAATTTGGTAGAGTAAGGGGGTATATATTCTCGCGTTAAGAATTAGTGTTACTATATGTATCTTTAATCTTAGTTCTTGTGTTTTCTAAATTTTCTCCATTAGTTTTGCTGTTCGATAGTCTTTTTTACTTAAAAAAATAAAACTTGCTATTTTGGTTTGTGAAGAAAATAAATCCCAATCACTACCTAAATTTTCTCTACAGTTACCATGAAGCTTCCCTTTCACCTATCTTTCATGTTATGGATTTTTTTCCTAATGATGAATGAATCCACAATTGTATCCTCACATCGCATAAGGTGTTGCTGCTTCAACCAACATAGATGTAGCCTTAGTAGCTAAGAAAATTTCTGCGGATCTGAATGCTATACTTTAAGATGCGGTTAAAGTTATCAACATTATTAAACGTCGTGCACTTAATTTATGTGATGAAATGGAATACAATTTCAGCACACTTTTACTGCATACATAAATGTGTTGGCTGTCAAAGGGACGAGCTTTGAGGCGGCTATTGGTGTCAACAAATAAGTTAATACTATTTTTGTCCGAAAATAACTCAGATTTAATAGTTTTTTTCAACAGTGAAAATTAGTTGTGCAAATTAGCAAATTATATTTTTTACATTGATATCTAAAACTCAAACGTTCATGTAAAAAATAATCATATGGAAAGAGAAAATGGAAAATGTCTCTTGAAATATTTACATGTGCTGAAGATTTTATTTTTGATAATATTTTGAGTTTTGATCTGATTAAGAAGATTATAATCGATCGTTTAGTGTTCTTGGAAAACAATTTCCATAAATTTGTTCTACCCTAATTGGACAATAAGCTATTAAATTATATTCGAAAAACCATGTATCGTGGAAGTGGAGAAGGTGAAACATCTCTCGTGGAAGTGGAGAAGGTGAAACATCTCTCGTGGAAGTCTCCTGAAGAATTTGCAGAATATTTCGTCTGATTCAAATCTCCAACTTGAATTTCGATCAAAAACATGAACACTTTTTGCTTTGATGTTAAAACAGAAGTTTCAGTACTGTCGGAGTTAGCGATGGCAGCTCTTCTACCATTTGTTACCACCATTTGTGCGAATCGACATTTTCAACATTGATGGCAATTAAAACAAAATAACGTTCAAGTTACTATGAGAATAGAATTGACAAATATTAAGCCACGATTTAAATTAATGTGTCAAAATAAGCAAACGCATCCATTCCATTAAAATTAACCTCATTTTTATTGTTTTTTAGCCTTTAGTAAATTTTTCTTTGGTATTTAGATACTTCTTTCTACGTTTAGCTGTTGGTTGATAGCGACTAAGAGCTATTTACATGCGGTGTCAGTACATATTGCTTTTATAAAATTGAATTAACGGTTGCAAAAATATTTGTCAGATTCAAAGGGGTCGGAGGGGAAGAAGGTCTGAGAAGCCCTGTTATAGACGATTGGACCCCATTCAATGATTTTTTTTTTTTGTCTTGGCGAAATTGTTCGTTCTTCAGTCAAGAATTTTGAATCCTTTCCACTCCGTGAAAACTGTCTCTCGCTTTTTCATCCAATGTTGCTTGAGCTTCGTTGAAATGCAAGATTTCTCCAAGAAAGACACCATTACTCGAATTGATTTATGCGTGGACGAAAATCCCCATTGGGCAATTTCCACTCCGCTGATTGTTGGAAATGAAAATTGCTTCGGATTCAGTTGGCTGGTGAATAATTGCTAGCGAAATTGATTGGAGTGTAAGCAAGATCTCTTCATCTTTTAAATTTAGGTGTTTGCCGCACAACAACACAATTGATTTGCTTTAACTCGACCGCCGTGATTGTGAATCCTCTACTGACAGTGCGCAAAGCGATAGACTTTCGCGCGTGAAGATCATTTGTGTTATTTTTATTCTGTTTGTTTTAATTACTTCGAGGTTAATTTAGGAAAATTGTTTTAGTCTTATTAATTCAAAAAGAATGTAGCGCTTTTTCTAACTCCATTGCAATTATTTTGCTGGAGATATTTTTATGGCAGATTTTCAACCGCAATTTGTGTTTGAAGCGATTTCCACCAGGTGACACATGCACTACCATGTTCTTTTTACAGTGAAGTAAAGGAAGGTATGACGCAATTGCCGCATAAATCAAGTTTCGTGACACCTGTAAAAAAAATCCGAGAGTTTCTCGCTTGATTCTTCCAAGTGCGGTGAATTCACTTGGATTTCTGAGTGCTCATTTTAGCCATCAACCAATCCACTTCCCGATCCACTTAGGTATATTACGAGGGAGGGGACGGGGGGCGCAGCACAAAATATCAATTCAGAAATCTTTGTTTTTTAAAGGGTTTGATCCTTTATGTATCTTAAATTAATCTTGATTAGTATAACTATTTAGGAAGTTTGGACGATGGTAGCCAAATTTCGTGTCTTTATTTTTAAACAAAGTTGTGAAATTTGAATTTCTCGGATTGAAATTTGTTTCTTTTCCTGAATTTAAAACTCAATAACAACGAGGCTATATCACGCACAAGGCTTGTAAAAAGAGATCGGTAAAGAAAGTGAAGGTAGAACGAGTAAAAATGCATGGAATATGAATAGACACAGATCTTCCTGCAGGCAGTGTCCTGGGGGTGTTCACAAGCCTCCAGATGTGCCCTGACAGCCCCTTGCAAGGCCTTAAAGGATGGAAGAGGAAGATAGGGGGGTGGGGGACGCAGGAGGAGAAAAGAGCGGGAGGGATGAAGGTACATTATAAAAACACCATTCCAACCAGAGCCAAAGGGGTAGGGGTGAATCAGCTCCCCCTCTATCCTTGGACCCAACTAGGGGTGACAGCACGAAACTCGGTCGGCGACTAGCCTGCAAAAAAATAATCGCCCCCAGAAAAAGAATTTGCAGAGAAAGTGGAGAAAAAATGAAGTAGAAAAAAAATCCTTAGAAGGAATAAAGCCCTAATGAGGCCACTGAGGCCGGGAGGGCGCGCCGGTCCTCCGAGTATTCCGATAAAAGTTATCACTCACGTTCACCCAATTAAGTATTTTTCTGATTAGTTTCATTAGTGGAAAATCCTTGAAGGATCTTTCGAAAACTTTCCTTTTTAAGTCTTTAATAAACTTTTAAAAGAGTCCCACCCCTGCCCCCTACATTCCTTTAGAAGAAACCTTAGAAAGAATCTGGAGCGAGTCGTGAATGCAGAGAAAAATTACCACCACCTTTTAGGATTTCATTTTGCATTCAAACGACGTATAAATTCTACGATCTCTAAATTTAATTCACAGTGGCCTTAATTTTTTTGAAAGGTCCTGTTTTTCCACGCATTTCCAGCAAGATAATTGCAATGAAGTTAGAAAAAGCGCTACATCCTTTCTCAATGAATAAAACTAAAACAATTTTGCTAAATTAACCTCGAATTAATTAAAAGAAATAGAGCCTCAACTCAGGATCAGGGCGTAACTCATTGAGTATCTTCGCGTGCCAGAAACCAGGATAACTTTCATATCAGTTACAATCTAGTGCTCTTATCTCAAATTTAGTTCCTATTTAGTGTATATATCCATCTATATATCTAAATATACATCCAAATAATTTATGGCCTGTACACATTTCCAATTAATTAATGATAAAGTTTTGTAAATATATCAATTATAGCGCTTGCTTACCATTTTCGTCGTGCTCAGCTTGTCACATTTCTGCTTTTCTCTATATAGGCGAAGATTATATTTCCTACATTGGTTCCCGAGACGCTGGTTTCATATGTATGTAGTTTATCATGAGTCTAATTAAGATAAAAGGTGACCATGTGGCTATAGTTACTAGACTTATCACATCCATTTAATACTTTGTTGCCGATACGGTTCTTGACTTTGATACTTGGGAGCTTGAATTTGAATAAAATTTTATGTGTCGATGAATCCACTCTTAAAGAAATCAAGGAAGACAAAAGTAACAGAACTAATAGATGTTTCCACCAGAGCGAGAAGAAATTGGATTACTTCTAATTTATCTACCCGTGTTCGCAGGTGATGTCCTCCAGTGGGCGAACTCTAATATTTTGTATTATAATACCATCCATTTATTACATACGAGTATATCAAATCTTCAAAATTCGTATAATTTATGTATGGGGATGGATTACATCTACTTGATAGGATTACTATTTCGGGAGACCATTATGCTGACTCCTATAAATTTATTACATAAATGGACCCATAGAGACAAAGCCAAAATAATAAAAACACATATATTTCATAATAAATTTCGCTAAAAACCAAATCCCTCTAAAAATACAGCCGCATATGAACTTTAAAGGTCTCGATATTCTCGCCGGTTTCTTCTCAGTGTGATCTGCTTAATGAATGCCGGCGCCCATACGTGATCAGATTCAGAGCTTGTTAAAAAGGTAATCTGAATACTGGCAATTGGATCACTTCCGAGAGGCAAAGGAAAAAGAGATTTAATTGGTACAGCATTTGGATCTAAACAGATAACAGGATAAAAAATGCATTAAAAATTCCAAACTAAAAGGCCTATTTCGACCTTTAATTTTACTCAGAAAATATTAAGCGGCCCTATATAATCAATGCGTTCTAAGATCACCCTCAACTCCCTTCCCCGAAACGGTGTACGCTGTGTGGTGATCGCATAAAATATACATATATGTGTAAGAAATATTCTACTCCACTATTTTAGGTAAAGGGTGCAAAGAGTTTGTAGTCATGAAGAAACTGTTTACGCAACAACCACTTCAAAACTGAAAGTTATTTAAATTTGTAGTCTAGGATTTCCCCAAAACGGCATCACACAAGCTTGTGTCTTTCCTCACATATGAAGGAAACAAAGTTGATAAAAAGGTAACCCAACGGTGAAGGAAGTCTAAAGAGAATGTCCTTTTATCAACTAACCACAGTAGGCTTGAAAGGCAACTCCACTGGCAAAGTGTTTTTTGGCCAGGACATTAATTAATACTAACTTGAGCAATAAGTTAAAGTCAATGTCGTAACTTAAATCCCAGAATTCAAGGTAACTTTTGCCTTGCTTTGAAATGATGGTAAAGTTCGAAGTCGATTGGAGTTCGGGGTAACAGTGATGATTTTAAAATTATCTCGGGAAGTTTGTGGCTTATATTACTCAGTGGTTAAAAGCTCCGAGCGCCCCAACAGTCTCCTATTTAGAAACCGGACTATATACAGGGTGAAGCGTAGGAACTTCCTTATTTTAGAGTAATTTTATTTACATGAAAGGAAGTTCCCACGCCTCGCCCTATACTTTATATGCATTTCTAAAAGTGGCATTAAAAAAGTTTACGGAAAATGCGAATTAAAAAAGAATAAGATCCAATATCGATTCTTATCCATGGGAGATATGAGCATGGTGAAGGGGGTTGTGGTTGAGTTTGCTTTCCTGAAACTGTACTGTGTCTGGTAGAAGTATGTTTGGGCTGATTCTTTGATGTATTAGTTTTGTGTGTTTTTGATAGTGCGCACAAAAGTGAGATTGGGCGGTAAGCGTACGGTTGTGTTAGTGGGTTGTCCTGTTTGAGTATGGGTACGATGTGGGTTATCTTCCAGATTGAGGAGAGTCTGCTGGTGAGCCAGGAGTAGTTAAAATTCCCGTGATGGCTGATATTGGTGTGTTGTCTAGGTGCTTGAAAGTCTTACTACCATGTTATGATGAGTATAAACGGAAAGTGATTTGGTGGATTACAAGAGAATGAACTGAAGATTAAACGAATCTGCTTCTGAGCAACAAGTCATTTGTCAAGCAATACCAATATATCGAATTTATGGTGAATTTTGGGTGTATGGGAGATGGTATCATGTATGCTTCAGTATAATTTTATGGGGAAAATCTAACAAAGTTGTAATGATCCCACTTTTCTTCCATTATGAATTTAATGTCTGTTCTTGGCTCAGTTTTATCACAAGATCTGTTGCTCCATTTGAGGCACTTTTTAAACTGATCTTACTTCCAGGTTAATTATTCATTCGCTTCCTCTTTATATAAATCAACACGTGGCTTTTATGTACATTATTTGAAGGTTCCCTCTCATTTCCCACTCTCTTTACAAACCTCTTGTCACAGACTGTCTATCATAGATGCCCACATTGATATTTCCTTTTCAGTGTTAAGTATAGAACCACATCAATAACAACCGTTGTTTCAAAGTTTAAGTCTCCCTGCCCCAGATAAAAATCTTGTGTCCAACGAGCGTGTTGGCTTCGAAAAGATCTTTCTATGCCCGATATTATATTTTCACTTATTTAATATTCATATACTTACTCTAACCCCACTTAATAATTCAATATTCAAATCAGATAAAATGAAACTAACTGAAAAATATGAACAATTCTTCCTCTACCTTTTGTGCATTGAGAAATGGAGTCCACGAAAACTGGAAGGCGCTGGTCGCATGCGCAGTAGTTGAAGATTTCATTACAGATGGCGTTGGCGATAAGCGAGCAGTTGCTCGTCAACGAACAGGGGATGTCTCCTGGAGACTTGATGCTGATCTCTGTTGAGGAGGAAAAAAAAATTATTCGAAGAAAGAAAAAGAAGAAGCTTCCAGTCCAGTTGTTTTCCATGTTTTTCCAACATACGTGTCCTGGAGGCACCGTTGCTTAAGTGAAGAAAAAATCCATAGTAATGAGATTTGAACAAAATATTAATATATTCTCTGGTACTAATCATTCTTTACAGAATGTTCATCGGAGTGATCCAATCGATGGCACTGCGTCTGGCGAGTGTGTCCGATTCAAAGTCAGGGCTTAATGATATGCAATTTTAATTTTACGCGCGCCGGCTTCGAACTTCTTTGCCGTAAGACCGCAGGGATGACGTGATTCTTGCCATTTAATCAGACTGGAAAAGAGCGAAACGCCGGTCCATTTGCTCAGTATGGGCAAAAAACTTGATCATTTCATTTGTGCGTAGGTTTTCAGCAATTCTTACATGTCCGGGAAACCCAGTAAAAGAAATTCTCGATGTCTTACTGAGTCGCACTAGCCATGATGTCACGAATACTGCGAACCATGGGATGAGGATGTTGCAATGCCCCAAGGGCACTTAGCACGCTATGTGAGCCATTATGTATTACAAAATGGTCTCAGCACCTAGCAGAGCACGTAATATCTTCCAACGAGTGGTATTTTGAACCAGCTCGGCAATGAAGACGGACGCAACTTCGAGGAGATCCCCGGTTGCTTTTAGCAAGTGAGGGAGCATGCAAGTGAACCCTTTTTCGGACTTAGAACCATATTTGTACAGCGTCACGAGTCCAATGTGACGAATCATGCTAAAATAAATGCGAACTCAACACTCCTGGTGCTTTAGAAGCTCTTAAAGCATTGGCATGGCCAGACAGATACACCAAGCTACCGAGAACTATCCTAGCCAAGAACTTGAATGTTTAAGGCATGATTGGCGTTCATTGTCAACATAGACATCGTTGAGGTTGGTCACCAAAAAAAGAGGCTAGGTGGCGATAAAGGGAGAGCCTGAACCCTCGCATGTAAGTCTATCATACATTTTACACTATGTAAACGAGTGCTATCTCTACTGCGTCGACCATAAGGCTGTCTGTGTGGACTGGGCTATACAGAATTCACCAGTCGCCAAGTGGAGGCTTAGATGGTAGGTCTAATCCAGCATTCACTATAGAATTCCGCCTACAGTGGAGTAAACCTCGCACCCGAATTGTTTCAAACGAACAAAGGTACCTGAAAGTAGAAGTAGGGCAACCACTTTGAACCCAATTATTAAATGCCATAAAGCGTAGAATCTCCATTATGGGGGCACATGGGCCCTTAAGGTTGCGAATATGTACTTTCCAGGAGAGGCGTTGATCGAATACAAGGCCCAAGAATAGGCGCAAGTCCACCATATATTTCCATGCGAGCCTTATTTGGGAACAGTTTCGAGTCGGGACGATGTCTTTAAGGGCGGCCCGTAGGAGTCGGCGCTCCAGAGTAGAGATCTGAGTGGCTCAAAATGAGATTGAAAAGGTGTCTACTTATAGAATGGCAGAACATTTTTTGCAGCAGCGAATTTAAGGAGGTGATACAAAGTGAGTGACGCTGAAAACACTTTCCTGCGAGCCACCCTCATCTTTTCATACAGGCTCCGATAGGGCCCCGCTAAAGAAAGGTAAGTGTAATCAATGATCTCGTAAAAATTCTGATACCAAAATATGGGAGTGAGTCCCCCAACCCTCGTAGAATGTAGGTTCTCCATTACTTTAAATTGCAACTATGTATGATGGGTATTATCTAGATACATGTATCGATGATACGTATCGATCGGTACTTTCGTATTGTGTATCGGTATCGCCTAAGGTGTTTAAAAATGTTTTGGGTATCGGGATTGCCTTAGACGTTTTTTCGAAATGTACCAGAGAATTGATTGCCACTACCCTTTTTTTAATCTATCATAATTTATAAAATGACAAAATATTACATAATGGGTAAAACATTACTTCATTTTCTTGTCAAAACAGCGACACTTTTGTTTAGCAATTAATTTGAATCGAGAGTAAACTTAAAATATTCTTAACCAGGCAATGGCTTCGCGGGGGGAGCTTGCGCTTCGCTACTATGATTAAAATTTAAAATCTAAAAAAAAAACAGCCATGGTTAAATTTTTCTAAATTTTCTGAACTTCGCCGATTATAATAATTTTAAAAAGGAACTCTAAAATAAATTTCTTCCATTTCAAAATATCACGTTGCTAAAATATAGTTATAGAAGAAGATATATAAAAATAAATTTAGGAACTACACCATTTGTAACTCTGGGTTTTTAAAAAAATCACAAAATTTCGATACTTATATTTTTTTCTGAACTTAACCATTTTGTTTTTTGATATTATAAAAGAATTATTAGAAATAACTTTGATAAAAAAACATAAGTCATAACCAAACTAAGAGGAAATTATTATTCAAATACTCCAAAAAATCCCCTTTTTAAATCATATAGTTAGTGATGATGATGATTACTTTACGCCTAAATGGTGAATACAAGATGAACGTTCATGTAAATAATTATTTATGGGAATCGTTTATTGATTATAGAAAGTAATTATGACATTAATAGACGAGCTACGCCTAATAAAGAATGGTTATACGATCGTGCCTTAGTCGCTTAAAGACAAAATTCCTATGTAGTCACTGTGAAACTTTCAAGCTCAAATAATCATTAATAACTTACAAGTTTTTCAAACTTACAAAGTGCAGTGAAAATTGGAATCTGTCATTCATGCTCTTTATTTTACTCAGATAAACCTGGTGTCACTATTAATGCGATCTATCATCTTGCTGCAATCTATGGAAGCATCTATCGGGTAGGTAATGAACGCACACATTTAAAATATACTTTTAATCTTGAAAGTACTTTAATCATTATTACATTTATTAAATATTTCAAGTTATCGGCTACTATCCAACGTACAAATTTAAACTATTTTTGCATCTTTTGAAGAATAAGGGGCCCACATATGCCAGGGACTGCTATTCTTCAAAACGAAAAAAATGGGACCCCCTATTGTTATAAATGTAATTAATAGGGTGCTACTTCGACGTACGATCTACCAGGTCATTTATACTTTAGCTTGCGGTCTACCAGGCCTTTTTACACTTCAGTGTGTTACATAATTGATGCAAACCGTTAGAAAGGTAGACTAGTCAGAAAAACTTTAGCATTCTTTACTCTGACTTCACTTTTCTATCATAAAGTATTCAATAGTGAGTAGCCCTTAAGCAAGCATGGAACGAAGCCTATTTGAATGTCAAATCAAGACACTCTTCCTGTGATTACAGGGAAGAAAAATAAAGACGCAATGTGTTTCAAATTTCGATAAACATATTTAAAAGCGTCAAAATAAGGCCTGTAAAAGTACAAACAGAAAGTGTCAATTAGAAAGAAATCATTACTTTTTACTTCTAAGAATCTAAAATCACCGTTCAAAAATGGTTTGAAGCTATTTTCTATTGGTGTGATGAAATTGGTAAAGCGAGTGCATCTAAGGTATTAAATGTCTCACTAAAAACTATGGTCGATTTATATAGTTTCATTCGTGAGGTACTCGTATGTACTAAGCATTTTGAAAATAACCCAGTTTAACTAGGTGGGCCTGGTATTTGGGTATAAGTAGAAGAGACATGTTTTTCGAATAAACCCAAGCATCACAGAGGAAGATCTCCCCATATCCAAAGTAGGGTTTTCAGAATTGTAGATACATCGACGACACCAGCCATAGGCATCCTCGAAATAGTTAAACAACGCGATGTCGGTACTCTTTTCCCAATATTTACAAAGGTACTTAGGCAAGGCTCAACTGTGTCTTTAGACGAATGGAAGGCATACCAAAAAAAAACAGTAGCCTAGGATACCTACATAAAACTGTAAATCTTTCGTTACATTTTGTTGATAATAGAACAGGTGTTCACACTCAGCATGTAGAATCCTATTGAAACAAACATAAGGCTAAATTCAAAAAAAGATGTATGGATGAAAAACAAGGATTTAGACACTTCTATTTGCAGCGATTTACGTATTGTGAATGACATCATGAAAATTTATTTGATTATATTTGTGGTGAAATTTCGAAATATTATTCGTATAATTTTTAAATTGATTTATGTCATAAAGTAATACTTAATAAAGCATTAAATAAAGTATTAATCCTTTTTTTCATTTTACCTTATATATTTTTATAAACTTCATTGGCTCCAAACTTGGGCTCCTATTCTTCAAAAGGCCGAAACTGGGACCCATGTTGTTAAAAAACGTCATGTGGGAGCGCTTCTTCAAAAGATCCATATTTTTTATATTTTGGAAGTACTTTAATGATTATTTCATTTATTATTTTTATTTAATGATAGAATAATAAATTATTATTAGAGCAATATTATCATAAATTATATCTTTTGATAGAGTCAGCATCCTGTTCAGTTAGAGTCCTTTGATGATCGCTGTAAGCATCGTGAGAAGAAAAGATCTATGACAGATGTGAAGGAGAGTTTGCTAACAAAAAAGTCAATTATTTGCAACCAATTATACAATTTAGCAAAACGCCACCTGTAATTAGGTAAAACAAATTTGACGAGAAGAGTTGATTTCTTTCATAGCTTATGCCATCTATCCTCTGTCCATCGTAGATAATGAGAAATTCAGATTTATTTTTATCTATACACATTAAATATATCAATTAATTAAAAATTAAAAATATAAATTTAAAATTCAATTTCTGTAAAATTTACATTAAGTTAAAAAATATGAATGTATTATCGTATTTCAGTATTATATGTATTGTACATATAATACGTGCTGTTATATTCTAGCTTTCAGTTATTTCATATCGGATGACAATATAAAAGCAGTAATGGTTATTAAACTTTCTTAAATTCGTTTCACGCGTTTACCCTAATACCCTAAGTACCCTCGCGTCGTTCATTCAGCGGCCAAATTAATTCATTTACCGGTGACATCCACCGGAAATTAAAAGAAAGCCGGCAGCACAATATGTCTATTTAACTGCAGACATTTGGGCCACAAACATCGTAGTTTCCCTGGAATTGCACACTATAATAGGTGGGTAAAATTTATGTTTTATTTTAATTATTTTTTTATATGAAGTATAGTAACATTTTTATTAAAACTATTTATTTTATCAGATTAATCCAGATACATTTGAGAGAAAAGGGAACTCTGTGTTTCACATGATTTTCGCTCTGCGATAATAAAATTGTGGCTACTGTGACTGACAACGACTCGAATTTTGTTAGAACATTCATATCGAAATAGATGAAAAAGAGTATATTGAAGAAGAGCAAACAGAGAGTAAAGAAGAGAAAGTCGCTGAAGAAGACATGAAAGCTTTGGTTTTAGTGTATCTGTATTCAGAAGAACCCGATGAAATAACTATCTTCCTATATGCAATGCTGTTGTCACACTATGAACTTGGTGCGTTCAACTGATACTAAAAGTGTGCGTTCTAAAATTCCCAATACCTCAATTAGGAATGCTTTGCGATATGGAAGTCATCGGGAGGGCTAAAGCGGCTGGGATTATACGGCCTACTTTGAGTTGTCAGTTGACTCTGCCATGCATTATGAAATGGATTTCATTATTTGACAGCTTATTCAGACTTTTGAACAGCAAAGGTCTTCTACATGAACTAACAAATATTTTTGGCCTCCAGCCGTTGCGCGAAACTGAAATTGAAAATCTTCAAGAAGATGTAATGAATGAGCCCTTTTGCCAATGCAGTGGGCAGACTGCAAGCGGACAAAAGCGGTTGCTCTGGAGTCCTGCCAACACTTCTCGCCGTGGACAAAAAATAAGACGCCTAAAAAATGAACATCTGCATTTATGGCAACCACTACCTAATTCGGTATTTAAAGGCTTTTCCACCAAATTCGCCACGTTCCTCAATATGGATATCTGTACATGTCATGAAACGAGAAATACAATAGTGACGTCTGGGTGGAATCCAAGATTCAAATTGAAATGGATGACGATCAAAAATGAAATGAACACAACCACTATTAAAAAAACGACTGCACGAGATGTTAGTTCAGTCTATTAAAACTCTTTGGGACCAGAGTGTGCCTAGTTTAATGGAGGAGGATGCTTCAAATGGTAGTTCTGACGAATTTTTATGAATTGGTTCCAGCTGTAGTACAACAATTAAAAGTGATGCGACTGAAATACTTTGCGAATTCGAGCACATTGTTACAATCATTGCAAGAGTATCAGTAGTTCTAAGAGTTTTTTTGAAGTATAACAAACTTCTGCGATCCTCAGCGCCAGTGGAGAGATTATTCAGTTGAGTTGGACACATTCTCTCTTCTAAAAGAAATTGGCTCTCATATAGAATGTTTATAACTTAGTATTATTGAAATGAAATTTAAAAAGTTGTGAATTACAATATGTTCACTGAATGTTTTGCACAACTATACGTATATGATTTTCCCATTTTTACCTTTTTGTTGACTCAGTGACCTATAAACCATCACGGTTTTTAATAAAAGAAGCTAACTGAATTTAAGTATAATTAATGTTGGTATGCTCTTACCGTAAAAACGTTTGTGGTTTTAAGGCTTTACATATAAAGATATATCTAGATCCATGATTTCCAACGTGGGGCATGGGTAGGACATGCACTCTTCGGCTTACTACACCAACAGACTAAGGGGCAATTCGAGAATGAGTTATTAACAGTGAATTTTTTTCTAGTGAGTCTGTGTGCATGCTAATACATACAGTGCATATACAGTATGCATACATAAAAATATTTGTGTCTATACCTATACATATATAATTGGTACATATGTATTTCCCGTCTCCCCACACTCGTGTGTCTCGATCGACCAAGGAGAAGGCGGGACGCATGACGCTGGATGAGCCAATGTTTTCTCGGCCAATCAGCGTGTGTGAGCATTCAGTTTGCTTCTCAGTGTGTTTACGTTTGGCTGTGTGTCCACCATAATTCCGGGTTGCTCTGAATTTTTTCATAATATTATGTGACTTATGTGTCACCTAACGTAATATATTACAATTTGGCAAACCCAAGAAAAGAAATATATTATTATTTTATTTCTTTATATATCAATCGAACTCTGCAATTATGTAAATTAGCAGTATCTTGCATTTATACGACGGGCGCCAAAACAATGGACTGTTTCTATAAGAATTCGTTTTCATTCACATTCCTTATTCAGAAATTATTGTTTTGAATATTTCTTCAATAAATTTATAATTTTATTTCTTTCATCACAAACCCTATACAATTATACAAAAAAATGAGTAGAGCAAGTAAAAAAAGTTCAGCAATATTCAGAGGAATATTTAAAATTTGGATTCATACCCGCTATTCATGATGAACGGTCACCTTTCTGCCTCTTATGCCAACAATGCTTGACCAACGAATCAATGAAACCAGGTCGTCTTGAGTTGCATTTTAAGGCGAAACGTAGTGCTTATGTAAATTCAGATTTTAATTACTTTAAGTCTTTAAAAGAGAAGTTTGCAAAAGATCAACAATGAAGTCTCTGTTTACTACACAAACTGTTAGCGTCAGTCGTACTCTTGAGGGTAGTTATGAAATTTATTTACTCATTGCTGAATGTGGAAAAATCATTCTATAGGAAAGGATTTAATTAAACCATCAACATCAGCATTTCTTAAAACAGTCCTGGAAAAAGATGACAAATCTCTTAATGCCATACCACTCAGTAACAATACTGTTGGTAGAAGAATAGATGAAATGAGTGAAGATATTGAAACACAACTTGTTGAAAAGCTGAAATCAAGAAAACTCTCACTACAAATGGATATATATATATATATATATATATATATATATATATATATATATATATATATATATATATATATGGTAAGCTAAAAAATTACTTACACGTCAATAATATACCAATAGTAAACATAACATCTTGTGCTGAAGATGGTGCTCCTGTTATGATGGGCAATAAAAAAGGCTGCCTAAAATTGATGGAAGATGAGAATCCAGAAATGCTTCTTGTGCCTGGTGTTATCATAGAGAGAACTTAGTGTCTAAAAATATTACTCCGGTTCTTAATGTGGTTCTAAACTCAGTTATAAAATGTATCAATGCTATCAAAGCTAATGCAAATTGTGAGCGTCTTTTCAAGCAGTTTTGTGAAAATGAAAATGATGAGACTTTTACTTCACACTGAGGTAAGGTGGCTCTCAAAAGGCAATTGCTTGAAAAGATCTATGGAACTATTTGATGTTCTTAGTGACTTTTTAGTGACAAGCCTGAAATGAAGCATCTGGTAACAGTTGATGGTAAAGCATTTGTGAGTTATTTAACAGATATTTTTGAAAAACTGAATATGTTGAATAAACAACTTCAAGGATAAAATAAACTCTCGTGGATGCAAACACGAAGATATTTGGCTTCGTTACATTTATTGAGATATGTCAACAAAATATTTCCCATAAAATATTTGACCAGTTTCATTGGCTAAAAAAATGTGTGGTGACTGATGCTGCTGTACTTGTCATTGTCGATCATCTGAAAATATTCGCCTCTGATTTGAAAGAAAGATTTTCTGATTTAAAACAAATTGATTTTTCAACATGGGTGATGCAGCCAATGATAGTGAATATACCTGATGTTTCGATGCAGTACCAAGAAGAACTCGGAAATGCAAAATAATGAGTCAGTTAGAACTTTATTCAATATAAAAGAAGTGATGTCATAACTTTGTGATGAGACAGAAACTAAATACCCACATTCAATCAACTTTGCAAGCAAATTGTTGTTACCCTTCCTATCTTTATAGTTAGCTGAATGTGGCTTTAGTGCAGTAAATGATTTGTTTTTGGAGAAAATAATTCGACTGGATATCATTTAACGAGGAGACTTGAGACTTAAGCGTACTAAATCGGCGGTTGATATAAAATCTCTCTGTAGCAAGCATGACCCACAAGGATCTCACTAACAGACATTTTGAGGTGAGCTCAAATTTTATTTTTCATTAATAAAAGTATTTCAGTAATTAAAATGATCAAAGTATCACAGAATAAGCTTTTATTCAAATATTTTATATTTCTGTATATATTTCGTCTTTATTTTTCTCTTTCATGGATGCCATGTTCTTTGTAAGCTTGTTTAGATACCAAGTTAGTGGCCTTTTAAGCTTCCTCCACGTGAATACCAGTAAAATTTTGAATAACAAAAATTAAATATCACAGGGGAGGGGGGGTCAGGATTTTAGAAATGCCTAAGTGGGGCATGGCCCTAAATCTGTTGGGAACCACTGATTCTAGATGCACATATCGGTGATACATGTATAGTTTTTGCCTAAGTGCAAACGTATCGATGTATTGGTATCGTCCAAGACGATTTTAACGTATCTATGTATCGGTATTGCATAAGGCTTTTATATGTATCGATGCCCATCACAGATCATGCGTCTTCTCCAGATGGAAAATACCGTAGCGAGATGTCTTACGGAAGGCACTGTGATGAGGGGGATATGAATAGAAGAGAAATATTGGAGATGTAGCTACGGGGTTGTCAGGGTTTAGAATTTGATCGTTGAGGCCCGGATATGGAAACAAACATTGAGTTCATTGTTTATCATTTTGCTGCTTATTGGAGATCATTAGCCGGGATTAAATCCTAGAAACGCTAAAAGTTTTCGCTCGATTGATTTCTCTGGAATTTTTGACCAAAGGGGGCACGTTTACCCTACAGCTTTAGCTACCTATTGCGTTTTCTTTTACGCAAATGATATTTTTTTTTAAGAAATAGACTTATTTTCACAAGTACAATAAAGTTTGACATACGATATTTCTTATATATATAAATTGAAAAGGAAAAAATGCAACAGCAACAACAAAAATAATACTAGCGCTCAAGAGAAAGCGAGAAATACCGAACATGGAAGGAATATTTACAAAGAGGGGTGGCTTCCATTTAATGGTCACGTGATTCATATCTGGGAAGTGATAATTTCAATCTGGTGACCAGGTTGAAACTGAATTTCTCTTTCTAGATATTCAAATTTGGGAGGGACTCAAATATATTCGCCTCAGCTACCAGTCGCTTGAGCCAGTCATTCGAGGTATAAAAATATTCTGATTTTTCCCAATTAACGCCATAATTAATGGGACTCATGCGTTTAAATAAAGCGCTAGACTCGTTGCTGTGCGTACAGTACAGAATGTTTGTATTTGTAAACCGTCTGAGATATGTTCCGTCTGGTAGGTTACATGTACGTTCCATCTCAATTTTTACATTGAATTTTACACTCACCTACTTTTATTAGGGGACGGGGCTTATTCAGGATAACTTCGTTATTAAAAGAATTTCAGAAGAAAGATTATGAATAGTTTCAGAAATAACTATTAATACGTTTAAGGCAGATATTGTATGGAAGAAGAATGCAAGGTCATTCTTTCTATGGTATTGGGGGAGGGATTCATTTAATTATTCTTAGTTTTAAAGTTATATTAACATGTTTTACTGGCTTGAAAATGTGCTTCATTAATAAATAATGCACGATATGAGAGCCAATCAAAGATGTTCAGCATGATATGAATTTCACTATAGATGAATTAAGATCAGATTCCGATGGTACAGAGCAACGGTGGATAATGGTGAAAATGGGGTGGGGGGCCGATAACCTGAATACCTCCTTCTAAACAGTCTGAGAGAGGGGCATCGATGATTAATAATGGTTATCTTGCACAACATTGATAATAAATAACAGTATATTACATAGGAGTGAGCACTAACTCTCTCAGATCCGATTTTCTTTTCCACACATCAGAGAATTAGGAATTATAGTTTTTGGACGTCAGCTAAAGTAAAATACTGAAATTAATAATTATTGTTGAGATTTCCCCGCATTTTAGACACGTATCATATAAAATACATTCGATTATTACGGTTTAAAAAGTTTTTATATATATTCTATATTATTACATAACTCTCTCTAAGTAGAAGAATACAACAATGGCTTAAAAAAGAATTATAAACATAAGCGGGTCTGAAATTTCTTCTTTTGGGGGGGGCTTCCGGCCCTATCCCCGCGCTCCCCCCTGGATCCGCGCCGGGCACAGAGGAACATGATCGAGACACCTCATTTCTTTATTGTATCACAATGACCAGAGTAGAAATGTATTTAAATGAGTGAGTCTACGATAAACGGCAAATTCGAGAGTGTTGGAATCTAGATCACGGTGGATGAGCGAACACGTCGAGGAAGGGGAAAGTGGAATTTGATTCCTATTCAAATTTAAATTTAATGGAGAGGGTCGAGATTATTGAGTTGGCGTAGCAAGTTATTAAGATTATATATTTTTTTCTGGCAATTGCAGTCAATTATTAGTTTATATCTGAACTTCCTTCAGATTAGTTAAGCCTTTAGTTTAACCTACTAGTATTTGAGACATTCAGCCTAATTTTGATTTTGATTTATTAATTTATTTTGATTCATCTAATATATTTTGATTTATTAATTTTTTTTTTACTTCTTTGGTAAAAATAAGAGAATATTGAACTTACACTCCAAATTCACTTCAATTATAGAAAAGATGCTTTTATTTTAACACTACGTTCATATGTATAGGCTATGGTGTTACCAGGGTTTAGAACTTGATTGTTGTCACTCAGATATTAAAAACATACATTTAGTTCTTTTATATCTTGCTTATTGAGGACCTTGCCGTAAGGCAAGTTTACACCTTAAGGCTTTAGCTACAATGTGGGTGTTGCTAACTTGAACTTTAAGTTCATTAAATTCCTTTCACTCTTTCTCATTTTATTTTAACTTTTCGTGAAGCGGTGATGGCAGGGCACATGATTTGCGAGGATTTGGAATTGTAACGTTTCTTTAGACCTAATTTTCAAATATATTACTTGGGGCTAAATTTGAGTACTGTTTTGCACGAATGCGGAACTATTTTAAGTGTTTGATTAGTTAACTGAACTGATTATGGTTTAAGGGGAAAGAACCCTTAAATACAGTTCCACATCTATTTATTCGTTCGTAATTCTGTCGCAATTTCATCAAATGCGACAGCGGATGGTGAATGAGTTAATCCACCAGTTTATTATTCATTGTTAGTTATTGAGGTATGTTTATATTTATTTTTGACTACCGGTGAATTACTCTGAAGGATGATCTTGTCATCTGAGTCTCGAGTTAATGACACTGGCTTACTTGTTAATGTTTCACCACAACATTTTTTCATAGTTCTCTCTATGGAAGCTGGATTATTGTTTTAATAACCCTTCGACTTCATATTAGTTTCCTTTGATGATTTAGGTGAGGAGTATTAGTTACGTTTCATATCCAACCTTTCACTGTCTAGCTAAAATTATTTCAGGGTTGAATGAGAACTTATTTCTTGATTTAGTTTTTAAGTTAGTAGTTATTGTCAGAACCACCATCTGTTGTTCTAGTCATTACCGCTTTAAGGTTCTTTGTCACCCATTATCTATTTTTAGCTTAAAACAAGCAAATAATTTTGTTTGTAACATTCCTAATCTACATATAACGAGTATTAAATCCATTATTATTTACATTCTCATGAATTTGGGTGGTTATTTACTGCGCTAATCTACATATATTTAAACCGTAACTATTCAACGCTTAGGTTTGTTTCGCATTGTATCAACGCGTACTGTTCGGTGTTTACGATTCCCTGGAACTCGACAGGGAGCAGAACCCAGGAGTATGAGAGTTTAATTGGAAGTTTTTAGGTGCCAAACTGATGGGATTTTGCGGCTAGGAAAGTTTTCTAATGCTTGAGAATAGAAGAGATGAAATAAGTGTGAACATCTAAGTCGTAGCTATATTGAGGCAAATGAGGCACTCGCTTCGGTTAATTTTCCTGGCTTCTTTTTTTTTTAAATCATCTAACTATTAAATTTACAACTTTTGTCCGAAGCCGTGAGATCAATTGCGTGTTTAATACCAGGTGTCCAAAAATTGACTGAGTATTTGGATGAAATTGAAAACTTTTATAAAAAATTCTTCTTGAATTATGTTCATCGTGTTCAAATTGGGCTCTGCACAAAATTGTAGTGTTTCATGTACAGGTAGTTCCAAAATTTTAATTTGTTTATCAATATTTTTCAAAACCCTCAAAAAATTAATAGAGAAGAGCAGATTTTTGTTGTAATAGTTCGTATCAAAGGAGCGAAATTTAATGAAGTACGAGTAAAGTTACAAAGAAAGTAGAAAACCTGGACCTACAGACAACGCGATCCGTTCACTTGTGAATAAATTTAAGGAACCGGATCCGTACATGATGAGAAAGGAGGAGGACGAAAAAAGACTGACCCCAACAAAACTGAACAAATTCGACAATTGTTTGAAAATGAACCAAGAACTTCAGTGAAAAAGGCCAGTCAGAGATATGATATGTCCAAGACAACAGTGCACCGAATCTTGTATTCAACACTTATGAAAAGCCTTATCACATTCAATTACTGGACTCCTTTAATGAAGGTTATCCCAATCGAGCAACAAAGTGCGCAGAATTTGGGGGTCAAATTCAGAATTAAAACTTATTAGATAACATCTTGTTCAATGATGAAGCGACTTTCCACACACGTAGTAAAGTTAATCGACACAATTGTCGTATCTGGGCAAATAAAAGACCAAGTGGTTTCATGAAGTGCAAAGGAGACTCTCCAAAAGTTAACGTGTGGCTTGGAATAAACAAATTTAAAATTTATTGTCCATTCTTTTTTCATGAATCATCTGTGACAGGCAACATCTACTTTGATATGCTCCAACAGTTCTTAGAACCACAGCTTGTTGATGATAGCATTGTTGATAGTGTCGTGTTTCAACAAGATGGTGCACCATGTCATTATGTTAGAATTGTTTGAGATTTCCTGAACAGTCGCTTTCTAATTCAATGGATTGGACGTAGAGGAGCTAGACCTTGGCCTCTGCGTTCTCCAGATTCAACTGGATTCTTTTGCGTGGGGTTTTATCCGAGCAAAAGTGTAGCAAAAAAACATTAGTTCTTTAACTGAACTTAAAGAACGCATACTTTCAGCAGTGCTAACATAACTCCCGAAATGCTCTACAATGTTTTTTTAAATGCTAACGATCGATTTGAAATTTGTAGAGATACGAGTATTGACGGAGCACATGTTGAATAAGATAAAGCTTTTCTTTTCTTTTCTTTTCGATGAATTTTTGTTTTCTTTTTGTGATCATACTTGAGCAGGAAAAATATTTAAAAAAATTCTTTTTAATATCCATTAAGAAGGGATTAGGATAAGGATTGAAAAACAAATTAAAAATGTTGAGACACCCTGTACATGGAACACTAAAATTTTGTGCAGAGCAGAATTGGAATAGGCTGAACATAATTCAAAAAGAATTTTTCATAAAAGTTTTCAATTTCATCAAAATACGCACCTAATTTTGGGACACCCGGTATATAAATAAATCCTTATAAATTATCTACTATATTAATTTTAGATTGCATGTAAAAGAAAGAGAGAAAGAAATGTAAAATTAAGAAATTCGAGAATTTTAACTGTGAAAGAATGGGAAAAGTATGAGTAATCCTTAATATATTAAAAGACTAAGCTGTCCCGTTTGTCTTCTTTGTACAGGAAGGCGAAAAATGAGTGTTTGCGAGCGCTATTGATTGTTTTGGGTGGAAGTCGTTTTAAGAGGTGCACGTAGTAGTTGTTTATACAGCCTTGGCCAAAATTGTGGGGCAGCTATGAAAAAGTAAAGAATATGATTGAAACTCATTTATTTCATACTTGACATAATACAATAACATTTTTGAGTATATTCTATCAATAATTAATAGTTGATGTGTCCTCTTTTTGCTTTTATAACCGCTTTTATGCGTTTTTGCATACTTGAGACTAAGTTGGCACATGTGGTTGGCTCAATATCCTGCCACTATTCATAAATTTTGGCTCTTAATTTACTTTTTGAGGAAGATTTGTGCACCCTCACTTTTTTGCACAAGTCTGACCACAAATATTCAATGGGGTTGAAGTCTGGAGATTGAGAGGTTCATTCCATCAACGTCACCCCTTTCTTTTCAAATGAACCCTTTGAGACTCTAGATGTGTGGCATAGAGCATTGTCTTGTTGGAAAATTACACCGTCTGGTATGTCATCATTGAAAGTTTTATCTAAAGAAGGTTGATAAACCTGGTCTAACATGCTGGTGTAAGGTTTGCGATTCATTCATAAGCTTCTCCAACTCTTCGACAAACATAAACAGCTCCAGGGGTTCCAAAGATCTTAGAAGAAATACAAATTTTACTGAGCATTTTTGGTATCCAATAAAAATTTTGTTAGACAATAAAAATGTGTACAAGCGTAATTGTTTGGTGAAAACTAATGTGGAGAACCTACCTCAAAGTTACTTTCATCAGACCAAACAACTTTAGCCCAATCCTCATCAGTCCAATCATCATGCTCTTTTGCCCAAGATAATCGTTTCTTCTTCTTTACCTGAGACATCCACGGTTTCTTTCTAGCCTTACATCCTTTGATCTCAGCTTCTAATAACCTTCTTCTAAATGTGCGTCTTGATATCTCTTTGTTTGTTGCCGCCCGAAACTCTGCAACTACATCAGAAGAGGGTTTTTTTCATATCGGCCAGAGATGTTCTTTTCAGAAACCTCTCTTTTCTCGGAGTTGTACACCGTTTGCGACCTTGAACAACACAATTTTTGAAAGAATTGGTCGCAATATACCTTTTAATGGTTGTTTGGCCACCGTTTCTTGAGCATTTCAATTTTATTGCAATTTTAACTTGGGATAATCCCTCTCTGTACAATGCAATGATTTGAGCTTCAGGAATCTGTTTCTTCGGAGACATTTAAAAAAAATGAGCAATTTTAAGTTAACAATAAGATAATCACTGAAAAAGTAGGAATAAACGTTATTATCCCACATTGAATGACAGTAGGTTGCCCCAACCACTTATGAAAAATATGCAAAAACGCATTAAAGCAGTTATAAAAGCAAAAGGAAAACAGATCAAATATTAATTATTGATAGAATATACGCAAAAAAATGTTATTTATATTATATCAAGTATGAAATAAATGAGTTTCAATCACATTCTTCACTTTTTTATATCTGCCCCATGATTTTGGCCAAAACTGTATGTGTAGTAATAGAGGGAAGGAGCTTGTATATGAGTTTAGAGTCGGGGTTATAAATTTAATTTATACGGATTCCCGTTTTCTTAATTGACTTTCTGATTTGGCTGTGGCTTTATTTGAAAATTTGTAGAAGGAGTATGTATGGTTAGGATGTTAGGAATGAAAATGCACCCTGATGGGACAATTTTCAGGTTTGTGATGGAGGCTTAGATTCTATGACTAATCCCAAGCATTTAATCTGCGTTACGTCGATTCTAAATAAACTTCAGATTTTACAGCGCGAGCTGTTGTATTCGGAATTGATCGAAGATCAAAGCATCATTAACATTTTATCTTTGTTGTTAAAGAGGCATAACATAATAATTTTTGTGGGTTTTGAAAAGATGGTTGAAATTTGGTGGCAAGAAAATATTGTTATAGAAAATGTGAGAGTTGAGACCACAGATAGGATATAAGAGGTCCAATATAAGGCAGATGTATAAATACCTCTTTAGGAGCCTTGTAAGAAGGAGCTTTCTGGTTGAACTTTGTAATAAGACAGGTACGATGTGTTCTGTCCAATAGACTTAACGTGTATCCGTTTTGTCGGAAATATTTAGAGAGGAAGAAAACTTCGTTGTGAAAACTGAGGTATGAGGAAGCGAGGTTAAAAGCGCGGGAAAATAACTAAGATAAAGAAGACAATAACCCTATCCCTTTTGCTTTCGTTGGTTGCTTGTCGTTCTATATCTTTTTGCATGTGTCGTTGTCCTTGATAGATGTTGTTATTTTTAATTGAGGAGTTTGCGTAACGTTTTTGGTGGTTCTTCTGGAACCACCTCTTTTTCATCCTATTTTCCAAGAATATATTGATTAGTATTTCCGCGAATGTGTGCGTTAGGGAAACACGTCAATACTTCCATCGATGATTTATTTGGGACGGTAAGGTTAGTTTTCGCTTGTCTCCTTATGAACTGAGGCTTTGGCCAGTTCTTCTTTTATTGTTTCATTATCTCTTTTCTTTTGGGGCAAACCAATGACATTGCCCGGCCTGTCCCTCCATAGTTCAGATTTTGATTCTGAGCCTTGCTGCAATCTTTCTAATAGAAGCCTTTTTGTCCACCTCAGTTTTGGTGCATTGTCTTTTCGTTTGTCTTAATATTATAACAGTTGAAGCATATTTGTATGCCTCTCTATTTCTATGTGTTCGGGTGGAATACACATATTGAAAAGAAGAAGGCCGTGAGTGGAAATAATGTTGAAAGATTTATGGTTAGGAGAGACTAGTGTAAAGTATGAGGGAGAGGTGGGGGACAGATCAAGAACGGAAAAAACGTTGTAGAATAAACAGGGTGTCAGGAAATCTGACTAATCTCTGTTCATTCTTTTGTTCTTTCTTCCTTCAATTGTCTTAGTTATTATTGTTTTGCATCCATGACATTTTAGCTCCTTTCTTTGCTTTCCTTTTCTTTGGGTGTTTTTTATTATTAATTAGTGGCGTCCTTCTTTATTTACTTAATCAGTATTTTGCTTCGTCCAATTCGTGTAGTAGTTTATTCGTTGCTTTGATGTCCTTTTTCAAAGTTTTCCTCAATTTCACTTCTGTCTGGTCTTCTTATCTTTGCATTAGATTTATCCGTTTCTAAATTTTAAAGAATTTTTCCTTCTTTAGAATAACACAATATTCAGAACAAACTCGGATTTGTCCATTTAATAGTATGGCTTATGGTCTTCTTCTCGTGGTTCGATTAGTATTTACATTTACACTTCCTAAACGAGATTCATCTAATGATGCTTCTGAGCATAATTCGCCTCCGAAGTGGTTGAGATTCATTTGCATAAACGAGGAGTTTCAGTTTATTAGCTTCATAGCAACAACCTTCGTTTTCCTTGGCGCCGCTAGCATTCAGCGTCTACTCTTCGGACTCTGATTATTCATTACTTTTGCTTTTCCCTTTCTGCGTCTGACTCTTGTTCTTCTTCCTCTTTGCTTTTTATTTACTTTTTCTTTACTTTCATTCTCTTTATCGGTACCATCTTCTTTTTTTATCTCTTGTTTGTTCCTTTTGATTAGTTCTTTCATTGAATCTTTCTTTGAAGATTCCTAGAATCTTCAAAGAATTGGGATTTTTTAGGAGCTACATCTCTGTTTTTCCGTTGTTCTTACAACATCTCGTTCAACGTGGAAGAGAATGAACTGGGCTGGCCAATGTTGTTGAAATGTCGTCGTCGGCTCTAGCTCGTGTCCGAACATCGGTTTCGAAGTCAGTTATCCGGTCTTCTCAGCTGATGTTTGTGCCAAATATGACTTAGGAGACCCAGTCTTTGAGGAAAAGCCTGGGGCAGAAGTCACATGGGCGGGCAGGAGGGAACGAGGTTGTCCCAGCCGCTCCTTTCTTCTTTTTCTTCGTTTGACCTCCTCATGCTGCCCTATGTTCTCCTCCAAAACCACGGTGCCGTCGCAGACAGCTGTCCTCTAGGCTCCTCTGTTCTTGGCAATTTGCTCATATGTGCATACAGCATGTATGTCAAAATTTCAAACCTGATGTTTTCTGGGGTGATAACGTTCTCGATAGGTTCTTTGATTTCTTCGGTCATGGCCCTCGCAATACTGGTGTATGCTAAATTTTTTTTTAGTCACGGGCGACTCTATATCTCACTATGTCGGTCAGTCCCTGTTTTGCACTTTTTTGTTTTTGGTAATAACATTGTAACTATTTAGCCGATTCTAACGAAATTTGAAAGCCATATGTTGTTTTACATCCTCTTTCAAATGATATAATTGTCAAAGTCTTCCCAAGGTTAGTCCAGGAATAATTTTGTTTTTTCAATAACATCATAACTATTCGGCCGATTCTAGCGAAATCTGAAACTCTTATGTTGTTTTATATTCTCTTTCGAATGATATAATTGTCAAGGTCCTCACAAGGTTACTCCGAGAATTATTGAAGTTTTGAAGGTCGTAAGGTCATAAATCAGAATAAGTGAGAGCAGGCGACTTTTTGGTAAGCAGACCTTGTTGCTTCGGCAGATTTGGTGTTAATTTATTTTCTTTCAAATATTTCCTTCCTCTTTCGGTAGGATATTGCCATAATGAGGAGGGGTCATCCGCAGTTTAGGCACTTCTTTGTATCAGAGTAACATTTTCACTAATCGTGGCCTGTTTTGCCACATTCTGAACATATATTGGCGTCTTTGTTGGGCAGTTCCTAGCAATATGAGTTTCTATCGGAAAATATGAGAAACATATTTAGATCTTGGTATATTTCTCTTGTTCAATAAGAGACGAGTAAATCCTATTTACTGGCATAACCTCATTTTCTATTTTTTTAAGTCGCGGGCGCTATATATCTCACTATGTCTGTCAGTCGGTTGGTCCCTGTTTTGCTTTTTGGGGGTTTGGTAATAACATTGTAACAACTATACGGCTGATTCTAACGAAATTTGAAAACCTTATGTTGCTTTACATTCTCTTTCGAATTATATAATTGCCAATGTCATCTTAAGGTTAGTCAAGGAATTATTAAAAGTTTTGAAGGTCGTAAGATCATAAATCAGAATAAGTGAAGGCACGTGACTTTTGTCAGTAGACCTTGTTCCTTTCAACCTTCGTGTTTTTGCAGATGCTCTTAAAAACATAGGTGCATCCCGGAAAATTTAATCACTTTGTGATTTTTATCCTGAAATTATTGTACCCAATTTCGATCATAAACTCTTCTTTTGACTGCCCCCCTACCCACAAATTGACTTTTCGACAGAGAACTAAACAGTTGGCTCTGATTTAGGGGGAATCCTTGGGATCAGTTCTATTTTCTCCAAGATGTTCAGTCCTTCCTATAATACGATTCTCTTGACAACCTGTTATTCTTGGCAAAGGATTATATAGCTAGAGGCGATGTCTATGAACCTAATCAAAGCTATCTTGAATTCTTTGTAAAGAGTGGCTATGGCAGCGCTTCGTTCAGGCTTTGAAACCACTTGAGCCTACCTTAGTGCGACCCTCTTAAACCTGATTCCATTTTCTTTGCGGGGTGGGAGGGGGCACTGTTAAGAGGGGAACTTAGAAAAGATTGGGGAAAAGTTAAGTAAGTAGATGATAAAGAGACTCACCATCCCCTTACTGGGACTGCAGAAAAAGTAGATTTTTAGAATCGGTCCACAATAGGAGGGAGTTTGAGGTTTAAGAAAAGAAGGCAAAGGCGTAAACTATAAAGCCGAAGACAGCTAAGTTTAAAAGACACTATCTTAACTTGCTGACCAGATGTGCAAGTAAGGAGAATAATCTACTGTGTTGGGCTCCAGGTGAGGAATTTAACTTCCAAAGCATTTAAAGTTAGTATACCAAATAGCCAGTAAAGGTTTCAAGAGCTTGGGGCGAATGCAAGTAAATGCACCCAGATAGTGTGGGGAGCTTTGGGGAACTCAAATGAAAAATAATTGAAGGGTGAATATGTTGCCAAGAGATCTGGTTAATCACTGTTGCTTCTATTTTTTTCTCTTTTCTACTTCATATTATCGCTATTTAGGATCTAAGCCGTTTGTTAATCTCTTTCCCTTCTATTTCTTGTTATGGTGGAGTGGTTTGTACATGAATGTCAAAATTGTTGTTTACTTTCTTATACGTGGTTCCTTATTTAGGTAGTATTCCGTTTTCATATTCTCTAAATATTTCAATTGGGTCTATTTTCCTCCTGTATTATTTCTTCTTTGTCTTTTCTAAGCTATAACGATTTCTCTTCATATTTATCTGCTCTTCATCTTACAGAGTTTCTGAGGTCTTCTCCTGAGTATTCCGTTTATTCTTCGTAATCTTCTTGCCCTAGACTGCAACCTTCGTCGGGATAAACTAGGATTGTCCTCTGAGTACTAGATAATTACATTTTTCTTCTTGCAATTCTGACTTGTATTTCTGTAAAATGTCTTTTAATTTGCAACCTTTTGGAAGTGATTAGGTCTCGATATACAGGGTGTCCATAAACTATGGACACGGGAAATATTAGTACTTCTAATAATCTATATTTTTTAACCCCCCACAGATTAACTATGATTTTGTCGAAAGAAGAAAGGATTGAACTGGTACCTCTCAGTGGATGTGAAGGATGGTCATATCGAAAAAGATAGCAGATGATTTTAATGCACATCATCCCAGAAGGACCCTAAATAAATTTTCCACCGTGGAGAAGAGGTAAGTTTAAGCAAACGGTCAGTGCTATGGACAAGCTCCGCTCTGGACGACCAAGTGTATCTGACGAAACGAAAGAAACTGTCATGGCTAAGTTTTACGTTACCCACCAAATATTACTTCGCAGGACATCCATGGAACTAGGTGTTTCCTAAGCAACCATTAGTTGTATCTTATAAAAGCAAAGGTTTCCTCCGTACAGATTACAAATCTTAGATCAATTAACAAATTAACAGATGATAAACGATTCGAGGGTGTGTGAATGGTTTTCCAATAAATTGGATGAGAAAACTCGTTTAACCGATGACTGTGTTGTTCAGTGATGAAGCCTTTTTTATGTGAATGGTGAGGTTAACCGACAGAATGTTCGATGCTATCATATATGTGGTTCTCGATAGAATTATTCAGCTCTTACAATTATATTTTCTCTTTTTCAAAATTTTGTTTCCCTGTTTATCCTTTTGTAATGTCATTTGATGTGTCAATTGTTTTATCTGTTTAATTGTTCTCTTTTTTTATCAATAGGTTAGTATTTTATGTTCTATATTCTACCCTGAGTTCTCTAATTGTTTTACCTTATCTCATCTTTAGCCTTTTGTCTAAAAGGATACTGTATCCTCGCTTAATTTTCTGTTATATAATCTTGTCTTATTGTTCTTATCCAAAATTGTATATCGTAAAATATTTTCTGTTAGATTATTATAGCTTTTCTGATTAAGAATCGGTTTATGATCATTTAGTTCATTAAACATATTTAGTAGTTTAATCTGTATGGTATTTAGTATACTTTGGGTGTCAAGAATTAGTGGGTTGCCCTCTTTGGGGCGAGTTTGCCTCACCATTGTTTTTTATCTCTTTTGAATTTGTTCCTGAATAAAATTTGTGGTCGCTACCTGCGTTGAGGAAGCTGATAACGGGTACGTCTTTAATGAGTAAAGATATTGGGGGGGAAAATCCGCTATAGTGAAATTACAACCCCAGATAAGAGTGCAGGAAAATGCAAAATTATTGAATTACATTACAATGCGTCGGAAGTTCAAAATATCCCAGGAATATCTCTCTTGATCAAGTAAAAAATAATGTGAAATATAAATTTTCAACTTAAATATTCAGCCCTTGATGACACAGGTTCAAATCCAACTTCTTTATTTATTTTCATATAACGGTTAAAATAGTTTGCCGTATCTTTCCGTTTTCTACATCTCCCATTTTCCTTCTTAAGCTTTCATTGGTTCATGTAATATTCTCCTTAGCATTTTCTCCGAGTTGTGTTACAAACTTCCATTTCCTTGGGCCTTTAAATATATCTATATATCACGTGTCATGTGATTTGCAATTATAATATTCAGGTATGAATCTGCAACGTCCTGTAGAAATCCGAGAGACAATAAATCATAAGTGTATTACAGTGGCGGATTCAGGATTAAAATGGGAGAGGGGGGAGGGCTAACTTGAATGCCTCCCTCTGAGTAGTCTGAGAAAAGGGCATTAATGATTAATTAATGGTTATCTTACACAACATTGATGATATACAATAATATTTCACACAGGAGTGAACACTAACTCTCTAAACTCCGAATTTATTTCCTTACATCAGAAAATTATGAATTGTGGTTTATTGTAGTTTTTGGGCGTCAACAAAAGTATAATACTGAATTTAATAATTATTTTTGAGATTTACCTCTCTTTTAGACATGTATCATATAAGATACATCCGATATCACCGGTTTAGGAAAACTTTTATATATATATATATATATATATATATATATATATATATATATATATATATATATATATATATATATATTCCTTATTATTACATAACTATTGGGGAATAGCAAAATACAACTAAGGCTTACAAAAAAAATATAAACATAAACGAGTCTGAAATGAAATGTGGGGGGTGGCTTCAGCTTCTAGCCCCCCTCCCCCTGGATCCGCGCACGGGGAGGATTTACGTTATTTGAAATACGAGGGGCGGTCAATAAGTTTTGCGAATAGGTAGAGCAAAACAGAGAAAGGGGATGGCTGTTTGTGGGGGTGTTAGGACAAGTTATGGCAAGTCAGGACCGGCAGCCGCACGCTCCTGCCTCGTCTATTTAAGAAGCAGTAGCTGATCGCAGATCGTCAGTCACAATTTTTTAAATAATGGAGAATGTTGAGCACCGCGCAGTGATCAAATTTTTGACCAAGGAAGGCAAGAATGCAAAAGAGATCCATGAACGCATGGTTGCAGTGTACACCGACACCGCCCCTTCCTATGCAACAATTGCTCGCTGGAATAGGAAGTTCCTCCATGGTCGTGAGTCTCTTAAAGATGACCCCCGTCCAGGACGCCCGTCATACGTGACCAACGAGGACAATGTGGCCCGTGTGGAGAGGATGATCCTCGAAAATCGACGTGTGAAGGTCGAAGAAATCGAGCGACAACTTGGAATATCACATGGAAGTGTTATCAACATTATCCACGACAATTTGGCCATGACCAAGGCCTCTGCCCGTCGGGTCCCTAGAAACCTCACGCCCCATGATCCACTTCAACGTCGTCAAGGCCCACAAGGCCAGAGTTGCACAAGCTGCCCTGCGTGAGTGCGGATTCGAGGAGCTCAACCATCCAACTTACAGTACCGATCTGGCCCTTAGCGACTACTTTTTATTCCTCCAGCTCGAGGCTGCACTGCGTGGACACCGGTTTGGGGACGATGAAGATGTTCAGCTTGCCGTCCAGGTGGATTGAACAGGAGTCGGGAGATTTCTGGTTGTCGGGAATTCGAAGCCTCAGGGACAAGTGGCGCAAGTGCATTGAAGTCGAGGGTAGTTATATTGAAAAATAATAAAACACTTTTCCTCATATCTCGTTTCCTTCTATCCGAATCACAAAACTTATTGACCGCCCCTCGTAGTACACCCCAAAGCCAACATTGGGTATCAGAAGTTAGAGTTAGAGTCAACAAGTATTTATTTGTTAAACTTTGTTAAAACACGATATCAATTGTGTAACAAATTCTGATGGAGACACTGGGGCCAAAAAAAATGGTACTTTACGAATGGCTAAATGGCTTGTTAATTAAAAGAGGGGATCTTCGAGATGGCATCGATGGGGCAGACATTCACTACCATCACCGACAGAAACCTCGATCTCGTGAGAGGACTCGTAGAAGAAGATCTTCGTTACACTCTCAATATCATAGCATGTGAATAAAACTTCTCAATGGATCAGTCCATACGATTTTGAAGGAGCACTTTGACTTGAACAAGCTTTCTGCCTGATGGATACCCAAAATGGGAAAGAGAGAGTTCAACGGACAACTAGGACCAATCTCTCGGCAAGAGCCGACACAAACGTCAGCGGACGATGCTACCAATTGGTGGACGCGATGTGCTCAGCCCTGTACTGGAGGGGAGGAGGGGATAGATCTTACATTTCTCATCACACACATTACAATGAAGGTTCTATATGAACGCTGTTTGGTGTCAAAATATAATACTTCCTGCCACATCTCCCCAAATACGACTGGTTTCTGGTGTCCTGGGCTCATCGGTGATTGTCATACTCACCTTTATGTCTATTTCATTATTCGGTGGTGATCAGCCTGGATAAAATCAGGTTGGCGATCCGCTACTAATACGAATAGTTATTGATGAAGAACCATGGGTCTATTAATATGGTCCCGAATGCAAACAATGACCATGCAATGGCTACAGAAGGTTTAAGCGCGCGCCGTCAAAAAAAAGTCAGAAAGGTTTATAGGCTTCCTTATAGGTGAGAAAACAATTAATGCGACATAGTACGAATGTGTTTTCCAAAAATTACACCATGAGATTAAAAAAGAAAATGCCATGAAATCATTCAGGCCATTTTATTTCATCATGGCAATGCGCTGCTTATTCGCCAAGACTTGAGAAGTCAAATGTCCAAGACATTAGATGGAAATTTCTACTACATCCACCTAACAACCCTTATTTGATCCGCTTTGACTTCTATTTGTTACCACATTCGAAGAAACCCTGGTTTAATACAAAAAACATTTCTATACGAATGGGGTAAAATGTTGGAAATGGATAAAAAGTAAGATATATAAAAAAAAGAAGCGCTACATTTCGATGGCAGCATTGTCATGCTGGTTATAGGCTGATGGAAAAACGACTTGAATATCTAGAGGTTCGTGAATTAGGCAAAGAAGCAGAGCAAATTGGGTGCTTTTGTTAGTTAGATGTACTTTAGGAAAGTTAAAGGCTGAATTTACGCGATATATAGATTCGCAGGTAAAAAAGTCTATAATTGGAATAGCTTCAGTATATTTAGTGTATCTATTTGCGAGAGACAGAATGTATTTATAGCACTGCATACTTAGATACATTTACAAAATATTGACGTGAATGGGGTTGAATCGTGCTTCCGTGCGAGAAAGCTATTTCAAATGGATGTCCTTGCATGTGTGGGCTTGTTGACAAGGCACACACGTATGAACAAATTCTTTGAGTAATTTCTTCTTGAAAAGTCAAACAAGTTGTCTGCTTATGAAAAAGATGGTAGGCTTTGTGTCAAAATGGGGAAAAATTAACGGAGATAAAAACATTTTTTTACGGGGAACGTGAGCCTAGGTGGAAATGTTGTCACAAAAAGTCGGCCGAAATATTACTTTTTAAATTTAGTAATTGTGGTTCTTGGAGTGGAAGAATTCTGTTACCCTGAGCAATCGACTTATGGAGCGTTAGACAAAAGTTTTGCACTTTGGTTAATTTCTCATATTTTTTCTGAGGAAAAACAGTGAGTGAAAAAAAATCTCAGCAAGCAAATACGTCGAAAAAATCAAAAGAAGACAAGATGTTGACAAGTGTCTCTTCAGTCTTGCTTTTCCCTTTGCTCTCACCGTGTGATGTTTATTCTGAGCCTTAAATATGGTGTTATGTTACTTGGATGAACGTAATCTCACTTAGTAATTGAGGTCTCAGTCAAATCCTTGGCCGTGTGGCTGAAAAAGTTAATGGTGAAGAAATGTGCTAAAGAATTCCATTCTTACTTGGAGTAAGGTATATGTTTTAGTGGGGCCTAATATAAGAAGATGCTCGTTATTAGTTCGTAATTAGAGCCTCACGCTGGGAAAAATATTTTGACACTGACACTAGAGCGAGAGGAAGAATTCGGGCTTGGAGTTACTTGGTGGCGAGTCATAGAGGCAGAGGGTATCCCAGAACTCATATATGGTCTATGTGGTCAAACAAGAGTTGAGATAATTTAGCTGGTGTGAAAGGGCGAAGCGACTGGGTGTGAGCTTCAGGGACAAACATCAGAGGTAAGTGTAGGGGTGAGTAGGAAGAAGGAAAGCTAGGGAGGGTGTTACTATCTCTGCACCACGAGTATGGGCAACCCAAAGTCACCTCCTGTATGTTCGTTTCACTTTCTTAGCATTCAAAATAGAGGTGGAGAACTACGGGGCATGCGGTCGACAAGTATGGACGTCGAAGTAGGAGAAGATCCGGGAAAAGGAAGAGGGACACGGTGAGATCAGTAAAGTAGTGTTAGAGTCAGAAGTGGGACAATAAGTGATGCAAGCTCAGTAGTGATCTATTCCTGATTAATAGAAGAAAGTCTAAGATGTAGAATTTGTCAGAAATTGCAGTACAATGGTTGGTTATGGGAAGGCTATGGAATGGAAAGGGCGACGCGACTAGGTAAAGAGTATTTCCATGTTAGCGAGTGGGTAATAAGATATTGAGAGAGATAGAGGGGAGAGAGAGAGAGAGAGAGAGAGAGAGAGAGAGAGAGAGAGAGAGAGAGAGACAGAGAGAGAGAGAGAGAGATAGAACAAAGTTTAAGAATGTTAAGAACTCGCAGATCTTAAAATGTATGCTGAGGGATATTAGAATCACGTAGGTTGCAGAGGGGTTAGAAAAGGCAATGTTGAGAAATTCACTCAAGTCATCTAAGAACATATCACCAGGGTGACTGACCATAAGACGGTATATAATTGAAATTGTAGGAATTGGTTTCAGTGGCAAGGGTAAAAGCAGAAATTCAAAAGTGTTAGGTCATTCGTTTAGAATGAGAGAGAGAGAGAGATGGGGAGTAGTAATTAAACCAAACCAACTCCTACGTTCATAACTCTACAACAGTGAATGAAAGAATGCCTACGTAGGTAGATGGCAGGAAATATTGCTGTATGTCACCTCCACTAACCATGTTTTTGTTAGGCCGAATATGGCAAACCTCTCAGAGGATATAAGTAAGTCACAAATGAAATTAGCCTTCTCTAAAGTCAGACAACTATAATTTATAATAAATTAGTTGAGAGGGAAAAGGCACATGAAAGGAGTGGCTGGGGGAGGTAGGAAGGGGAAGGAGCTTGGTTTGGAAGAGTGAGTTTACGTGACCTAATCATTTCCTCTCGGAAGAGATTACGTAAAGTTTCCGGACGGAGGAGTGGAAATGTTGTGTATTTGAAGGCTGGGGAAGTAAAGACAGCGGTTTTGCGTAGACGTGCTAACGTCTGTAAGGACTTACCTGCCTCCAATTGGGTTGGGCCCACCGCGTACGCCAATAGGCGACCAGTTCCCTCACGTATGCTGCAGTCTTGAGCCCGTGCTATTTGGGAGTGAACCTAGTACTTAGGCGTTATAAGTCTGCGAAAATTGGTAAAATGGCCAGAAAGAGATAATTGTTCGGAAATACTCGTAGCATTGGAGAAGTTCTGAAACTATGTATATATATATATATATATATATATATATATATATATATATATATATATATGTTTGTAAATTAGCAAGACTATATTTTTTCCCGTCTAACCATGTTACAATAAATCATATAAAAATAGGATGACAGAGGTAAAAGACGCAACATTATAAGTTTAGCAAACCTTCACAATAATGCACAATCGTTCAGCATAACATGAGGAAAACAACGGCAAAGCTGTGGCAGATCGAATAACAGGACAAGGCTACAGCTTAAGCGCGCCCACATTGCACCTTAGAGCGTGACAGCCAAACCAGACAGTTTCTCTTTCTGCCATACAAACTCACAAAAAACACTAGCACACTTCCTCACAGACGCTATCACACTCACACTCTAAAATTCACTCTCTCTTACTCACTCTATCTGCGTTCGATTCCGCTATTGTCTTGCCAGCAAGAAAAAGAACTATTACTTTGTAAGTGACTTATAAAAAACGAGTTTCCATAACCAAGAGCACTATCGCGTCAGTCAGCGTCTGAGTTTAGTGTCTTTCCTTGGTACAGAGCCAAAGAGTCTCATTTTTGCAGATGGAATCCTTTTTGTCAATATGGCCTATCTCACAAAGAGTGACAAATTTAGTGATCTTCGGACGCACATGTTTAGGTGACTGCGCACTCTAACTTAAACTTTGTAAACGGAGCATAAACTATTACCGTTAAATTATTCCCTAACACCATAATGGCTGCGGGCCTAGGTTCTATTTCTCCAAAGTCTGGCAGTTTTCAACATTGAACGTTTTCTCGTTAGTCAGCTGATTGTGGGAGATCCCTCTTCCTCGTAAACAGGGTGTGCATGTTTCAGACAATCTCCAAAAATGCGTCCCTGTGTTTATTAGAAATTTAACATGCTCACCAAAGCTTAACAGATAATTCAATAATCCATTTCAAGCTTGTGGACTAGCTTCTAATCGTAATCTTTATGCTATGAAAGCATCGCGATTTCAATCTCCTCAGAATTCATTTTAACAAACTTCACAGATGCAAAGCATTAAAAAGCTCGGTTAATTTTGGGATTATAGCCGCCCTCGAATTTTGTGGGCACTTTGTTATACTCTATATAGCCCTTTAACCAATTAATGTGGCAAATTTCTAATTATGATGTTATGACGAAAAATAGATTGGCCGCCATCTTGAGAGGCTTATATGTCTGAAGTCAAGCAAGGTGGTAGAAAAACTAGAGGCTTAACGACATTTAGCAATCACGTTTTGAATTCGAATCTAATGTTAGGCTTTCGAATTAGGAATATTACGAGTTTATTTAAGAATCGTGGGGGATTTGGGGGGGTATGGGGGTGAAGCCCCACATTTCAAAATTACCTTAAAAATTATATAAAATACAATATGATGTGATTGCGATAGCCTAATAAAAATAAAAACTAACCCAAAAGCACCTTTTTGAATTTGTCCAAGAAAAAATATTGCCTACATTAAAAAGTTTATAAACACACACACACACACTCATATATATATATATATATATATATATATATATATATATATATATATATATAGCGAGCATAATCCCCAAATTAACCAAAAGCTCCACAGAGGCCAAGTAATCAGACATGTTTCCATTTTCCATCAAATAGAAAATCCATTTACAACTCCCAGACGCTTAAAACGAAACGTTCACACTCAATTTTTTAAACTGCTCACTGCATCCACACAGCAACGCAAACTATGCTTACATCTACACCGCTTCCTCTCCAAGCAGGTTTACACAAACTAAACTCTGAAAGATTGCGGGTGTGAAAGTTCATAATTTTTTTCTTTCTTTTCCAAACCAGAAGGATTAAAGCGCTTCAAAATAGATCCAATTTTATGGTTACTGGAATCAAAATCTATTAGAACCTGTTTTTCTTGTACTATTGGGAAAAGGAAACGTCGTTTGAAGCTTTCAACCACTTGTCCCATAGTCATTTTTCTGTGATATATATATATATATATATATATATATATATATATATATATATATATATATATATGGTGCGGGTTATATTTAAAACAACGGCTAATTTTGTATTAATAATTTTCTTTTCAATCCTCTTGATTTGTCGAATATTTGCCTTCTCTTCTTTGTTCAACTCGTGAATAAACTCCCCGAAATATTTTATTACAATGACGCGTTTCAATACAGCAGGTATCATCTTCAGAGACAAAGTGGATAAATGTTACAAGAAATGGGTTTACAATATGTGGCTACACACTTACTAACAAACAAAAACATTGAAACTTGTAAGCGAACTAAATCCCATTTGGGCAGGAGGAGTGGGGGTGGACAGTTCAAAGGTGATGAACTTGCATCAGAACAGGTAGTGAGCAGAGAAAGCTCCTTTCCAATGGTGATTAGCAGCTTGGGGCGAATAGGTTAAGTGCGCGCTGCTACTAGACTCCGTCCTCTTGCACTTGAAAGTACGTCGTGGTAATTGAATTCATGTTTAACTTCTGTTGCTTTTTTGATTATATTGATAGCTTCAAGCAAGAGTAATTGCGTCGATTTAGGGTAGAGTCTAATATTTCCTTTGTATATTCCTGTATATATATATATATATATATATATATATATATATATATATATATATATATATATATATATATATATATATATATATATATAATATATCAAAGTTAAAGAACTAAATAGCGACTGATGGTATATGATAGTGAAACCAGTGTATAGAAACATATAATTTATTTACGAGACTAGTTTCGGTATGAATTTACCATACCCTCTTCAGTGGAATAATGAGAGAATTGAATGAACGCACAAGGCGGAAGATCCGAATGAAGTTGGGAGTCGGGAGGTACGAGCGCCGGGGTGGTTGGTATACCCCGGCTACTACCAGATCCCCTCTTATCATTTTAGCTTAATAGCTACATGTGACTCTTTCAGATATCTAATTTCGGTGAATGATAATCACTTTATGATCCCCATAGCTGTTCCGTCAAAGCGAGTGTGTAGGTATGGCTTACAGCCAAAACTATGAAATTTGGAACTTTGATGTCTTCAGTTTGTAAGTTCATATCATGTTCGGTTATGATAACTATATCTGGATCAATTTCTCTAATTATGTTGCAATATATAAATTTTTCATCTATCCATCCGTCGATATTTTTAGGTTTTTTAGGTACTGTACGTTGGTATGCATTTTAGCGTTTGGTGGATTCCCGTTCTTGGTCTTCTCAGAGTTTGCAAGTGATCTAATGTGGCCTGGTCGTTTTTTCTTGAACTGGTCAGCAGGGATGATAAAGCATGGATTCGCTGATATCTCCATGAGCCCCTGTTTAAGGGCATTATTAATCTCGGTTTTATCATAGTCGGAATCATAATCCCATTTAAACTTACCTTTGACCAGACCTTCAACAATTTATTTTTGTTTGTTGACCGACGGAAGTGGCGAGGAGTGAGTTCCGTAAATTTTAATGTTCTACTTCTCGGTGGTGTTAGTTTTTGATTTTTCCTTTTCTTTTCTAATTTTTGCTTCATCAGTTTGATTTGTTGTTCTTCTGTTGTTTCTTTTGTTTCCTGTTTGGGTGTCATTGATATTATGTACAGGTTGCTAGAAGGCCAGTTCTCGGCGAACCACATTGGTTTGAGACCGTTTTTTGTGAGCATTTTATTTAGCTCTTCCGAGTATGAACCCGGTTTTGCCATGTTCACATAATGTGCGTGGGGAATGCACAGTATGAGGTCTGGCCTCATATTTCTTTCAATATTTACGACTGTCTTATGTTCTTGTGCCGGCCTTGCCGTTGCCGCTGCGTATGTCGTTGTCCTTCTTCCCTTCTACCATTGCAGTCATTTTGTTTCTTAGTTTTTCTTTCGTCATGGGGCAGGCCATCGAGAGGGTGCGGTGGGCATTTCCGCAGTTGGCGCAATTTTCTTCTGGGCGTTTGCACTGTTCCCATCTATATGCTCTGTACTTGAGCATTCTGAGTATTTCATGCGCTGAAAGGTACAATCTCGTGTCGTGTGGTCATCGAGGACGTAACACCTTAAGCAGACCAGGATAGACGACGAATGATTCTCTCTCTCTATCTGGCCAGGCGCTATTTTGTTGTAAAACGCCAGCAGTCCTTTTTCCGCCGCTTTGCCGCCATTTCGGTGGCCTTGAATGTCGCCTTTAATACGTGAGTATTTTCCTCTCCGTTTTGTTTAGAGAACTTTATAATTTAATCTAATTTGGCCCATTCTTGATTTTTTTTCAATTTCCGCCTTGATCTCTTCTGCTGAGTGTTCACCTACCCACGGGTCAAACCTTTTGTAGCGCTTATGCCTGAAAAATCAGCTAACCTTAAATTGCCCTTAAACTTTGCCTTAATCATGATTGGTCAATTTTGTAGCGCCTATATTTGAAAAACCGACTAATGTTAGTTTGTCTTTAAAACTTTTCTCAACTATGATTGGTCAATTTTGTATCGCTAATGTTTGAATAGAAAAACTATAGATCGTGTAGCATCGTGTAAGTCATTCCATTTCTGTTCATTCCCTGAAGCTTACCTATGGAGGGGGGGGGGAGGGGTTACCGCCGGATAATGTTATCGGTTTATGTGGTTGTATAGGTTATCGGTTTGTGGGTGCGTGGTCGGTAATTATGAGGGCGTGCATTGAAGAGTCCTCGTTGCTATTGCCCTCGACGGGTGACGATGACTCTAGGCAATGGGTCTACTTTACGCCTCTGTCGAATTGTTTTGACTCCTTTTAATTTCTTACGAGGGTTATGCATTAGACTGGGATTACCGAAGGCGGTTCGGTAATCGGGGTAAGTAAAGGACTTGGAAGGGACGCAGCAAAGAAAATATAACATTGATTCTTAAATTGGCCTACTAAAGGGGCAAGTAGGACTTAGGCGAGTAAACGGGATTTCGTAACGACGCTACTAAGGGAATGAAATAATTAATGAATAAGGAATAATGAATCTTGACTGCTGAGAGTCTCTCTCTCCCTCTCTCTCTCTCTCTCTCTCTCTCTCTCTCTCTCTCTCTCTCTCTCTCTCTCTCTCTCTCTTTCTATATATATATATATATATATATATATATATATATATATATATATATATATATATATATTCCGTCTCTAAGGGGCGTGACCTTGACTTGTCTCCGTGATTTAGTTTGTTCGTTATTTCCACCCCTTGGGCGGAGTTTCCGACAGCTTTATGTGTGTACCTAGTGTGCCTACATATTTCACACGGATTTAACTTTATTCTAGTGAATCGCTTGTTGCAGGTCTCTGGGAAATTTCTCTGGTAAAGCCTATATTTGTTTAGCTGCTGATAAATATTTTCAACACGCTTATGTTTGTTCAGGTGGTCACCTTTAGTATCTTTGTATGTTCGTATGTTTCCGCGCGACTTTAACGACCGCTTGCCTCTATTTTTACAGTTTAAAATATATATAGTTTCATTTCCTAATTCTCTTTGGTTCTTTAATTATTAAATTTGGTATATTATTTCCTTAATTTACACGCATAGCAATTTTTAGGATTTGATAAATCCACAGAGCATCATTTGTAGAGTTCCTCGCTGGGCCTATTAAATCCTGCAATTCGGTGCCAGAGGCCTAACTATTTTATATAACGAGCCCTACACACTTACCACGGTCGAAAGACGTCTCGGAATAAAATATGTCTTTTGCGGATGTTATTTCTCGACTCAAATACCCAATCAAAAAACTTGTAAAAAAAATGAAGAGAATACAAATTAAAATTAATGACGCTGCCATTGCTGTGGACTTCAACAGTGCATATATATATATATATATATATATATATATATATATATATATATATATATATATATATATAATTGATGATCACTCTATTATTGAATTGGTGGGTGGTTGGTTTGAAATATTTATATTTATTTTATACTCACTCTGTATCAATCTTGATGTATTATTATGAATACTATTAGCTTGATGGTCCTGCCTTCTTCCAACTTATGTGTTACATTGTCAAAGTTTCAGAGCTCAAGGACTCTTTCTCAAATGCATTGTGTGTGTTTCTCGAAACTGTTTATCTCTCTCTCTCTCTCTCTCTCACGATATATAAATATATATCGTGAGAGAGAGAGAGAGAGAGAGAGTTGATATATCAACTTACCTTTATAATATTTTTTGTTGAAACTATTTGACTTATACCTTTCCCCAGACCACAAAATAAACTCTCTCTCTCTCTCTCTCTCTCTCTCTCTCTCTCTCTCTCTCTCTTTTCCCCTTTCGCTAATTAAGATATAGTTGTCAGCAAGAATCTCTCCCCCTCTCTCTCTCTCTTTTTTCCTTTCGCTAATTAAGATATAGTTGTCAGCAAGAATCTCTCCCCAAAAAAGTACTTGTCAAGCTTGTAGTGGCGTTTTCCTCCTCTCCCACTTCGGTGGATCTGTATGTGATGCAAAAAGACTAGTTAGAAGTTAAAATTCTCTTCCTCTAACAAGAATTGCTCACTTGGGAGTGACCGTGATGATGACCGAGGAAGTTCGACCGTGGCTGATCTCGCCCCTCTAGAGAGTATACCAGTAAGTCATTCTACTTCTAAGGAAAATGCTCTGACTGCGGTTCGCCGGGAAGCTTCACCAAGACAGCCATTGACGAGGTTCCAGTAATTATAATTAGTAAGAAGTTTTCAGTTTTAGGTTCTGACCATGATGATGATGATTCCGAGGATTTTCTTGTATGGAACTCTACCAGTATTACCAGGGGGCAAATGGAAGAATTCTGTGGAAGTGAAGCAAAGCGACGGAGAGGATACGGCTATCGGGGAGGCGAAGTTGAGGATTTGGTCGATTCAGTGAACGATTTCACAGATTGAACTACCAGAACTAATTAATATTGTGCACGTATGTATTAATGATTTCTTACCTACAAGGTCTGAGGAACTCCGAGCTAGTTATTGATACCTGGTGAGAAAGCTGAAGGAAAGAGTACGACCACCCGAGGCGGTCGTAAAATTTGTCGCCCCTCTAAGCAGCACAATCTCTTTTGCATGATGCATCTCGAAATGCATTAAAAAAATATATATTTTAAATAATGAGGAAAATTATATATATTTATCACAAGCTCTTGTAAGTTCCATTTTTTTCGTCTTTAATAATAATGAAATCATATTTGCCTGGAATAGGAAAACGAAAAAATACATACTGGAATATATTTGACTAACGCGCACTTGGCAAATCTCATTGAAAAATGCCACCCCACAAAACGTGCCTAGGAGAGCCAGTGAGGAGGAACGTAGCATTTGCGAGTATTCTTACCAAAATAGATGCGGTGAATGTTTTATGGAAGTGATTCAGACATTAACAAATATTTTAGCGTTTTCTGCCAGAAAAAAATGGGGGCACTTCATCAATCTATAGGACAAGTTTTGCAAGCGCAGTGGGCAATTCTGAAGAGACGGGCTGCACCTGAAGGGGGTAGGCTCAGAGAGAAAGGGAAGATTTTTAAATCATTTTTAGTGATTTTCTGACAGGACTGCTTCAGAGATTGTAGAACACACATGAGAGTGCTGTTCGAAACAATGTAATAATCATGTACGCGATCAAAGATTTAGAAAGACAACACGATCTTTGTCATATTTTTACGCAAACTCGCACATTTTGAGAAAGATCAAAGAATTGAAGAGTTTAGTTGAAACAGAAGATTTTGACATTATCGCAGTTACAGAGACACGACGAGAAAATATTAAAAAGGGATCTTATAGGACAATTTAACTTACTTGGCTAAAAATGTTTAATAAAGATTGGTCTCAACGAAAAGATAGATGCGTTATCTTATACATGAAAAATAAGCTAGACGCAATAATTAAATGTATTACGTTTAAAATTATAGTTATAGAGTTGTTATAAATAGGGAGCAATTTTATTTCGTAGTGTTATATATGACACCAAGCCAAATAGAAGACTACGATATTATCATTTATAAAACTCTTTTGACCTTAATTAGACAAAAAAAATATGATTGTATGCAGTGGCGTAAATTTTCTAAATGAAATGGGGACAATGCAGAAAATCTACTTCTAGAATTGATAAATGATAACTTCCTACCTCAAAAAGTAGACGTGCTGACACGCGAACAGAATATCTTAGAATTTATTTTGACAAACGAATAGAAATTAGTTGAAAATATGCATATTAGTGAAACTCCTGGGAACACTGATCACAATTCAATTCAATCTCAATATATATATATATATATATATATATATATATATATATATATATATATATATCTTTATACAAATTTTCAGCGTGATTCGCCCTCTTCGTATTACGCTTTAAATTTGAAAACAGAATTGAACGAAAAATGGTACAGAATTCCGCTGAAGACAACAAAAGTAGAAAAGAAAGAAAAAAAATTGTAACTATTCAATGGAAAAATGAAGGTGAGTAACAAACAGATACACGATAAAGGTGAATAAATACAAGAATCATCATGGCTTGGCTTCGCGAACGAAGATAAAAGAAGAGCATCGATCACTCCTGCCGTAGGCTCAATGGCTGCTGACGAGGCCAAGGAACAGGTAGATCCGGCTGCAGCTTTTGCAAGGGAAGTCCTGTTCTGGTCGGTGGTGCAGTGGCATAGTTTTTGCTCCATTTCCTTTTGGCATCAGTACCCACCCTGTTTTTTTTTTCTCGAAGAAACAGGCAGAATGGTGACCAGCGTGTCTTCATGTTCCAGGGGCAAAGGCCGGAGCAGACTACTGTTACTGACTCAAGGTCGTAGGTATGGGCGTGCCTTTCTGGGCTGCACAATAGAGTTTTTAGGTGGAGTTACGGTGTGCACAGTACTCGCGCAATCCATTACAGGCGAGGAGCATTTGACGCATAAACCATCAATCTGAGAAAGTAACAGCGAGGTTCTCTGGTAGATGATGTTACATTGGAGTGTCTTTTTTCTAGGTAGAAGGTCTTGCAGGACTAAAGAGATCCATTTACCCGATATTTGAGTCAATTATTGTCATCTTAGACTGGCTGCCAGCCCAGGCGAACGAGCTCAGCTTGCGCATTCAATATAAAAAATAAGAGTTGTGAGAAAGCTTGAGGATTGCAAAAAATTGGAATAGGAGAGTTCCTCATTTTCTTATTAAAGAAAATTAAAAAAATATGCAAAACCTAACGCGGGAATCTGCGCCAAAGTTCTTTTAAATTGGTGCATATGCAGTGCCACATTGCAAAGTGAAATAAGATTGAGAATGAAGCCCGACAAATGAGTGTCATATTAATCCTATGAAGGCTTGAAATGGGCACGCACATAATTATGCACATGCAATTGATCTAAAAATATATAACAATAATATGTAACATTTTTTAATGCAAAAAAAAATAAAGAAAAATATGTAACATTCAGGCATGTAAATAATGATATATACTGTTCTTTTACACGCATACGCGCTCACAGGCTTACACATTCACACCCATATACACTTACACGCGGTCACACACTGAAAGGTGGTTCCCGCAGTATCTGTCGGACCATTTTGAAGTCGCGCAAATTCTGGGAAACGCCCCAGTTGTACAAACAAACGTCGAAGCAGATGCAATCATTGACACCGAGCTGAAGACAGGAAAGATGCGGACCTTTATTTACTATCAAAGAGCTACGAAACACGAAATCTTACTCTCTAAATTTGAGATAAAGATTTTCTCTATCCCCGTGTACACACAAATAAACATTCAGTAGAGTAAGCTCCGACGAAACTGTATCATTGGGTAACAGTGGGCCACACCCACCCAACAGATGAAAGAGCGAAAACATAGAGAGAATACTTAGCCCAGGTAAATTGAGACTTAGATCGGTAGGGGCCTGGATGGGACTTAACTTTCCTGAAATTGTTGTGCTCGGCAAAGAGGGCGAGTACATCTCAGTAGGAAACCTCTTTAACTTTGTACTCATACCCAACTACAAAACCCTCAAATAAGTTCGTATTTCGTACACGTGCAATCAAAAGTCCTTTTTTTACGTGAATATATGATGTTCGCAGAACATTAACCTTCGTTAATCGTCTTCGCCTTTTTTTGAGCCTTTGAGTGCCAGAATCCTTGTGTGTAATCAGTGAAGCCATAGAATAAACAGGGGAAAGAGTGTGAGGTAACTAACCCTAAGCTCCACCTTGACCCTCCTTCCCTTTCAGGGAGAGACCGCGTGGGCCTAAGCTAGATCTCTAAACGCAAGGAGAGATAAGTATTTTCGCGTGGGAAAACCTTAAAGCGGCTGGTAATACCTGTGTTGGATCAGTAGGCCTATCCCCCGATGAGACGTATTTGTCCGAGCCTCCCCCACCTGGAGACCAGGGTCGACTCGAGAAGAAACTTCCGCAGTCGTCTTATCTCGTCTGAGCCTAAAGAGACTGGCGCCAATGGTTACTCCCAAGGGACTGCCATGCCTGGAAGCTTTCTAGCGAGGAAGCCAGCAGGATATTTAACCTGTCACCCGTTACTCGTCAGAGAGTACCGCCCGCCCTTTCGCGAAGATACAGCCTCTCGTCCCTAGTCGAATTTTGCAGTTAGGTCTCGTCGGCTAGACAGATTGTCGTGGGTTTGGCCACAGTCAATCGGCAAATTCGTGAAACGACTTTTTCTTTGGAGAATTGCGCGAACCACTCTTCTCATCTCGTCAAGGAAACCTCGCCCCTCGTCCTAAGATTACTCATCCCAGTTCGAGTGTGTCTCGCCCAGCCTGGAAATTACCTTACTCGTATCCTAGGTAACTCCGACCACTCACTCAAGAGTACAACGCCCCTCGTATCTTCCTCCCGAACCTTTAATTGGACTCCACAGTGTTTACCAGCATTTTTCCGTCTGACCAAGTCCCATATTTTGATCCCCGTTAAACTGATTAGTATTTGATTTATTATTTCATTGGGAGCGACATTATTCTCCCATTGATTTTCCTTTGTAGACATTTCCATAATTAGCATCACTAGTGTAATTAAAGTTTATTTTTGTTTTTAACCTCTCAATAACCTTGAATGAAGCTTGGTTTTTAAATCTTCCCCTTAGCTAACCATTAACCTCCTCACGCACTCACCTCTTATTAGCCCTGTGCAGCTGCTCTATCCATCTGGCTGCCTGTAACGTAAGTAGACTGCATTCTCTGCAGCGAAGGTATCCGCTCACGAATACCACGACAAAGCGTATTTTAATCGATTTATCAGACAAACTTTTGATATAAACCCGCCGTCTTTGACCGCGGTGTGTTTTAGAGGTATGACTGGAGTAAACGTGATGTCTTCAGTATCTTGCGTGTACTGTGAATGATAGGAACATGTATATTTCAAATTACGATACAATGTTTTGAATGGTGGAAAAAAAATAGTGGCAATCAAGAAGTTAGTATATGCAAAACGTTTGAGTGAGGAATGCGCCCAAAAATGTATGAGGGTATTGTGGTACCAACGTTGGTGTATATGGAAGTCAGACTATAGTTTTGGGAGAGATAGAAAGTTACAGAGTGAGAACCGTGCAAGTGGAGAGTTAAAAAGTGATGTTGGATGTGAAAGACGTATAGAGAATAAGAGGGGAAAGAGTGGGCAGGGGCATGCAAAACGATTAGATGAGAATAAATTTGCGGAATGTTTTTGAATAAATTTCCTGACGTGAATGAAAAATATATTGATTATGCAAACTAATGTTTAGCACAAGGGAAAAGGAGAGACAAGTGGGTGAGATAGTGTATGTATAGGTGTATGGAATGATTTCGTGTGGTTGGTGATGAACCAATAAAAGGTAACATACTACAAAATTAAGCGAAAGGTGGAGGGTGAAAAAAGGATGGAGTTGGAAGGTGGGTATTTTTATTATTAGAGTTGGTACATGCCGAGCCTTCCCTTGGGAAAATGGTTAATGTGAATGTTGGCAATATTGAATTAAATTAGAATTCTTTTATGTGTTTTAGTAACTAAGAGGGAATTTAAGATAGGATAAATTATATATTTAGAAATTATCTGTTTATTAGAATAAAACTATTTGTAAAGTGAGCGGCGGCGCTTCTTTAAAGAGGAAAGCTCGCGAGTTTGGACGGAAAGATGGGCTCGGCTTTCCTTTGAATGCAAGCTCTGGAGTCTCTGCAGGGATTTCTGTAGAGATGCGAGGCGGGTGGGGAAACCTGTCTCTTCGAAGCTTATATATATATATATATATATATATATATATATATATATATATATATATATATATATATATATATAAGTGTGAGATCTCATTACTTGTCACTGTTTACCCCAACTTAAATAAAGAATAAGTCATGGTTATTATCTTGAGGTATTGGTAAAAGCTCCCTGCATCAATTCAGGTAGCAGAGTTGAATTACCTCTCTTCAATCGCAGGTTAAATAGAAGCAACTTCCAACAATATTTAATATAACAATATTCAGCAACTGGGCAATGATCACATCAGGTCGCCGAAGGATACTTGGTAAAGTAAGGAATTGAATGGACTTAGGTGAGTCTAGATCCTAACATTGGTGGATGAAGCTTAGTGAAATGATTGAGATCGCGAATGATAAGCGATTTCTATAAACTTAAGCGTTTAAAATTGTAAGGGTTTAAAATTTTAGAATAATGACTACTTTATTATAGTGAAAATGTATGGGCTGAGACTATCTGTCTCAAGTGTCCAATTTAAATGGACAGATATGGGGAGATTGTGGGTGTCAGTTTTCGGATAAGGAAGATGTCGTATCTCACGGTAGAGGCAAGAAGGGGGGAGGGTGAAGTGAGAGAGGGTGAAGGGAAGAGAGAGGGAGAGATGGGACAATGAGAGGTAGAAAGGGGGAGAGGGAAGAGAGAAGGAGAGATGTGAGAATGAGAGGTAGAGAGGGGGAGAGGGAGGCGAGAAAGAGGGTAGAAAGAAAGATAGGGAGAGTGGTGAGAGAGAGGGAGAGATGATGGAGATTGGGCAGAGAAAGGGAGTGAGGATGAAGAGGAAGGAGGTTTAACTATTCAATTGTTGGTCGCATGCTAACGCCTTTGAGAAAGGCAAGCTTTCCTCTGGAACCTGAGTTTGCTTTGTAGATATTTATTTGTTGTTGTTTTAAATTTTCTTAGTTTTTAATTTATTTGTGTTAAAGATAGTTTTTTTTTATAATTTCTTCGATGGCGGGCGCCAAAATATGCCAGTATCCTCAGTTTATCTGATCGTTTATCAATGAATCCTCCAGTGATGCAATTTGGTCGCCAGCTCAATTTATGTTTCCGAAATTCCGCAGCTAAAATTGGGAATTTTGTGAGTGAGTTAAAGAGTAAGAGTTGAAGGGAAAAAAGATAGTTAACAAGAAACCTATTTTCGATCTCCTATAGTACCAGATGTTAATATATTTTGAAACATGGTTAAAAGGATAAACACATTTAAAAATGGAGTATTATTCCTATTAAAAATAAGGATTTGTACTAAATAGCAGTAATGAACTAATTAGCGAATACTATAAATCAATAGGCTAAAATACTTCAGAATAGAAATTAATAAGGAATAGCGATAACCAAGATAAGGTAAAATGATTATTATTGTCCTTTTATGTTCTAACTTAGACGAGATTGCTTAGTGGAGTTGTTCGTAGGACGCCAAAAGCGGTGTGGTAAAGAGAAATAGGACGGGTGTAAAAATGAGTTCAGCGCTGGAAGTAATCCAAATAAGGCCGAGCAACAAGAGTGAGGAAGAAGAGTGACAAACGGCGACGATAAAACTTCCCCGCGCAATCTTTCTACTTTTGCTTGGAAGTGCAAATGAAGCGTGGAGACGTGGAGTCCGCACAAGTGATTAGGTAGTTGAAAGTAAAAACGTCCTTACTGCAAAATATCCAGAGTGAGGTTGCGAGAGCCGTAACAATTTCATACTCTTATTCTGGCGAGCTGTCAAAATCTGATCAAGAGACGAGAGATGACTTGGTGTTGCTGAAGTTTCTTTTGAAAAGATGGCGGTTACCCAAGTTGGCTGGCAAATCGCCTTTGTTCTCTGACTTTTCGGGTCGAGGTTTTATTCCGCCCTAAACCAAATTTTCGAAAAATTGATCGGACGGTTTATGCTTGCCGGCAGTGCAGGTTTCCTTGTTTATTATTTATTTAATTGCTTTATGAGCCTTTGAGCCGTTTAGGAGGCGTCTTAAACACAGCTACCGAAAAATTTTGTGTATCAAGGGTATTCCCGAACGCACACGACTCCTCATTCGTTTTATCTCCCACAACACTTTTCAAAGGAGGAGAAATTTACCCACATAATACTCATCCTTAACCCACGCAAATCATTCATGCATCATCTCCCAACACCGCAACCCCCAAGGGAGTGTTAGGTGTAGCATCGGAAACCAAGCTGTAATTCTGTGCCCCCCCAGACCCAAAATTCACATGTGCATCTGCGGCTATACGGACATGCAAAAATTAAATAGACGCTTACAGTTTTATTATAAAAAGATTTTATTCCATTTCTTTTGCCATTATAACTAGTACTTGCTTCCATTTTATCATAGTTTAATATTATAATTATTAAAGTTACCTAAAAGTAAAATCCTAAGCAAATTTATGATTTTCAGAGTACGGATTGATGGTCAAACTGAAGGTTGGCGGTCCGAAGAGAATTTGCTAGGGGAATCTTGGAATACCCCTTTCTTCCGTTAGGAGAATTATATTTTAATTTAAAGAAACTGAGAAAACATCACCAGAGTCACAACCTGGTTGTGACTGAAACATGTCTCTGTGGTGTTCAGAGATCTAATGAGAATAACCCTCAGTAAAAAGCTTCTGAAGTTGCAGAAAGATTCCGATTTATCCTAAAAGAGGAGTAAATTACTCGCTCTGCTCCCATAAACACCCTATCATCTACGCATTGCAGTTTCTCAACACTACACTAATCCGAGCCGCCACCACTCCAAAATGGAAAACTCGATGTGAATACTACATTACGGTACTCTCAGCAATCCAACCACCCCGAAACCATGACCCAACACGTGATATAAGACACAAAGCAATCCAATCTCTGTGCTGCAATCATCTCTTAAGCGCCATTACAACAGACATCGACCCGGGTTAAACAGCCCTCCCCCGTCACGAAGGGGTCCAACTAACATTTTCCGTCCTTAGCCCCAGGAGCTAGACACAGCTCATTACATATTCACAACATAGCCAACACAATGTTGGCTATAAACTTCATCTGACCGGTGAAGTTCATCGAGCCTGATACCTAGAACAAATTGAGTAATGAAATAAAGAAAAAAAAATATTGTGGTGCCGGTAATGGTGGTAGCATCCTGCGGAAAATGGTGATGCCATCAATATTCCATTCTTGCCTTAGCATCCTACAATTTCCTAAAAAAATACTTATTGATAAATATTAAATTCTAGGAAATGAACAGGATTCATATTGAACAGTTATAATTTCTTTTTCTTAAATTAAATTTTTAGCAGGTAAATTTAGGACTTCTTTAGAGATAGAGGGTATGGTCATTATTTATTGAAACCCAGTCTAAAATTAACTGTAGAAGTTATCGGCAATAATAATTATGTTCACATTGAAGCACTACAATAAAGTAATGAAGAGCTGCCCGAAACTCGAAACTAGACTATTTCAGAAGTAATTAACTAAGTTTTAAAGAATGCTTTGATGAACATTGCTGCTAAACTACTATCCCGCCAAGGATTGTACCCTGTGTAGATTACTACACCTGGTGTATGGAGGAGAGGCACATCCTCTAACCCCGAGTGCTCAGAAGGAAAACCTGGTTTACTGAGTTAACTTAAATCTTGTGTCGAGTCTGGGGAAAGTGGTTCCTTCCCCTTACTCTTCTATGCAGCCTTTTTCTTTAGAGTATCCCCTCATTTTCCCTTCCTTATTTTTTCATATATCTCGGTTTAAGGACTTGACCAGCTACTTCATGCCATCTAAAAAGCGAGATTTTGGAACCTCTATAAACAAGTCTTTTAAAGATCGCAGGTTGCAAGAGACCAGGCCTGGGAGAACCTGGGAGTTGAGGTGAGAATAATGGGACGTGCAGTTTTGCCACGATAACACTTCCCCTGTGCCTAAAGGGCTGACCACTTCCTGCGGCTGTTCTCGATTTCATAAGGCTGCAGTACATCTTACGCGGGTGAACTTTAGCGCCCTGTTGGCTGCCATGGTAAATGAAAGTCTAATTTCCTTTCTCAGGGTCTTTTAATTGATAGCTCTTCATATACTGACCCTCTTGTCGGCGTCTAGTACGCCCTACTAAAGGATTAAGTCGGTCGCACCGACGTCTCTGGATGCTCACTTGGGAGGCTCGGCGTTGAGGTAGAGACCGTCCACTGAATACCTTACGTTCGGTGTATATTGTGGCACATGCGCGAGAATCACTCTTTAACACGGCCAGAGTTGGAGCCCTAAAATCCATTATTTGTGCAGCGAGAGCGGCTGGACGCAGGATATAAGTCGCCAATCCCTTTACTCCTTTTCACGGTCACAAGTTGACAAGTTTCTGTTCCTTTCGTTGACAAAATGGTGGAGAGCAAAACAAAGAGTGAAACCTCTCCTTCCCTTGGTGATAGGGTGGGCGAGAACTCCGGCAACACATTTCTGTCTTGGGGAGAGACTCCCTTCTCACACTCTATGGTTTCTCTTTTACCACTTCTTGAACCACCCCCAAGAAGTTACATCACAAATTAGGAGGAGGACCTCCCCTAACTTTCTAAAAGGTCCCGCCAAGCTTTAATAACGCATAGATGCTTATCTCACCCCTGTCTTTGAGTAAGGGAGGTTCCCTTTACCTATTCTCTAGGCACCTCCTAGGCGACTCTTTAGCTAAAAAAGTGGTAGCATCCTCCTTCTCTTTATCAGGGGACCACCAGCAGCAAACATACACACACAGGAACAGCGCCATAGAGAAACGCGGTTCCAAAGTGAACATAGGCCACATCCCTATAAAGTCCTTGGTTGGGATCCCTGACGCTACGTAGAAGGCAAGGAAAGGAAAACTTTCCCGACACAATCGCGGCCCCATGGTGCCCCCACACTGGACATAAGTCTTCCCCACGAGAGAATAGTGACTCGGTGGGAGTCTCTGCATAAAGATATTTCTGTGCATTTCCCTCAATGGAATTGCAGAGGATTCCGGGCAAACTGAGAGGGGCTACAGAGGTTCGCCTCCTCCCCTCCCTAGTTATTTATCGTTCCCTGCTTACCCTCCCGGGATATAAGGCTTTTGCAACTTCACGGCCAAGAGATGTGGGCCTGGCAGTGGGATGATCAATTTATACATGATATGATGTTTTCGCTCCCTCTATCGCTTTAAATACCTCATTTCAGGCAATGACATTGTAGCTACACCTGGATAGGAGGTATTATATAGTTTCAGTGTATATTCCACCGTCAGCTGACTTCAACGTTGCAATCTTCCACCACATTGTGGTATGATTACCAGTGCCTTTTCTCCTTTGTAGTTAACCTCTCTTAAGGGATTACTCAATAAATTTTTAGTGCCAGGTCCTGGCGGACAAGACCGACAAGCTGGAGGTCAGTGTTCTAAATGTAGATTAATTTACTAATCTCTATCCGAGCAACATTTCGTTTTCTTGTGTCGATTTATCCCTCTGCCCTCCAAATCCATAGGCTGGTTTTTGGTGGGTGGTTGATGACCTTCTTGTTAGTACTTGCTTTTCCATTAAAATATCCTTTGCGTTGCCGTTGTTACTTGAGAACCACATAAGTGGCGACTTGAATGAGCGTAGTGGCCCAACTTCATGGAAATCACTGATTTACTTATTTTAGTCGAGGAGTTTATGTTTGTTCTTATTCTTCAAATTCGAAAGTGGAGTCGGCTATTAGGCATTCATTATGTTCTTTTAAGCCTGCTGGACTCTTCAGGTTGTTGCGCCTGTCATCACCGCCGAGATGGTTGCAATAGAACTGCTCAGCACGGAAGATTACGCGCCGTGACCAGTTTCTGTTACGAGATTGAAATCGAAAACGTTTTCCAGAGCGCACGGAATCTGCGCTTATTTTCTGTCGGTTCTCTGAGCGTGTAGGGATTGTGGGAAATGAACGGATTCATGAAGGTGCCAAACACTCTGCAATGAGAGTCACGTGACCAGGACTTTGTCTTCGCTACCTTGACTACATAGAGTCAGCTTCTTTGGTTGCCCTGCAAAGAAAATGGGACAGGGACGGCGGGAATCTAACGTTGCGTAGCATTGCTCTGTGACTTTTCTTGTAGACCTACCTCTCATTGACTCGACGGCTTCAGGTTGTTTACTGTCGCCTCTGAATCGGGCACACTCGCGGGACGCACCGCCATCTGAGGGGGTGATCCCATGCCCCTTACTGCGACGACTGCTTGGTCCCCCAAACTGCCCGGCACACTCTCAATGAATGTCTACGTCTAATGGAGCTTAGCGCGGTCTAATCGTCCAGCAACTGCGACGACCAGGGTAGCTACCGTTTATCCCTTGTACTCGAGACGAGTTCGTATACTCCTGATTATGTAGTGATCGAGCTCTTGGAGGGGACGGCTTTCCTCCATTGCATTTAGGTTTGGTAGTTTTGGATGTATGCTCAGCCCCCTGAAGTCTTGGGCCTCCCAACTGCACCTGGGCTTGCCTACTTCTTTTGTAATTTTTGTTTCCTTGATATTGGTTTGTTTGTTTTTTGGCTGTTTGTTTCCTATTTTACTATTTTTAAGATAGAATGGAGATAGGTTTTTCATTATTTGGGGGACTATTTTCTTTTTTAAGCACTGTTAGATGTGGTCATTAATTTTTTTTTAAACTCCCACACTAGTAACGATTCTCGTTAAGTGCAGCCTTCCATCATAATAGGCCATTGTTAGATTGGTTAGACGTAGATTTCACGCGTTGCATCACGTTGAAGGATGCGTGAAGTATCACTTATTTCTTTTTATTTGGTTAAAGAAGTGACGTGAAATGGGAAGAAAGTAGTAGATTTGCAAAGTTAGGCAAGGTGTGTGGAGGTGAAATTATTTATTTAAAAATAATAGGTTTACATAAAACCTATAAAATTTAAAGTACAAATTTCATTATCCTTTAAATTTCTCTCTTTTTCTCTCTCTATTATTCTTTTGACCCGCAAAGAGATGTCAGGTGATATCCGGAGGCTTATGTACCTTTCCGGCCCCAACCCCTGCAGAAGGATTTTCTGCTGTCTTCCACATATTTTCACTTCCACCAACTTCACTGTTTCCTTAACAGATATATCCTTACAAACTCTCTGCGTGATGTTGCCTCGTTGCTATTGCGTTTTAAATTCGAGGAAAAATCCTCATTTTCCCGCCATTTCCCCCGAAGTCCTATCATTAGTATAATACTACTCTTACAACCATATATAACCATAAGGGTCGTTAGTACTAACTGACAACCCTGATGTTTATATAAGAGAGGCTTGTGATATGAGTACTATAGTAATCGTGGCCGACGTTCAGCGATCGGATAATCAAATTCACATAAAGATTAGTTTGACCATCGATGGGCAGAGTGTGGGAAAAGGGGGTCAAGTCTTCGTTGGAGGGAAAGGTGAAGGCAGGGCAGTTGTACTGTGTGTTGTCACTCCCACCCTCCAGCGAGCAAGTAACCCTCGGTGGCATAGAGAAGGAGCCATCCGTTCCTCGTCAGGGAGTGCGGTTAAAGAATCCCCTTCCGTAGATTGCAGGGCAGAGGAGTGGTGTTTTCTGTGTGGAGAGAGGAAGATGGAAGAGAGTGCGATGTTGTGATTGATAATGTTTGCAGTGATATACGTGGTTGAAGGTGTCTGCGTTAAAGCTCAATGGGTAAAAGAAAAAGAATCAGAAAAAGAAACAAAACTTAAAGTTTTAAATATAGAAGAGGGGTGACAAGATGGCCACAATAATGGTATTTAAAAATGATGAAAATATAAATGATCTTTCAATAATTTCCTCTAAATTAATGACGTTATTCCAAAGTTCTGAATCCTTTTCATTGCCGTCCGATAAAATTCTTATCATTTTGGTGTAAAAATTGCGTGAATGCGGCAATGCCCTCCTCCAATCCTGCAAACATTGAAACAAACAATGTCGAACTCTCTCAAAAGTATTCTTGGACTTAAAAAAATTATTAACGCGCTGTATCAATTAAGGAATTATCTGCAAACTCGCTTTCTCTCTCCTTCTCTCTCTCTCTTTCTCACTTATTTTAGTTTTCAGGCGACTGAGTGAAGCCTCGGTTACGTAAATAATAAACTCCATGCTTGCAATAGAAATTTTATCATTCAAACAAGCCTATTGGCGTACTGTCACGCACCAAAGTGATGATAAGTGGAGATGACAAGGGAATAGCAACTCAACAGTTTTCATAAGGTGTCCCTTACGTACCTCAAAAGTTAGCTTTTTAGCATCGTGTAAATAAGCAGCGATCAAAGAATGGTGAAATGGAACAACACGCTAAAGGCAATAGAGGGAAGCGAGAAATCATTTTGGGCGGCAGGAACCAAAATACCAATCATTTACTTTCTTAGTCGAAGTTGATACCCAAGATCAAACTGGTGGATATATTTTCCTCTTCACTGACCAAAGAATAGAGCGGCAACTGTCGCGCGGCTTTGCTGAACGCCCCAAATTTGCCATCTTAACAAGCTCGTGGAGCTGCACAAATCCCTGCTAGCATGTCGCACAAGAACTTCAGTAATAAACTCGTCCTTCTGATCACTACTCTCGAGCGTCTGGTTTCGGAACTAAGAACTGGAGACTCATCACGCAAGTCTCTGCTTTCTCCCTCTTTCTCACCACTAGTGCCACATCGATGGGCCCAATTTGCAATCAATGGTGTTGTTCTCATTGCAACTTTAGGTAGATTTGTCCTCTCTTATAATTCCGGCCAATTGGTTCTAACCCCTGCTTGTTTGTCAAAGACTGCTACCAACTCTACATTTTGTGGTAGACAGGGGTATCAACATCCCTATTATTTTATCTTTTTTTCATAAGACAAGGATCGTTACAACAAATAACTTTGCTTAGCTTACTAAGTCCCATAAGTGACTTGCCAGTTTTACATACTACACTCCAGGTACAATATGCCACATTAGTTGTAGTATTTCTTTTTCTTACCAGCAATTGAGGATCCAGGCAACCAATTAAATACCATGCAGATGACATTTAAACTACTGGCCCGGCCGTGTATGGCAGACCTAAAAAGTTGGGCCGGCAAAACTAAAGAGTAGAAAAGAGGATTTTCCAAAGATGGAGAAGGGGGAATACTTCAAGCTCCATTTTCTATTTGGCTAACATTTTTAAGCCATTATGGTAGCAACTGACTAGTTTATGAGTTCCGTACCCAAAGCGGCCAAATTAAAAGTCAATCATTATCTACCATCATATTAACTTGATCTCATTTTCCTTCTACCAGAATCTAAAGTATGTTTCAATCTCGAATTTTGGCCAGCTTTTCCCTATATTAATGTCGAAAAATAGAGCGTTTCCAAAGCCACAGTAACCACTCCATTTGATCTCGAAGAAGGATTATACATACAGTCGCCGCCAATGATTTTGGCAAAAACTGTTCTTTGCTTATTACGTGTAAAATACCTTCTGAGTATCACTTATTCAGTAGTAACATTGTAGATGATTTGTGTGACTACTACTTATTCAGTAAACTTTTGCAAATTAATAGTTTTATGGTAAATTTTGGTTTGGTGACATTTTCCTACTAGTGGGTATCACTCGCCTCTTCGTAATTTCAAGCTAGAATCGTATGAAAAAGAGTCATTGAATGACCAGAACAGTAAATATAGTTATGTATGATGCCAAGACTCATGAATGGTTAATTTTGAATTAATAAATAATCTTCTTTGGTTTTGCCAAAAGAAAAACGCCAATTAATAGTTTCTTTACACCGAAATTGCCTCAATCGAAGGGAAGTTGTTGGTAAAGGCATTGCATGTGAAAGAACTGTATACAGGATCATTAAAACTTTCAAAGAGACACGTTCAGTAACTGTGAAAAGGGCACCTGGTCGTCAACGCTTGTCCTCTGATCGCCAAGACAGAGTTTTAGTGCCAAATTCTTTGAAGAATCGAAGTGCCAGTAGCCAATAGCCTGCTGATGAATGGAAATCACACGGTGTTAGCGCTTCAGCTCAAACAGTTCGACGGCGACTTCTTGTAAAGGGTCTTCCTTCACGGAGTGCTGCCAAAAAAACGTTTTTGTCCAAGAAAAACGTCAAGGCCAGACTTGCCTTTTGCAAGAAATATAATAATTGGTCACATGAGAAATGGGATACACTTATTTTTTCTGCTGAGGCACCATTCAGCCTGTTTTGCACATCTGGAAAAAGGCTCGTCGGAAGGAGAAAAGGTGAACGCTATAAAGAGGCTTGCATCGCTCCCACGGTCAAGAAACTTCATGTGTTGGGATGATTTTCTTCAAAGGAAGTCGGTTCTCTATCAATTTTGCCAAATAACACTTCTATGAATTCAACATGATATCAAAATGTCCTTAATGACCATCTTCTTCATTGAAAGGCAGTTTGGCGAGGATAATTGCATTTTCCAACATATTGCTTAGAGTATTAAAAAGTATCTTGAAGGTAAAGGGATCGACATTTTGGAGCCCAAGCTGGGTAATACTCCAGATCTCTATCCTATCGAAAATTTGTGGTCCTTCTTCAAATGACGGGTTGATAGAGAAAAACCAACAAATGTTGAACAGTTGAAAGCACTCATACAACAAGAATGGACGTCTTTAAACATAGAAACGGTCAAATTATTGGTTTCCAGCTGCCCAGCCGAATCGAGTTGGTTTTAAAAAATAGGGGTCATCCTTCCAAATATTGAGAGGAAAAATAAATTCCTGTGTAATACAATACAAATTATCTATATAGTTCCAATATTTTATTATTACTCTTTAATACACTTGTATGCACTCAAACAAATCAAAACTTTGCTTAACAACATGCAGAATTTGGGTGAAAAATAATAATTAGCTGTTTTGCCAAAATCATTGGCAGCGACTGTATATGCTGTTAAGATTGGCCTCAAATCTTTGTGCGTCTCATAGATGAAGTGGTAAAAAGCTTAGATATTATATTTTTTTATTTGAGGGGGAAATTTTAATATATACCCTTTCCATTAAGAAACATATCTGTCCATTTAAGTAAGTCTTCGATCGTCTTGTTTCTTATGGATAAAATTAATTCCACAAAAGGGTCACTCTAGAATTAAAAAATGGAAATTTCTTAGGCATCTTCTTATCTAGAAGGAATAGTATATCTTAATATATTTAAATATGATGGAATTTAAAGTTCTATTCGAATTTTACTGAGATTCTAACTCTTCTAACTCATTCGATCAAAGGTATGAATAGAGTTTACAAGTCCGCGCTCCCTTGATTACAATTGCAAACGAGGCATTCTTCAAGTTAATATAACATTATGTCTTAAACGCCTCACTCAGAATGCTAATTTTAATCTTATCATGGAATTTATGGATGCAGCGTTAAGACAATTGCAAGACTCACAATGGCTGTCACTCTTCATCATTTAACCAAAATTGAATGAAGCCCAAAACAAAACAATCTTTAGCTAACTATCGACCGGCTTTCCAATAGGCAAGAGACCCTTTTCACTAATTCAAGGCTTCAATGTTTCTAGAACCACAACTGATAAGCTACCATAACGTTGATAATGCTCATTAAACCCACTTCATCATAAATGCAGCGATATTCGATATTTATATCGATTCGTGCATAAAATCATGCGTAACGGGAGCTACTGTAGCTAACTAGCGGATGCTCTTACAATTTTCGCTCCTTCTCTATGGGAAAGGACCATGTTACCTAGACAGTCATACACCATAACTCACATCGAAACATGTGTATTCTCATTGGAAAGGAAAATATACAGTACACATCCATTAAACCCGAGCCACGCCCAGCCTAACATCGAGTAATTCAAACAAGCATCATTACCAAGCGCCTAAATTCATTAGCCATTAGCTTGATCGAAATATAATTGGTGAGTAGTTTTCCTTTTTCATATTAATGTGTGCATACGTATGTTTTTTACATACATATGTAAGACATGCTTGGGTTATATACAGGTCGAATTGGTTTGTGTATGTATGATAAAACGCGCCGGAAAGTGAGAAAGAAGGTTAGAAAGTAGGATAGAAGAAGTAAGGGAGATAGTTAATGTGAAAAAATTGAAGGAAGTAATAGTGAATAGTGCAAGAGCTGAAGAGGGAGTGCTATAATTGGAAGGAGAATTATAACGCTTGAAGGCGGAATGACAATGTGAAACGAGGTGAAGAGCAACAAAGAGAAGTACTTGCGAATGCTCAATAAGGCAGATGAGACTGACAAGAAATGCGAAATGAGTGATTAACAAGAGGAAGAAAGCAACTAATGAAGACTTGGGAAGAAGATGAAAGAGGATCCGGATAGGAACAGGAAGCTTATTTCTTGAAGGAAGTAAGAAAGTCGAAAACAAAGAGAAGACTACTCGTACAAACACCATAGAGAAGAATGGCAGAGTACTCGTGTATAATGAGGACGTCGAAGTTGGAGGCGAGAGTACCTTGATAACTAGAATGATGCAGGTAAGGAAGAGGAAGCTAATGTGAATGTGGAAATATATGTAACAAGTATTAAAGAAAACATATAGCCGTTGAGAAGTATTGCGGCTAAGGATTGACTCGAAGCCCAATGGGCCGTTGATAGTACGGGTTTGGATCCTCAAATGTGAATATGAATGGCTTCTAGGGTTAAAATGGATGTTATATCAGGGTATGGAATGGAAAAGAAGGCTAGAGGTTGTTAGTTATTTGAGAGACCCAGAAATTGGAAATCAGGTGGAATAGATGACAATCTCTGATATTCTAAAAGTGTTGGTGACTGTGTTATGTATGTAATGTCTCTTGTGGCTATGTTGTAAAGCATTTAAAAGTAAAAGAATGACTGAAAACTGGAAGAGTGAAATAATAGTGCCGTTGTATAAGGATAAGAGGCAGAGTGGTGAGTTTCAAAAGTAGTTCTTTGGAGATTATTGAGTGGTGGTTCGAAGATTGGAGACGCGCTCACAAGCAGGATTTTCTCTTTGATTATTGAGCTTTTCGAATTTGAATCTAGTTTTGATTATCGTGTACGGAACAAGATGGTCAATAATGGTGACCGCGTTCCTTTTTTTTCATCTGATATATATTTTTACGGAGTGAAAGGGATACCAATTTGGGGTCACCAATGACAAGGTGACCGTATTTTAATCGAGCGTTCGCTGAACGAGAGGGTTACTAATGACGGTGATTGAGCTTGACTGGGTGTTTGATAAATGTTCATAGATCTCAAGGTTCACCAATGATACGGAACGCTCTAGGTTACAAAGCCACACCGCGATATGTGCACTTTATTACAAACAGCTTATGATAATTCAATCCCGTCTCGAGCTGTGCAAGCAATAGAAAAGACTGGATTTAGAGGCGGCGCGCGTAAGCAAGGATAGATAGTCTCAAGATCATAGCTGAGGAAATAATGAGATAACACAGCTGGGGTGGGGGAGAACGGGTGTTTTGCCGGCTTGTATTTAACTTATTTTGGCTGTTTCCAGTGAGTAGTTTGTGAGTGGTCACTGTTGAATCATAGTCGACACTCAAAGCAGTTATATGACTCGCATCGAGTCACTTTTTTCCCTTGGAAAATATATATTAATAGGACTAAAATAGGTTATTGATATATTTCTTTATGCACGCAGTTGATTAGAAGTTAATCAGTATAGTAGAATAAGATGAAAAGAAGGTTGAAAGCTGCCGTAGACTCGCGTGTTGAAGTAGTCACAAGAGTACTCAAGTTGCTGTACACTCGCGTGTCAAAGTAGGTCATGTAATTAGAGCGATTTATTCAAATTTGGTTCGTAAGTGGATGTCGGTGGGATGGTAGGGTGGTGTAGGTACTCGATTGAAGGTGTTCGGAACGGATATTGTTAAATCTAAGTGGTTATGAAGCTGCCAATGGCGTACCGCCCCGCCCAGCAATAACGAAAGTAGTTAACACTCTTTTAAACACTATGGGGCCGGTGCTGAGTCAATCAGTGGCTACGACATGTTGTTCTCTTGTATTTTTTTGTAGCGGGACGTGAATGGTGGAACAAAGGTTCAGTTAATATACGAGTAAGATGCATATAAGCCGGCTTGTTTAATATACCCTTTTGCGCAAAGCATCTGTTTTGCTTTGTTGACTTGTAGAACAGCACCTTTTTTCTATATGATGTGGCTATTTATTATCAGGTGGACTTAGCTTTGTTATATATATATATATGTGTGTATAATATGCCGACGTGAAGTTGGCAGTTTGTAAATTATGACTACAAAGGGACCTACCTATAATCTCTCTGCAGCGATGCACCTATCCGCCCGTCGTGAGATCCACAGATTCGCTGCAAGCCCCACGTCACGTAAACTGCCTTTTCATTTTTGCCCTTTATTAATTTATCTATCGACATGACCTTGTAGTTAATTAATGCAAGTATCGATTGTGTGTTTGTTCACTTTGCACTGTGGTTCATTTTTCACAAGGCACCACCCGCTCTGCTGACACGTCCTAAGGTTACGTGATGTCAAATAAGACCAAAGCGACTTTCCCACATAGACGTGAGCCTACATAGCATGTTAAATGATTGACATAGCTACAAACCATACCTTGTTTAGTTATCAAATAGGTTTAGCATTCCAATTCACGGATCAATCCTGACTAATGGTGGCAACCATTACACAATTCTCAATTCTTAGTCGTAATATACGTTTCCGCCAACGCACCCATTTCTCAGCACGAGACTTGCAAAGGCGTAACCCCCCCATAAATACAAGTCATTTGACCTCGTAACTCAGGTATCAAGGGGGAAAATACTCTTCTTTCTTTTTCTTACTCGTGCGTCGCATTCCATATTCATCTATGCAGCCAACGCGAATCTTTTAAAACATATGTCATTAGTAAATTCATTTATCAACGACCAAATTTCCGCAGTGCTTATGTTAATGTCCTTTAGATGTAATCATAAACATTAACAGCTTCGAATCTTTACAAGTAGTTCATTAATTAATTATTCGCCATTTATTCTTTGTTCTTAGCTTTCCTAGGCGGTCCTAAAACGCGCTCTGCATTACATTTACATGCCACGGGATAATAAGATGTCTTTTCATTTTCTATAAGTCATTTGTCATCATCATCATCATCACTAACTCTATAATTTAAGAAGGGGATTTTTTTGAGTATTTGAATAATAATTTCATCTTAGTTTGGTTATGTGTTTTTTTATCAAAGTTATTTTTAATCATTCTTTTATAATATCAAAAAACAAGATGGGGAAGTTCAGAAATAAATATAAGTATCGAAATTTTGTGAATTTTAGCAATGTGGTAAATTTAGTTTAGAGTTAGTTCCTTTTTAAAACTATTATAATTGGTGAAGTTCAGAAAATTTATAAAAATTTAATCACGGCTGGGTTTTTTAGATTTTAATCTTAGTAGCGAAGCGCAAGCTCCCCCCATAAGGGGGAGTGGCGAAGCCATTGCCTGGTTTATCTAATTACTTAATTAGCTCTCTTCCCCCAAGAACAAGCCTTTACCTTTAATAATGCCATTATAATTGTCCGGTTGTTTTTTAGTGGCCCGCCCAGCCCCACTATTTAATTTTATTATATTTGAAACCGCCCTCTTTTCTTTCCCATGTTTCCATCCACCTTCATCACTATATCGTTCTCTTTACTCTGTAGTGTCGGAGTAAGAATGTCACCACTGTGAAGCCAGCTGCACGTCGTAGAAATTGATTAAACGTGAACACATTCACACGCAACATGGAGAAAGGTGCCTGGCTGAAAGACAGCTTTTATGTATAATAATCCCATGATAATTTTAAACGGCCTTGAACTGGTTCCATTGTTCACCTACGGCGACCTGCCTTTAACTAGTGTATTTTAATAGGGTTTTTTTTTCTAAATTCTATTTCCTTCCTACTTTTGGGTCCGCTTTCAACAAGTTTTGGGACAACGTGTTTACTCTTAGGAGAAAAAAAACAAATAGGCGCCAATTTCTGAAATTGCCAGAGGTTATTTTTCCTTGTAGTGACAAAAATACTTCCTCATTCCGAGGAAGAACGACTATAAATGTTTCTTTCCTCTTTACTTTTGAGTTTGAGAGATTAAAGGTAACAAAGCTGTTATTAATTCTAAAAAGGTTCAAATTATAATATCAAGCGATCCGAACTTATTGTGATTCTAAAGATGTAAGGTCTTAACGAACTCGCTATAACAACTCTCCCTTTCAAGGGATATGCGAAATATCGAAATACGTGGCAGTAAATTTGTGCCTGAAAATGACGTAAAGAGTAGGAGGCCTTTGCATGCACGGATAAACCTAAAGTTTGCATGCGAGGCATTTAATAAGCATTAGAAGTGTATTAAAGAAGCAAATTATCCTCCAACCTCAATCTTTACTAAAATGTGAAAGTCTGAGCCCACGTCAGATTGCTCGTTTCGGTTGGTGGTAAAAAAATATCACTAGTAATTTGCATTACAAGATTTTAGAAGCTAAAGAAACATGAAAAAAATAGAGTATTATAAAAGACCTTATTCGCCCAAGATCAAAGGAAGGCACTGTAGAATCTGGATTAAGGATTTAAGCCGAATCATTCCCCCAAGCCAAGGAGGGGCCGGGAGGAGAAAGGAAAAAAAGTCGGATGAGTGAAGAAGCGAAGTAGAGATTCTCTTCATCGAGGTTCATTCTTATTTTGAATTTCAAAGGCTCCAGAAGAAATCGAGAGAACTTATTTTGGGTTGCGCCCAAAGTACAATACTTTTTTAAGGATCGACCTATACAATCACTCTATCCAGGCTCTTGTTGGTCGAGAACTGTTTCAAGATTGTTTATGAATTGAGTCAGAAATGACATCAATTCTAATGCGGTAAAACGTCATCGCTTCAAATATGGGCCTCCAACGAGGAAAGTAGGAGTTGTCAGGGATTATTCCACTATAGACTCGAACTCCACAAGATGTGGGAGGTGCGTATCAATGCCACTATCGGCGAGAGTGAACGGGGTCCATTATAGCTCCACCCATCAGTACCACGGTGCATGGAGCTGGCATGAACAAAACCTTCTGGTGCCTGGATTCCCATGCCAGGGGCCCCTATATGGCCTCTAAATCGACCTTGACGACACGCTGTGAAAGACGGTACGGGTACTCTTCGTCCCACATGAAGTTTAACGTTTGTGTGAGTGCTAAAGGCCGCTCAAGTGACTAGCGAGGCATCGACATCAGGGGAGTCTATTTGTTTTTGCTTTGATTTACATCCGAAACCAACGAGAGAATTGACTGCTCGTAATGAATTTGCAGGACGTTAAATGAATACTTTTTTACCTTTGAGGAATTTAAGGAAAAAAATGGATTTTATGCTTTATTAACATACAAAGTAAATGATCAATTAAACGGTATTAATAGAATATGCAAAGTAATATGTTGACAAATAAAAGGTAAAATTATTCATTTCAAAGTAAATTATCAATGATAACTAATTTACTATTATTCCACTGAATATATCGCTATACTTTAGAAACTGTGAAAACACTTTAATTGTTAGAATATGTGACTATGCTTTTTATCGTATGTTAAAGTAAGAGATATCGCGCTGAGTGAATTAAATGTTCTTTGATTCGGTAAAATTATAAGAGAAACGCGCGCGGAACTTGCCGGGCAATTGGAGAAAGTAGGCTTTGAAGAGTTACTCTTCGAGGAAAGAGGAGTTTACCAGTTAGTGCCGATCATCACCTTCGATTTCAGGAAAGATGGAGACGTCTCTAAAGTCAGACGTTACTTAAAATCATCTTGGGACTTGAAGAAAGTGGATTGGAGAACAGGGTGAACTCTGACTGAACTCTCTCTGACTTCACAGGGGTTTTTTTTATTATTTTAACTAAAGAATGGAAATGAGGTTCGATTCTCTTTCTCTCGCTCCCGACGATAGTCAGAGGATAGAACGGAAGTCTCCTTGGTCGCTTGGCTATACCATGTACGTCTGTGCATGTCATGTAAAAGAGTCACAGGGGTTCACAAGGAATAGTAGTACCTCAAAGGACATTGCTGGCCATACCACGAGGAGGTAGTATTTTGGGAAAGCCCTAACATATAGCATGAGAAAAAGCATAGCACAGACGATAGCTCTCCCCTCCCACCTCTCCCACCCGCTTTTTCGGCTACATAAAGTGGAAAAGATATCTGATTGTGATGTGAAAAAGGGCACAATCAGGAATTTTAATAGAATAGCTGAAACCTATTTAATTTAGTTTTATAAGCTACATGACCCTACGTTCTATACATATTCATGGATTACATCATCCTGTCTAGATTTCAACTGCTCTACAGACAAACTATTTACCACCTTGACCGGAAGATGGTTCCATGTACCGAAGATCTTATACGAGTAGTTCCCGCAAATACTAGTCTGGAATGGGGGCAAATCCATCTTTTAATCATCGTTACGAGACGGATTTGTGTTCAATATGAACATCCATCTGTAGTCCACGTTTTCGACACCCACTTAAAATCTTGAAGGTCTCTATTAGATGTCATCGTAATCAGCGGATCTCCAGAGAGAAAAGCCCCAATTCTTGAAGCCGACGCTGATAGCCTTTGTGCCTAAGTGAAGGATTTAACTTAGTGGTTCTAGACTGGACCCGGTCTAGTCTATCTATGTCCTTACGCAATGCAGTAGACCAGAATTGAACGGCGTGGCTCAGGTGAGGTCTGACTAGAGAGTTGTACAATTTGAAAACAATCTCCTTGTTTCGGAAGCAAAATTGCCTCTTTATGTATCCTACTAGTATTTGTGCCTCTTTTTCTATATCGGCACACTGCCTGGAAAACTTTAGGTAGCTGCTGATTTGCACACGTAAGTCCTTTTCCAAGTCAGTCACCTCCAGAACTTAACCTAACAAGTAGTAGTCTTATCAAGGATTTGCATTGCCAATGTGCTTCACCTTGCACTTGTCAATGTTGAATGGCATCTGCCAAGTCTTGGACCACCCTCCTATAGATGATGAATAAGAGAGGACCGAGCACGTAACCCTGGGGCACCCCATTACTCACGGGGGCCCATCTTGAGGCTACCCCGTTTATTCTCACTCTTTGTTGCCTGCCTGACAACCAGTTATCGATCCAGTCTGCCACCCTACCTGTGATGCCAACCACGCGGACTTTGTACGTTAACTTGAAGTGTGGCACCTTCTCAAAGTCCTTTTGAAAGTAGAGGTATAAGATGTCCACAGCCCGACTACGATCGTACTCACCCAAAATGCCGTAAAGGAATCCTAGTAGATCTATGAGACACGATCGGTTCCTGCGAAATCCGTGTTGGGAATCCAGGATCAAGTTATTTGTTTCTAGGTGCTTTACTATTTTTTTCTACTATTATAATTTCTAACATTTTGCCCACAACAGAGGTAAAACTTGTAGGCCGGTAGTTACCCGGTTTTCACACTCTTTCTTCTTAATATGGGGGTCAGGTCCACCGTCCTCCAGTCCTCTGGCAACTCCCCCGTTTCCAGCGATTTGTTAAAGATCGCAGTAAGTTGTGGAGCAACCTCACCGCTCACTTCCCGAAGGACTCTAGGGAGAAAGCCATCTGGACCTGTAGACTTGTACGGGTTAAGGTTCTTTATTTTAGCCTCCACTTCCTCGTCGTCTAATATTATCTCGATTAGGTTTCCCCCACAGAGGAGAAGTAGTCATACAACACGTTAATGATAGCCAGATTCTACTATTTTTTCTGTACTGCATGAGATATTTGTTGTTACCACTACTTTTCCACTTAACGTAGTTCTTTTTTCTGTTGCGAATTGCTGATGCATATATTAATATATATATATATATATATATATATATATATATATATATATATATATATATATATATATATATATATATATATATATTTATATATATATATATATATAGATATATATACACGAGGGGCGGTCAATAAGTTTTGCAATTCGGATATAAGGAAACGAGATATGAGGAAAAGTGGTTTATTATTTTTCAATATAACTACCCTCGACTTCAATGCACTTGCGCCACTTGTCCCTAAGGCTTTGAATTCCCGACGACCAAAAATCTCCCGACTGCTGTTCAATCCACTCCTGGACGGTGAGCTGGACATCTTTATCGTCCCCAAACCGGCGTCCACGCAGTGCAGCCTTCAGCTGGCGGAATAAAAAGTAGTCGCTGGGAGCCAGATCTGGACTGTAGGTGGGATGGTTAAGCTCCTCGATCCGCACTCGCGCAGGGCAACTTGTGCAACTCTGGCCTTGTGGACTTTGACGACGTTGAAGTCGATCATGAGGCGTGAGGTTTCTAGGGACCCAACGGGCAGAGACCTTGGTCATGGCCAAATTGTCGTGGATGATGTTGATAACCCTTCCATGTGATATTCCAAGTTCTAGCTCGATTTCCTCGACCTACACCCGTCGATTTTCGAGGATTATCCTCTCCACACGGGCCACATTGGCCTCGTCGGTCACGTCTGACGAGCGTCCTGGATGGGGGTCATCTTCAAGCGACTCACGACCATGGCAGAACTCCCTATTCCAGCGAGCAATGGTTGCATAGGAAGGGGCAGTGTCGGTGTACACTGCAACCATGCGTTCATGGATCTCTTTTGCATTCTTGCCTCCATGGGCGAAAATTTGATCACTGCGCGGTGCTCAACCTTCTCCATTGTTAAAAAAATTGTGACTGACGATCTGCGATCAGCTACTGCTTCTTAAATAGACAAGGCAGGAGCGTGCGTGTGCAGGTCCTGACTTATCGTAACTTGTCCTAACACCCTCACAAACAGCCATCCCCCTTCTTCAGTTTTGCCCTACCTATTCGCAAAAATTATTGACCACCCCTCGGCAATATATATATATATATATATATATATATATATATATATATATATATATATATATATATATGTGTATATATATATATATATATATATATATATATATATATATATATATATATATATATATATATATATATATGGAGGAGAGAAACTACAGTATTTTGGACTATTTTATCGCCAAAAGAAGGTTTCAACGAAGGCTTTCGTCATCCTTAGTCGCTGACAAACTAATGAATTCATAAAGATGCTTATCCTAATCAGGGGACCTGGTATGGAGGGTGGGAAGGGTATTGGAGGAGAAATAGAGGAGGGAGGAGAGAGAGAGGGGAAGAAGGGTGTGAAGGAAGAGATGAGAGAGAGAGAGGGGAAGAAGGGTGTGGAGGAAGAGATGAGAGAGAGAGGGGGAGAGTGAGGGGAGGGGGGGGAAGAGGAGAAAAGGGGGAGATGAGGTGAAAGGGGGGATATGAGGAGAAAGGGTGAGAGAGGGGGAAGAGGCGAAGTGAGAAGAGGAGAGAGAGGAGGAAGAGGCGAGGTGAGAGGGGAAAGAGAGGGGGGAGAGAGGGAGAGAGAGGGGGGAGTGTTAGAACATGATGTTTTGATTCCTATTACTGGACAGACAGACACACAGACGCACACACACACAAACTTCATTTTTATTATATTGATTCACAAATACATAATGTCTCATGTGTATTTTGATAATTTGTTTCATCATTTTTTTGATACAATATGTTTCAATTTCAGTTCATTATTTTCACAAAACTCGGTTTCGATTTCGGTTTTAACTGAAATTTCAATTTCACTTTTTCGATTTGTTTTTATATATCGGTTTCGATTTTCCAGTCAATCCTGTTGAACGCAGGAAATATCAACAAAAAAAAATTGTGGATTTAGAATATTTATTTTGCAATCTCTAAAATAAAAACATTGAAAGGAGGAAAAAGAGCATAAATCAGGAGTAATATAAAGATATAGAACTAATAAATATACATAATGCATTATTTTATTTTCATTAAAAATTTATTGTGGTTTCCAAACTTAAATCCTTAATGTAAATTTATTTAAGTATTAAAAATATATCTAACAATTAAAATATTCTTTAAGTTCTCAGGCAATAAATTATTTCTTGTTTCGCTCAAAATTAATTTTAATGATGAAAATAGTCTTTCCACACTGACCTTTGTCATTGGAACGCCATGAACTTCATGGTGTCCCATTGACACATGTCAGTGTACAAAGACAATTTTGAGTGCCTGATATATATATATATATATATATATATATATATATATATATATATATATATATATATATATATATATATATATATATATATATATATATATATATATATATATATATTTAATACCTGCCAAAGTGGAAAGGGAGAAATATTAGCCAGGCGTAAAGTTTATTTTTCATGTTTATTTTATATTTTTCTTTTTTCCATTTTTCTTATACTCGTTTCTTTCAAACTTGTAAACAAAAATATCTTAATTTAAACTGGAATAATTTATCGGTTTCAATTTCGATTTCAGTCTTCTTTCTTTTATCGATTTCAGTTTAGTATCGGTTTCACTTTATTTTCGGTTTTAATTTCTAAAAATATCGATTTTATTGGTTATCGATTTTATTGGTTTTCGATTTCGATTGCGATACGATTTCCCACCGCTGTTTACTAAATGACGTATAATTTTTAAAAAATGTCTATAATCAGAATTAACCAATATTTTTTTATGCTTCAGCTAAAATTTATAACTATTGTGTATTCAATATCCTTCTAAATACGTAATATTACTAAATTGTTAAAAAAGAATATAAGGTTCAAGAAATGGTATCCAAATGTAAAACGATATCAAGAGGCCGATCTTTGTATAAGGAAAAGACGTGGCAGAAAACGTCCTACAACACCACGAGAAGTCATCTATCATTAATTCTTTAGTAAAGAATCGCATAAGAGAATCTTCTGAAATTGCTAGAGAATTCAATGCAGCTTCAAGTTCAAAAATATCATTCAGAATAATTAGAAGGAAACTTAAAGATTAATGACTAAACAAAATGCAAGCCGAGAAAGAAGCACATGAACAATGACCCAAATATATCTGATCCGATGAAAGTATTTATCACATACGTAAGAACGGTATGTGTGGTTGCTTTACATGTAATTATATATCATTCTATTAAAATAGGTCTTGAAGAAAATGATTTAAAAATGTAACTTTTATAACAATTATACAGATTTTCAGCACTTCTGGAGCTACCTTTGTGAGACGAAGAGTTGGAGAAGCATTTCACCTGGCTTTTGTGGTAATAACTCTGACGCATGAAGGTGGTTCTATCATGGTATGGGTCTGTATGTCTTCATCAGGTACAAGGGAGATGTTGAGATACCAGGAAAGAATGAACTCGACCACTTAAACCAACATGTTGTGACAAGTATTAGAGCCATCTCTCGAGAAATTGCATCCCACAACACCAAGAAATGAAGTTACATTTCAGCAGGACAATTCCCCATGCTACACATCCTACCACCATTGGTTTGGAGAAATGGAGATCATCCCTATGGGGCGTCACACAAAGCCTAGGCTTGAATCTAAAATAGCACTTGTGGGGACTGTTTGGAAACGTAATAAGTAACACAATTACTAATCAAACAGAAATATGTGAAAAATTACAAGCTGATTGGGGAAAGAAACCGGAAGAAATTTGTGAAAGTTTGGTGAAATCCATACCACAAAGAATTCTGGCCGCAATTAAAGCAAAAGAGGGTTCTAACTAAGTGTTCATATATATATATATATATATATATATATATATATATATATATATATATATATATATATATATATATATATATATATGAATATATATATATATATATATATATATATATATATATATATATATATATATATATATATATATATATATATTACTTGAAAAATTATTACAATTTTTGGTATTTCTATATATAATTGTCAAATATACTGAGTTTATTTATTGACAGATGATTTATTTCCTACTAATTATACAGAACTAGTATTTTAGTAGTCAGTTTGCCCCCCTTTAGCAGCATTAAGGGCTTGTACACGACGAGGCATGCCACGAATTAGTGTTTTGCAAAGATCGTTGATCTCATGCGAATGGAACCAAACTTCTAGGCGAGGTTCAATAAGCTGTTTTCTTTCGTTGTAATTGGGAATTGATGTAATTCATCTTTCAACAGAGACCATAAACTCTTATGGTAACATGTTAACACCATTTTAGTCGCACCAAAATAAATTTTGCTGAATTCCAATTAATTAAGTGGTTATTTTCGGACATATATACACATATAATACAATGTTAGTATAAAGACATTGCTAGGAGAGCTGTAAATAATAGTGCGGTTTTTGTGCATATGTCTGAAAATAAACACTTAATTAATTGGAATTCAGTAAAGTTTATTTTTTTCTCAAATGACTCAATTAAAAGAAACCTTGTTGAATGTTCATGTATAAGCCAATTTAATAACTTTAACATTTCCCCTGGCATTATTAAAATTGATGCTGTTATGAAAAACTCATTCTTAAACAAATTAGTTTTGACTTATATTACTAATTTTCTTTGCAATTTTAATTTTTATGGGCACCCGATTTGTCAATTTTATTTTTGCATTGATTTTGTATTAACATCATTTTATTTCTCTTCCTCTCTCCTTGCTCCTCTTCCCTACGTATCTGCTTACTTCTCGTGTCTCTCCTAATCGTTCTCTTTAGACTATCACTTTATCCGTTAATCGTTTTAACCCTTTTGGTTCTGTTCTTGACACTTTTTGCCTCTCGGTTTGACCTTGCTACCTGTTATAGCTAAATCTTAATGTGAATTTACCCGTCCCTCTCCTACTTCCTTATTGGTGATTTCTTGTCTTAGAGGCGGTCTTTTATCTTTTACTAGCTTATATATACTCCTTATTATATTTTTCTCTCTTTTAGATATCCTTGAGAATGAACTGAATAAAGTTCGAAAGTACTTGGAAGCACCTTTTCATTTTTCTTGCGGGATATTGCATTCAGCGCGAACCTCATGTGCTACTTTGTAAGTTATTCTTTTTAATTTACATATATATATATATATATATATATATATATATATATATATATATATATATATATATATATATATATATATATATACCGGGCTCTGAAAAAGCTCTGTTACACTCGGTGTTTTTTTATCTTTCGAGAGGTTTACATATGTGATAGAAGAGGTTCGTTAAACAAACTTAAAGTTCTTTTTTTCCAGCATGTTTCATTAAAAAACGTCTTTTCCATTGTGTGCAGAGGTGTATCGAGATGAAAGTGAGAAGAATCGAGATCTCTGCTCTCATGCACGCGGGGCACATCAGGTCCGACATCCCCAAGCAGCTCAACTTCAGTCAGATGACCATCCATGGAGTGGCGAAGAGCCTCAAGAACGAAGAAAACCTCACAGTTTGACATCTTTCAAGCAGACATCGTTGTTAACAGTTTAGCTGTGAGAAAGGCCTTAGAAGATGCTTCGAAGCTAAAAAAAAAAATGACGGCGCTCGCGAAGAAGAAGAAGAACACTTCGCTGACCAAGGTGTCCAGAGCCGTGAAGGAGGAGGGTGGTAAGAGCTTAAGGTGTATTGAAAGGCCTCCGCTCACCGACCGTGTGCGAGAACAACTTCGAAAGTAGTGTCGTCTTCTTATCAACGACTTTAAGAGTCATAGTAATCGAATTATCATTTTTTCCTGATGAAAAACTTTTACGGTCGATCTGGTCATCAACAATCAGAATGACCACGTGGTAAGCTTCGGCCAGGAGGTCTCCGAGGTCAGCTACGTATCCACGACCAAGCATCCAGGCTACGTGATGATTCTCGGCGTCGTGGCTTCGAATGGTGAGAAGATGCCGCCGGTGTGGTTCGCGGCAAGATACAGTCTCACTGTTCACGATTACAGGGACATCTTGGCCACAAAAGTCCTGCCATGAATGAGAAAGATCCCGAAGAAGGCTGACTAAATCTTTCAGCAGCACGGTAACCCGGCCCACACGGCAAAGACCGTGAAAGAGTGGTTGGGGTCGAACATGAACTTCTAGTCGAAGGAACTTTGGCCGCCTCAGTCTCTCGCAGTCGCCTCGACGTGTTGGCATATGTCAAGGTCAAGGTCTGCAAAGTCAGCCAAAACAACGTCGACGAGCTGAAGTCCTGCGTCAACCGCGTGTGGGCTATTATGAGTAAGGATTTCGTCCGCATTGTGTGCGCGGCCTTAAGGTCTAGCCCTGAACTCGTGCTCGGCACCGAGGGCGACGTATAACTGCATCGAAGCTATCATTGTGTCGTTTGTTGATACACCGTAACGAGTATAGCAGGACTTTTGTAAAACTCGGTATATAGCAAAGGGGTGCTGTGAGTTAAAATGAAACTGCATGACAATTTCAAACACAACGACTACATCAAATACCTAAATAAAGACTTGTACATTCCTACAACTGAAGGACACTATCTGAATGATGTACATATCTCAGAACCAAATCATTGAAGAAAATTATATTAAATGGGATATAATTAATCTATGTCAAAGTCGACGATACGGGAACTATCAATGAAACAAGTGACCAAAAGTTATTCCACCATAAAGGAAAAGAAGACCAAAAGAATTTAGGTCTGGTTGACTTTACACTGTCCCAAGACCTCAAAATTGCTAACACTATGTCCAAAAGGGAGCAACAGCAAAGATTGACTTGGACAAGTACAAACTATGATATACAATGAAAGTGATAATATGCTCGTTGACTAAAAAACTATGTCAATAATTTCCAAGTCATCAATGAAATCTAAATCTGTGACGACAGGATGATCAGATGTACGATAAAAATTAACGATCAGAAAAAGAGAATAAAGCTATTCCATTAAATAAATTATCCAATTAATACCCAGGAAAAAATCGTTCCAGAATTCCAGCGACATTTTCATAGATGATACCATGAAAATCCTTTTGACCCCAGCAAAACCAGCAATAATAAAAACGAAGAATAACTTGATGAAACACATGACAGACAGTGAAGAATAATATAAGGAAACAAGATATCAATAAACTCTCAGAAGAAATTCTAAGCCTTATGAAGAAGCGCAAACACCTTAAAGCAACAAACACTAACCATTTGAATTGCTAAAATTAAACAATTTCATTAAAAAAGAAACAGAGCTGACATCAGAAAATACACTTTAACTATTGTTGAGGAGACCATCAAAGAAGGAAATGATTCATAAAATAGCTACAAAGAGACTTCTAAAAGGAAAATCCCACATAGTTGCTATCAAAAAGAAATAAGTTGCAATCACTAAGGATAGAGAAAGAATAGTTAAAAGAACACCACCCAGAACCACAACCAACCAACGACACCCATTAAAGCTCCAACTGTTCTCAAAATCAGAAATTGAAATTACAATAAAATAAAGGAAGAGCCACAAAATTCCAGGTCCAGAAAACATCACTTCGCAATTACTAAAAAGATTCTGGCGATGTGAGTGTGGACAAATTAGCTAGCCTTTTCACTGAATCTCTTGAACAAAGTAAGATTCCAGAGGACTGGTACAATGTTATAATAACCCTTTTATACCAAAAATTCTATCAAACAGACATTACAAATTACATACCAATCAACCTTCTCTCGCGTATCTATAAACCTTTGACAAGAGTCATTACCAACAGACTGCAAAACTAGCTAGATGGCCAACAGCCGAGATAACAAGCTGGCTTCAGAAAAGGTTTCTCAACCAGCCCACGCACTCTCAACCAGCTTATTGATAAAACTTTAATATATTATTCCTCTATTCTAGGGATCTGTAGACTACCCAAAAGCATTTAATTCATTAGAAACACCAGAGGTCATAACAACCTTGAAGAATCAAGGTGTAGATCCGATCTACCTAAATATCATAGAACACATATGCCAAAATTGTAGATCCTCCATTAGATTACATAAGAATTCAGACATCTTTCAATTACAGAAAAGTGTAAGACAAAGATATACTAACTTTCCGAAATTGTTCACCTCCATTATAGAAGAAATCTTCAAGAGGCGAAACTAACAAAACAAAGTCATTAATATCGATATAGATTACCTGAAAAACCTGAGATTCGCAAATGATATTGTACTCAGAGCTGATAACTTAGAAGAGTTCCAAACAATGTTTGACGAACTTAACCAGATGCCAAGATGATAAGACATTAAAAATGACAACGAACAAATTGAAATGGTAAACAGATTATAATTTATAATGTCATCCGGAAAAGATCAAGAAATCCAAGGGAGGATCATTCATGGCTGGAAGGCATTTAGAATGGCAAGCATCATCTTTCAAAGCAAAATGCCCATTTGCCTAAAAAGAAAATTATATAAACCATGCATCACAAACGCATTATGATGGGGATAACATGGCGTGATAGAAAATCATCCATCTTGACACGAGCAGAAACCAAACTTCAGCATATAGTGAAAAAAGATTCAAAGTCAATAGATCGACCAGGAAAATTAACGATTGAACTCCACTTTATAAAGAATGACCGAAAAAAGACCAAAAACAAGGTGGATATGAACTTTAAAAATTTGCCCCAAACTGGAAGCAAAATGAACAAGACCGACAAAAATTTAGAAAGATGAAAATGAGCTTCTCTCAAGAGTGGGGGGCAAATGCCTGAAATGATTATGAAATGATGATTATATATATAACAATGACTAAAAAAAAGTTATGGTTTTGCTCCCGAAACTGCATCAAGCACGCCTGTGTGTGTGAAAACGACACCCTGTCCTGTGACGGCAAGAATGACTGCTAGAATAGTCAATTGGCACACTTCTTTTTACGGCAGTTAAATTGGTCTATTTTATACAGCCACTTGCTTTTCGTGGATGATTAACGTCTCCTAAGCATAAATTTACTATGCTCTTTGCTATTTTTGAAAGCTTGCATGCTTCAATCTACTTCAAAATCATCTTTATATGTGGCAATTATGGCTCTCGACAGCTCTGAAGCTATTTTTGCAGTGCCTCTACCTGCGCTTGGTATCAAAAGGAGCTGCACATTCTTTTGGTCTGAGGGAAAATTACGGAAGCCCAGTCACTGGGTTGATTTAAACTTTGTGACTGGAATGTGGAAGTTGATGGCGGGCTTCCTCCTTGCACCCTTTCAGCACTCATTTTTTAACGACTATCCCCCTCCACCCTTTGCCTAGGATTAAGGACATGACCAGCTGTCTCATTCCGTGTCAGAAAAGCGGCTTTGGAACTTTTACAAACAATGCCATTTTAAGCCCGCAGTTCGCAATGGGGATCCTGGGCGTTGGGATGCGATTAATGGGAAGATGTTTTACCACCAATAATCCCATATCCGAAAGTAATGCAGCCGTTCTCGGGTGCATAAGACGGTACTTCGTATCTTATGGCGAGCTAACGTTACTGCCTTATGGGCTGCCAGGTGTCAACAGATCCATATCATGGCTGTCCTTCGATTATATATTAGTACGACTAAGTGAGAAAATGCACCCTGTCACCCTGCTTCCTTAACTTCTTAATTAGGAGCTGCGGACTTTAGAAGTGACCAGGGTAGCCTCTGATCGGTATGCGCGCTGCACAGATGCGAACACCAAACATTAACGCAGACAGGGTGGAGACCTGAAAATTCCGAAAACCCTAGGCGTGAGCGGCTGAACGCGATATATACCCCACCAACTCCATTTCCTTTTCTTACTGATCACAAGCTTGGGGATTTTCGTATTGGTTGGTTTGTTCAAACCAACCAACACCTGGATCCCCAACACCTAGCGAGAGATGTCCATTTGTAGGCCACTCCTAATATCAAAATTGTCTCGGAAGTGGCTCTCAGCGATTATAGCTGTGTCTTCCACAGGGGGAACAGTCCCGGTGGGAGAGACTCCCCCCCCTCTCCCTGATCCAAAGTCCGCACATTTGCAAAAGCCTTCTGAGAATCCACGAGGAGATAAGTCCCTTATCTCCTCGTGAATCATCAGGACCTCTTGGAGTCTCCTCCGTCGTTGTTAGCCCATGATCAGCCATGGACTTACCCATTTTTCTGAAAGGGGCATTGTTTAAGCTGGCTCGCCTGGCTTGATGCCCTTTCAGGGAAAGGTGAGAGGAGTAATCCCTCTTCGCCCTCCTCTCCTAAGAAGAAGATGAAAAATAAAAGTTAAAAAAGACCAGGTGTTCCTCCTCACTTTACGGGGGATTTGGGGGATGAACGGATCCCCTGTTGTATCGCAGGCACCATGGCCATGATTAGCACTTCCAGTCTCAAAGCGCCCTCGGGTGGGGACCCTCACATTATGAAAAAGACTAGGTAGAGTGATTTGATCCTCGATGACGTCACGGCTCCTCATCGAAAGGCTGCCCGGCGTCTTCGAGTCGGTCAGTTTTAAGCGTTTCTTGATTGTTAGTTCTATTGAATTGAGCACGCTTTCCAAAAGACACATGCTCCATTATTGCCAGGGATTAGCTTGGGTTATAGTTAGAGAACTGAAGGTCTCCCGTTTCTCAGAAAAGATGCTTCTGGTGAATGTAGTCAGCCTTACACAGGTAGCCATAGTAACTGCTCTTTGGACACTTGATTGCTCACCTGTGCAGGTTTAACCGCATTCTATCAGATGCAATCTCTGGACCATCGACTTCAACAGGCATTGCGCCGCAGCTTCCTCTATGCAGAAACGCACAGGCTCCGGTTTTCCTTGGCCAAGAATAAGAGAATGCACTTCTCTTCTCAGCCATAGCTTCATCCCGACCGAGATTTGTCCTAAACAGGTCTTGTCCGGAAGTAATGGACTTGCCTTGTTTTTGTTTTCCTACAATTTCCCACATGGTAGACTCTTATTCACATCCTTATGGAAGAGCTTGACTACGGATAAGAATTTTACGCGTTTGCAGCCGAGGATGAATTGCAGAAGGTGTACACGATTCACCACACCGAAATCCGTTTGGCAACAGGTGCCTTCCGCACGTTCTCTACTGTGAGCCTGCTTGTTGATTCTGGGAACATGCCACTTGATCTGCGCCGTGCAGAGTATATACTCTTCTTCCCGCGGGCTTGGCATCTCCCTCATTCGACAACGGCTTAATCGAATTCACGGCAGATCTCGACCGTGCCTATATCATCGAGACACCCCAGTCATACCCTAAGCCCTGCAGATCTCTGGTTCTGCCTAGTATGCCACTATGGTGGGTGTGAGGGAACCCCACGTAGAATCTCTTGAGCAGACGGAACTTCCATGCGCTGCAGAAGGCTCGGTGAGGCCTAAATTGGTAAGCCTACCCCCCCCCTCCCTTCCCCAAGAGGTAGCCTCGAACTGTTTCCACCACGATTCACTTTTACACGGGAAGAATAGCCTTTGCAAGAAGATTCGAGGCCATTCGAGCTTAGAATTGTTTCCCGCTTACCGCCCCCCCCCCAACCCCGGGTAGAGCCTCGGACATAAATAGCGCTCGACTCCCATGAAGAGACACAGAGTTGAGAAGTCTCGCCCGGACCACAAAAGATTCCCCATATTTCCAAGTCAGGTGCTAACAACAAAGCAAAGTGACAGCTGAACTATTTTGTGTAAATGGAATTAGCCACAGCCAGTGAGGTAATTCCACTCAACGATCGCCACCAAGTGATTTTTCCGGCTTCTCTCGTCAACTCCTGTCGAAGCCCTCCTTCGTTCGCCCCTTATTTCGGGTGGCCGAAATACTCTCCCCTGAACCGGAAGTTACCCCCCCCCCCCTGTTTTTTTGAGAACCGTCATCACTTCAAGTTCCCGCTCAGAAGTTCCGAGCGGCCTCACCCCACGTGCAGAAGACACCCGTAAGCCAACTCCCCTTTCCCCTTCAGTAACCCAATTGAGTTAACCCCCCCCATTTGAATAGTTTCCTCCTGTAATACCTTAAGTTCTAACTTCATAGTCTGATTTATAACTACAATCCCCCCCTTCGTTACTGATGTGATTTTGTCCGTTAATTCTCTTAGGTAATTTTATCCATCAATTCTCCCATTATTTTTATTTGAATAAATTATATTTTTGTACATGCCTCTTTAAATAACCTTGAGCTTTGCCATTGCCCATTTGTTACCTGACCTCGTTGCACTCTCCTCTCGCATTTGAACCCGTCTAAACTAGCGGTGTTCCGCCCCTTCGTTGGTTCACCTGTAAGTTATCGGTCCCTCCCCCATAGATATAATATGGTATTGATGTAATATAATGTCATACCATGACAGTGGGTATCACATTTGAGTATTTGTCGCCACACCTCTGCTCCCAGAGTCCGCAGTACCGGGAGTATTGCGTTGGACATTTTAGGAGCACATCTCGTGTCACGCTGGATCCGTGGTGGTATACACGGATGGCTCTAAGTCCTAAAAGGGGATTGGCTTCCACGATATATCCAGTCTGTTTGAAGTCAATGTGTCTTGACGGCCGAGCTAGTTCCAATACGATAACGCGCGGTGCACGATTCGGAGATCGGATCGTGATATATAGAAACTCACAATGCACCCTGATTGCTCTGGGGGCATTGGAATATCTGCACCCTTTGGTTCGCGGTATCCGTGATGCCACGGCGGCCGCGAGCCGGGTGGATGTTAAGATCATATCCTTTTCGGTTGGTCGATATGTCAAGATTGTGTGGAATGAGTACGCCGATGAAGGCGCCAAAGAATCCGCGAGGAATGGGCAACCAGACCAGTGCTTCGCTAATCCTCACACTTGCTGGCTAATATAAAACTTCAATTCCAATAGCATGGAAAAAGTTTGATGTGGCCTTTTATAAATTAATTGTGGCATCGTCTTGCTGAAAAATTAACTTTTCTCCACAGAACCTTCTTCCTTTTTCATCAGTATATGCTCTATCTAAAATATCGATGTATCGTTGGGCATTGAAGCATTCATTCATGAAACAATGGGTAACTTCTCATTTGCACATATTAGTCCCGACATATGACACCTCATCCACTTTAATCAGCTGTGTAATACTTGTAACAATCAAGACCATCCAAGTTCCATTTTTTCTCGTCAGAAAGCAAACCTTTGATACAGGCGAGCAAAGTCCAATCTAGCGGCCTTGTAAGAAGAAGACAATACCAGGCAACCCAGTCGCCTTTTCAATGAAAATGGGCTTTAAGTTCACTCTTCACACAGTAGACACAGAAGTTTCACTTCTGATGATACCTTGATTTTAGGAACTGAAGAACAACGTGACTTTTTAACAACTATGACAATTACTCTTTCACCCCTTTAGAAGTGGCCTTCCGCCGTCCACTAGCATCATATATATTGTAACTACCAGGATCCTTAAAAATAATTGTCCCGTAGAGCAATACTTTACCCAATTCTTTTGATAATCTTGCAGTTAATCAATCCTGCACCTTTCATTGCAATAACATTCCCCTGCTCAACGTTTCGTTGCTTCAGACTTATTAAAAATGTTATCCATATCAATATGTATCAATCTTACACTAAAAAGATTTAATAAACGAGAAAAACAAAAAGAATTATTGTTTATATAATTTCGAATTTATATATGTAACATCAGATTAAAAATATCTTAATATTTCAAAATTAATTATAATATAACTTTTTAAACTCATGAGATTTATTAAAATACCCAAATGCACGAATAAAATAGCCGGCTGCCCAGTCGGGTATTTTTAGTACGATTCAATCTTTGACTAAATCTGGTTTATAGTTTTGAACTTAAGTTTAACCTGTTAATTAGGCTAATTTATATTACGGCAACATGCCGATGCAGACAGAGACCAGGAGAGGTCCTTTTAAGAAACAAAAAATGGTAACCAAAATTAGGTTTTAACTGGAGAACAAATGCGTTTTCTCAAGACACTTCCACTTATTTCGGGACACATAAAAATCACACTTTATTTTTCGCCTATGCCGATCACTTGAAAGGTTTCTATAACGAAGGTCATTTAGGTTTGGATAAAAACACAGGATCTATCACAAATTGGACAAGAAAATGATTAAGACAAAATCTAGTGCTTTATAAATCAGTTAATGACAGCCACATCATCTACATATAGACAATTCTTTTACTATCTCAAAAGAAGATAATTTATAAATATAACAATCCATATTTAACGAAATCAAGACTAACCACGTATTTCATATGACGTATTTCGACGCATGAGCGTTTCTTATCAATGCCACCTATTGGTTAATTTCCAATTTTAAAGTTTTCCAATTACCAGAGGGGTACGAAGTAAGTAATAAGGACCATTAGGAGTAAATATAGCATAAGTTTTGACCGCTTGGTGGCGTTATGTTGCGAAGACGTAGGTAACAATACCACTTAGCATTTATTTTCCAAATCTAGAGACTATGTGGAGATTATATTTCGAAGGAAAACAATTGAAATGGCAAACGTTTGAGCAACACAAGTCGGGTATTTTTCCGAGTTTTTCTTAAAAAAATGGTAATATAAAAAATTAAACACCTCTCCGGAAGTATACTTACTGTTACTGTTGCAACTGTGCCATATCCTCCAGGATGCCGGCAACCAAGGACTTCCATAATTCTTGACAAGCCCATAGTTAAACTAGGATTAGTACGTAGTGAGGACTCCCCTCCTTTTCTACGGTGACTGGCCGATAATCACTGGTTCGCCCTAGGGTGTTCCACCCACCTTGTGATCACATTTACACTGCTCCAGACTTAACTTAGTAGGGATGGTATTGCTCAACACCACAGTTTGCAGTTGTGGTTTCCCGCTTTGATCCTGTTTTCCACGTCTTTCTCGCATGTAATGGTTGTTGTGAGGATGCTCCCCAGGTAAGAAAATTGGCCCACTTCTTCCAAAGGTTGGTTGTTTATGGTGGTGTTAGCGCTATAGAGGACCTGACCAGGTGGATGTTGGATAAGGGCCTTGGTCTTATCGGCATTAACTTGCATCCTCAAACGCCCATAGGCAGTGTTGTAGGTTTCAGCTGCTATTTGAAGGCCGTCTGCAGTCTGACTCGAGCTGCCATTGTCATCAGTATACTGCAATTCGCGCAACGAAATATTGGTGGTCCTGGTCTTTGCGCGGAGTCGGGCAAGATTGAAACCCCCTCCGTCGAGAAGGTCGGAAGCCACAGATCCCATTTCCTTCATTTAAATTTGCTTCTATATAAGAAAATAATTGTTGACATCCTTCTGTCTCGGAAGACGATGGAGATTGCGGCATGGAAGTCAGCCTCCCATATTGTTTCTGTCGCTGGGATAGCGGCACTAGAGTGACCTCTCCAGGGGGCAGGCCTGGGAGAAGTGTATGGAGATACTGGGTTGCCCAGTCATCAAATTCCCCCTCTCGGCGTCACCGGTGCCATCCAAAGAAATGTAAAGCAGTACGTTTGGCACCATGTTAGCTGCAGGAGCTGCCGGAGTCAGTGAGCAGAGCGTATTGGTCCACCTTCGGGGCTCCACTCTTGATTTGGAAGGTTTACTCCCCTACACTTGGCCGTTGGATCAGTCGAGGATCTCCTCCGCCCGGCTATCCGTTGGCTGCTAGAGCAGCTCTTCCGCCTCGCTTGATGGTGCAGTGTAAACACCAACCCCCTCACGTGGTTTAGCCCATTGGCTATTATGAACATCATTCTTCTGAAAAACTAGGTTCCTCTTGAGTTAAGCAATTGCACAAAGGTTCAAGTTAGAATGTAATTTTCAATTTAAATTCTGAATTTCACGTTTTGTAACTATTTTTGTTTTAAAAATTCTAAAACATTCGATGATCATATCTATTTCTTTCTGAAATCTTAGAAAGAATTTTGATAAAAGCTTCAAGTATACGAAAATCCAGGCCTCTGTGCTTTTTTACGAAGTGTAAAAAAAAATCTTAGTAAGAACTTGGATAAATGCTTCAAATATACCTAGGTGACACAAACTAAAATTCAAACTGTTAAAAAAAATGCATTCCTAAAAAAAGTGTTAGGGAAGATATGTACTGGAAACCTTTTAAAAATTTTCTATCAAAAGTCCGTTGGCAGAGCCGGATAGACCCTCGTCTACAGACCGAAAGTCTGCATTCGAATGGCAAGTTCCTCCTGTAAGGAGGAGGGGCGAAGCCGCCTCTCTTGTCTTCATATAGAAATTGAGTGGAACTAAGCTACATAATATCCGATACATTAGACAGGTTTTAAATTTTGGACTATGTTCATATTTTTTTCAGATTTATTCCCCTAGAAATAGTAACCTATGTTTACTCTTTCCTGAAGGAAGAAAATATACTGTTACTCTTGAAGTCTATATTTTCTTTGAGAACTTATGAGGTAAAGAAAAAAAAACTTGGTGCCAGTAATGTTTTGAGAGGCAATGTACCCTCTTACATTTAATTCACATAGATCCTACTTAAGTAAATACCTGTCTTGATGCCATCTTCTTTAGTATTCACTTTCTAGCGCGGTAACTTAAAATTACCGAATACTTCCTAACATTTATTTCTTCTGCCAGTCACTAGGATTACTGTCATGTCAGTAACATAATTATCTGGGAGCAGTGACTGAGATTGCACTCGACTCTATGACATGCATTTTTGGTGCCTTTAATCAGGATCATGTTTACAGCTTCCTATAGGCCCTTCTCCTTTATATTTAGCACCGCTCTTTAGTTCCCTTCCACCTCGCATCTCAACCACGTTCCCATACAACCACCTTCCTGGCGGGTATTGTAATTCTAAGTTCAAACACTTCAGCCTTTCTTATGTAAGTAACTGTCATTGGGTGGTGTTTTGCCATTCTTCAATTGTTCAATGATTTTCGCAATTTCTTCAAGAGAATTTTGTTATCACGTTAAAATGTTTTCTTCCATCATTTTCCTGTGCTCACCTCTCATGTCAAAATATTTTATACTATTTCATAGACTTTCTTCATTTCTCTATTGTCATCAAAGTTATTAGATTGACCCCTTTCATCAGTCATCGTCCATAGATTATCCTTGATCTCTTCTCTAAATATTTCCTTGAAGTCCACTTCCGTGTTTTATTCCAGTCTTATGCGACCTATTCTTTTCTCCACTTTCATCTTTCAATTATATGTACTATTTCTTCTCCATAACAATCTCAGCCTAATAAAATGATTGCGACCTTCAGCAGGGCTTACCATTTACTTCATTACTCCTTAATTTTTCTATATTGATCTTCTAACGTTTCCCTTCCTTCCCTGGGCCTTAAGTTTGGCTTTAATGACCGTCATAACCACTTGAAGATCGCTGATTCTATCAGCTTCGCTCAGTGTTATCGCACCTAGAAAAGAGTCCTTCAAGATGCAGTAAGCATTATACTCAATTATCAAATTGACTGGGTATATGCCCAGTAGGTGCTGCCCATGCGGGGCTTCATTACTGGAGTTGTTCATCGTGCAAATTCTTGTCACTGCATTACGTAAACTTCATAAAAGGACTTTATAATAAATAATTTTTACAATACGGTACCATTTCTCGTTTCGTTTTTTCATCTGCATTCATTTATTAGTTATGGTTAGGTTAAACTTATCGCCTGTGGTTTGTTCCTTGAGGTCTTCAGCTGGATTCACCTCATGTGGTTCTACCAAGGCGACCACATTACTGGAGTTTTGTGTGTGTCAAGATATTCTTCGACAAAGCTTGTGGTACGGCCGGGTGGCACATAATGCACAAAAGTTAGTTTTTCGCCGTTTGTAAGCCATTCATTTGTTTATATATATAATATATATATATATATATATATATATATATATATATATATATATATATATATATATATATATATATATATATATATATATTATACGTATCTTGGTTCAAAGTTCTATTAATAATTTAATAATTTTAGCCCGCTAACGCCTTTTCTGTTTATGCTATCTATTCCCTGCCATTATTGATTGAGGGACCTTTGCCGTTTCAATGACACATTCTTCGCCCTTTTTTCTTCGAACATATTTTGTGCTCTATTGCATGATATCTGAGAGGGGGATTCATCACTGAAGCGAACCTGTCACGCAGTGAAAACACAAAGAGCGAAAGGGTCAATCGATGCATAGTAGCAAGGATTGTTGGGGGCCTTACACATCATGATACTTTTAAGATTATTTTGGAATGCATTAAATTATTAAAGATAAAAATCATTTTTTTTCAGTCATTAGCGCAAGAGAGGGGTTCAACTCCAAACTTACAATTTTTTCGAATATTTTAAATATTTCCTCTCTCAGAGTGTCTTGACGGACGGGTTGATATATTCTGTCCATAGGATCGAGTGTCATTGGACATTGGACATAAAAAGTGAGGAATATAGTAGAAGAGGGTTTTAGTAGGAGAAATAGTGGGGAAATAGGGGAAAATGATAGGAAAGTAAAAGTGAAAGGTAGTATGAAAGACAGATCCCTGGTGAAAGGGTATCACTGGCTTTCTTTGCGTTTTGGTTGGGTTTTTTTTGATAGTTTATAAATATACCATTTGGTAAATGAACTGGGCATTCAAGCCTTGGTAGTAGTAGATGATATCTCTACGTGGCTTTGTAGAAGATTTTTATCTTCATTTCTGGGTATTTCACACCCAGATTTGATGTTTTGTTATGTTATGTTTAGTTTTTTGGTTGTTTTTCGGCGATATTTCGCACAAAAATTTGGGGAAGTGTTTTTAGAACTAAATTCAGCAAATGCTAATTCAGTGGCTAAACTCGTTTGGCTTTGTTCATGTTTTGTTGTGTTATAAATAGGGGTTTTCTAGCTTTAAGTGAACTTTGGGTCGACGTTAATGTCATTCGGTAGTCTACTGCTTTTGAAACTAATTGAACGTCTTAAGTTACGTAAATTGTCAAAGTCAATGTGCTCGAGTATCGAGTGTGGCAATTCATGTTTGTCAGAGACTGGCAAAAGGGTGTATGTATAACGAGGGAACAAATATGTGACTAAACTTATGCCTAGAATATTTGAGGTGGTATGGGCAGATAAGATGAATGGAGAATAGACTTTTGAAGATAATAAATATATGAAATTGGTTATTTTAGATTACTAGTGGCTAAAACTTTAAAATTAGCAATGTAAAAAATATACATTTGAGCATTAAATTAAAAGAATATCTATAAAAAATTAAATTCAACGTAATGTGGATATAATTAAGACAATTGAACTGAGAAATTAACTTGGACAATAGCCCGTTAAACATTACTCTAGAATAATAATTAAAACTATAAACATTAAAAAATATATAAACAGATGAAAATGAAACTAAACTGTTCTATTGAATAAGTAATCCAAAAGATAAACTAATAAAAGGAAAAGAAAAGAGTAAAAAGAAAGAGTGCTGACTAGTTGTTTGGTAACTGTTTTATTGCTAGACTAGACATTATCACTCATTTCAGGATTTTTTTTATGTTTAGAGGTTCTGATTTTTTTTTTTAAACCATATAAATTCTGAGGTGAAGTTGAAAGGTAGTTTACCAAATGTATCGACTGTGGCAATTCGCACGTGAATAAACAACTGAAGATCTCATAAACGCTGTAATGTAATCTTGAAGCGAAAATGTGATGCAAGCTTAGAAGGTTGCCATTGATACTTGCAAAATTATTTATCTTGAGGAAAATGTCTGGAAAAAATTAATAATATATTAAGCTTGAAAGTGAGGTGGTCCAAGTAGGATAATTTAACAATGTCAGCACGCATTTTGGGGGAATACAAATATGATTGATAAATGTAAATGGTATTTTATTAACGAGTATCATTTGGCTAAAAAATATAGTTAAAAAAATGTTTCAGGTACTGCACTTCTTTATCAAAAGAGCTCACTTTAAATTTCACTGAAGTGTTGCTGAATAAAATGTGTGCTGTTTTTACCAGAAGGTTTTCTAAAAACTGGCGTAGAAAAAACAGAGATGTTCCTAATTACCGTACAATCACCGCTATAACCAGATTAACTGAAAACCGGTCGTGACAGCTCCACCTATTTCCCAAATATGCTGATGCCAGCGTTACAAGACCAGCATAATCTATCTTGACTAACTTCATATTTCTTGCTCCAAGTCGGAACTGGGTTATGTCTTTGGCTTTGCGGTCCTAATTTGGGTAGTTGTAATGAAATTGTAGAGACGGATTCAAGAAACTTAATTTCTTTTTAAAAGGGTCGAAATATTTTCACCGTGGGATCAAACAACGAGTTAAAGACATCCAACAAATAGATTTCATTAGGAACAAGAATGAGGAGAAGACAAAAATTGTTCCGTGAAATTCCGCCCTGTAACTCTTACATTTGGCGCCTGAGAAGTAGACCGTAAAATTGCCGCTACTATTGATTGCACCGAGTCTACACGGAATGAGGCAGTCGCATCGACGTAACCAACGACGCTTCATGTAAACAGTCTATAAACGCGTTTATTCACTCCAAATACAGCTCATGTAGTGATTGAGGGGCAAATTCCAACTAACATTCGACTTTTTTTTCGTGATTAAGAAGATGTCTTTTTAACGCCTCACCTCCATTCATTCCCAGGGGGTAGAGGAAATTTATCAGCATCGTCTCAAAAGTCAAGCGTTTGATGTGGATCTTCTCCCCTTATTGCCTCGCGGTTTCACTTTGGGTCTCTCCTTTTAGTCTCTTGCCCAATATGCGATGATCAGGAGTATTTTATTCCTTTTTACCTGCTTAATTTGCATCTATTGATAGGGTCATAGGTACAAGACCTGTCAAATGGCGTTGCCTTCTGAGTTCTGCGAGTCGTATAGAGAGTTTTAATAATTAATTGATCAAGAGAATGTTGTGCATGCATGTAAAATATATTGGACATGCCAATTCCTATTATATATACACACAAGTCCTCCTTCAGCATATAATTTAACATGGCTGATGTTTTACTCTTCTCAGTCTTCAACCCATTCGCTATATTTTTTTCTGCGTTCAGTTATTTTCGTTTCCACATTGAATGGAAATACACTGGTTGAATTACACATCTTTTCACATTAAAATGTCTGTTACCACCGAGAAGAAAATGAAAAAGAGAACAGATAATTTCCTTGTTTTTTTCTTTTTCCCATTTCATGTTATGAATTAAAATTCTTTGCAGGTTGGGGTTATTACTCAGCAACGAAATTCAGGTTACAAGAAGAAGCTCAGTTAGTAAAAATTTATATGATACCATTTAAATTTGGGCGTAAAAGTTAAGCTCTCAAGAAATAAATAATGCTTCTTAAAGTTGTTTAAATTGTTCAAATTTGCTGTTAGAAGCTTTCAGTAGTGATAACCAAAAGTGAAACACATAGAGCATATCATGTTTTATAAATACTAAAAAGAAATAGTGTTACATTAAAATTAAAAAAAATACAGGTGTATTGGAATGTCTGGAATATTGAAAAATGTCTACGTTAATTAATAAAATTTATTCCAGTCGATTTCAGACTATAAAATTCCGATGGTAGAAGCTACCATACTCAAATTGATGTTGATGGTCTCAAGGTCGTCGTGGAATCTAATCTTTGACAGAACAGTCGTGAACAGCACTAAATTTAAATTTCAGTTATAAAACAGTGCATAAACATAGGAAAACTCCACAAAGTTTCCAACCTGTGAATATTGATGTATCTCTATTAGATCGAAATGCGAGTGAGGCATTTCTTGGCAGAATTGTTACGGAAAATGAAAAATGGGTTCTGTACTGCAATATTAAACGTAAAAACAATAGTTTGATCGTAAACGAAAACCCATTCTTAATGCTAGAAATGGCCTCCAACATCACAAGGCTATGCTTTGAATTTTGTAGGATGTAAGAGTTATTCATTATAAGCGTTCGTTAGCTCGACCAGCCCCGAGTTAAGAAGCGAAGCTAACGTATTAATTTAAATTTAATATAGTCGGCAGTACCCGGTTTTGCAAAAGTTCTATTAGGCTAGAAATTTTTTAAAATTTTCGAGTGGTTATACGAGGACTTCAGTCCTCGTATGAGAGAATATATATATATATATATATATATATATATATATATATATATATAATATTGAGGATAAATCCCAGAGCCACGAGAAACGGATGCAGCATCTTTTAATTTTTCACTACGTTTCGAAAACTACAAGTTTTCATCTTCAGGCTAGAATAAGTTTACAAAGTTAATACATATGAAGAAAACTTGAAAAGGCCAACAAGACATTATTTTAAAGAATGACCAATTATAAAATATCAGTAAAATGTACTATAAGTTAAAAATTTTAAATAGGACTTAGTGTCGTAGAATGGACTCTCGACGATATACTATATATGACTATACGTTGAGGGAACTTATTTAATTATCTTTAGAGTGCGTGGTGTCTGGGTTGACCGATATTATTTATCTTCGATATGCTTAAGAAGTGGAACTGAGCTCAAGGATAATAATATGGCTATCATTAATAAAATAGAGTTTTATTAATATAAAACTATCAACAACACACAAAACGGAAAATATTGACATAAACAGAGAATGGAAAGGGTCGTGGGAAATCTAGCTAATCCGAGGATTAAGAGAGATTTAAAAAGGTAAAACAAATAAAAGTTAAAGGGATGGGATGGTTCGCTAAACCATTTAAAGCACAGGATAGGGTTGACAAAAGGGTTAAATACTCAAAGGTAACGTTCGGCTTACGTAATTACACTTGTTGTGCAGAGGAAGGCGACGTGAAGGAATTTTCGGTCCGCTGGCGAGTTGCAGCTGAAGGGGGGGGGAATTAAATGATCCTGACATGGCGTCTTGGGAATGAGAACCGTTTCTTGACGAACGGGCTTGAAGAACAATGGCTGTTCTACGTTGTTCTCTTCTGAACAACAGGGGGGTTGAGAACCGTCTCTTGTCTACGGGCTCGAGAACAATGGCTGTTCTAATGTTGTTCTCTTTCTGAACAACAAGGGGGAAGGGTGAGAACCGTTTCTTGGCAAACGGGCTTGAAGAACAATAACTGTTCTACGTTGTTCTCTTCTGAACAACAGGAGGGGGGTGACAACCGTTTCTTGTAAACGGACTCAAAAGAACAATGGCTGTTCTAACGTTGTTCTCTTTCTGAACAACAGGGGAGGCCTTGTGGACTTGGCGTCATGAAGGCTCGAGCCTTGGCACTCAAGGGATATTGTCCTCTTCTTGACAAGTGATGGTGGATTTCGAGGTCGAGGGCCCTTGGCGCACAAGGTGAGAGTGGATCGTAGAGATGTCTCGCGAAGAAAATCTGGATCTCGAATCTGATCTTAGTGGTAAAGTTTCCATATAAATAGTCGGGACATCCCCTTGGCGTAGGGAACAATGGAGTGGGGGCTTCGAGGGAATGCACAGCCGCGCCTGAGAACAATACCTTATCTGCCCATAAGCCCAACTCAATCTGGCGAGGTCGGAGCATGGGGCGACGGGGGAAGATAAACCTCCTTGTTTAAACATTGACTCAGGTGGCGACTATAATGCGCCCGGCTTCAAGGCTAAGCTGCACGTAGGTAGCCTCGTGTTTTTAAACAACATGTGATAACGGTTGAAATTAAGCGGCCTCAAACCGTTTTATCACACTTAGCAACAGTTAGATTTGCTTTAAAACCGACTCAAAAATTGCAAAAAACAAATCTAACTCTTGCTAAGACATATTTAAAATTTTTAACTTATAGTACATTTTACTGATATTTTATAATTGGTCACTTTAAAATAATGTCTTGTTGGCCTTTTCAAGTTTTCTTCATATGTATTAACTTTGTAAACTTATTCTAGCCTGAAGATGAAAACTTGTAGTTTTCGAAACGTAGTGAAAAATTAAAAGATGCTGCATCCGTTTCTCGTGGCTCTGGGATTTATCCTCAATATTATATATATATATATATATATATATATATATATATATATATATATATATATATATATATATATAAATGGTATCCCTAATAGGCGAGCAGCAAGAAGAAAGCTGGAATGACCTTATTAAGAATAAAATAGATGAAAATAGAAAGAACCCTAAAGGAAAACTAGTAAGTCTAATAATAATAAACAAAGCCAGAGGAAGAACATCAAAGGCGTAAATACAAATATAGCATGAGAACGAAAATGTGATACAGGAAGATCAAGAAAACAAAAACAAAAAAATGCCTTTCCTCGGAATGTAATTCATTTACACTCCATTTTCATTCTCTTTCAGCGCCAGATGCACTCTTTTTGATCCCTTTCCTCTCCTAGTCTGGGTTTCTGTTTTCGTCTCTGCAAGAGAAAGGTGTAACCTACTCTCTGTTATTTCTTATTTCCATATCGCCTGCCTGTAAATGTCGCACAGTCCTCGACCACCCTTTCGAAATGGACATAGCCCTACGAGCAGGCAGCAGCGAGTCCGGGGTCGTTACAGCTGACCGAGGCCCTTTTTTGGCACCCTAACGGCGTCTCCTGCACGGGTTCCTTATACTCTAGTATCAACTGCCTCTCAGAGCTGGCCAGTGGTCAAGTTATCCTGTGCTATTAGGCGAAATAATGTTTGAGGTATGAGCGTGGAAATAGGGTGGAGGGTGGGGAGCAAGATATAGATTTAAAGGAAAAGGATGGATCTCCAATGATCACAAAGGAGCGCAAATATTTCTTAACAAGGATCCAAGACTGGGCTCTGAGTACAGATAACTATAGATAACTGCAATCAAGTCGATTCACAGAGCTAATGCTTTGGTTATTCTCTCAACAGAATCACTCGTTCATGAGTAAACCTCTCAAATCAAATGTGAGTAGAAAGAACAGGAGTGTGATCACTGTGGAAGGTCGCAGGAGATGTGACTTAGCGTGTGAGACGAGAAACCGGAGCTTAAGGCTAAAGTAGGAGACTGGATGAAATCCCAAAACAAGGAGAGCAAAGTGAGGAGAATAACTCTTTAAGAAAAAATTAAATAACGTGACCTGGTTCTCGAACCCGGGTCTTCTACGTACTGATCGGGTGCTGTACCACTAAGTTACTTGGTAGAACATCCCAAGCTTATTTTCTAAGTCATCAAATCTATATCATTCTCAGGCTTCAAGGCACTTCCGAGGAATTTTTATACTTTACATACAGACTCGCTTACATTCAAAGGCTCAATATCTATGTCACAGGGCTTTCGGCATTTTGTTGTTTTCCAAAACTGGTAATTAGTACTTCGGTCTGCGGTCCAAAGTAGACATCATTGAAGAGTCTGAACTATCTGCTATTCTTTTTTGCAAGAGTTTTAAAAGAGTCTATTCTACACTTTTTTCGATTCCTCTAGAGCAAGAAATTACTCTATTCTGCTATGAAAAAAAAGTATTTTCCAAAATATTTACTTTTTCTCTGATCATCGTGGTAGAGTTGAGAAAATAAAAACTCGATGCTGAAACAATTTCAAAAAATGGTTCCTTCCATAGCTTCTTAACTTCGTATACTTATCTTAGGCGGAGTACTCAGAGTAAAGGAAAAAGCTCCAAGAATACACTCACAAAGCCATTTATTTCCTTTAATCAACCATATGAGTAAGCCTTTCTATGTCAAAGTTCTCTCACTTTATATTATTAATTATCAAGGGCAAATCGGTAATGAAAATCCTGTTAGAATTCCCCTTTTCTCACACACAAACCTCGCGATACTTTCTTGTGTACGGATATCTCTTGGAACTTATGGGTAGTGGGGAAGGTCCTGTTATTTGTTTGTGCAAAGGTAACCAGTTTGTGGGTGCGTGCTCGGTAATTATAAGGGAGTGTAATGAAGAGTCCTCGTTGCTGTTTCATTGCTCAAAATCACCCGTCTAGAGCAGTGTGCGGGAGAAGGTTCTGATAGACTTGACTCGACGGGTAACGAGGACCTTAAGTAGTGGGCCTACTTTATGCCCCTGTTAAATTGGTTCGGACTCCTTATAGTTTTTCACGAGGAATTTTGCGTTGGGTTTACCGAAGGTGTATTCGTGATCGGGGTAAGAAAAGGACTTCGAAAGGGTGCGGCAAAAGAAAATAACCCTATTCTTAAATTGGCCTACTAAAACGGGCAAACGGAAACGTCTCGAGTTTTTGCGGTCAGTGAGTGAGTAGGCTTCTGTTTTACGCGAGTATCGAGTCTAAAGGCGACAGGATTTAAACGAGTTAACGGGGCTTCGTAACGCTACTAAGGGACGATTGATTCTCTGATTAGCCGTTTCTGATTGACTGATCTTGACTAATGAACTTTTGACTTACTGATCGAATGAATTTCTTTCTCTCAGCCGCTCTATAAATAGTGTGTGCCGTATCCAAGGGGCGTGACTTTGACTTGTCCGTGGGGTAGACCCAGTGATTGAATTTGTTCGTTACTTCCACCACTTAGGCGAATTTCCGACAGCTATGTGTACCTGTTGTATCTACATATTTTCCATGTCTCAAATTTATCTTAATTATAGGGAATCGCTTGTCTCTTACAGTTTTTTTTTTAATTTCTGGCCAAAGCCTATATTTGTTCAGCTTGCCTTTTGTTTCACGTTGTGACCTTTTTGTTGATAATTATTCTTAGCACGCGTTTATTTGTGTGTGTGCCAGACTTGGATTTGTTTAGGTGGTGACCTTTGATAGCTGTTTCCAGCTGCGTATGTTTATGCGTTCCTCTCGACTCAGACGAACCGCTTGCTTTATATCTATTTGATAGATGTAAAATTTGATATATATATATATATATATATATATATATATATATATATATATATATATATTGTTTCTTTTTATAATTCTCTTTGGCATTTTATTTAAAAAATTTACACAAATAGCCATTTTTAAGATTCGATAAAGCGTCCATTTGTGGATTTCCTCACTGGGCCTATTAAATCCTGCAATTTGGGTGTCACATGAGCCACACAAACTCTCGTTAGCTTAGTAGACAAGGCGTTGGATATCCACGCCTGGCTATAGGGTTGAATCCCAGAACGGACACAAAAGATTTCGCTGCTGGCAGGTAGCTGCCGACAATTATGTAGTGCAGGAGTCTGAAGCCTAATCATAGACCGCTCTGAACGCGTAAGTCATCATACACATCGTCATTTCTAGCATCTCTATCTATTCTTCCATCTTCTCTTTTCACGTATACACAAAAGCATTCTTTTTCGTCCCGGAACTGCTGAAGAGCTTTCCATATTCCCACTCTCCTGACCTTTCTGTTTGTGCTGAGTTTTATATGTATTTAATTATCGTCTCGAGGGGCATCATCCACGCTTGAAAAGGGACCTGTGGTGTAATTGGCGAAATTAAAAATTCTCTATTTTCCACACATTTCCAAACTCAAGCTTATAGGCAGAATTTTTATGACTAAGGAATGTGCTGAAATCATGATACGAGCTGCAAAGCAAAAAATGTTCCATTAAATTATATTAGGAATGATTTTCACTATTTTTTTAATCCAATAGAAAACGTCAATAAAGGCCTTCTATCCTCCTTTATTCCATTACTCTTTACTCAATTTACTTTTACAGAGTTATTTATCTCTGGCCAATTATTAGGATGGTCAAAGCCGAAAATTGATATCGCCAAAATAGACACTTAAATTTTAGTGTCCATTAGGAAAGGGTACCATATAAACTCCATTGAAATAATATATTTGTCCACTAGAACATCTTCTTGATTGGTATCTTAAATGTTTGCTTCGCTCTAAAGTTTAGTGGTCAAATATTTTGAGTGCTCTTGCTGAATTAAAGTATCTCTACCTTAAGAGGGGATTAAGCTAAATTAGTTATAGCATGGCGGAGCTTGATATACTTTATTTTTCGATGTCTTCGACAACAAATGAAGAGGGTGGATAAGATAAACCAGATGTGGTACTAGTTTCTTCTTCACTGACGTTTCGCTTCTATGGAGCTAACTCAAAGTAATAAGGAACTAAGACAAGAGGAAGCTCCAGAGGAGCGAAACGCCGATAAAGAAGAACCTCGTACCATATTTGGTTTCCCCTATTCTCCCTCTCGACTTCACTTTTTCTTCCAAGCAGTAATTTTCTTTCTATCAACAGGTTCTTTCCCTTAAGGAGGAAGGATTTTCCGTGTACGATGCGCCCGCATTGGCCTCTCTTAAGATAAATAATGGAGGGCACCAATAAATATTGACGCAACACATGGTAGCGAGGAATGGGGAGGACAAGAAACATAAAATGCTATCATTATAGCGATGTTTCATTTGCGTCCACAACAAGTATGAAGAAAATGGTAACAAATCAAATCATGGCCATAAACTTCATCGAGGTTGCTTCAATGGCAGAGGCAACAGAGGGATGAGAAAAGTAATTTCAACTCTCACTACCAGTGCCCTTCTTGTTAGTATACACGTATGGTTCTGCTTAGTTGATGGAGTAGAAATACTATCATAATTATGTCAGTAGAGCGTGGGAGAAAGTGACTAAATATGACTTCACACACCTGAAATTGTCGAAAAAGATGTATGAGAAAAACGATATTTTGTTTGATTAACTTCTTAAAGAGTAAGGAAGTAAAAAGTATTAGAAAAAGTATTAAAAAAATTGTTTAAAAGAAATTAATTGTTTTTAGGTAAATAATATGCCTTTAGATTCCTACTCTTTCAATAAACAAAAATTTTGTATATCTGATAATATTATTTACTACAGACTATTAGAAATTATAGTCTAACATAGATAAAAATAATTTGATATTTTTACCATATCTGATATGTATGTTTTGAAAGATAGGTAAATAAACTGGCAATCATGATATTGGCTCTAATTTGTTTGTTTTTGTTATTGAACAGCTATTTTATTTTACAGGTGTATCTCCTTACGGTCGTTAAGAGTAACATCCTTAACTTGAGACTCATTCCTCAGTGGCATTTGTACCGTAGCTTGAGTAGTTTCCGTTCGTGTTGTTGTTGTTGTTTTTTAGGGGTGTGTGATTGCCCTCTAAGATTTTCATTTATGCTTTCGATTCACTTTCTTTTCTCGACCATGTTTATGAGTTTATTTTCTCGTATTTCCAGCATACTTCAAATATCCAAAATGAATATCCACTAAGCGTTGATGTTTCCGTCAGCATGAAGGAAACTAATTCATTAAATTACATTTTCAGACTCAGGAGAGAGCTATAGAATTAGATGAGGAAGATCAAGGATTTTTAGAAAATGATGTAAATAAGGTTGGAGGTGAGATAATAATTGAGTACCCATAATAAAAAGGGTAAAACGTCTAGTAGAAGTGGAAACTTATCCTAGTTGATATGAGTTATAAAATATACGAGTTACGCCTAATAGTTCAAATATTACTTCAATTGTGCGTGAAAAAAAACCCTTTTTCAATTTAGGCGAAAGTCAAATTATATGATGTTGAGAATAGAAATCATCCAATATAAAGTCTGCAACTTTGATGAACTCGTAGATGATATAATAAGTCAAGAGATCTGTCACTCCTTATAGAGGGCAAAAGTGTATTAAATTTCAAGTTCGCCATAACAAATGAAAACCTTTTGGAGAATGAAGTTTGTTTGTGGTTACCATAGGCTGCAAAATATTAAATCGTGCTACCTGACTCCTTATTTTAGGAAATTTAATCAAAAGTTACCATTTTTTTCTACAACTTCTTTCCAATTTATTATTTTGAAAAGGGTAAATATGCAGATTAGCGACTCGAACGATGGGACGTACTATTTCGTCCGTGTTCCAAAATGATTCACGTTTTTTAGGTACATTTAAGGGGACGGCTCGTGTGAGAGTAAACACAATGTGGAGACCACACTACGATGATCCTGAGTTTCATTAAATTGAGGGGGGGGGCCTGGGGGGCACAGCTCCCTGTTATATAATCCTAATTGTTTATGGACTAATGTGCTAACGTTTACAGAGGTGAATGATTTAACCAAATCATGTCAGCACCTTTAATCGTTTTGCGAATTATAATAGGGGTGGGGGTGGGGCCTGACGTCAGACGACTCAAACGCGCATGAATATTCCGACGGGGTTGGGGGTGGGGTCTGACGTCAGACGACTCAAACGCGCATGAATATTCCGACGGGGTTGGGGGTGGGAGCAGACGTCAGACGACTCAAACGCGCATGAATATTCCGGTGGGGGTGAACGAAAATATTTACCCCAAAAACACTTTTTCGGCCTTGTTGCCAATCTACATATTTACTTTGAAAAGAAACCCGGGACAAAATTCTTTGAAAGAGAATTGTTATGCAAAGTTTTGAAGTAATGACGTCTAATATCTCCAATATAACGTCTTTCAATGGGCGACAATGAAGACTACTACTCTCCTCTCTCTCTGAGAGAGAGGGAGAGAGAGAGAGAAAAACCTATTCGTTCCTGTCAAAATTCGCTTATTTCTCAGAATAGGCGGCGAGCCTATTCATAGTTTGTTTATTGGCCCTTTTGATATTGTTTTCAACAATGTTTGTTCTATTTATAATGAAATGTTGGCTGAATCAAGTAAAAACACATTCAGTTCACTCAAGTAAAAATAGGCCATAGTAGATGAGCCTATTGTGAAAGACACACGTCGTACAAGAGCAATACCAAACTCAGTAATAAGACATGCTCAAGTTCACTCTGAAAATCCTGAAGCGTTACATCAGCTGCACAAAATTAAAGAAAGAAAAGAGAACAGTCAATATCTGAAATATTTCTAAGGTACGCCTTTGTCTCACGTCAACTAGAATCTGTTTTGTTGATCATTATTGCAAATAATTTATCGCCACACACACACACACACACACGCATATATATATATATATATATATATATATATATATATATATATATATATATATATATATATATATATATATATATATATAATATATATATATATATATATATATATATATATATATATATATATATATATATATATATATATATATATATATATATATATATATATAAATAAAGAAATCTACAAAATAATATTTTGTTAAATAATGCAGACACACATACATTCGGCATTTGCTATTTGAGTCTCAAATTTAGACAGAATAAATCTCTATAAAATTTGATTGCACTTGTATTTTCTATTAAGAACAGCAAGGACTATTAGAAATATGGTTATGAGGACAATAATTTTATTCTAGCGTGTTTGAAATATCCAGAAAAGTATCTGACTCAAAAAATAATATTAAAAAATTCTTAAAGCACTCAAAAAGGTAATAAATCGATTTATCTTTCCCGCAACTTTAATTTTCGTTTTATAACATTGGTGAATCCCGCGCCCAGTCTTTGCTCATCTTGAGTATTTGCGCTTTTTGTATGAATTACTTCCAGGAAACTGTGAATGTAGTCTAATGGGCCTTAATTTATCGATAGGAACTATTCTATGACACTCCTTTTGTAAAAAGTGCATGGGGTACAATTATGGTCTCCATATATGTCAAAGTACATTGCAATATTGGCTCGCGGAGCGCGGCGCGAGAAAAATTTACTTCTTGAACTTAGAAATAGATCGTACGAAGAAAGACTAAGGCACCTCAATTTACTTTCACTGAAGTATTCATAATACCAAACTTTTTTGCTAATGTAAACTATGATTCAATATTTGAACTAGATAACCAAACGGAATCTAGAAATAACAGTTTTAAACTAGTAAATAAAAGATTTAATATGCGATAGCACAAAATTTCTTTTCTTATAAAATAATACTGACTTGGACTGGTTTGGCGAGGAGTACCTGCAAAAACACAATAGTTAACATGTTTAAGAATAGACTCAAATATCGAAAATGGCCAGTACTCTTAAAACAACTGCATTTTTGTGTAATGTTTTTCATGAAGTTAAGACAGTCATGAGAATAAAATGTCAAGTGAATATATGAAAGCTAAATGCCATATAAGAGGAAAAAAGAGAAATATTGTTGGATTGATTATTTTACCTTCAAATGATCACTTTAAGATTTTTAATTAGTAAAGAATACATGGTATTCAACCTAAATATATAAAAAAAATCATATAATAAGAAAGTATGACAAGTTTAACTTGTCTTATAAGAAGTAATTGTAAGAAATACAATGAAAGAAAATTATAGAACACAGTTTTAAATAAGAACTGTTCAATAGCTCCTGGACTAAGAACTGATCTTTTGAATATCTTTAAATAGTCTGTTATCTACTGATAAACCCGAAGTTTTCATGCAATCAACAAAAAAATTATTATATCATTTTTAAGGTTAAATTGCCTGACATTTGGGTAAACGTTTCTCCTCAGGATGTTGTACAAGTTTTACCTTGGATGTTGGTTGCAATTGTTTCTAGGTCAGTCCATGATTGAGTCTCCTACAAAAGCTTTCGACTATAACCAATTCTTAGAGAACTTGAAGGCATGACTACAAGCATTATCCTGCATGGAGGCAAGTGACTTCCTCATCCTCATTGGTTGTCTCTTGAAAGGTTCTACTAGCTTATCTACAATAATTGCAGCCCAAAGCATCAATCCTCCTCTTTTGTTGCTTGGTGAACTGCTTCACGTCTGTTATCTACTGCTTCACGTCTGTTATCTACTGATAAACCCGAAGTTTTCATGCAATCAACAAAAAAATTATTATATCATTTTTAAGGTTAAATTGCCTGACATTTGGGTAAACGTTTCTCTTCAGGATGTTGCACAAGTTTTACCTTGGATGTTGGTTGCAATTGTTTCTAGGTCAGTCCATGATTGAGTCTCCTACAAAAGCTTTCGACTATAACCAATTCTTAGAGAACTTGAAGGCACGACTACAAGCATTATCCTGCATGGAGGCAAGTGACTTCCTCATCCTCATTGGTTGTCTCTTGAAAGGTTCTACTAGCTTATCTACAATAATTGCAGCCCAAAGCATCAATCCTCCTCTTTGTTGTTGCTTGGTGAACTGCTTCACGTCACGTCCATTGACAATCCAGCATCTTGCTCAAACACCCGGCCCAGCCAAAGTGACTTTTAATTCGTATGTGAAAATAACTTTGCTTAAGTCAGTTTAAATTCATGTTTGGGGCCAAACGAACCTTTTTTTTTCTTTAGGAATATTTGGTTATATTTTCTTTTATTTTATGACTAACGGCTTGAAATATCTCTTTGCTAATAGCATGGGGTTTTTTAGCCACTTCTAGTTTGATTCAAGAAAGATCTCTAGGGGTAAGAGCTCTAAATTCTTGTTGAGCCTTTTTCTTTCTTGGCTGAATGTCATTCTCTACAACTTTAGTCACACTGCAATGATTAATCAGACTTCAAACCCTGGAACAAAAAACGTTCCATAAACTTTTTCTGGAAAATGATAAGAAGATAAAAAGGTATTGTTATAATCTTTCGTCACTTTATCACTTTAAAATATGGCCTCGCAGAACTAAAACCAGTTAAATTAGTTAGTTATCCATATCTTTTTCTTTACCTATCCTTAATCTCTGACATACATCCTCTCCACGCCCTTAGCCTCGAGGGAATCATAGGGGTCTTTGCTAGTTCGTAATTATATAACTGAAAGAAATTTTTAATAATTATTTACATTGGAAGACTTCCAACCTTTACTCAGTGGTAGGTAGGAGGGATTTAGGCTCAAATTATTCAACATAATGAGTATAGAGCGACCGGGGTCGTAATTTTGCCCGGCCAGGTCACTAAACTATGGCTGAGGTGGAAGAAAACGACCGCGGTTGGTCGGGGTCGGGGCCCCGGTCGGTCTATAATAATGAGATCTCTTTGGCTTTCTGGAAGGTTACTTTCATTTTACATAACATTTTTGAGTTTGTCCCAGGCAAGGGTTTCAAGACGATTCTCAACCATGCAAAAAAAAAGAAGCATAAACACAAAGGTTTAACCGCGCTAAATCAATCAATGGTATTTGGATCAAAATAGCAGAAGGTTTAGCTCATTTAATAATCTCTGGGCAACATCATTAGTAGAAAATTGCGGCAGTTTGTAACAGATGTGATTTGAGTATGCGCAATGTTATTAAATGAACACATTAGAGCAAGAGTTGGCTGTGAAAAGGTAAAATGGAAGACGAAAAGATACAATAAAAGAAAGAAACAGATAATGAATTCAGGAAAGGGTTATATTTACTTTACCTTAATCCATTTTATGTACATTTTATTACTTCCTCTTTTAGCATTTTGTGCGCGTTGTCCAAATTTGTTCTTCGTGAGGGGGGGGGGGGGGGGAAGCGATAGGCGAAGCGCGCCTAAGTAGAGTTTGAATTCGATTCTGTCGAAATCGGATTCAACTTCGATTTTGTCGCATGTTTGATTGCGACCGCCGAAAGAAAAGAACAGAATTGGACAGCGCTCTTTTGTTTTCATTTACTCGCGCGAAGTTTCGAATTATACATTGGACATATAAAGTGAGGAATATATTGTAGAGGATTTTAGTAGGAGAAATAGTGGGGAAAAATGATAGAAAAGCGAAAATGAAAAGTAGAATGAAAGATAGGTCCCTGGTGATAGGGCATCTCTGGCTTTCTTTGCGTTTCGGTATATATTTTTGTTTTGTTGTGCATATACACCTGAGTGTATATATATATATATATATATATATATATATATATATATATATATATATATATATATATATATATACACCTGAGTGTGTATATATATATATATATATATATATATATATATATATATATATATATATATATATATATATATATATATATATATATATATATATATATATAAAGGCATTCAAGCCTTTGTAGCTGAGGGGGTTTTTTATCCCTACTGCTTTTGGTGAAGACTTTTTCTGTTTTATCTGGGTTGTTTAAATCATGATTTTGAGTTGTTTTATTATTATTTCGTCTATTTTTATTTTATTTTTTGGTTGTATTCGATATTTTTTGTGAGTTAATCGCGCTACAACGGGGCAGTACAAACCATTTAAAACATAATCCTGTTTAAAAAACATTCTACCAATAGCCTTCTGTGTGGTAGTTAAATCAACGTTTACTTCAATGTAATGTCAATCGATATATATATATATATATATATATATATATATATATATATATATATATATATATATATATATATATTGAAGATATAGATATATAACACTGCCTCTACTATTTGTGGTGTAGCTGAAACTAGAATAATACCTAACAACCCGTGAATCTGTTTTACGACTGGAAAATACATTCCCCTCCCAGCACAAGTCATCACGCAAAGCTGTCAAATCTCGAAAACAGAGAAAAATGGAAGAAAAGGTGACGACAAAATTTTCGGTTGAAAATATTTCTTCACTGTAGGGGGAATATATATATATATATATATATATATATATATATATATATATATATATATATATATATATATATATATATATATATATATATATATTACAAGAATGCAAGCCGGATTTGGGCTGACAAATGAGAAAATTCAAGATTTTAAGAATATTAACACGAAGAAGGGATATAAGATATCTATGTACCTATCAATAAGAGAGGAATTACCATTTGTAAAGAAAGAATATCTTCCACGCAGCAAAGAGCCTCTAAAATAGCAATTACCTTCAGAAGATGGCGTAAAAATAGACGATAAAAAAGGCACATCATTTGGGTGAACAATAAAAAGTCTACAAAAACCAGAAACACCGCGTACTCTATGAACCCAATTTACTCCTATTCATAAGCGAAAACAGAGCAATTGTGTAAAAGCGAAACAAAAAATGCTTCCCATTGAGTAGCGATGTTAACTAATTACATACGTCTGAAACATGAATATAAATAGTTAATGAGCCAGATATTTATGACTTTTAAATGGAAACAAACTGCAGGTATATTTAATCGGAGGAATTTTCGTTTTGACAACTGTTTTTGAATCAAGTCCATTAGGGGGCGAGCATAATTAATTGAACTGTTTCACGATTTAGAGACGGCCGTCGCATATCCGGAATCGCACACTGTTTGTTTACCTTTCGGTGCCATGGCGTCAGTTTCGTTTATTTTGGCTAGCATTAGAAGATTTTAAGCATTTTATGAAGATATTTTCATATATACTGGATAAAAAAAGAATGGAGATAGTTTCATGATTATTGTAAATTATTTTTTATTATTATCCGGTTTGTTAACTCCATCTTCCTGCCTTTATTAAATTCAAATTTGCCTAATCGGCTCGCTTTATAAGCTGTCGGAAGTAACGATTTTTGGTGATGTGGAATGCCGTGGTTTAGTGGTAAAAGCGATACACCTGAGAAACGAGGAACGCTTTATAAAACACGTTCGAATCGAATCATCATTGACGGATATATATATATATATATATATATATATATATATATATATATATATATATATATATATATATATATACCAGGTAATGGCTTCGCTACTAAGATTAAAATCTTAAAAAAAGCAGCCATGGTTAAATTTTTATAAATTTTCTGAACTTCGCCAATTATAATAATTTTAAAAAGGAACTCTACACTCTCCCCCCCGTCCCTTTCAAAAAATCACTTTGCTAAAATATAGTTATAGATAAAATAAAAAAGCAGCCTTACTTAAATTTTAATAAATTTTCTGAACTTAAACAATTTCAATGTATTTTCTTTCAAAACATTATAAAGCATTGGATAATCCTATTTATTTTTTCCGACATAAACTATTTTGTTTCTTCAAACTCTAAAGAAATTCTTAGAAATTACCTTGATAAAAATTTAAAATATACTCAAGTCATAACCAAACTAAGATGAAATTATTATTCAAATACTCCAAAAAATCCCGTTCTTAAATTATAGAGTTAGCAATGATATATATATATATATATATATATATATATATATATATATATATATATATATATATATATATATATGAATTTAAGATTATTTTTTTACGTTTCATATTGCAGCATGATTGTACTTCTTATGGTCTGAAAACAAAGGAAATATTAGAAAAAATTAGGGTATGAATATTGAGAGGCAATATGCCTCTAAAGCATCATCTATTTAAAAATTGCCTTTTTATAATAGCCAGGTATTAAACCCTTCAGACTTGAGGCAAAAAGGACTTAAATAGGAGTCTTAATCCTTCAACTCCTTCGACGACCGCTAATCGAAAAAAGATAATCAGGTTTGGCCGTATGACTGCGACTATCTAAAAACCAATTTCGTCCGACACTCAACGTCATGTGAAAAGTCAATACGATTCAGCAAAGGAGTTATAGTGACTCTCTCTCACAAAATGGCGAAAGGTTGGGCAACAAATTTTAGTACAAACTCCTAAATACAAAACGACCCAAATAAAATGGCACTGTATACTGTTTTGTGTGTGGCATATTCGCATTCTCATATAAACAATTAAGGATGGACAAGCCTATAGATGCACAAATAAAAGTTATGGATTATAAACTTACCCGCCATTGTTAAATCACTATCAATTTTCTACCATTTTCACAAATAAAAGTCACACGCTCTTCCAGAAGTCAATCCCGATGTGCACACCCATCGGTGTCACAAACAGAACTGAATCTGGAGTCAAGGGCTAAAGGCGCCTTCCACGAGAGCCAACGAGACGCCGCCTAGAGCAGGCCATGCCACGGCAAAGCTCTATCCTCTGAGCGACTTGGAAGAAAGAAATGCGATACCAATTTCAAGGATGAGAAATAAATTTTTAAAAAATTCGTAAGTCTACTATTACAGGGCTCCATTAGATTCACTTCCTTTCTTACAAATTGATGCAAAAATGTATTGTTTTCCACTTAGTCAAGCCCGTTGTTAGCATTACAGGGTGACCGCAAAAAATAAACAGCCCACATTTTTAGATAGGCATCATTTTTAAATGTTTTGTCGAATTAAGCTGTGAAGCCTATCAAAAGTTGGGAGCCCGTTTTGGAAGGGTCACCCTGTTTCTATCGAACCGATAAAATTTTTACCCTCTACCATTCTTTCGCTTATCTACCCTCATATGTCTGTCTATTTAGAAAGTACTTTCAGGATTTCATCTCGAACATTTTCTCAATGTCAACTGGACGATTGAGACATTGATTTTCAACCTGCGAACCGGTTTTATTTTCAACCTGCGAACCGGTTTTGTTTTCTTTTTACCTCCACTTTTAAGCGCAAGAGAAACGAGGCTATACCAAGCAGAGAGAGTTTGTAAGGAGAAGTCTGTAAAGGAAGTGGTCAGGATGAAAGAAGTGAGAATGTGTGAAAGACAGCCGCAGACAATCTTGCGGGGATTTGGACTGGGAATATTCCTTTTGTTGGGGTCGGGAAGGCACTTCAAACCTCCAGGTTTCACCTAACATCCCCTTTTCTGAGCATACAAGGATATATAAGGGTAAAAAAGAAGGGGGAGAGAGAAAGAGAAAAGTGTGGGGAGAATGCAGACATGTTAACACCTATCATCCAAACCGGAGCCTATATATAGAGAACTGAACCAGCCCCAACTGTTTCGACCAGCGATGAGCGGACTAAAGATGGTTGCCGACTAGCCTGCGATATTAGATGCTTACCAAGAAAAAAGAAAGAGCAGCTTGTAAAGACAATGACGAAAAAGGATACAATTGAATTGACCAGTAGGACTAAAGGACATTTTTCTCGAGTAAGAATTTTTTATGTAGTCGAGGTGCTAGAAGTTCTGCTTTCTCCCTTGACAAATTTGTACTCTCTGCTGTAATGGATTCCGTGACTGGATTAACAAAAAGAAAGCTTCAATGTTCTTTGCTGTTCCTATGATATGGAGAGAGCCCAGAGATCATCTCGAAGATTGCTATTTCTGCAGTGTGACCACAAAAGGGTTTTCTGCAAAGAACAAGCACCAAATTGTTTATCTAACCATGGCTTCGGCGTGCAGATCAGTTCCACATGATGTATCTTTGCCTATTCCAGTTCCATCTGATGATAGCCTCGTACCTGATGATATCAGTCATGATAGCAGTACTGAAAGTGCATGCACATTAGATGCGGATGTTAAATATGAGGATGCTAACTCTAAGCCAAAGTTATTTATTCAGGAAGATTTGAATTATCTTGTGAGAGATCTGTCAATGTCAAGGGAGAAAGCAGAACTTCTAGCACCTCGACTACAGGAAAAATTCTTACTCGAGAAAAATGTGCATGTGAGTTACTTTATAAAGCGTAATTGTGATTTAACTTCATTCTTTACAGTTAATGGACCTCTCTGCTACTGCCATGATATAAATAAATTGTTCGAAGCCTTGTCACATACATACGAGGCATCTGACTGGTGTCTCTTTATTGATGCTTCTAAGACAAGTCTGAAAGCTATCTTCTTGCACAATGGCAATGTAAAGCTTTCCATTCTTACTCGAGAAAAATGTGCATGTGAGTTACTTTATAAAGCGTAATCGTGATTTAACTTCATTCTTCACAGTTAATGGACCTCTCTGCTACTGCCATGATATAAATGAATTGTTCGAAGCCTTGTCACATACATACGAGGCATCTGACTGGTGTCTCTTTATTGATGCTTCTAAGACAAGTCTAAAAGCTATCTTCTTGCACAATGGCAATGTAAAGCTTTCCATTCCTATTGTTCATTCTGTCCACCTTAAGGAGACATATGACAATATGGATATTCTTCTTAAAGCCATAAACTACCAAGCCCATCAGTCGTACATCTGTGGTGATCTAAAAGTCATAGGCATGCTAATGGGTGTGCAAGGAGGATTCACAAAGTACTGTTGCTTCCTCTGCCTGTGGGATAGCCGTGCCACTGCGAAACATTATGACAAGCGGGACTGGCCACTTCGATCTACATATGAGTCTAGAATATATCTGCCACCTCTTTATTTGAAACTAGGTCTAATGAAAAATGGCTAAGGACAATTCTCAGGGATTCCAATATCTGTGCAAAAAATTCCATAACTGAGCGCGGCAAAACTAAAAGAAGGCATATTTGTGGGACCACAAATCAGGGAGGATTTAGCCGACCCTGACTTCGAGAAGACACTCAATCATCTTGAACTAAATGCATGGCTAGCATTCAAGTGGTCATGTGCAAACTTTCTGGGCATCAACAAGTCACCTGCATACAGAGCTGGAGTGGAAAACCTTCTTCAATCTTTTAAAGAAATGGGATGCCGTATGTCACCTAAAATTCATTTCCTGCATTCGCACCTAGACTTTTTGCCAGAAAATCTTGGAACCGTAAGTGACGAGCAAGGTGTTCGTTTCCACCAGGATATCAAGACCATGGAAACTCGCTATCAAGGATTTTGGAATGAGAGCATGATGGGAGATCATTGTTGGATGTTGTATCGTGATAATCCTAAGAAAAAATTCAAACGCAAATCCTATGCACAACGTTTATGAATTCGAGTTTTGACTTATTAGCCCTTCAATCATTGTTTACCATTCTTATACATGCAATATAAGTACCATTAACTTTATGATGCTTGTAGAATAAACAAAACATAGCTATTTATCTTTATCATATGTTTACGCCTAAAGAGAAGGATAAATTTTAGAGTTTCTATATGTTAAATGCATCATTTTGTATTAGTTCAACTTCTCAATGCACATGGAGATATACAGGAGGCAATTCTTTTCTATCAATAGCGCTATGCAACCATATATCACCAGTTTCATCAAATAAATCAGAGTAAAACGCTACATTCTATCAGCGACGGCGGTCATATTGCATTTTCGAATATCTCGAAGACCTGATGTGCTGAAGAAAAACTAGTCAGATTTGAAATCAGAGAGAGAAATACCATAAGAAAAGTTTGCTCAAGTCTCTGATGATTAAAAAAAGTTCATATTTGTTGGCCAGTGTTATTTGTATAACATCAAATTCGACTTCAAATTTCAAATGCTCTTTTTTTTCACCTTTCTAAACCATTGATTTAAATTTAAAACCACGTATTCAGATTACCGAAAAATCCGAGACTTACAATACGTTTTCGAGGACTTTGTTTGGGAGAACCAATAATTTTCTCAACTGAATTCTATTTTCACACATCATAAGTCAAATTAGTACGTAACTCACAGCTCCTTATTTCAAGGCCAATATGGCTAACAATTTTAAGAAATTTATTCCTTAAAGTTTTGAAATTTAATGTTAAAGTTTACCTAGGCTTGAGAAACTATTTAATTAAGTTTAACAACCTTAAAAAAAATGCTGTATCCCTTCTTGTCAAATTCCATCGTTAGCTTCCTTTGCTTTCTGTCCAACTGTGTTTTTTTTTTAACCTTCATTCCTGAGTATTTCCCTTCATCCTCGTTCTCATTCAGAGTGACCTTTGAGAATTCTGTTTCCATACTTGAGGAATGAGAACAGACAGTGCAAAAGGTCATTAAAATCCGAAGCACGATTAAACGAAAGATCCTTTAAACCCTTAATATGTGAGAGTCTATTAAATATATATTTTCGGGTCAAATTAGCCACTGTAAAAACTCACTTTCCTATGAACACTAACTTGATAACAAAATTATGGAAATTTATCATTCTTTTAACATAGATGAAGTTGACGAATCATTGCTCGATAGAGAATTGTCCTCTAAAATCGATTGTGATTTTAAAATCTAAAGTGAACACCCTTTTGTCGGGCAGAAAACTCATTTCACCTAATTCTATCACTTCTATTAGCTTTTTCCTCTCGGATCTAAGGATATGCTCAGGGAACTTAATAGAACTTTTTTCTGACCCTCTCCTCTTCCTCCTTTACCTTGTATTTCGTTGCATGGAACTTCAGACAAACTTAATTTTTATATTTTCATGTCCAATTCGAAAACATTTCGGTTTCAATATAATTATTTCAAGCACTGCTAATATCGTTTATCTAAAAAGTTACTCAATGAATTACGCTTTTACCATTTTCAAACATTTTGGTAATTCGGCCAGGAAATATAAGGTTACATTAGAACTATTGAAAATCGAACTTTTAGACCGTAATGATGTCATCGAGGCTTACTTATCTGAAATTTTAAATTCTGACTTAATTACGAATTCGAACCAACAGAAGCTTAATGTAATCTCCCCCATTATGTATTAATTGAAAAGTTTTGATGTGAATTTCTTTGAGAGTGAAAGCGCAGTTAACCAGCTCCTTTCACATATCATTTATGGTAAATTTTCCTCCGTTTTTAAAAAAGAACTAAGGCTAATTACAAAGGCGGATTATCCTTCTCTTTCAGACATATTCGAGAATTATACATCCGCCAATCGGACCAAGAAAAAGCTCAAAACACTATGTTATAACTTAAAATTTACCTGTCCGAAATAATTATAAATTCGCCTCGAACCCTCATGCTTTCAAACCCTTCAAAGTAAATATGTCAAGCTCAAACAAACTACTTTTGAAGCCTCCTTTCGTTCAAACTCTCAAAACTAACATTTCAAATTTCGGGGAAAGAGAGGATTCTAAATCGAACATTCAAATTTCAAAGTCAAAATTTGCGGCAAATGTTCAAACTTCAAATTCAAATGCTTCTTCAAGCTTCAAATTCCTAAATCAAATATTCCCTCAAAAGAAGATTCTAAACTTCAAAATTCAAATTCCGAATTACACGAACGAATTAATATGTTAAATTGTCCTACGTACGATAGCCCATCTAAGAGAATAGCAAGGTGTTCAAAATTGAACTTGCGCAGTCTGTGATCTTCCTCGTTCTATTTGTCGACATTTGTCCTTCCTGGCGCAATCTCCTATCATAACATTGCAAACCTGAAAAAAGTAGATTTGGGACTTTGCAAAAAGTTCAGATTTGTACAGTGTCTAGTTGATTTTCGCTCTCAAATATCCTAAATCTCTGAATCCGTTGCTCTCTCTTTGAGTGCTAACTTCCGTTGTAAACAATGTGAGTGCTAAGAAGTGCTCTTTTTGGCGACCGAACTCGGTATAATATCATACGGGAGTGTCCCTTTTATCCATGATTCGCCGAAAAAAAATGTGGCTGCCGTCACCTCACTTTTTAAAACAGCCACTAGGACCCAGTCGGAAAAAAATATGTGGCAAAGTTTGAATTGGAGAGCTGAATGGCTGAAAGACAAGAAACAGAATGTAGTACTGAATGGGCTGGGATCACAGTGGAGGGACTTTATCATTGATGTACCTTAGAGAGTAGTTCCAGGCCTATTATTATTCCTAGTTTATATAAATGTTCTTGGGAGGGTGTAAATAGCAAAGTGTCAATTTTAGCTGATGATTCAAAATTGGCAACTATACTAAATGAAGTTGAAGCTAACTTTTAAAGTGCAGAATGACCTAAAGAAGTTATTGGGTTGAGTGCAAAGGTGTCAAATGAATTTAAACCTTAAAATATGTAAAGTTATTAACATGGGAAGAGATAATAGGGAAATTTAGTTATGAAATAGGTGAACATTGGCTGAATGCAGTAGAGGATGAGAAAGACTTAGGAGTAAAAGTAGATAGGTCAATGAGGTTTTCTAAGCAGTGTATTAAGGCAAAAAATATAGCAAATAGTGTGTTAGGCTTCATTAAGAGGAATGTTATTTACAAAAGTAAGGAGGTTATCCTTAAACTATATAAATGATATGTTTAAAGTATACTTTAATCATGATATCAACCTGTTTGAGTCAGTGCAAAGGAGAGCATTAAAGGTGATACCTTCTCTGAAGCATCTTGAATATGTAGATAGGTTGTGAGTGCTAAATACGTTCTCATTTGAAAGAAGGTGTGAGGGAAGATATGATTGAGCTTTTTAAAATTGGTCTGGGGTGGTTAAGTTGGATTTTATCAAGTTCTTTGAGTTGAAAGGAAGCAATAGGATTAGTGGCCACCACTTGAAAATTAAAAAAACAAAGGTGTAGGTTGGATGCGAGAAAGTATTTTTTTCACGAACAGAGTGGTAGATTACTGGAATGGTTTACCACAGAAGACAATAAGCAGTCCCAACCTAAATGTTTTCAAGCGCAGGTTAGATGAGTGTATGATAAGGGTAGGTTATCGTGGTTTTTAAGTTGAATTGGGGTCAAATTGTTTATTTTAATATGAATTTGTTTTAAATTATTGGTATGTGTATTGCATGATTTAGTTTTTTGCTAAGCCCTCATGATGATTCCTTTTTAATCAGTAGATGGATGATTTAGCTTTTGACAAGCCCGGATGGTGATTCCGTTTTAATCAGTAGCTGGATGATTTAGCTTTTGACAAGCCCTGATGGTGATTCCTTTTTAATCAGTAGCTAGATGATTTAGCTTTTGACAAGCCCTGATGATGATTCCTTTTTAAGGTGATTCCTTTTTAATCAGTAGCTGGATGATTTAGCTTTTGACAAGCCCTGATGATGATTCGTTTTTAATCAGTAGCTGGAATGATTTAGCTTTTGACAAGCCCTGATGGTGATTCCTTTTTAATCAGTAGCTGGATGATTTAGCTTTTGACAAGCCCTGATGGTGATTCCTTTTTAATCAGTAGCTGGAATGATTTAGCTTTTGACAAGCCCTGATGGTGATTCCTTTTTAATCAGTAGCTGGATGATTTAGCTTTTGACAAGCCCTGATGGTGATTCCTTTTTAATCAGTAGCTAGATGATTTAGCTTTTGACAAGCCCTGATGATGATTCCTTTTTAATCAGTAGCTGGAATGATTTAGCTTTTGACAAGCCCTGATGGTGATTCCTTTTTAATCAGTAGCTGGATGATTTAGCTTTTGACAAGCCCTGATGATGATTCCTTTTTAAGGTGATTCCTTTTTAATCAGTAGCTGGATGATTTAGCTTTTGACAAGCCCTGATGATGATTCGTTTTTAATCAGTAGCTGGAATGATTTAGCTTTTGACAAGCCCTGATGGTGATTCCTTTTTAATCAGTAGCTGGATGATTTAGCTTTTGACAAGCCCTGATGGTGATTCCTTTTTAATCAGTAGCTGGAATGATTTAGCTTTTGACAAGCCCTGATGGTGATTCCTTTTTAATCAGTAGCTGGATGATTTAGCTTTTGACAAGCCCTGATGGTGATTCCTTTTTAATCAGTAGCTAGATGATTTAGCTTTTGACAAGCCCTGATGATGATTCCTTTTTAATCAGTAGCTGGAATGATTTAGCTTTTGACAAGCCCTGATGGTGATTCCTTTTTAATCAGTAGCTGGATGATTTAGCTTTTGACAAGCCCTGATGATGATTCCTTTTTAATCAGTAGCTGGAATGATTTAGCTTTTGACAAGCTCTGATGGTGATTCCTTTTTAATCAGTAGCTGGATGATTTAGCTTTTGACAAGCCCGGATGGTGATTCCTTTTTAATCAGTAGCTGGATGATTTAGCTCTTGACAAGCCCTGATGGTGATTCCTTTTAAAAAAATAGCCGGATGATTTAGCTTTTGACAAGCCCAGATGGTGATTCCTTTTTAATCAGTAGCTAGATGATTTAGCTTTTGACAAGCCCTGATGATGATTCCTTTTTAATCAGTAGCTGGAATGATTTAGCTTTTGACAAGCCCTGATGGTGATTCCTTTTTAATCAGTAGCTGGATGATTTAGCTTTTGACAAGCCCTGATGATGATTCCTTTTTAAGGTGATTCCTTTTTAATCAGTAGCTGGATGATTTAGCTTTTGACAAGCCCTGATGATGATTCGTTTTTAATCAGTAGCTGGAATGATTTAGCTTTTGACAAGCCCTGATGGTGATTCCTTTTTAATCAGTAGCTGGATGATTTAGCTTTTGACAAGCCCTGATGGTGATTCCTTTTTAATCAGTAGCTGGAATGATTTAGCTTTTGACAAGCCCTGATGGTGATTCCTTTTTAATCAGTAGCTGGATGATTTAGCTTTTGACAAGCCCTGATGGTGATTCCTTTTTAATCAGTAGCTAGATGATTTAGCTTTTGACAAGCCCTGATGATGATTCCTTTTTAATCAGTAGCTGGAATGATTTAGCTTTTGACAAGCCCTGATGGTGATTCCTTTTTAATCAGTAGCTGGATGATTTAGCTTTTGACAAGCCCTGATGATGATTCCTTTTTAATCAGTAGCTGGAATGATTTAGCTTTTGACAAGCTCTGATGGTGATTCCTTTTTAATCAGTAGCTGGATGATTTAGCTTTTGACAAGCCCGGATGGTGATTCCTTTTTAATCAGTAGCTGGATGATTTAGCTCTTGACAAGCTCTGATGGTGATTCCTTTTTAATCAGTAGCTGGATGATTTAGCTTTTGACAAGCCCTGATGGTGATTCCTTTTTAATCAATAGCCGGATGATTTAGCTTTTGACAAGCCCTGATGGTGATTCCTTTTTAATCAGTAGCTGGATGATTTAGCTTTTGACAAGCCCTGATGATGATTCCTTTTTAATCAGTAGCTGGAATGATTTAGCTTTTGACAAGCCCTGATGGTGATTCCTTTTTAATCAGTAGCTGGATGATTTAGCTTTTGACAAGCCCTGATGGTGATTCTTTTTTAATCAGTAGCTGGATGATTTAGCTTTTGACAAGCCCTGATGGTGATTCTTTTTTAATCAGTAGCTGGATGATTTAGCTTTTGACAAGCCCGGATGGTGATTCCTTTTTAATCAGTAGCTGGATGATTTAGCTTTTGACAAGCCCTGATGGTGATTCCTTTTTAATCAGTAGCTGGATGATTTAGCTTTTGACAAGCCCTGATGGTGATTCCTTTTTAATCAGTAGCTGGATGATTTAGCTTTTGACAAGCCCTGATGGTGATTCCTTTTTAATCAGTAGCTGGATGATTTAGCTTTTGACAAGCCCTGATGGTGATTCCTTTTAAAAAAATAGCCGGATGATTTAGCTTTTGACAAGCCCAGATGGTGATTCCTTTTTAATCAGTAGCTGGATGATTTAGCTTTTGACAAGCCCTGATGGTGATGCATTTTTGTAGATGCAATTTATGGAGTGTGTTTTGACTCGGATGATCTCTGATAGGCCCGTGTGACTTTTGCCATCCGTTAAATTGTTATTATCTTAGGCATAACTTGAGCGTTTTCGTTATTTGTGTTCCATATAAAATCAGGTTAAAGATGTAAAAGTACGCAGTGTACAACTGAAAGATAGTGCATGAATCCTCGAAAGTGGTATTATACAAGTTAAAAAATAACACTCTCGAAAACAGCTTTCTTACTCAAGTTGGCAAAATGTAATAAGATAAAGGCCAAAATCAGGCGCGGATCCAAGGGTTGGAGGGTGCTAGGGGGTTGAAGTTCCCTAAATTTAACACCCGTTAATGTTTATATTTCTCTTTTAAATCATACTTGTATTCTACTATTCAGAAAGAGTTATGTAATAATATAGAATATATATAAAACAGTTTTTAACCCGTTGCAATCGAATGTACCTTATATGATACACTATAAAATGTAGGTAAATCTAAAAAATAATCACCACTAACTCTATAATTTGAGAACGGAATCTTTTGGAGTATTTAAATAATAATTTCATCTAAGTTTGGTTATGACTTAAGTATATTATAAATTTTTATCAAGGTAATTTCTAAGAATTTCTTTAGAGTTTGAAGAAACAAAATAGTTTATGTCGGAAAAAATAAATAGGATTATCCAATGCTTTATAATGTTTTGAAAGAAAATACATTGAAATTGTTTAAGTTCAGAAAATTTATTAAAATTTAAGTAAGGCCGCTTTTTTATTTTATCTATAACTATATTTTAGCAAAGTGATTTTTTGAAAGGGAAGGGGGGATAGTTTAGAGCTCCTTTTAAAAATTATTATAATTGGCGAAGTTCAGAAAATTTATAAAAATTTAACTATGGCTGCTTTTTTTTAGGTTTTAATCTTAGCAGCGAAGCGCAAGCTCCCCCCGTAGGGAGGGTGGCAAAGCCATTGCCTGGTTAAATTCAGTATTTTACTTTAGCTGACGTCCAAAAACTACAATTCATAATTTTATGATGTGTGGAAAATAATTTTCACCTGAGTGTTATTGCTCATTCCTGTATCAGTTACTGTTATTTATTATCAATACTGTTTAAGAAAACCATTATTAATGACCAAAGCCATTTTCTCAGAATATTCAAAGGGAGGAATTTAGGTTAGCCCCCCCTTCCCCCCAATTTTGATCCTGGATCCTCCACTGGCAGAAATAGACTAATTTATTTATTTAGTCATATTTGTATTATGTCTTCCTATGCCTCCTCTATCTAAACTTTGATAGATATTCGATTTTTGGCGCATAAATTTGAAATTAAGGAACCGTCGAAGACCTTCATTGACTCTTTAAAATCAATGCATTCTAAGTTGGGCACAGGAAAGGAGTAAATAGAGGAATGAAATGGGTGAAAAGAAGTCAGTAAACTTTTATGAATAAAGAAGCGTTCAAGAAATATACATACATTTGATCCTGGATTCCAATGTACGAAGCTTTTGTCCCTTGCCATGATCCTATAAGAAGCAGGAATTGGCGAAAAGGAGATAGTCAATAATGACTGACTAGAGGAGGGAAAATCGTTATAGAGACGATAACACGAAACCAAATGTGCCATTATTCGAGACTCGGGAGAAGAACCAATTACGAGGAATCAGAGACAAATTCGAAACGTACATTTGGGAGCGGAATTCTCTCCCCGTCGATATTTTCGGTCATGATCGTTCATATTAAATTTGAATGCTGTCTACGAGGACGCGTAGTAGTGGGAGCATGTCTGACCAGGTGCAAGTCAATATTCACTTATTATTTGGTCCTATTAATGAAATCAATGAATAATACAATGAAGCATTCCATAGTGACATGCAATGCAAAAGAATCGCTTACACGCACGCCATATATTTTTAAACAAGATACCTATTCTGCACCTTCCCCTCCCTTCTTCCTAATCTTTTGCAGCTCTGAACTTACCGACTGATCCTAAGGGTCGAATTCATACTCGCTGGGGACTCATACTCACATGTCACGAACACATAACACGAGGGTGCACATCTGACTGATGTAACACTTGCAAAAACTGGATACACCTACAATGCATAACACTAAGCAATGCAAACAAATACACAACACATTAATACTGCGCAAATTGCCACATCCAATTACAACAAATACAACGCTTCCACGTACTAACACTAAATATTATGGAAGTAAGTTTAATAAGGTTTGCATAATAGCGCGCCTCTCGAATGACGAAAGATCAGTCTCCACATAATTTCAAAACAGCGACCTGTCGCGGAAACACGGATGTTACCACTGAGAAATGATCGAATTAAAGGAAACGCAACCTAAGAGAGTGGCAAAGACATGCAAAATTAATGCCTAGAGTCTTTTCTACAGGTCTCTACTCAGGAAGGTGGTAGCATTTAATTCAAAATTATCCAGCTGCTCAACAACGACTACCGCAGAGAACTCATCTCCAAACGAATAGAAATATAAAATTCACTACCATATAATAAAATAAACACACAGCCCCCTCCATTCCACTCAAGACGGTGCCCCACAATTACATACCTCATCTAGAAGACCGAATATCTCAAACCACTTCCTAGGAGGAAACTTCAATTTTCACTACAAAATTTGACTCTTCACCCAACCTAACTATCCAAGAAGAGACACGCTCTTCACACAACTACACTTACTAAACATGCTAAGCTACAGGAAAAAAAGTCACTCGCACCTCCTACCAACACAACCAGAAATAAAAATCCACAGACAGCACGTTCTGCACCCTCTTCTCCAAATACTGACAATGTCACATAAACAATCTCCTATCAGACTTCGAACTCACTGTCCCTATAAATCACACATTCAAACAAACTTACATGAATTAAAAGAAAGCGAATTAGCCTAGAATTTTCCAGTGCGTAAAAAAAAACATTTGACTTCCAAAATTTAGCCACCACCCACAAAATCTTTACTCAAACCATAACAAACGCAATCAAAGAACACATCCCAAAATGCTGAAGAACACATTACAACCCATGCATCCCCGCCCGAGTAACAAACATAAAATAAAACTTACTCAAGGAAAACAAAACACAGCGAAAAATCAACATCTTTAACACACGCATTAAATAACTTATTAATTCGACCAAAATGGAAGGCTGAAAATAATACATCGGAAGAATAAACAAAATCAACGCAACATTCTCTAACCACAAAAATAATGCCCTGATCCAGGAAGCTCTCCTAACATGCAACTAAATCCATTCTTCGAAAGAACACTGCAACACATTAATTAATCCTTACTCCAAAATCATCCATAAACTAACGTGCATATACAACTGTTCCAGACCACACTTCAATCATAACCTGCAAAATCTCGACCCTAACGCGATCCAAGCCACCACCAAATTATATAACCACTCCTGAATCCACAACCGCATTCTGAAAATCTCGAAAAAAGCGAACAACCACCCAATTTTCAAACCTTCAAAACAAATCCAACCAACCATCACACACCCATTCAATCTGCCTTTTATTTAGAATATTCTAAACAGTAGAAATACAAAAACGGATAACACCACACACACTAGCCCTTAGTCAACATGGATTCAGACTTTACCACTTCACTACCACCCTCTTTGCAAACAAATCCGAGATGGATTCAACCAAAACCCACTTAAGATACTCTAGGAATACATAACCATCTACCCCGGTGTTTGCCAAGGTGCATTCCTGTTACCTTCATTCCAACCTATTCATGAACGACCTATTCTCCGACCACTATTAACACGCAATAGCATTTTAACATATGCAGGCGACCTCAGTAATCACCTCTAAGCGCAACCTCCAGAAGCATGCAACCAATCCTTTCCAATCTAGAACAGTGCCTGGAAAATAACACAACGACCGTCTAACAATAAAAATCCTCCTTACCTCTCTGTTCACCGCTCATTCAATAAAACCCCTGGACGAATGGTGTAATGGTACAGTTGTGTAAGGATAAAGGGAAGAAAGGTGAATGTAATGTTGCGTGGTTTAGTGGTGTAGAAAATTCTGATTGGAAAAAACTAAGGGTTTTATAGGGGCTGAGCAAGGTGGGATTATTATTTTTTTTTCATTTTGGTGAGCCCACTCGACGGCTGCGAGAAAGAGCATAGCCGCCGATAGCACGAAGCAAAGATTATCTCGCAGAGGCTCCCATCCCGCCAAAAAACAACAAGATCGATAACAACAAATTTAAAACAAGGACAACATTCAAAGATCAAAAGACTAAAAATAAGAGGCGCGCTAAGGTACATCCGTGAAGGTCCCTTGTTCTATCATCAGTTTCCAGCTAAAAAAAACCCTACTTATTTCTAATTTATCAAAATCCCTTTCAACATTTTAAGAAGCTGGATCATATCACCTGTTAAGCATCTCCTTTCAAATGAAAACATGTTGTGCCCTCAACTTCTCCATATGTTGTCTCAAAGAAGGTATCATTCATGTTGCTCTTCTCTCCACTGCCTCTATCACGTTAATATCCTGCCTGTGATGTGAAGACTAGGCTTGATTAAAATATTCCTGCAGTGGTGTAACATTCGAGTTATATAGCTTGAGAATAACTTCCTTATTTTATAACTAATATTTCTATTAATAAAGCTAAATACCCTATTTGCCTTATTTCTAGCCTCTGAACACTGTTTAGAGAACTTCGATGGCAGATTCATTATCACTCCTAAAGGTCTCTTATCTTCAGCGGAATGCAAACAACAACATTACATTTCATAACTAAATTCCCTATTTTGGTTTCCCATGTGAACAACTTTGCATTTTAGGAGGTCGAATATTATTCTGCCACTGGTGTGCCCATGCAAAAAGTCTATTTAAATCACTTTGAATTGTGAAATTTCCCTGTATTTCCTCCACAATGGCTGCTAACTTCGTATGATCATCAAACATTGATATTTTGCTTTTACCATTTACTTCTGGGTCATTAATGTGAATTAATAATAATAATGCAACCAAAAAAGAGCCCTGAGGTACCCCACTAATAACTTTCATCTATTGCGATTTCTCTCCATTTAGTTCCACCCTCTGCTTTATATTCTTCAGCTACTCTGCCACCCAATTTTAAGCATTACCAGAAACTCCATACCTTCTTAATTTATACATTAGTCTCCTATGAACCTTATCAAAAATCTTACTAAAATATAAGTAAACTACATTTATGTAATTTCCTTTATCCAATTGCCCTGTGACATAATCCAGAAATTCTGGCCGATTTGTAAGGCAAGATTTACCTCACTACCATTCTGTCTATCCTCAACAAACTACCACTTTCTAAAAAGTTTGTTATCCCTTGTTTTACTTTTAACTACTTTATCAAGAAATTTACATACTATGGAAATTAGACATTAGCTCTTTTTCGGTAATCTATTATCTCCTCACATCTAAAAGATCTAACAAGTATCTTCTCAAGACCAAATTAAAAACATTTCTCTCCCTTCGTAAAATCCTAGAATGAATATTATCAGGGTTCATAGTTTTGTTAACATCTAATCTATTTATGAGTACCCTATTATTTTTCCTATTAGCATTAATACTGTCTAAAACTTTTTCTTGTGCCATATAATTATTAGGGTTAAACGTAACCTGATCTTCTCTAGTAAACACTGATATAAAATGCTCACTGAACACCTCAACCATTTCCTCATCTTGTTTTTAATGTTCCCTACACTTTAAGAGGCCATATTCTATCTTGCTTTACCCTATTATTTATTCTATAATAACTAAAAAACTTTTACTGATCTTTATAACTATTTTTCGCTAACCCAATTTCAGACATATTTTTACTCTTTTTGATCATCTTGTTCAACTCATTCCCAACTTTTCTATGTCTGTTTAGGTCGATCACAGTATTTTGTTCTTTTAATTCTTTTAAAGCCAATCAATTTTCTTCATTAAGATAGCTATATCATTATTCCACCAGATATTTTATTAACTGAAAATAATCTTTCCTATTTATCATGTTATCGCTTATTTCTTTTGATACCTGAATTTATCTCCTGTTGCATTCAATTCCTGAACATTTAGTTTGTTATTCCTTCGAAGGTTATCAGAGTTAATTCCATCTCAATAGATTCAATTTTTCCTCAGCATCGCTGGGCGGAGAACCGATCTGTCTTTCTTTTGCTCTTCAATCAAAGAGAGATAGACGGGGGGGGGAGGGACCTCCCTTGCGTCTAATAGAAGCTTCCTTCGGCGGTCTGCGACCTGTCAGCCGATACAAAGCACCGCCGCTTCTCACACAAGTTTTTCTTTACAAATCTCTCCTTACAAACATTCTGGGGGAAATGGCCTTGGTACTTTTTACTTTAAATTAAAGATAAGCATTACTATGAGGGCCATACTCAGATGTGAGTAAAGATTTATTTAGTTTCTTAAGCGATATAAATGAATGAAACCAAACACTCATTTATTGACCCTTGCATGTACGTCAGTGTTTAAAGTTAAGGATTAAGACGAATATTTCTTCCGACGTCACGAAGTATTGCCAGCGTCTTCTTGTACTGCAACTGCATATAGATTCGGCGAACCAGTTTGAGGTATGATAATAACCAACAGGTTGAAGAACTTATATTGCCAACCTTCACAAATGGTGGCGTCATGCACATTCAATATGTGAGAGTCAAACAGAAGTTTGACATGACGCACTCTCAAAAGCATCATGTGTTGCTGCTGAATTAGTTGAAAGGTGTAACTAACATACATATACTATCTTAATATGAATATAATTAGTGGTATGTATAGAATAGATCATTTTATTTTTGTACAGAAATGTGCAAGCTTTTGTCTAAAGGCCAGAAACTGCCAGCAATGGATAAAATCGACCTTTGTCTCACCCAAAGCAATAAACACAACCCTCTTATAATGGCTAAAATTGTCCAAACCTCCCCATATTTTTGACATCTTCAAAGCCATTCTTTGGGGCCTATTATTCCCTCCATGCCACCAACTTATTTTTCCAAGCTATAAACTGCGATTTCCGATACAACACCTTTTTCCATATTTAATAAAGATTCAAAACACTCTATGGCTCGATATTACGTTAGGTGTTGGCAATCTTTCACTTTTTTGTGATGCCCTCATACATAAATTATGTTGTCATATTTAATTGCCATTAACTGTCAGCAATGTTTTGAAAGTATTTATTTATACCATTTAAGTTAAATGTGACTATCTTTCATAGCTGAAATTGCGTTTTTTTCCTGACATTTTCCCCACACTCAAATAGCACGTTAAACGTTAAACTGTTGATCACGACTCAGATGTGCATAAGGCAATGCGAATCGGTGATAAAACTAAGCCAAAATAGAAGCGCTCTAATGGTGTAGAATTATGTATGTCCAACGCCCATGTGCGTAGCGCAAAATGGAGGCATTGGAAATGGAATGTCTCCATTCTGCTGACTTGCACCCTTTAATGAATCCACGACTCTTATCCGGAGAGAAGGATTGATTACGCGGAAGAGAAGCGATTGATTGATACGCAGAAGAGAAGGGATTGATTATTACGCAGAAAGAGCTAATGAAGCCTTTGATGGTTAGGTTTTTATTGAGCAAAACCCGATCTTCGAGTTTCCCGAGGCATAGAGCGTACGTAGTAACAATCCCGCACACAAATTTCTGCAAAAAAATATAAGAAATATAAGTATAAAAAAAACTCCATTCTTTTAACATATTTTGTTTATTCAATATTATTTAAAAATCTTGTATTTGGATATGTTGCATATTAAATGTATACAATTAGAAATATAAATGATTATTTTAATTAACAAATTGAGATACATCCCAGCTGATAACCATAATAAAATATTTAACTTATTAATTTGGGTTATTCATTAAGGAAATACAATAATTTATTGAAAATTTACTTTTAGAAGAGAATTCTTAATGAATAAGATTAGGTATGATTGATAACAACAGGTATATTATATATACTATCTGTTCATCCTTTTCTTCAAATCATTATAGTCGGCCGTTAGATTTAATTAGGCTATTATATCGTGATATGTGAATGAGACAGAAAGAGGACGCGCGCGTTTTTTATTCGCCTCGAGAACTGGAAGAGAAATTTAATAAAGACCATTGTTGCACCAAATTTCCCGCAAGTCGCCAATATATTATGATGGTAGGCAATAAACCATTCATGTATATTTTGGAACGAGAAAATTAAAAGTTTTTAAGCATACAATAATTTCTTCGACTATGCCAATGGAGGAAAGAAGATGAAAGAAAAAACGTATTCTGGACTGCGGCGCAGTGCAGATGTATTTTTCTTCCTTGCCAAACGCACGATGAGACATGGCGTTCACGTATGTAGACGTATGTGTATTTTTACGGAATTCTGTTTACATTAGAGGAAAATTTATTACTTTAATTAGTTACCTGATGAATATATTCTCCAATTCAATACAAATATTTATAAAATACATAATTGTTCTGTTATTTAGTTAAAGATGGGAAATAATAGGTTTGATTAATTATTTAATGGTGAGTAATGTCGGTTCAAAATAGTACATACACTGAAAAGTCGCCTTTTCTGTCGTTAGCAAATTTAAATCGATCATTTACATAGTAACGCAAGATTATTCATTTGAGATGAGAAATAAATCTATAAATTAACTGGGTTTTTGTGTTTTATATTCGTACTGAAAACTAATACTCGGGCCTGGCTAGGTAGATAGATCATCTTCCTAATCAACTTGAGCATTAAATGCGCATCGGATGCGTGTGTAATATATTATTTTTGTTTTCGTTTAGGTTCCCTTTTTAAAGGGGCTGTGGCATGCCATTAATATTTAAAGGCCAGAGGTCACATCACGTGAAGAATGCTCACCTCAAAGCGGTGAGATGAGTGCAGTATTCACTTGGTATCATTTTAATTTAATTTCACTTCAGATTACAGCTACTATGAGGCTATCACAAGTGAAAGGGCGAACTGAAACCCCCCAAAATGGAATGTGGTTTCTGTAACGATGTTATTCGTTACAGTTCAGCATTTTGGCGAGCAAAATACTGAACTTCGATTTGGAGTCCCTCGTCGATGAGGAAAAAGGTGAGTACAGTAGCTTAGTTAGCAGGAGCCCTTACCATTCATACGAGGGGCGGTCAATAAGTTTTGCGAATTGGTAAGGCAAAACAGAGAAAGGGGGATGGCTGTTTGTGGGGGTGTTAGGATAAGTTATGACATTTCAGGACCTGCAGCGGCACGCTCCTGCCTCGCCTATTTAAGAAGCAGTAGCTGATCGCAGATCGTCAGTCACAAATTTTTCAACAATGGAGAAGGTTGAGCACCGCGCAGTGATCAAATTTTTGACCAAGGAAGGCAAGAATGCAAAAGAGATCCATGAACGCATGGTTGCAGTGTACACCGACACCGCCCCTTCCTATGCAACCATGGCTCGCTGGAATAAGGAGTTCCGCCATGGTCGTGATTCCCTTGAAGATGACCCCCGTCCAGGACGCCCGTCAGACGTGGCCAACGAGGACAATGGGGTCTGTGTGGAGAGGATGATCCTCGAAAATCGACGGGTGAAAGTCGAAGAAATCGAGCTAGAACTTGGAATATCACATGGAAGTGTTATCAACATCATCCACAACAATTTGGCCATGACCAAGGTCTCTGCCCGTTGGGTCCCTAAAAACCTTACGCCCCATGATCGACTTCAACGTGGTCAAAGTCCACAAGGCCAGAGTTGCACAAGCTGCCGTGCGCGAGTGCGGATTCAAGGAGCTCAACTATCTCCCCCTACAGTCCAGGTGTGGCCCCTAGCGACTACTTTTGATTCCGCCAGCTCAAGGCTGCACTGCGTGGACGCCGGTTTGGGGACGATGAAGATGTCTAGCTCGTCGTCCAGGAGTGGATTGAACAGCAGTCGGGAGATTTCTGGTTGTCGGAAATTCGAAGCCTCAGGGACAAGTGGCGCAAGTGCATTGAAGTCGAGGGTAGTTATATTGAAAAAAATAATAGAACACTTTTCCTCATATCTCGTTTCCTTATATCCGAATTGCAAAACTTATTGACTGCCCCTCGTATTTACGATTGATGAAAGCCACTTATTTTGTAGCAGGCGTTACTTCGATTCTTCTCGGTGTATAGAGAATGATTGGACTGAAGTCTGTTTCCTCTCGACAAGCTGGTTTTATTCTTCGCCAAATTTGCGGGAAGGGGGGAGAGGGGATCGTGTTCCCTGCATAGGCGAAAAACTGTGTTTCCTAAGAAAGTTTTCCGCAGGAAACGGAAGGTAGATAGAAATAATTTCCTCTGCGAAGCGCGGAAAAAGTTCGTTTCTCTCTCTCTAGCTCCACAAAGTCAGGTGGAAGCGCGGATTGTAGTTTGCCTGGTCACATTAGCATGCCCATATGAGTGCCGGCAAGTTGTGTGGAAAATAGCTTGGGCCGGCGTCACTCACAATTACCTGTGGTACCCAATTGCAAGGTGGAGTAGAGCCAACAAGGAACCTCACAAATGAGCACCCCGTTGGCGCTATGAAATCTGTCAATTGGGCACACAATTCGAAAGCTGAAATAAAGCAAATACTTGTAAATAATGTTAAATCGCAACTTAATTTGTATCAATGCAAAACAGAATATGTTGTAATGATGCAAGCGAAATCTTTAGGTTCCCACATGAATATACAAACATTATGAAACAGATGTGAGCCGAAGGTCTGGATACAGATAACGGAGGCAGTCGAAAACAGCTGCGACACACATATAACAGAATCTGATCTGACCAGCCATAGTTTATATGAACCTGTGAAAGAACGAAATCAATCTTGATATGGATGTCGGCTTGATAAACCCGGTCAGGTGGCCAAATACAAATACTTTCTTAGTACGCACGTGCCAACAGTGAACATGCGCACACCCTTTGACACCGCCCAGCAGTCTTAGTAGAGAACACACGCACCGGATAAGCTCCGCCCCGAGTTCAATTTAAGAGAAGAGAAGTTACGCCCGTTTAATTATCGTTGGTATAAATAGAAGGGATAAAACATTGTTATTATTATTCTCATTTTGATTGGTAGTATAGTATCATTATTAGTAATAGTAGTGTCACTATCAAGACAAACACTCACAGTCAGACAGGCAAGTCATCAAAAGGACAGCCTGAAGATTGAGAAGAAGAAGACCTACGAATTTTCCATTGAAAATAAAGCGTCTGCCATCTCAATCCTCGGTCCGGTAACCCCTTCATCCCTATAAGCTAGTGGCACACACATAAAGTGGTGACCCCTTTGACAGGGGTCACCACTCTCTTGTAAGAAGCATTACAAGAGATAACCAAAGATATGGACTCATTGGACAGACAACAGGCAGATCAAGGAGATTCAAAAGTTGCCTACCACAAGCCTATTCTCAGCGCAAGAAGAAGTAGGCTTGGTGAACCCCATCCCAATCGGCCTCCCCTTTCAACAAAGTGGTAGAAAGCTCATCTCTTTCTACACACCGGACCACTGCAAGCAACATGGATGATCTAAGATGAACCGCTATAGATGGACGTAGGTGGAGACCTATCTCGGCAAAGGTTTGCCCAGTCTATATACGAACACAGCGCCCAACATCGCAGCTCAAAATGCCAACACTGTACTAGGAGAAAATCAATATACGAACTTACGCCATTCGTTTGAAAACACTGTTCAAATATTAATAATGAAAATAATAGAACTTAAAAAAATTCCAGTGCATATCAGGTACAAGTGTAAATTCAGTTCTTATTTATTAAAAAAAGGGCGTAAATTCAGTGCTTATTTAATTTAACAAAGTGTGCTTACCAAAAAGTCGCGTGCTCTCACTTATTCAAATTTATGACCTTACGCCCTACAAAACTGTCAATAATTCTCGGACTAACGTTGGAAGGACCTTCACAATTATATCATTCGAAAGAGAATATAAAAAAAATATAAGGGTTTCAAACTTCGTTAGAATCGGCCGAATAATTATGATGTTATTGCCAAAACAAAGTAATTCCTGGGCTAACCTTGGGAGGACTTTTACAATTATACCATTCGAATGAAAATGTAAAACAACATAAGGGTTTCAGATTTCGCTAAAATTGGCTGAATTGTTATGATTTTATTGCCAAATAATTTCCCAGCTAACCTTGGAAGAACTTTGGCAATTATATCATTCACAAAAGAATGTAAAACAACACAAGGGTTTCAAATTTCGTTAGAATTGGTGAAATAGTTATAATGTAATCGCCCCAAAAAAGCAATTTCCGGGCTGACCTTGGGAGGACCTTGACAATTATATTATTCTAAAAGTATGTAAAATAGCATAATCGTTTTAAATTTAATTAGAATCGACCGAAAAGTTACAATGTTATTACCAAAAAAAAAAAGCAAAACGGGTACTCACCGACGTAGTGAGATATAGAGTCGCCCGCGACTAAGCGCACGCCACTGAAAATGTGTAAATTGAGAAAGAATCTAGTGTTCGGTATTGGGAAGAATGGCACTAATGTTAGTAGTAAGAATCAAGTGTACAAAGTATGTAAAATTATTAATGTAAAGGTAACTCCATAGTAAGTGTAAAATTTCCGTGAGGATATTAATTTGGAGTTAACCTCGTATTCTTAGTTCCGTCTGGTTAAAGAAAAGTAGTTTGGAGCGTACACAAAAGAAATAGGCTTTATTCGCGATTAGGATCCGCATCTCGGATATACGAACGGTCAAAACTTAAAACTCTTAGCATTACATAATTTAAACAAAGAATCGCAGGATTGCAGCCACTTTAAATTCAATGATTGCAGCAAAGCATTACATAGGGAAATAAGAAAGTAAATGTTAGCATCAAAAAACTGCAGTTCCCACCCCCGAACGCCCCAAAGAACCGCTAACTACAGTGCATAATTAGAAATATAAACAAGGTCTGCTGACTAAAATGTCGTGTGCTGTCGCTTATTCTGATTTATGACCTTACGACCTTCAAAACTTTCAATAATTCCCGGGCTATCCTTGGGAGGACTTTGGCAATAATATTAATAGAAAGAGAATTTAAAACAATATGAGGTTTTCAAATTTCGTTAGAATTGGCCGAATAGTTATGATGTTATTGCCAAAACAAAATAATTCCCGGTCTAACAATGGGAGGATTTGGGCAAATACCATTCTAAAGATAATGTAAAACAACATAAAGGTTTAAAATTTCGTTAGAATCGGCCGAATAGTTACAATGTTATTACAAAAACAAAAAAAAAGCAAAACGGGGACCGATTGACATAAAAATAAAGTATTGTAAGACTCCGAAAGTCAAAAGAATCCAACTCAAAGTAAAGATGTACGTAAAATAAAAGTTTACCTCTCATTCTTTTATTTTTAAAACCGGTTGCATTGTAAAATAGGGTGATCCCAAGAGATATAATGTGCGCGTTCATTCCATTGCCACGGCTTTCTATAATGAAAAGAGGCAAATTGTGCGCATGCCTCAATATTTTGTACATATTACTATATAAGACTAACCAGGCAATGGATTCGCCACTCCCCCTAGAGGGAGCTAGCGTTTCGCTACTAAGATTATAATTTAAAATCTAAAAAAAAGCAGCCATGGTTAAATTTTTATAAATTCTCTGAACTTTGCCAATTATAATAATTTTAAAAATGAACTCTAAACTAAATTTCCCCCCTTTCAAATTATCACGTTGCTAAAATATAGAGATATAAAAGATCTATAAATATAAATTTTCTGAACTTCACCATTTGTAATTCTTTGGGTTTTAAAAAATTCACAAATTTTCGATACTTATATTTATTTCTGAACTTCACCATTTTGTTTTTTTGATATTATAAAAGAATTATTAGAAATAACTTTGATAAAAAAAAAACGTCATAACCAAACTAAGATGAAATTTTTATTTAAATACTCAAATTATAGAGTTAATGATGATGATGATGATATTCTTTAATTTTCTCACCAACTGAGTTAATTTGCCATAAGAAAGTCTTTCAGTTACATTTGTTTTATTTCCATCAGTGTCAACTTCTTAATTCCCTATATTTTAAGCAGCAATCAGAAGGCTCTAATATGCTGATGTATAAAGGTGTTTCTTTGTCAGCATTCATCAACTTAGCAAGATTTTCCTCATTGAAATTACTTTCCCTATCATTGACAGCCGGTTCTATAACAATTTTTTCATACTCAATCAACTCATGAAAAATATGATTTTCGTTAGATAAATGAACGAGTGAAACTGTTATCAACATTTCCACCAGTTGCATTGAACATCAGGGCAGGCCACAACATATGCCAGGTTTTCTTTCGCGTAGATGATCTCCCCTTCACATACCCTGAAATATTGAACCAAAAGCATCTTTCATGTTAAATTCCTTAACAACATTAAAGACTCGTTAGTATTCACTATTTAACATATTCCTTGATCTTAGGGTTGGACCAATGATTACAGTTACGAATTAAATGCTCTTTTTAAACATTTATCTCATACGAGGGTCAGCTTTAGGGTGGGCTGGACCAGTGTACATTTGTCTAAAATTAGGATTTCGTACTTCCCAAATGTGCAGTGTGCTTTTGCTTCTGACACAAAAATTTGTTGATCCATTTTACGGTAATTTTAATTGTAATTAGACCATTCTTATTTGTACAGCTCTTAGTAGGTAGATTTTAAAGCCTTTCAAGACCGTTAGGCATTTACTCGTTTCTATAATCAGCGGTTTACACTTGTGCGTGCCTGCTGTGTTTGGGCACTCTAAGTCCTTCGATGGTTTGAAACCGGTGAGCGCTTCTTCGTCTTAATGCTTTCCTATTTGTGCCTCGGTGATATAAAGCATTTTCACATTCATCATTCACCTTGTCGTGGTATGACCAAGTGTAGGCCATTTACGCACACTGGCCTACTGGCCGACCGAAATTAAGGCTCCACCTGGGGATTGTTCTAAGAGTGCTTTAAATACACAGTTGCTAGGCCAAGGAATATTCAAACTCGGCTACAAAAATATACTTTAATAGGACTAAATATTACATATACATATAGGGCAAGTTAAGTGGCAATGCAATTAAATATTGACGGTTCACTGCTAATATGATTGACACTATCAATTAAGTTTCAACCGAGGGATAATTAATGAAATAATGATTTTACAATTATTCAAGTTCTGGAGCAAAAGGGATCCTTGACGTTCGACGCGGCAAAGGTGGGAGGAGCGTGATGAAGCGGGGGTTAAATCCCTTTTACCTTGATGTGCGGCGAGTAGAAGCAGGTAGGTAAGTTCGACCTTGAACTTGTGGGCGTCTCACGAGACACTCAATTCAACTTCGTGAAACTTTAGACGGGGTTGGGTGGGGCTCTTATCCTTAAGAGGCAAACGGAGGGTGCTTCGGGATGGCTTTTCCGATCCTTAAAATCCGAAGAAATGGTGAGAAGGGTTGAAGCGCGCCTAACTATTTCCACGAACAACATTGAATGACGACTAGCTCTTCTTTGGCTCTTCGACAATCACTCAATTCTTCTCTGTACGAGAATGTAGTCGATTTCCTCTCGTCTAACGAAGACGTTACGACTAACATACTGGACGGCGGCTTCAAACATAATCTTCATGGGAACTTTGAGGTGTCAAATATATACCCCGAAATTATCTAGACGGGAGAGAGATTCATCGTGAAGACGATGCCTACTTAAGGGTCTTTCCATTGTTGTAATTTTCGCAGTATATAGGGCAGACGAATTTAGAGCGGTCAACGGCGAACTGGGGAGGTCAGGGGGGGGGGGGGATTTCCTTCTTTCTCTCATTCTTCCACACAGCTGTTTAGGTGGTCATCAGGTACGAGCTCGGCAAAGTTATCTACATACTTAGCAGCTCCGTTTTGGTTTGCAGACAACTTTTCACACAAACTTCATAAAAGAAAATTCCATGACGCTTCTTGACTCTTTGAAGCCATCCATCACTACAATCACAGTCATGTTTTAATTTAATTGAGCTAGCTTCATTACTAGCTTTGGAGCAATTCTACACCAAAATTTCGATGCTGGTTAAATACTCCCATCATCACTTGATCAGGCTTGGTACTAGGGCTGTCAACTTTGATTCGGTGGAGGTCCTTGGCATTGAAGAGTGCCATGCAAAACGTTTATTATTATTATTACATGTACAATCATAGTCTCACATGAACACTTCTATAGTCTCGCCTAAACACTCTCTCACGCAAACACTAGTATACCCTCACATGCACAATCATACTCTTTTTCATTTACTATCATCCCCTTGTACATGGTTGTGAATGTAAGAGAATAGCGTGTATGTGATCGAATATGATGCTGTGTGAGAGACTAAGTCTGAATTACGTCGCGAGGGACACCTAATACTTTAATATACATGACACCCATTGGCATTGGGTCAATTTTTAGGCGATGTTGCAGACATAGGATCGGTGCGCACTTGAGTAGGGGGCTCTTATTTGCAACAAGACCCCATGTCACTCATTTTGATCGTCATTATGGATAATAATGCGCCATCAAGAGACAGTCTATCCCTTGTGTCTCTCTTATTGAGTCCGAGTTCATGGATGACTCAGAACAAGCAGTGCCACCTTCGCAAGTATCGGGGATTTTAGAGTGCCACTGTCACGATTCTTCAGTTCGCAAAGGCGACCCTCAGAATCTGCCTATCATGCGATAGTCCCCATTCTCACTTACCATAATCATTGCCCCCTTCCAGATATCGTCAGGTACATCGGTCTCTTTAACCGTCTGGTAGTGCAAGAATTCGTGGTTAAGGTGGTCTTGTTTCCTAAGCTGATCATAAGTAACAGACTGGTCCCGGATCAGGGAAAGCCGTGTTCAGAACATAAGGCAGCTAGAATATGAATGTCTTTGACATGATTTGTGAACTGTTTGGGCAGGTTTCTTTCGAGAGCGCGAGTTTAAGGCTGAAAGCGTGAGTGAGATGCCAGATGCGTGAGAGTTGGCAACCCCGCAAACTATTCTTACCATTTCCTTCCGACGCCAGTGTGTATCATAAGAACATAGGAAAAGGAGTCTTCAAAAGACTAATCAATAGCCTCTCATACAAATAAGTGGGGGGTGTAGTATGGGTGGGTGCGCAGCAGCTTACATCTGTATGAGTCAGCGCTCACCCCACTACAATGCTAGCAGATGATCTGGGTCTATAAATCTTCCAAACATTTTCACTTCCTCTCATTACAAATTTATTTTCAGATCTTTCCTTACAAATTTTCTGCGGAAGATGCCCTCGATGATTTTCACTTTACTTTTATTTCTTTAATACCATTTTCATTGTTTTTGTAATGCCTCTTTGCCTTTGGGAATATTTTTTTTATAATTTCAGGATATTTTTTCCTTGTTTCTCTTTATCATAAACAAGTGATGATCCCATACGAAAGATTTAGTACCGAACCACCATGATACTGCTTTTTCAATTTTTGCATCTATCCTCGATGCCGTAGTTAGAGTTAAATTTAAGCAAATTGAGCTGAAAGTGTGAAAAAAATCAGGGAATCTCCACCAGCAAGTGTAGTGTAATCAATCCACGTCACCCCGCCTCCCCTCAGCACGATCTGCCACCCGCTCAGTGAACGGATCTGGCGGTCGCGGGAATTTGAAGCTCGTAATTTTGATTTTGGTAGGACTGAAGGGGATGCTGGACCGCTAACGGTGGTGTAAAAAGAAAACGCTGATTTAGTATCTCATACATTTCGCCATATTCTCGGGATAAATGGTCCGAAATAAGAAAAGCCGAATGTAGGCTCCTTTAAATTCACGTGAAAGCCAGACTAAGTTGACATTTATCCTTTAACCGTTTACCCTCCAGCTCAAGTTCCCATTTTGCGTATCATAAATTAGTCTTAACAGGATACTTTTCTCCCAGCCGTGCTGACGGAACTCAACGCATCGTCCACCCCCAGTTTAGCCTCTTCTCCTTCTTTCTGACACCATCTCCTCTTATCCTGCTTGCCTATTATCCATACAACCTCTCCCACAACTTTCTCTGGTCGGCCTCTAATTTCACAGAGTAGACGCCGACCAGCTTCCTCTCACCCAACCATCCCGATTGGGGCTGATGGGAGAGGGGACAACGCGACCTTACCCCTGTTCTCCGGTTTGTGGTGGTGGATTTTAACAACCTGCTTCACCTCCACCCTCACCTGCCTCACATACTCCTTCTCTCTCCTTTCACTGTCTATCAAATGTACGCTCAGCCAAAGGTGGAGACGCCAAGTCGAAGGCCTGCCCGGCTACTGGGCGGGAGGTATGGAACTAAATGGAGGCAGATGACTCTGTTGGCACTGTGTTCACCCCTTGCAGAGCTGGATACTGCGTTGCTTGATTAGCGTATGCGTCCCGTGATAGAAATTGGGTCACCATGGCCCAATGGTGAGTTATGCAAAAATACTCTCCTTCTACATTCCATCCTAACATTTCCTAGGCCAAGGGGTGCAAGGGACTCCCTCTCACCCCATCTCTGAATGCGCCCCTGGCGCCTCACTCTTTCCAGCGGCAGTCACTCTTTTTCTTTCACAGGGAACTGCCAAGAAAGCACGCAGGCGGCCAAAATTGACCGCTCCCGCTGCAAGCGGCACATTAGGGCCAACCCTCTTAGGGGGGTGGGAAGCAAAGGATGGCATGGCCCGTCGGTCCGTTTTCCCTAACGTCCTGCACTCTTGCATTCTGACATTACAGGGGGCTGGCATACCTGCCGGCTTTTCTTCACCGACGGATGACAGTTCATCGGCCCCAGACGAATCGACTAAAAGTTCTTCGAATGGGATCCGTTATGTCTTGAGGAGGGATAGCCACTTGGATGCTTCCCCCCCCCCACCACACACACACCTGAGATGCATATGGTTCTTTAGGTGACCGATCCCAAGACGGTAGGATATTCCACGAGGTTGAATCCAGGCTTTGTACCAAGCACAAAACTCGAGTCGGCCCCTGTGCAAGCTCCTTTTCAAACGGCTCGGGTCCTCGATGCCTGACAAGGAGAGGATGGATCTCCTCCCGGCTGGTGCCCCTGTGACAGCCAAGACCTTCTCTATTTAAGGGAAGGATCTTACTGAAGCTGGTCCATCCTGCCTAGGAGTTCCTTCCGGCGGGAGGGAGAAGCAGGTTCATTCCCCACACCCCACTCCTAAAAAGAAAATAAACCGGAAGACTAAAAAGACTAAGGGCTCGTCTCTCTCCGTGGGAGCCACAGGAGTGGACAGGGCCACTACTGTTTCGGTATGGGACCAAGCCAAGATCAGGACGTCCGTCCCCGATACTCACGCAGTTCGAGAGTCTCAGACAAAGACGAAAAGTGCACAGAGCGGAGCCCCGATTACGTCAGTCCTCTCCTTCAGAGATTACCTAATGTTTTCGAGCCTACCTGTTTCAAACGCTTTCTCGTAATTTTCTCCACCGATGGTAGCATGGTGGCCAAGGACAACATGAGCCATTAAAGGAGAGCACTAGCTAGCGTGACTGGAAGAAAGCCGAAGGTGATCCGTTTCTCGGACGGGAGCCTTCTGGCGAATACGGCGAATCCCTCTGAGGCGACCATGAATCGTATCCTTCGGACAATTTATGGCACGGCGTTGAGTGTGACGCCGCACTCTACCATGGACTTCATGAAAGGAGTAGTTTATGCGAGGGAACTCGTGGATTACTCCATAGATGATATTACCTTAGAGCTGGCCGATCATGGGGCAGTCAATGTTAAACGTGTGATGAGAAGACAAGGAGGGGCCTCAAGCCCACCCATATACTCTTCGTCACGTTCGACTGTGACAAGGTCCCTGAGTTGGTGCGTGACTGTTGGTATCGCTAACGCGTGAAGGCATTCGTGGCACTGCCGTGGAGATGCTAAAAAATCACCGCTTCTGCCATATTAATCGCTCCTATCGACGTGCAGAGTCGGGGTTCCCCAAAACCATGGGTGCTCCAAGGCCGCACAGGATAACTCCGAATCGAGTGTGGCCAATTGTATCAATTGCGGAGAGCCGCAACCCGTTTCTTCGAAGAAATGTGGTGCGTATCTCCTTAAGAAGGAAATCCTAGCCGTTCAGGCCCAGGATCGTCTCTTATTTCGTAAGGCTAAGGGCTTAATCCTGGGGTGCCCGGGGATGCCTGGAACCTCCTATGCCTCAATGTTGTGGAAACCACCCTATGCTTCTGACCCCTCCAGGCCTACGAGCACGGTCGTTTCCGCGACGATTCAGAACCCTTCTGCGGGCTCTGCCCACCCCGGGCGCTCCCCTGGTAGAGCTGACGACCCAAAAGGTAAACTAGGGCTCCACTCTCTTCCCCCAGCGTGACCGTTTCCCGTAGGTCGAAAAGGCAGCGCACCTCATCCGAGGCGTTAGACTCACAGGAGGCAACACCCATGAATAGGGTCGTAAGGCTATCTTCCGGGGTTCCTAAAGCTGTCCCCGAAAGAAGGACAGAACTAAAGGAGTTTTGGCTCGTTCGCCCACACCGTGTGGTAGGCTGAGTAGCTCGAATACGGTTTATCTCTCAAAAGAGTGACCCCCGCCTCCGAAGCCGCCCCGCTCGCCTAAGGTTTCGTAGGAGAGGGAGGAAAAGACGCATGGCGAGCCGAACCTCCCCCGATAACTACTCAAAGGTGACAGCGCCTTTAGCGAATTGTCCGGCCAACAGCGCCCGGAGTTCTGCCTCCGGGAAGCGTACGGCCATTCCCGTAGGTGACCTCTCTTCAGAGATGGCTCCCACATCTCCTCCTAGTTAGGCCTGGAGGGCATATTCCTTTAGCAAAATTAACGCGGACTCCGGGCCAACTAGGAGGAGCTGCGGAGGCTCGTCTCCTTCCACTCCCCGTTAAATATCATTTTGCAGGAGACCATGCTGGGCGCGTGCCCCCTGCCCACCGTCCTGGGGTATGAGGGTTTTTCGATCCCACCACCAAGGGATGGGGGCCGGGCGAGAGGATATGCGATTTACACTAGGCATAATGTCTCAGTCATTCTCTTCGCTTGAGATACCTCAATTCAAGCAGTAGCTGTGCAGCTGCAACTGGAGAGAAGGTGTATTGTTATTTTGGGGTATATTCCACCGTCAGCCGACTTCAACGTGGGGAACTTCTCTCGCATCGTGGCGCGGTTGCCGATGCCCTTTCTCTTGCTCGAAGATCTGAACGGTAGACACCCACTCTGTGGAGACTACTCGATTAATGTCAGGGGTCAAGTCCTTGCCAACCTGATCGACAAGTTGGAGATAGGTATCCTACATGTGGATGTTTACCCATCACTTCCCGAGAACCGCATCATTTTCCTGCTCTCCGGATGCACAGCCTAATTTTGGGCGGGGTTGGTCGATGGCTTCCATGGTAGTGATCACCTTCCCATTCAAATATCTTTTTCTAGGCCGCTGCCGTTCGAGAGCCCTTCCAGGTGGTGCTTGGCGTGGGCGTCCGCATTTCAGGAAATGACTGATTTCTCTGTCTCTGTCGAGTAGTTTAGGTCGGTAGAGGAGTTCTTTTCTGGAAACCTCATCGCCGTGAGCCTAACTACTATTCCTAGAACATCTGGCCACTTTGCACTACGACATCTCCCGTGGTGGTCAGCAGTATGATACGGCCCTCAAACAAAAGCTTTATTCGAAGCAAGTTCTCGCAGGACTCCCTCCCGTTCTCAAGGAGAATGGGACCGCAATCTCGGAAACCGCGTCCGTGGCGGAATCCTTCGCGCCCGCTTTCTCCACATTCTCTAGCCGGGATGCTGCTCCGCCAGCATTCAAGCACGTCATGATGTCGAGGAAGGCCGCCGACTGGACTTTAACTTCAGAGGAAGAGGAGCCTTCAAAGATTGTTTACTCTGAGTGAGTAGCGTCCGGTACTTGCTTCGTGCGCAGGCACCACACTTGGTCCGGACGATGTCCCATACGCCATGCTTCGACACTTGGGTGAGCGAGGCATGACCTTTCTGTTAGATTTTTTAAAGACAATTTAGGTAGAGGGAATCCTCCCAGATTCCTGGCAAATCGCTACTGTGCTCGTTTTTCACAAACCGGGGGGAGATCATTCTACCCCAGCCGGATTCCGCCCAATCTCTCTAACTTCCTGCTTGTGCAAGTTGATGTAGAGAATGGAAATGTTAGATTAGCCTTTTTTCTGGCCAGCGGAGTCCATCTTTCTTATGCACAATGCGGCTTCTGCAAGTTCCACTCCACGTTGGATGCTCTGCTCTGACTGAAAAATGCCGTCTGCGAGAATTTCCTTTGTAGACAGCACTACGGCACGGTGTTTTTCGATCTGGAGAATGCCTATGATGCTGCATGGCGATACGGTATCATGGAAACTCTCCACACCATTAAGGCGATGGGACGCCTCCCAATCTTAGATCTGAATTTTTACGAGTTCGTCGATTCCCCGTAAGGATTGGGGAGGCCCTCTTCGGCCCATTGGAGCAGTAAAAGGGTGTCCTGCAGTGAAATGTCCTCAGTGTCACACTCTTTGTCCTGAGTATCAACGGCATTACCTCAGTGCTGCCGGAAGATGTTATTGCTACGCTCTACGTGGACGACCTTTCGATCTCTTTTGGTGCGGCACAGATGCTAATTCTGGAGTGCCGACTCCAACAGGAATTGAACCGCGTCTCTCGCTATGCCGAACCGCACAGGTTTCGGTTTTCTTTGTCTAATACTAAGGTTGTGTACTTCTGGCGCCATTCACATCTCCATGCTGACCCAGGCTTCTTTCTCAATTGAGTGTGTCTGGAAGTGGTGGACCCGCACCGTTTCTTTGAACTTGTATTTGACCGACGTCTCACCTAGGAGACTCATATCCGCACCATCAATATTCTTCGTTCTGTGACGTTCATTGCTTGGGGCGATTATAGGGCTACTGCCTTACTTATTTATTGATGCTTTGTTCGTTCGAATATGGACTACGGATGAGAGATTTATGCATCAGCAGCCGAGCGTGTATTGCTGAAAGTGGACTCGATCCACCACACCGACCTTCGCCTGGCGACAGGTGCCTTCCGCACTTCCCCCATTGAGAGCCTACTTGTCGATGTTGGGGAGATGCCCCTCGCTCTGCTCCGTGCACAGTGCATTATTTGTCTGTACGCGCGAGCCGGGCGCCTCTTTCAGTCGCCAACCACCCTCACTGTATCCGCAGCTGATCTAGACGGTTTCTATATGCTACCGAGAGACGCCAGTCATACCCTAAGCACTTTGGCTTTAAGGCGAGGAAACTCCTACGAGAGCTAGGTATAGCTCTCGGGCCGGTGGTGCTCCCGGCTCTACCCAGGACACCACCCTGGAGTGTACCACCTTTGACTATTTGTCATCACGCCTCTGCCCTGAAAGCTTCTACAGCGCCGGGAGTATTGCGTTCTGCCTTTTTGGAGCACACTTCATGTCACGCTGGACCTGTGCCAGTGTATACGGATGGCTCCAAGTCCCAAGAAGGGTTGGTTTCAATGCAGTATTTCCTCTGTTTGAGGGCAGTGGGGCTCTTCCAAGCACTGTTTCTGTCTTCACGGCCGAGCTGGTTGCAATACACCACTCGCTACGGGAGATAATGCGACTTTTCTTTTTCGGAGGCCGAATTGTTGTTCATAGCGACTCACAAAGCGCCTGGATTGTTCTCGTGGCATTGGTATCACCGCATCTCATGGTTCGCAAATATCAATGACACCACAGTTTTTGCGAGCCGTGCGGATGTCGAGATTATTTCCTGCTTGGTTCCTGCCTTCTATGAATTGCAGGGAATGAGTGCTCCGATTAGGGTGCCAAAGATTTCGCAAGGACTGGGTGACCAGGCCAGCGTTTTGTTTTTCCTCACACCGATTACATGGCAAGATTACGGGCAGCTCTCCGTGTTCCTTGGCCAAGAAGATGTTAGATGGTCGAGGGAAACTTAACGCTTCGTACTCCTGCGCCACGACTGTTCCCATATTGCTACCCCAAATACCGTGACAGCTTCAGGTTGCTTTCTATCGTCTTCAAATTGGACATACTCTCGAGAGGCACCGCCATTTGATGGAGGGCTCGTCTGCACCTTATTGTGACCACTACTTCCTTCTCCAGACTGTTCTGCCCATTCTTGTTGAATGTCACAGTATGGGTGCTCTTTGCGCCCGTTACCTGTGCCGGTACCTTGAAGAATGGGATCGCTACCGATTGTCCCATGTACTCAGGGCTCGTTCATGCACACAGATTTGTGCACTTTACGACTTGTAGAAGGATACCTCTTTTCTCCCTTCTTTGCAATGCTTATCACGTTGCTGGAAGCCACGTGGTTAGCGATAACCCACGCGGCCGAGAGTCACATGGCGAAGCAAGCCCAGATCCCCCTCCCCAATCGTACGATCCAAGTGGAGTGTGGAGAACATCCCCTATGCGGTCATAAATTACAACAGTTTCCCCCGCGGAGATAGAGGGAGGGCATAAAAGAACTGTTCCTCGCCGACAGTTTGGCACCTCATCTGCCCTCTGGGAACTTCCCAAAGTGGGGGTTATTTCCCATCTCTTGCATGAGGAGACTCTCCATATATGAATCCCTTAGTCGCATTGGAACCTTAGTAGTAAAGAACAAGGCTCGCTTGCAAGAAGACATCCCTCGTCCCAAGTCGGTGCTTTTGTGTGTACCCAACCGAAGATTGGACACTCTCTCCTCGGTAAGGCATTCACGGTCAAACGGAAGCCTCTGGTCCCACCGTCTTCTGAAGCAGTTGCATCGGATTACTCCTTCGATTCCTCGAAGCACTCAGCCCCGTCAAAGTTAACCTGAGGTAATCATACCTCTCCCGAGAATCACCAATGATTCCAGGTCCCCCTCGAGATCTATCTAAGGTTAGAACTTACGCCTTCACAGCCCCGGAAGTAAGGTACTGATCATACCCTTCCTTCCCACTCTTCTCCTGGCGAAGATCCCTCCTTTGAAGACGACGACAAGGTTGTCTCCACGAGGCCCCACTTTCCCTCAAGCCTCCTTGAAGTCGCTGTCGCCCTCCGATCCGTATGCCCCCTTTCCCCCCCTTTAATCTTGTGACCCCATTAGGATCTGAGCAGGTAGCTCGAAAGTAATTAATACAAATTAGACTTTCCCGCCGGGACGATAAATCATTATCCAACCTTTAATTTTCATCTATATCATTTTGATCATTTTTAATTTGTAAATAAAATTTATAATTTCTTATGTTCATCTTTAATTAACCTGAACGTCACTCTCGGCCTCGTCATTCAAATCACGCGAACTTCGGACTCGGCCTGATTAGTTAAGCTTATTGACCCCGTACCTCAACCTGACCTTACTAATCCGCGCATTAACGTAGCGTTCAGTCATTGGACGGTTCGCTTCAATAGCCTGAGTTCTTCCCCTTCATACTCATAATAGATACTATATTATATAGTCGGTTATAACATGCCACGACATTTTGAGAGGGTTGCCTCCTCCACTTTATTTCTGTTTTTTTAGGTCGCATGTTCCTACGCTGGGGGGAGGCGGGTCTACCCCCGACGCCGGAGCGCGCTTCCTTCCTATTGCCTTTTTGCATTCTTTTGTTTGTTATTTATTTGTTGTTGTTTTTAGCCTGTGCTTTGCCTTTCTTTTTGTTCTTTGTTATCTACACATTGTTATTGTTTTGTTTTAATCTAGGTTAGTAATATAGCGACTTTTGCCCTAGTAGGCAGTCGCCAGATGGGCTCTCTAAATTTAAAAAAATCTCCCACCTTTATCATCCCTCACTTCTCCGAGATTACTTGGAAACCCATTTATAGAAAGACTGTCTCTGGCCGAGAGAACAGTTCGAGAGCTTGAAGAAGAACAAACTCAAAGCATAGCCTTCTAATGGCGCCTAGATCCTATTGATCTTGGCCTTGAGGTGTGAAGGGGTGAGCTTTCGTGTCCATTGGTCTCCGTTCCCTCAAAATTAATATCAAACTCACATCAAACTCATCTCAAACTCATCTATGCTCTCAAACCCTTCAAAATTTATTTAAACCCTCGAACTTTCAAATTCCTACTTACCTTTCTATCTATTTCGAACCCTTAACTAGACTAGTTACATCTAACGAGGGCATTCAGGACTAAACATCGTTTCGAATAATCTCTGGCGAGGCAAAAATTTTCTTTCGAATCAATTGGAAACGATCGCCTCTCATCGAAACACCATCAACTTGTTTAGTCCTGCTCTGTTTTTCAGGTTAATAAACATAACGAGTACCATTTTTTGTCCTACTGAGATCCAATCGTAGGCTTTTGCACTTCAACAAAATTAATAATAAATATAACCTTTTCTCAATAGTGGCATATTTTTGACCAATATTTGTGCATAGGTCTCACATATCATGAACCTCCAGCAAAATTATATAGCTCGTGTAACATTACATATCTTTTCCTTGCACCAGTACTAATAATAAAACACTAAATTAACATAAATTAACAACCAAACACTCTTTTACAAGCCCCCTTATGTAAAATGAAATTCTTCAGTACCTTTAACAAAAGAAGCCTGCTTGTCGTGGTATTGCAAGGACCGAGTGATGGTGTACGTACATATAGGTTTGTTACGTACTTCAACAACTCCTTGATTAAGTTTTCTCTAAGAGTGCTATATTATTTAAAATGATTATTATTATTATTATTATTATTATGTTATTTTAATCTTTGAGGGTTTCTAGTGCCATGCTCAGCGTTTCGAGGATTGAATTAAATTCTTCTAAGAAAAATAGACCTTTGATTGCAACATGAACAAAAATTTGAAATCTAACAAACAAACTACAAAGTTTTGAATTAAACAAGTTTAAGTGAGACTTACTAAATTACACAATTGAATATACAGTACTGGTTGACTCAAAGCTCACTTTAATATTGAACGTTAATTGAACTTCCAAAAAAAAAGATATTTAGAATTTATTTACCTTAAAAAAAAACACGCGAGAATTTGGTTTGAGACTGAAATTGGCCTCAATTTTGATGTAGCCTCAAGAATGTTGTTTTCGGGCAGGCGCATGGACGTCTTCGCTGCCACCCCAGATGTTGTCTGGCGTGGGAATATTTTTAAAGCCACAGATAAATATCACGTTGCTTAAATATAGAGTTATAGATATAGAAGAAGATATATAAAAATAAATTTTCTGAACTACACCATTTGTAATACTTTGGGTTTTAAAAAATTCAAAAAATTTCGATACTTATTTTTATTATAGAATTTTGATAAAAAACATACGTCATAACCAAACTAAGATGCAATTATTATTCAAATACTCAAAAAAATCCCCTTCTTAAATTATAGAGTTAGTGATGATAATGATGATGATGATGATATCTACTGGCGCAGGGAGGGATGTTTTTTGGTATATTTCTAAGAGTTTATTTAGAGATCGAAAAATTTGAGCGCAGAGTTGGTTTTCGTATATTCAAAGCTTTTATCAAACCTATTTCTAAAAGTTGCTTTGGAGTTTGAGAAAAACGTTTACTACGATTAATTTTTGGTATATTTGAAGTTTTCATCACTAACTCTATAATTGTATGAAGGGATTTTTGAAGATGGGTGAAAAATTAATAAATGTTTTTTTTCCTTAGTGGACATGTTTTTTTTATCAAAGTTATTTCTAATAATTCTTTTATAATATCAAAAAACAAAACGGTGAAGTTCAGAAATAAATATAAGTTTCGAAATTCTGTGAATTTTTAAAACCCAAAGAATTACAAATGGTGAAGTTCAGAAAATTTATTTATATATATATATATCTTCTTCTATAACTATATTTTAGCAACGTCATATTTTGAAAGGGGGAAATTTAGTTCCTTTTTAAAATTATTATAATTGACGAAGTTCAGAAAATTTATAAAAATTTAACCATGGCTGCTTTTTTTTTAGTTTTTAATTTTCGACCGTATGGAAGAAAAATGTGAAATGCACTTTTATCAGATTTAGTGTAGCTTCACAATTATTTATAAACTTATTATATGCAAACGGCAAAAATGCAAAATACATTAAAAAAAATAGGTTTTTTCCCTCAAATGTGCATTTATTATATGCCGTTAATCTTAGGCCATTAATCTCAGTAGCGAAGCCATTGCCTGGTATTCAAATAATTTACGAGCTACCATTTTTTATCACTTTATATTTTTACTTCCTGAATATAAGAATGAATATGAGAAAGGTTTGAATAAAAATGAATTTTAAAAATATTGTATACGAAGAAGTTTTTAAAGACGAGATTATTAATAAAATTTTAGAAGAAAATTAAGATTTCTATTATAAAAGAAAAGATATTGAAAGTTTTCTAATAGTAGAAGATTGAGAAAGAGAAGAAAGCAATAAATACATTTCAGAAGAATTTGACACTATATGAAAGCTAACTGACTAATTCGATCCTGAAATGGAAACCTATGCCTTATCTTGGCTGTAGACAACAGACTGAAGGTCTGCCTGCGAAACGCAAGTTCATTCTGTAAGAAGGAGGGTCGAACTCGCTTCTCTTGTCCCACAACATTTTTGTCAATCAATTCCATACTATATTTTTTCACACCTGGTTTTGTACATTCCCTTCAAATACATTACTTCAGATAACAGTCACAACCAACAGAGTACTAAGCTGAACATTCAGGTTACCTCCACATCTTAATTCCTCATATGTGATACCGTTGACTAGTAATAGGCTAAAGAGTTTAAGAGAGTTGCGAGTCCCCCAGTCTTTTGTGCCCCCAAGTAGCGTTCTCTTTTGGCTTTTCGTGCTACATAATTACCACACAATTTTCCCCTTTCTAACCTCACTTTTACCTTTATAATTTTGGGGGTAATTGTGTAGACGATGGCCGGATGCGATTATTTTTGAGCGTCGGCTCGTTGTTGGGTACGGCTCGCCGCGGGGATAACACTGCGATGACCCTGAGTTTCAATCTTGGGGGGGGGGGGTCTGGGGGGCACAGCCCCCCCAGTATAAAAACGAAAATCACCATAAAATTCTTCGATTTCATCTCTATAAAAGTAACAACGAAAAGTAGCCGAAAATAGCCCCCCAAAAGCTAGGCTTAGGATCCGGCCATCGTCTACACAATTACCATTTTTTGTCCTACTGAGATCCAACCGTAGGCTTTTGCACTTCAACAAAATTAATAATAAATATAACCTTTTCTCAATAGTGGCATATTTTTGACCAATATTTGTGCATAGGTCTCACATATCATGAACCTCCAGCAAAATTATATAGCTCGTGTAACATTACATATCTTTTCCTTGCACCAGTACTAATAATAAAACACTAAATTAACATAAATTAACAACCAAACACTCTTTTACAAGCCCCCTTATGTAAAATGAAATTCTTCAGTACCTTTAACAAAAGAAGCCTGCTTGTCGTGGTATTGCAAGGACCGAGGGATGGTGTACGTCTTTGAGTTCTTTTGAGGTAAGCTGAGAATCCTTGGCTTGGACCGAGGTATTTTATATTCAACTGAACTCTTACTTTCTCTCACATCTGGGGACAAAAACTTTGTTTTCAACCCCTGATGTCAGGAGATTTGTGTGGGAGTTTCGCTGCGGGTGCAGGGAAGGAAGGACATACACATTGAGAACGGTTAGCAACGTCATCGATCGCAGCAAGTCAATAGAAGACCCCGTTTGAATCATTTCAACAAACTCTCACACATTTTCACTTACATTTCAAAGCTTCCTCCTCTAATTTTTCAACTTTGAATCGTATTCATTTGAGTAATTTTACTAGTGTGCGTAGGTGTGTTGACGGTGTAAACCTTTGCTAATCAACAAAGAAGTAAGCAATCCTTTTATTATTATTATTGTTATTAATATTATTATTATTACCTCTGCCAAGCTTTAAACCTTTCTTATTTTACCTTCATTTCAACTAACTAAGGAACCTGGGAATTAAAACGGTTTTCAGCCACTTTTTGGAAAAGGGAACGAAACAGAAATTTATTTATTTATTTAACATGCATTTATGCAGCACAAAAAAATATGGAACTTAATCTTACAGAATCCTTGAGAGCCCATATTTTTTTTAATTTCAAAGATCGCTGAAAATGCCATAGTAATTTCGTCTACTAAATTGGAGGACGAAGTTATGCATAACGAAATAGCCTAGAGAATGTGCGTTCTTGATAGAACGAGCGTGGGAAGAAGGACAATAATTTTTAAAAGGACACGGAACGAGTGAACGAAACCAATCGGATCAAAGAGGAGAGATAGAGGATGAATTTCTGTCCTCTGAAGACGCTCAGATAATTGAGATCTGCGAGCCGATGTTCACCAGATAATGAAGCCTAGTTGAGGAATAACAAATGAGCATGCAAAGTATTTAACCTTGCACTCTCTCCACGGCCAATGCAGAGGCGGTAGTCTGGTTAATAATATGTACATATTGAGGGGTAATTTGTATATCTATAAGCTCTACCCCAATATACATATACTCAACATTGGGACTAAATCATGAGAGGCCATTAATAGGTGTATGAAAGAATGAATGGTGCTAAGCTTCGGCTAAATGGATAATTGAAATATATATTGATCCGAGGACTGTTAACAAAGAATCTATTGTTATAAAACATCGATTTATTCAATTAATTCGTTTACTTATGGCAGGGATTTATTATTTCAGGGAACACCAAAGGCACTTGTTAAATGAAGGAAGAGAAAGAAAGTTAGAAAGAGGCCTAGGCTCTCTCTCTCTCTCTCTCTCTCTCTCTCTCTCTCTCTCTCTCTCTCTCTCTCTCGCTTTCTCTCTTTTTCGCCTTCTGCCTCTCTTTCTATTTATCGCTTTCTCCTCATCTTTCTATTTTCGTTTTTCCTCCTCTTTCTATTTTCGCTTTCTCCTCCTCTTTTGTTTTCGCTTTCTCCTCCTTTTTCTATTTTTCTATTTCTCCTTCTCTCTCTCCTTTTCTATTTCTCCTCCTCTTTCTCTTATTTTTCTCCCGTCTTTATCTTTTTCTATCCCGTCTTCTCTTTCTCTTTTTCCTTTTCTCTTTCTCCATTTCGCTTTCCCTCTCTCTTTCTTTCTCCCTATTTCTCTTCTCTTTTTTCACCTTATATCTCTCCACTTCTCGCCTGGATATTTGACAAAACGACCAGAGCGTCTTGTTAGCTTTCCCGCTGACTTCGAGTCGAGGAAGCCAAATGACCAAGATTGTCTTCAGACGCAGACGAAGTACTGGCACATAAGATACTAGGTACTGGAGGCATGGGTTGGACAGAACGAAGGTGATGCTGTTGAGTCGTTCGAAACGGGGAGCGTTCAAATGTTGGTTCGCTATACAATGTCGTTATTTGCTCCTGATTGCCTACCGCAGACACCGAAGGTTCTTCCTAAAAGTAGACAAGGCGGTAGCATTTGGGTTAAAAGAGTAGGTGCGATAGGAATGTAGGAGGAATAGAAACTATATTGTCGTGGATCTATGGACCATTAAGAATACCAGTAGAGGAATAAAGTGACATGGTCTGTTAGAATGAACAGTCTCGATGAAAGCTGGTTTCAATCATCCCAAAGAGACAGTATCCTACTTGATGCCATGCTTGAAGAAAAATAATTTTGGCCTCCTGAAGATAGCTAAAAGGAGTCCGTCGTAAACCGGCTGCAAGGATGAGCGAGCTGAGTCAAGACGGACGAAAACAGAAACAAGATGACATCTCCTTAGATATCAAGGGGGTTCTTATTAGCAGGTGCGGTAAGGCGAGTTAGATATCACCCTGCCAAGCCATGTAGGTATGTAGAAGGATCGAAAGAAGAAGGTAAAGGAAGGTCAGAAGAAGAATTTCAACCAGGAAAATGAAGCTGCATATCGTAAGCTAGTTCTGCAGCAGAATAAGACAAATTTTCTTTCTAGGGTGAAAGACTCCACATAATAATCAGAGGCAGTGTGTCCACCTAAGTAATACTGGAATCAGTGAATCATAGGCTAGCTTTGAAATGGCAATGGGACAATTTAATAACGCCGTTGCTTTGCGCATGGTAGCTAGTGGTACGGATACAAAAGAGCTTCTAACTGACTTGAGTGATTGTCATTGATGGGAGTAGAATTGTCTATCTCGGACAGTATTAATAGTGGAATCAATACCAAATCTAGAAACCCAATTCCAAATGAAGACTCGAGTAACGGTTAAAGCTGAATATCAAGAATAGCTACAGCCTCTGATAATCAAGTGAAGCAATCGATTATAGTTAGAAGGTAATTTCAACCACAAAAATAACGTAAATGACCAACCAGATCGATTTAGGTAGCGTCAAAACTAGACAAAGGAAGATGGCGATGGAAATTGGGACGCTGACTAGACAAGGTTGGGGTCGGCCCAACGTTCAAATTCCATGAATGGTAAAATAACGTGCGTCCGGGAGCTTGAATGCAGACGGCATATAGTATTGCGCACTTTCCTTTCAAATCACAATTTGGGGGAAGGTGGTTCTTAGAAATAGTATCTGAGAGGTTTTCTCTCGGGTGTAATGACTTACCTGAGTAGTGGATGAGAACTGATGGTCAAAAACATGAAAGACCTAATGCCTGCAATTTGCGCGCATAATAAGTGCCACTGGAAACTTTCACCTTGGGTCAGGGTCCGAGTACGGAACGTGGGTTAGCCGGATGATTAGTAATCCTGAAGACGAAACCTCATTAACTACGGTAAACTTACTTATCTTTGAGACAATCTTTAGTAGTTGATAAACTTTCATTTCCCTGCCGGTGGAGTCCTAGTATCTCCTCATTTTCTAAATCGCCAGATAGGCACTAAAAATCTTAATTTTATACGCAGAGTTTCTTATTATAAATTTTACCGCCGAAAACCTTTCCCATGGATAATGAATCGAAACCGGAACACACGTATCTCTAGCGACTCTGAGATATGGTGGTCGACTTGGGTGATCAGTACTTTTACAAGGCGAAATCTCGACGGGTAACGTAAGCCGTGTGCCATCAAGTAGGGTCTGTTATGAGGGTGGAACCAATCATCTTGGATCTTATCTTCTCCCATCGGTCTCAACGCGGCGATTACGTATCTACTGTTGCTGGAGGGAACACACTAGCCTTTATTGCTTCAAGTATCACAGAGTGGAAAGCTGCGCCATGTAATTTAATGTTGCCGGTCCCCATGCCCTATAGACCTATCTCACATGGCCTCGACCATATCCTGTTATTTTTTTCTTCTCAGAAGCAGATATGCTCGGAGACGCAGCACCATATGATTGCCGCTCCCATCAAGCCTTATGCGAGGACACTTTAGGACCTCAGATTGTGCCCCACTTTTTGGTTGATTGGGGGAGCTTCGCGGGAGGCACCGAGCTCGTTACTGAGACGACGGCAGTAACTAAGGTTTGTCTTTGGTGCTTGGGGCAGACTCATATGTGCCAGGTTGTGATGTCGTAGAGTTCTTGGAGTAAACAAGCCTCCTGTAGGGATCTGTGATTCCCTTGGGGTGACGGTGCGCTTTAGGATTTGGAGAAGGCAAGCCTACGTCAAGTGATTTTGTCAACATATGAATGATTTTATTTAGTTGTTATTTCTTGGTTTCTTTACTTTTGTGTCTTCTCTTCTTTTTGGTGAATAATTTATTTTAAGTATAAATATAGGCTAAGGGATTAATAATTAGGTATTACGGTGGTTATGCCTTTGCTGCTTGCCACTGCGATATGGACTTAAAATTAAAAATAAATAATAGTCACATGACAACAGAGACTGAGACAGTGATGATTTGTAGGACCTTAAACAACGATTACTCTTCTAGTGTTTATAAATAAAATCGGACTCACCTCTTTGTGAAGCTTTTGCTGATTTCCCTTCATTATTAACTTACATTTTGTTCCCCTTCTTCGCACTCTCTCTCTCTCTCTCTCTCTCTCTCTCTCTCTCTCTCTATATATATATATATATATATATATATATATATATATATATATATATATATATATATATATATATATATATGCGGTTAAAAAGGCTATTCTTTGGCAAACTAGCTCTTCATCAAAGCCGTTGGAAGGAGCTCTTCTCACATACACGAGAAGATGACGCATCAAATAAGCTTTTCTGACTGTCTTAGAAAAGCTTATTTTATGCGTCATCTTCTCGTGTATGTGAGACAGACAAAAACAGGAATAAGATGACATCTCCTTAGACATGAAGCGGTTTCTTATTAGCAGGTTCGGTAAATAGTCAGCCATAACTCTATCAAGTCATGTACGTGTATATATATATATATATATATATATATATATATATATATATATATATATATATATATATATATATATATATATATATATATTTATGGGTGGCACTCAAATGGATTAATCATACTTGTTTCAGTGTGTGTCGGGCCCTCGCGGTTGACAAGGCCGATCAATTTCAACAATAATATTGACTGACACCTGGATATGTTCTTGTCGAGATGTTATCTTTTTATGGCATATCTAATACACTTCTGAACCTTCATTAGTGTGAGTGGCTACGCCTCTGGATCTCCGCTATCGCGGCGTCTTATCAATTCTGATATCCTCAGTAAATAAGAACCTATGATATCCCATAATTTGGGTTACTAATCTCTTCCCTAAACGGGCGTGGATTGTTTAGCAAATATCCGTATATGTGTTTAATAGTGGACTGTATTTTGCCACGATAGCGTTATCAAAGGAATATGAGGTTCACGGTCGATGGCAAAGTTTTGGGCTGAGAGAGCCGAGAAAAATAATCAAGAGCATAAAAGTTTAACTTCCCACCTGGCAAAGACTTGTAGCGCTCAATCACAAGGTGAGGTAGAGCCAACAAGGAACCTTACAAATTGAGCACTCCGCTGGCCTTATGAATTTTTGAAATGGGGCACACCCATCGAACATTGAAATATTATGACATCTTGTAACAATTTATTAATATAAAACAAAGCAAATACCTGTAAATAATGTTAAATCGCAATTTAATAATCTATGTGTCAATGCAAAGCAGAATATTTTGTAATAATGCAAGTAAAATCTTTACGTTCCCACAAACTTACACATACTAGAAATAGGTGTGAGCCAACGGTCTGGCCGCAGAGATAACAAAGACAGTGGAAAAAGCTGTGCATACGGATCGGAATCTGATAGAGGGGGGCCCAACTCACCAACCTTGACGTGAATCCGTGAAAGACGAAATCAATCTTGCTACGGATGTCGGCTCGATAAAGCTCACTCAGCTTTCCAAATTCTTGGTGCACACGTGCCTACACTGAAAATGCACACACTCTCTGATTGAATAAGCTCCGCCCACCGGTCGGATCGGAGAACACACGCACATACCCTCTTATCAGATAAGCTTTGCCCCGCGCTCGGATTGGAAAAGCGGTGCCACGCACCTAAATTTTCGTTAGAATAAATAGTCTTGCAAAACATACAACAAGAGTCAGTATTATTAGTATCATAATTAAGTCAACCGCCAATAGTCAGATACTACCTCAATCCACGGTTCGTCTGCCCACAGTCCCACAGTCTGACAGAGAAGGGAGAGATAAAAGAAACATTGAGTTAATTAACATTGATAGCCAGTCACAAGGACGTGAGCACGCAGACGAATCCGAAACTCAGCGATTTCACTTTCCCGTACTGAGGTAGCCCTAAGCCAAGATTAAAAGCTACAAAACCGCGATTTTTCTTCCGATTCCCTCCTCCCGCCAAGTAGTCTATCCCTTTACCGTAAACCATCCGACAAGTGGATAACAAAACGGACATTTGGAGTCAGAGTAAATTCTACAGTACCGTCGCCTTAGCCTCTTTTACCAATAAATTGGATCACCCCGTTTATCTAGAAACAGTTTTCCTTTACCCCCATAGACTTACCCTAAGAATGATGTTATTTACTATCCTTTTCCCTTATCCCTGAAACAGGGCAAAGTTGCCTTGCCCTTTAACTCTATTTATATCTACTATAATAGAGCGATTGAGGTGCGATGTGGTAAAAGAAATGTTTAGTTTTTTGTTTACCTAATCCATCCCTTTTGCCATTCATTTCGGGTTGGTTATGAGTGGAGCGAGAAATGAATTCGTTCCCACCTGCTTTTTTCAAAATTGTCAGCAGGTTTTTCGGTTCCACGGAAAATTTATTCGAACAATCCTGACACGGCTCCGGAAGCAGTAATCTATTTAAATTCTATACACCAGTGCTGTGAATTTACGTGATTTCAAATGATTGTCAATCTATTAAAAGTTCTAGGTTTCATGGGGTATATATAGTGCTTCTCTTCAAGGGAAAAGATAGGAAATAAAAGTGTGTTTTAGGATGAGTTACTTTTTCCATACAAGAGAGTCTAGATATTTCTCAACCACCAAATATTGGTTCCATATCTAGTCTGATATTCTCATTAAACAAGGACAATTATGATATTACGATCTTTTGGGTTCCTAATATATTCCCTTGAACGGATGGGAATTGATTGATAAACATCCGTATCTATGTTTTATAGGGGAACTTTCTTTTGCCGCAAGGGCGTTATACGAGAAATATGGGGTCCTCTGTCTGGATCCAGAGGACTAGACAGAGTAATCAAGAGAATCGAAGACTTTCTCTAAGAAATGATATCATTCCTAATCATTTTCCCTTATCTTTGCCTTTCCTTTTAACTCTATGCGTATCCAATTTAAAGGATTGATTACTGTACGTTATACTACAAGAGAAGAAATTTTTACACTTTTTTCGTTTGCCTACATCATGTATGCCTTCCACTTAGATTGAGCCTTCAGGCTAAGATACACTAATCCAGTTTGGTTTGATTCTAGGGAATTTAAAGCCTCTAGTACAGGAGAAATTCGATGACCATGATCCTGAGTACTGCTCTCTGTTCGACAATGCTAGCTAAGCGACAATGGCAGACGGGAAGTTTGCGGCATCGATCTTGGATGAGCTTACAGCCTGATTATCGGGTGACACTGCAAGAGAAGCATTACTATCCTTCTACAAAGTTCTTTGTCCTCAAGCGGATTCGTAGTTCACATTGAGAACAATTCATCTTGTTTACAATGAAAGCTATGGCTAGTATTGAACTTTCATTATATAGAAGAAGAGTGGCAGGCGATCGACAATACCCCAATGCCGCGACGGCTTCAGATTGCTCTCTGTCGTCTCCGAATTGGGCACACTCGCGGGACGCACCGCCATTTGATGTAGCGCTCGCCTGCACCTTATTGTGGAGACTTCCTTGTTTCCCAGACTGTTCGGCACATTCTTGTTGAATGTTCCAATCTGTGTCCTCTTTACGCACGCTACCTGTCCCGGTACCGGGATGAGCGGGGTCGATACAGCTTGTCCTTTGTACTCGCGACTGGTTCGTGCATAGAGACTTGTGGACCTTATAACGTTTTGCAGGAGGACAGTTTTGGAAGGAGGTTGGCTTCCTCCACTTTATTTGACACTTTTTTTGAATATGCCGCTTGTTCCTGCGCCGGGGGGAGGCGGGCCTACTCCCGATGCCAGAGCAAGCTTCCTTCTTGTTGCCTTTTTGCTTTTTATTTTTGTTTTTGTTTTGTTTAGCATTTGTACTTTTATCGTTATTTATATATTGTTATGTTTTTTTTATATAGTCTAGTAGTAGCCTCTTGTGTGTGTACAGCGACTTCTGTCCTAGTAGGCAGTCGCTAGATGGGCTCCATAAAAAAAACGATCAATAATACCCTGAGGAATAAACCTGGAAATTACCGCGTTTGATTAACATGATTTTTCTTTTAGCGGTCTCCCATAGCATGAACATATGTAGCTACATCAGGATCTCTCATGTAGCATTCTTAAAGGTTTTTTTTATCTTCAGGTTGAGTTAATCCGGGAGGTCTCTCGATGATTTTCCCTTGAAGCTTGTAAACTTATCAGAAAAATTCTAGAGCCAAGGCAATCTAATGTCAATAAAATTCATCTGCGTGCTAGATTAACCCTCAAAAATATATTTTCTTATATATTCTCTCTCTCTCTCTCTCTCTCTCTCTCTCTCTCTCTCTCTCTCTCTCTCTCTCTCTCTCCATCCCTTCAATGTATACTGAAATTGTGACGGACAATCCTGAGTTTTTACGCCTCCTGGAAGAATTGGGGTGTGTCTTCTTCTAATTATTCCAAGTGGAGTAAATTCACTTGAAATATAGTTGATAACTCGTAAATTCTATCAACTAGCTTATTCTAATAAAAAAATGAACTCCGTCTCGTCCACTACATACTCAGTCTATAATTTCCATACAAACTAGTTGGTAGATTCACTTGCCGAAATTTATAATTCATTTCGCAGCTACATAAATCTATTTTGATAGGTAGCTTATCGATTTAAATGCTCAAATGCATTCATTTATTCTAGTATATGTGGAAGTTAAGGTGTGACTATTTATTTAAGTGGGGAATTATGTTTAGACTTGTATTGGTATAAAATTAAGTCATAATTTATGGATTGTAGCCGTCATGTAAATTTAAGGGTTATACATACGTATATGCCATGATTTTATTGATTGCTCATAAAGTGCAATCATTGACGGAGCGCGCGTCTACACACTAAGAAAAGGCTGGAAAAAGGAAAGTGTTTACAAGGCATGGCTGAGGGCACAAAGCCAGAGGTAGGAGGGTATAGCGGATTTCAGATCATTCTAAATTCTTTTCGTAAAAATCGAGACACCACCGTCATCAAAGCAGCACAGCCGACAACGTGGGAAGAGCTATAAAGAGGCAGAGCCAGAAAGTTGGACCAGGAATACGTTCAGAGAGAACGGCAAGAAGGCTACTCCCTTGCATTTTAGATGCTGTAAGTGAAAGGAAGGACCTTGAAAGTGATTCTGGACCAAATGGGTAGCTACATGGTGCAGTTCAGAAATCAGGGAGGTCTTGGGGAAAGTGGGGTAATATCTCAAAGACACAAACTCAAAAAAGAGAAAAAGTGTGAAGAGAAATCAATAAAACCTTAAAATCATGTATATATTTACAAACCTAAATTTACTTTGTGTACACCTTATAAATAGGACGTAACACTAGATTCAAATTTATACAAGCACCTAGGTAGGTACGAGGGGCGGTCAATAAGTTTTGCGAACCGGTAGGGCAAAACAGAGGAAGGGGGATGGCTGTTTGTGGGGGTGTTAAGACAAGTTATGACAAGTCAGGACCTGCACCTGCACGCTCCTGCCTCGTCTATTTAAGAAGCATTAGATGATCGCAGATCGTCAGTCACAAATATTTCAACAATGGAGAAGGTTGAGCACCGCGCAATGGTCAAATATTTGACCAAGGAAGGCAAGAATGCAAAAGAGATCCACGAACGCATGGTTGCAGTGTACACCGACACCGCCTCTTCCTATGCAACCATTGCTCGCTGGAATAGGGAGTTCCGCCATGGTCGTGAGTCCCTTGAAAATGACCCCCGTCCAGGACACCCGTCAGACGTGCCCAACGAGGACAATGTGGCCCGTGTGGAGAGGATGATCCTCGAAAATCGACGGGTGAAGGTCGAAGAAATCAAGCGACAACTTGGAATATCACATGGAAGTGTTATGAACATCATCCACGACAATTTGGCCATGACCAAGGTGTCTGCTCGGTGAGTCCCTAGAAACCTCACGCCCCATGATCGACTTCAATGTCGTCAAAGTCCACAAGGCCAGAGTTGCACAAGCTGCCGTGCGCGAGTGCGGATTCGAGGAGCTCAACCATCCCCCCTACAGTCCAGATCTGCCCCCTAGCGACTACTTTTTATTCCGCCAGCTCAAGGCTGCACTGCGTGGACGCCGGTTTGGGGTCGATGAAGATGTCCAGCTCGCCGTCCATGAGTGGTTTGAACAGCAGTCGGGAGATTTCTGGTTGTCGGGAATTCGAAGCCTCAGGGACAAGTGGCGCAAGTGCATTGAAGTCGAGGGTAGTTATATTGAAAAATAATAAAACACTTTTCCTCATATCTCGTTTCCTTATATCCGAATTGCAAAACTTATTGACCGCCTCTCGTATATTAATATTACAACTCTGAATTAACTCTGAACGCAAAAGAATTTTAATGGGAGAGATGAGCCAAGTAATTTTATTTTTAAGAGTAAATCTGGCGACTACTTACTAGGGCAAAAGTCGCCGTAATTACATTACAGCCTAATACTAGAGCAGATTAAAAAACAAATACACTATGTAAATAACAAAGATAAAACTACAGGAACAATGGCTAGGAAACAAGCTAAAAAAACAACAACAATTAAAAACAAGATAAGCAAAAAGGCAACAAGAAGAAAGCGGACCCCGGCGTCGGGGATAGGGCCCAACTTCCTTCGGCCCAGGGGCATGCGACCTACAACAGAGTCAAATTAAGTAGAGGAGGCAAGCCTCCTCCACAAAGTCATATAGTTTGCAAGATAGTGTACACGAACCCGTCTCGAATACAAGAGACAAACGGTAGCGACCACCCTCGTCCCGGTACTAGGACAGGTAACGTGCGCGAAGATCACCCAGACTGGGACATTACACGAGAATGTGTCGAACAGTCTGGGGGACAACGCAGTCATCGCAATAAGGTGCGGGTGAGCGCTCCATCAAATGGCGGGGCGTCCCGTGAGTGTGTCCAATTCGGAGACGACAGAAAGCAGCCTGAAGCCATCGCAGCATTGGAGGATATGTCCATGGGAACAGTTGCGGCGCAATGGCACGCAACTTTGAGTTCCCCACGGCTGTCTTCCATCTTTTTTGCCAAGCTGCCCGTATTCCTGTCATGTAATCACTCGGCCCATGGTAAATCCCTACGGATGTGCTTCCTTAAGTTTAGATATAATGAAAAAAATGACTAAAATCGGATATCTTACGTTTGCAATAAGGCAGTTCTGCACTCAGGATGATTTGTATAGAACGACAGCAAGAGAAAAGGTTTAGATAGAAACAAGATTGATTCACCGGAAGCAAGAAAACAAACAAACTTGTAGACATCTGTGATGGCGAGTGAGGCTTCTTCACTGTGTCCTTTAATCGATGCAGCAGCTCAGAAGGTGGTCGAATACAAAAGTGAGGTGATAAGAACCGCATATTTTCTTTTACCCTTATTCTTTTCTTGTTATGAAAATAGCCTTTAGACAAATTACCCGTTTTTGTGGTTAATATAAAAAAAAATAGCGCCATTTCGATTTATTACAATCACAATCGCATTTTACAACAGCGAAAATAATAGCTTAGAAAAATTCTATTGAAATATTTAAAGCACTAACTAAATATGCAGCGGAATTTATATCATTGCGTTGTTTTCCTAAAAATGGAGGCTTGGTTTCCTCTCTGACTTTATCGCTCTCTTGTATTCTACGAAAGTATCTTCCTTGCGACCGTTTATTTTATTGCGCTTCCTTTACTCTCGGAATGGGAGGATTAAACGGCCAATATGTTTCATGTCTTTTTTAGTCATTCCTGATTACTTCGCACAAATAATTTTACTTAAAATAGCATTCCATATCATCTTTGCTTCTTTCCTTAACAAAAATTTCAAAATAATGATAATTTCTAGTTCTTCCATTTATTTTGCTCAGTTTTCAATTATCCAATGTTTTTAGAGAAACTTCACGAGTTTCCAAAGTACACTTAAAGGTGAGCGTTTTAACCTTTTATAATCCCCAAGTCGTCCTCTTTCTCACGAAAACTTGCTTCGCTCTTTTTGTTCAAACGTTCTTTTTTATTAAAGGCTTTCCAGAATTTAAAATGAGAACGAGAGGTTTCTGGAAAAGGGGGATCATATAATACAGCATGAAAGAATGTTTACCGAGAAACATTACCCAAATATTTTATAGTTAATGTTTTTATGAAGGTCGGAACGAGTGAGTTTTTGTCATAAGAGTTAACTAGAGGCAAACAAAGGCGGTATAAGTATTTACTGTGTAAACAAGAAGAATTAGAGCGTTGTTAGGAGAAGCGATGGATGTAGAGTGAGGAAGACTCGATGCTTCAGGCCAAAGTTTTTTCAGAGCTTCAAACTAAATTAGGGTGTTTAAAATATACACTTTGAGAGATGGTTATCTTTGTTTGTTTTGCTTTAACACAAATTAGTTTCTGAGATAATTTATTCATGACTATGAGAAAATTGAAAGTGGATAACAGGCGGAGAGATTACGATTGCAAAACGGATGACACACGTGAATAGCAAAGTAAATATTGCCATCAAAAAGTGGCTTAATAGCGTGTGGGGTGCAGTGTAGTAGAACTTCAAGCCTCCTTTATTTAGCAAACCGCTTAATCATTTATGATTCTTAATGGTAATGAGATGGGAACCATCTACAACTCTCGTGATCTGGGAGCCCCACAGGGCGTGGTTGCTGTTCGGGCTCCCACATTGAGGCCAGAAAGAAATATGTAGGTTGTTTGGTACAGATTTTACCACAGATTCCTACAGACTGATCTATAGTTCAATGTTAACCTACAGTTTACTGTGGGATCTAAACCACTGCAGGATACGTCAGTTGCATGTAGGTATACCTTGCTAAAAAGAGGCCCGAAGGGGTTGGGTCGTGCGTGGCCTAGGATATGCGTAGATTCAGGACACGGTCTCTTGGTGCGCTCAGAGCGATTGCTCCTTCGACATGGTCCATTGATGTAGCCAAGGTGCCTTGGGGTTTTGGCTCCTGGTATCATACTAGGCCTTGGGAATGTGAAGTAACATTCCCTAAGGAAAAAGAGGAAGCATAGTGGGAAAAAATGTGTCGTCGGGCAAGCACCCATTCGTTGATTAGACCACATGATTGCAAAACCGTTATGGAGAGGGAAGTATTAAAAAAACAATACGAGATGTGTGGCATAACCTATGGGTACAAGTGAATAGGTTGATCATCTATGACAAAGGAGGGGTCAGAAGGACTCACACCCAATTTCCGGGCTGCTGAGTCATCCAAGTAACTGAAAACAACAACAAGGAAATAATGAAAAAAATAGGCTTTCATAAGCGTGTGTTCCGACCCAAGCAGAGCTGCTTCACAAACCGGATTCGGCAATGACGTCATCAGGATGGTGGCAGCAAATTCATTGTGTGAGCGAAGGAAAATAGCTTTCATAAATTTTAAATAAAGCATAATATGAAAGGAATCAAAGTTAACTGCAAATAAATAGAGAGGAATAAAGTATTTAAGGACACATTCGTAGAGTATTCGGGTGATTCTAAAACAGACAAATGGTTTATACCTTCTTGGTTTAGTGGAATGTGAGGGTTGTGTGTGGCTTCAAAAGTGCGGGAATGGTAATGGCGTGTTATTTGAACATAAAGGTGGAAGATAATAGGAAATATGCGGGTAATGGTGGTTGGTGTTGGGTCAAGATTTTGATTAATTAAATTTAAAACGAAAACCAACGATGACATATCACGTAGAACATTTGTAAGGAGAGATCTGTAGAGAAAATGGTGAAGATGTGTGGAAGATATATAGAAGCGAAATCGTCTGGATGTCAGCTGCAGCCTGCTTGCACATGATACACCTCACACACCACTTGCAGCGTGCACATCTAGAAGGGGTGTAGGTTCAAGAATGACAAATGACTCCTGTTATTCAGTAAAAAATGTTACAGCGTTATAAGCGGCGACGCCAAGTAGGGTTGATATTCTCTGGCCGAAAAACCTGAATGTGGAGTCTTTAAGATTGGGAAACTAAAAGGACCAGCGACAAAAATGATTATCTCAAGTTACTCCTTTAAGAAACTTTGGATCACCTGAAGTTAAGCCACCCCCAAAACCTACACCCAAAGATAAATCACACCGAAACTTACGCCTGAAGTATAACAAAACCGGAAAATACACCTGAAGATAAGCCATCGGAAACCTATGCCTGAATATAAGACACCCTGAAACCTACACATGAAGATATGCCACCCAAAAACTTACACATGAATATAAGCCACCGGAAAAACTACATCTGAAGATAAACCACCCAAAACATACCCCAGAAGATAAGTCAGCCGAAAATTACGGTTGAAGACAATCCGCTATGGAGCCTACATTTGAAAATAAGCCATCAAGAAACCTACAGCTGAAGATAAACCACTGGAAACCTACACCTAAAGATAAACCACCTCGAAAACCACACTTGAAGATAAGCCACCCCAAAACCTACACGTGACTATAAACCACTCCAAATTCTACCCATGAAGATAAGCCATGTAAAACATACACCTGAAGAGAAGCCACTCCAAAACCTACACCTCAAGTTATGCCACCCGGTAACATATACCTAAAGATAAGCCGCCCTAAACTTACACCTGAAGATAAGACACAAATACCTATAACTGAATATAAGCTACCACGGAACATACACATGAAGAAAAAAACATCGCAAAACAGACATCTAAACATATTTAGGCTACCAGTAAACCTGCACTTCAAGATTTAACACTCAGAAACATGAATACACCTAAAGATAAGCAATAACGAAACTCACACCTGAAGATAAGCGACCACGTCACCTACACCTTTAGATAAGCCACCTCGAAACCTACACGTGAAGATATGCCAGCCCAAAACAGTCCCCGTGAAGATAGGCCAACTTGGAACGTACACCTAAATGTAAATATGCTCCATTTATATAGGACAGCATCAATAAATATTTTAATAACTGATGCTATGTTGTCGAATTGCTGAATTTTATTTTTTTACAAAGGGGATTACTTGTTCTAAGGCTATTCCCTAGATGCGAACAGACTCTGGCCTTAAGGAGCGCACGGTGCTCCCTATCTATTTCCCTTGGATGCATCCAGGGCAATTAGAATTATAAACGACCAAGCTTCTACTTTCGGGCGAGAGTCGATCCTTACAATTGAAAAACATTATTAATTTAAATTTATTAACCAAGACAATAGTAAATTCAGTATGTACATAAAACTTCTTCAATAATTTTGAAAATTGTGCGCGACTAGTTTTATTTAATGGGCCAAGTACAGAGAGCACGAAATATCGTTTATTTTTAGGTACATTAATGGTGGCTAATTTTGGAAAATAAATATTATTGAAAAATTTCGATATTGATTTGTACAGACGACGAGGAAGGATATCAATTGCTGGTGAAATATCGAGTTCAAAATTCGAATTCTATATGCATCAACCAGAAGTTCGATGATAATCGATAAGCGCAGTTTAAAGAGTAGTTATTGTTTATAATTTGTAAGAGAGGTTACACCCATTGGAGAAATTCAAACCGAACCTAGTAAAGGTAGGTATGAAATAAACCGAGGTTTATCGCAAGAAAAACCTCTTTCCTTACCTCGGTTTATCGCAAACCTACTTTTACTGGGCTCAGTTAGAATTTCTTCAGTGTGTAACAAGGAGTAACAAAGAAAGAGAGTACCCTAGAAGACCTTACGGTCCATTCAATGAGGGTACCTTTGGACTAGCAGTCGAGCGGGCACATCTCTGCTCAAATGCTTTACGTCCTTTCACGGCCATTTTTCAAGACTCTGTCTAGTCTTGACTTGAACTGGTCAACAGATTCACTGTGAACAACTTCCAATGGAAGTGCGTTCCAACTACAACAGATACTGTAAGTGAAAAACTTTCCACATAGATCGCGGTTGTAACACTTCAGTTCAAGTTTAAAGCCGTGATTTCTTGTTCTGCTCTCAACAAGTGTGAAAATATCCCTGTAGTTAACATTGTCGAACCCTCGAAGTATTTTGAAAACCTCGATGAGCTGACCACGCAGTCTACGGGTTTCCAACGAGAACAGATCTAATTCCCTTAATCTATCTTGATAACTGTTAAGTCTGATATAGGGAATCAGTTTGGTTGCCCTGGCTTGCACGTGTTCCAATCTCGCGATGTCATTTCGAAATGAAGGAGTCCAAAATTGTACGGCATACTCCAGGTGCGGTTGGACAAGTGAGTTGTACAAACACAGTACAATCTCCTTGTTCCGATATCCAAACTGGCGCTTTATGTAGCCTAGCATCCTTTGGGACTTTTTCTCCGCCTTAATGCATTGTTTCGAGAACTTGAGGTCACTAGTGATTGTTACACCCAAGTCCTTCTCAGTGTTGGTGGATTCAAGATCAGTGCCCTTGAGGGGAGAGAGAGAGAGAGAGAGAGAGAGAGAGAGAGAGAGAGAGAGAGAGAGAGAGAGAGCTACAAGGAGCTACAAGGAAAATAAGTACCCTAGAAGACCTTACGGTCCATACAAGGAGGGTACTTTTGGCGCAATCTTCGAAGGTGTTCCTTTGGCAACCTCGAAGATCACTCGCGAGGATATTGACGGTGATTTCGCAAGACTTTATCTAGTCTTAACTTGAACTGGTCAACAGATTCACTGTTGACAACTTCCGTCGGAAGTGCGTTCCAACTACCGTAGATACTGTAAGTGAAGAATTTCTCACACACATCACGGTGGTATCGCTTCAGTTCAAGTTTAAAGCCGTGATTTCTTGTTCTCTCCTCGCTGAGCTGGAAAATATCCCCGTAGTCCAGTCTGTCGAAGCCTCGAAGTATTTTAAATACTTCGATAAGATGACCACGTAGTCTCCGGGTCTCCAGCGAGAACATATCTAATTCCTTTAATCTATCTTCATAACTTTTATATCTGATAGAGGGAATCAGTTTGGTTGCCCTAGCTTGCACGCGTTCCAATCTCGCGATGTCCTTTCGAATTGAAGGACTCCAAAATTGTACGGCATACTCCAGGTGCGGTCGGACGAGGGATTTGTACAGACACAGTACTATCTCCTTGTTCCGATATCCAAACTGTCGTTTTATATACCCTAACATCCTTTAGGATTTTTTCTCCACCTCAATGCACTGTTTCGAGAATTTGAGGTCACTCGTGATAGTTACACCCAAGTCCTTCTCAGTGTCGGTGGATTCAAGAGCAGTGCCCTTAAGGATATAGGGTGATTGAGGATTTCGGTGGCCGATATGCATCACTTTACATTTGTTTACGTTGAAAGGCATTTGCCACGTATCAGACCACTCCCCAATCTTCCGAAGATCATCTTGCAGGCGGGCAGTATTTCCATCCTTGATATCGTCAGCAAATTTAGAAATCTTGTCAACCATGTCACCGTCCATGTCGTTAACGTAGATGATGAATAGTAGTGGTCCTAGGACAGAACCTTGATGCACTCCGCTAGTAACGGGCACCCACTCAGAAGCCTGCCCATTCACCACCACCCGTTGCCTTCTGCCACTTACCCAGTTCTCTATCCAGCCGGCTACTTTTCCGTCTATGCCCAGCGTTCGCACTTTCCGGAGAAGGCGGCGGTGTGGTACCTTATCAAAGGCTTTCTGAAAGTCTAAGTAGACCACATCCACCGCCTTGTCCCGATCGTGCTCACTGAACACCAAGTGGAAGAATTCCACAAGGTTCGTCAGGCATGACCATTGCCTTCGGAAGCCGTGCTGGGAACTCCTCAGTAGCAGCTTTGACTCTAAATGTGACGTCATTTTGTCCACCATCATACTTTCCATGAGTTTACCGACTATCGAGGTCAGACTGATAGGTCGGTTGATCGACGGTTGGCTATGGTCTCCTTTCTTGAAGATAGGAGTCACCTCCGCTTCACGCCAGTCTCTAGGAACGCATTCGGTCCGGATTGACATGTTGAAGGTAACATAGCATCAACTGTAAAGCTCAAGTATCCTTTAATAGTTTAAAAATATTTGGTTCTACTTAACACCTACGTCACTCCGGATTTTAGAATCACTATATATCAAACAATACAATCCTTCTCTCAATAGTGACTTATCTTCTTTCCCACTGTCAATTACGTAATCCCAAACAAAACAATAATTTGCTCCGAACCGTAAACCAATTTACTTCGTTGTTAATTCTCTTCACCTTCTCAGCCTTCTTGGACTTTTTTTGCACGTGAATTAATTAGTGTTATTTAATAATTTTCTTTTGTTTAGTGTTTTCTGTGGTTTTAATTTATAACCTTTTCTTTAGTTTTAAACTTTTATTTTATATCCCCTGTTTACAAATTAATTTTTTGTTTTATAGTACCCGAAAATGGGCTTGTTAGCTCGAAATTTCGGAATATATGGATCCTGTTTTAATGATATTTACCTTCATCCTGAACTTGAAGATCCGCCTCTATAAGAGCAACCCTGCACGATATATATATATATATATATATATATATATATATATATATATATATATATATGTATACACTTCACTCTTACTAAGAAGCCAGAGGAATTCAGTCCCCTAAAGCCATTGTTTAAATTTAAATTCAAGACTATTTATAAGCGAGTAGTACGAGTTGAACCTCTCATGCATCAACTCTTCATTTCTCGCGAAATCATGTCCTGTCCCCCAACCTCCCTGCTGAATAAGTCCCATTAAATTACAAGCGAACTCCCTTGAAGGCAAGTTTCTTTGTGATGGTGTAACCAACCCATTCTTCCTGTCCCTCGACTTTACTATGAGATCCCCTCCAACTTATGTTCTCTTCCGCTCTAAGAGTCATACCAACGAATCCTGTCCTAGCTTATTTCACTCCCGAGTAGCAATCGACTCAAATCATAAGAAAAACGCATGCGCTCCATAGCGCATGCGCATTAAAATAAGCTTGGTAAAAGTCTCCTTTTGTAATAAAAACTCTATAATGATTTTTACTCCGCCTACTACTGGATTTGTCATATTTATACATAGGATAATGTCGTAAACACAGCTTCGTTCAGAATTCTTCAAAGGCTGACCCCCTATTAGTTTGATATCAGACCTTTAGAAAGCTGTAAAATTTGTCAAAGTGCAGATAATGGGATAATAAATGTGAGAAAAAAAATGCCTCTGTTTAGTCCTTACCCATTAGTCGGAACCTCCTTAGTCAATGCAAAGTTCCATTTGCTTGACTTGACTACCTGCCGTGACCATAAATAAGTCACGTTTCATGAAGGCACCCTCACATGAGGCTCTGTTCTTATTTCCAAGAACCTTTGCCGCAAACTAGTGCTGAACCCCCAGCTCTTCACATATTATCCAAGAAATTACGGGTCCATTCCAGTTGGCGACCAAGACTCCAGCCTATTTAACACTGACGAATTGGGAGGATATTTTTTATCCACCGTCATTCACCGCTATCCATCGGTTTCCTTCCGTCGACTGCCCTTGCCGAATTCCTGCAGCCAGCGAAGACAGGATCGTGGATACACCGTTTCCTCCCCGCAACACGGGAGACGTAGAGCTTTTCCAAGTAATCACAGGGCCGGAAAATCTCCGAAGTCCTAAGAAGAAGACAACAAGAAACCATCAGGAAGCTACCAGAAAGTAGTCATCTTAAGGTAACCATGTAACGAAATTAAGGTAAAAATCTTTGTTTTTTGGAAAGTGACGTACGTTTAAGATTCTCCTTGAGTTTTTACTTACTCCGTTAAAGATTTTGTTTCAAAGTTGAATGAAGTTCAACTAACCGCAATTCTGAAAATATTTTCTCGAAGGCCAATATAAATTCAGTTTAAAAGTATTATACGTTGGTCAGCCTTATATTAGCGTGAGGGATAGGAATTTAGTTTGGGTGGAGAATTTTAAAACATTATTTTGGGGGTGGAATTTGCATATTCTGATCAATTTTCTTGTTGTTTGAGTGATAAACTTCTTAGTTAGGTAGGATTAAAATAATTGAAGTTAAAAAAATCAAGTTGCAATGCCACCGCTTGAGTCAGAAAACGAATGAGTAAGGGTCATTCACAAACGATAGATTTGGTTACCAAAGTGAGGACTTTGTTTTCCATTTTGATAAAGATTTCGATTTGCCCCTTACCCCTAAACTATCCGAAGTAACCCTCTTCCCCCCCCCCAGATACCCACTAACATGTTTGATTAAATTCATCTCACCTATTCCAATCAAAGCCAACAACCTAGTTCAATTAACTTCAGTAAGCTTGTCCCATTCTTCAGTAAGCCTGTCCCATTCTGTCGATGGGAAATCCCGAGACCCAAGCATAGGAAATTAGCTGATTAGTCTAGAACACGTTATTAATTGGTTTATAAATACGGTCATGTATGCAAACTTATCAAAGGATTAGTCTGATATGAATCCTTCAGTCCTAACTAGGCTGATCCAGTTTGTTACAACTGCGAGAGTCGCGGTCATTTTAGCCGAGAATATACTTAATCTACATATTGCTCGATCTGCGTGAGCCCGGACATACCCTTTACCAGCGTTCCCCATGGAAAAGTAAAGCACCTACTCCAAGCAACACTATGCAATGCCCTCCTAGGTACCAGATGGTAAACCAAAATCCATATTTAAAGCCTCCTGGCCCCCAAATGAAAAGTAGCAGACAAGGAAACCTAATTAGATATTTGGAAGTTTCTTCAGGTGAGATTTTAGACTCCGTAGTTGTATGAGGAATGTCAGGGTGCACAGAGTGAGTACATTCTCCCCCCTCCCTACCTCATTCTTACGATGAAGTACCAGCGGAATACGGTCCCTCTACTTCTTTTTTAGGTCTTTTTTAGGGAGTAAGTTTACGTTCATACCCCGATGAGTTTTTATATTCTTTGCCCATCTAAAGAATTAATTAAAGACAAGAAACTGCACATGATTTAATACTTAGTGATAAAGTAAGTAATGTTCATTGGCTAGCTTTACTAGACGCTGTAGCTTGTAGGACCTTAGTAAAGAGAAAATTCGTTGAGGAGTTGCAACGCCTCACGAACCAATTTCACAGAGTGATGCCGCCCCAATTTCAGTTAGTGGGCGTAACCGTCCAAAAATTCAAGTCTTTTGGAAAGTTTAAACTTTAACCGGAATTGGGTAATTCAGGGGTTCCCGCAAATCGTTCTATTGTCAGAGATGATAAAGATTCTCGACAAGTTTGTTACTAGGTTTAGATTTTTGGTAAGAAAGGCGGAGATAATTGACCCAGCAGGTAACATAGTTCGTTGTAAAGGGAACATATATACTCTAGTGGACCCTGTGAATGATTCACTCCCTGGTTCGAGTAGGAGGAATATAAATTCACTTGTAAGAAGATGGGGGCCAGTTAGACAAAGTGCAAATAGTGCAAGCGTCGAGATCAAGGCACGGATGCTCGAAATAAGTCAAGGGAGGCCCCAAGAGGTGAAACCCCTAAAAAGACTTGGGGAAAAGATGGAGAGCCAAGAATGGGCTGCTCCAAGAATCCTTGGTTCAAAGGAGGGGAGCTAAGAAAGGGCTGTTCTATGGAACCTTAGTTTAAAGGAGGCAAGCCAAAAATGGGTTGCTCCGAGAAACCTTAGTTTAAAGGAGGAGAGCTAAGAATGGCCTGACTCAAGAATCCTTAGTTTAAAGGAGGAGAGTAAAGAAAGGGCTGCTCCAGGGAACCTTAGTTTAAAGGAAGAGAGCCCCCAAAATGGCTGCTCAAATGAATCTTAGTTTAAGGATGGAGAGCCAAAAATGGCTGATCCAAATATTTGTACTTTATAGAGGAGAGCGAAATGATGGAATCTGCTCTAGGAAATATAGATATGGTAATGAGCGCCGAAAGCGGTGCCCTTCTCAAAGGTGTATTGATCTCTAAGCCGGTGATGACCGCAGAAGCGTCTTGTGTAAGACAGTATGCCCCCGAGAGCCATGATAAGGCGACTTTGTTCGATAGTGTAAACAATAGTTTGGACGATTGCGACCAAAATTATTTCCCCAAATGATTGAATATTAAAGCCAATTCGTTTAGTTTTCCTTGATAGCCCGGTCAAGTTTTTCACTACCTGTCATTCTTGTACATAGGCGAACTGTACGACCATACGAAAGAAATTGTTTTCTGGAAAATTTAGATGTTTCTGGCTCTTTGTTTTTTTCTCTGTTCACTTTCGCATAATTTGGGGTAGATAAAGTACTCTCTATTACGCGATATATCTAACCATTTTCTTTATTGCTTCTAATTTCATTTTATTTCCTTACTTCGATGAATATTCCCCATGTATCTGCTTTCTCCCTTCTTGAAATTTGCATTCGTGTATTCCTGTTGTTTTGTTTTTCCTCGCCTCAGCCCCAGTGTCTGATTACATTGAATGATATACATAAGTTCGTTCAATTGCTTATTCTCAGTTTACCAGACTTTCTTTTGTTTATCTTCTGTTATCTGAAAAGAATGTGAGGTTCGTTCGATCTAGATATAGAATTTGAGCTTATCTTCCACTTTTGAAGCCGAGTTGTTTCCCATTTTTAAAGGAGTCCCCGCATGAGAACTGACTCATTCATTTATTCCCTTCTGCTTGTTCTTACCCGCTATGAACCAAATTTACGTCTTACGTATTTCTTTCTTCTTTTCCCACCAGTATCTGTGATTATTCTTTGTTCCCAAAACTAATTGTTATCTTAGTTTTGTATCTTGCCTTCAGATCTATTTCGTTTATTGTTTTCGCTTTTCGGTTCGTCCTTTAACCCTTCAAATACCACGCCTTGAAAACTCGAACCTCGTTCATTAACCAAATTTTTTTATTTTAAAAACTCATTTAAAATTAGCTTCTTTGAAAAGAAAACTTTTTAGTAATAAAGAATATATAAAATATGTAAATATTTATCTTACCTCTCTTCCGGAAATTGAATTACAAGATGAGCTTTAAATCATCATTTAAATGGCCTCGTTTTTGTTCGGTGTAACATTTGACAACAACGCATTGTTTTTCGTCTTCTCTCCCACAAACTCCCACCAAGTAGGTTACACTGAACGAGATCTCACTCACCGCAGACATTCTTTTAGAATTTGAACGCAGTAATGTACATAAAACAAGTCTTTTATAACTAAAGAAATTTTTCAATAAGTTCACAGATAATTCAACGAAAATATAATAGCCGTTTTACTTTTTAGTTTATTTAGGGTTAAAGTATAAAATTTAGTATGTATTTATGGATGTACACAAATATACACACACAAATATACATGGTTAGTTTTCACATCTCTTGGATTGTATGGTATTCAGAAAAGCAGGGCTCCATACACAGTGGCACTTGACAATGCTTGCACCATAATGTTGTTCGTTTTCTACTATGTTTTTTAGCACAAACATAACATTGTCTTTGAGCCGATTTCCGTTCGCCTACATTTGGCATTGAAGCGATATAATGTTTTTTTCTGAAAAACCGATTCCTTGTAGTCTATCAAAGGAATTTACCGAGGGCCGAGTACACATTTGGTTTGAAGCACCAAAATAATGTCTGTCAAGTAAATGTTTTATTACTTCCATTGAAAATTCTCTGAAAGAAAGCCTTTTTTGTGTACAATCTAAATTCATCAAATGCATGTTATATGCATTGAGCATGGACACATCAACAAGTAGGTAAAAAAGCTTTTTGTACCATTTGATGGATTTTCTAAGACATTCAACATAACTGATTATCATATCTGATTTGTCAATTAAACGAATATTTATATTATAATCCATTATTGCATCCGGTTTTTTTATTTCTTCTCCTGTTCTATGATTTTTTTCCCCCAGTTTACTGACTTGCCTTTGTGTACGGAGGTAATAATCAAAACATCACGCTTATCGACCCATCGAATTGCTAACATTCCATTTTTTTTGTGTGTAGCTCAACGGTATCTTTAGTTACTTCCTTGTCTAACTTAGGCATATTTTTGCGGTTGCTTTTAACTGTCCCACAAAGCCCCGTACTCTGATCAAGAAGGTAAGAGCACAAAGGGCTTGTATATAAAATATGCCCTAATCTTAAATATAGTTCAATCAGTCTTTTCATAATTGCCCCCGATATTCCTAATGGATCATTATGAAAAATATCTGTGATTTTTCGTGTGTAAAGTAACATATCTAATAATATTCCCATCTCACAATCGCACAAAACAAAAAACTTGAGGCCAAAGCGATGTCTTTTCGAAGAGATGTATTGTTTGAATGACAGACGACCTTTGAATAAAACGAGGGATTCATCTATCACTAGTTTTTGGAAGGGGACAAATGCCCTTTGGAATTTGTCTTTCAATGAATGAAAAACACGTCCTAATTTTCCACATTGTCCCTCTTATTCCTCCAACCGAGTTGTCAGCAAAGTGAAGAAACCTTAAGATTAACTGATATCTATTCCTTGACATAAATTTCCTGAAAATAGAACTTTCAATAAAGGCATCAGTTGACCAGTAGTCAGCTAATTTATGTTTTTTTCACATGAGCCATTAGTAGGGTAAGGCCAATAAAAACGTAAAGCTCGCTTACAGTTAAATTCCTCCATCTATGAGCGTTAGATGAAGGGGAGAAGGGTGTTTCTGAACTTTGTTCATAATAGCGATTTGTTTCCATGCATATATCTGCTACGATTTCATGATTAAAAAATGCTTCAAAATATCTGTGAGGTTTACTTTCCGATTTAAAACCCATGTGCGCTTGAATTCCCGAATGAGAGTCATGAAATATATTTGGGGGGGGGGGAGAAGTCAAGACAGCGTGCCACGTTTCATCAATTTGTTGATTTTCAGGAATAATTGGCTCTAATTCGTCATCGGATGAGTTTGAACTGTTAGTATCACTGTCTGTTAGTTCCAAATCAGAATCAGGTTCATAGTAGATATCCAAAATTTCAGAAGGGTTAGCCATTTTTTAATTAATATGAAAAAACTAATTACCACAATTTAAAAATGCGTGTGATATCTACAACTCTCTTAGAAAGACTAAAGTAAAAGAAATACTTCATATATAATTCAAAAGAGAAAGTAAATTTACCGTTACCCGAACAAAAGGAAGATTCTTAGGCCTAAAAAACATGCCAGACTCAATTGAGTCGCTGGGTATTTTGACGCCCAGCCTCTTTTGAGGCTCTTGGTATCGTAAGGGATAATACTTACAAATTATGTAATTATTTCAAATATTTCGTCTATCCTAGTTATTATACGCACTTTTATACATACGATTCATTTTCCCCTAAACCCTTCAACCCGTTCTCCATGCGCCAATCCGTTTATTCTTCAATCTATTGCATCACCAGTTAGTTGCCTGCCTACTATATTCCAAATTTCATAGTTATTTCTCAAATTTTCAATTTCCCTCTTCCTTTTCTTTCTTTTGCTCATTCTATGTGCCCATTCTACCCAGTTTGCGCCATTCAGGTTTCCAAATACATTCAGCAGCGCATTTTCATTTTTTGCGATTCTCTCGTGTCATCTGCTCCACCCTATCTCTCCTCTCAATATTTCTACCCTAACAAACCCTTTTGCCCCCAAACACAATCTAGCCAGTTTATTCTGGATATTTCTTATTCCTATCCATTCCATGCACTTGATTCGAATATATTTTATCTTGGATTTATAGTTTATAGGAGGTCATTAGTTTATAGGGGGTGAAGGTTGCCCTCAGTGTTATTGCGCTTCTTGAAGTCACCCTTTTATAGTAGTGGCGGGCGTGTGTGTGCTGGAGTCTGGCTGAGGGTGACGTGACAGGTATCGAGGGCTTGTAGGTAGTAGGCCTACTTTTGTCTTCCCAGTCGAATTAGTTTTGACTCCTAAAGTTTCTCACGGGGAATACGCGTTTAGGCTGAGTTGCACAAGGTTCCTCTGTAATCACTGGTTAAAGAAAAGGACTTCGAAAAGACGGCGGCGATAAGTAGGCTTTATTCTTAGCTTGGGCCTACCAAAATGGGAGCAAACAGAATCGTTCGAGTTCTACGCGGTTATGAGTAAGTTTTCCGTTAAAGCGATATAGCTGAGTCTAAAGGCGGCAGGATTCAAGGATGAGAGAAGGGATTCGTGACGCTAATAACAGCAATAGGCTGCTGACAGACGACTTGACTTATTCTCTCTCTCTTCTGTGTGTGTTTAATATATATATATATATATATATATATATATATATATATATATATATATATATATATATATATATATATATATATATATATATATATATATATATATATATATATACCATTTCCAAGGGGCGTGCCCGTTGAGTGGAGCTATATGAGTTATGTGCAACTAATAAACCTACATATTTTTCCACGTTTTGGTCCTATCCTGTATCAGAGAGGATCGCTTGCCTTTCACAGTTCCTCGGAAATTTTAACCGGTCAAGGCATACATTACCCTGTATTTGTTCAGTTTGTCCCTGTTATCTATCATTGAGACCTTTCCGTCTAGCAGCTGTTTTCTAGCTTGCGTATGTTAGTGTGTGACTGCGTGAGAGACTCTGGCGATCTGCTTTGCTCTATTCATATTTTCTTAATAAATATACAATTGTGATGTATTATTTCTCTCAAGCTTCCATTGGTTCACTATCTATTACATGGCATATTACCTAATTAAATCATGCGTTTACCCATTTTCAGGATTTCATAGATTGACCGAGCGCCCATTTCTGGAGGCTCCTCGCTGGGCCTGCCTATCCGGCAATTTGGGTGACACAGGCCTACTTTCCTTGCATTTCGAGTGCCTCAAAAACTCTCCCTCGAGTTATGGACTAACATAAACAAAGACCTAATAAGCATCGACTTGGAGGTAACAGTTTATTGCATTAATCATGCTACACTCTTACATGACTTTGATGATATATATATATATATATATATATATATATATATATATATATATATATATATATATATATATATTTACTCAACAATTCGGGGTATTTACTAATTCATATGATTACACTATATGATCAAATATAATACATGCTATATATATATATATATATATATATATATATATATATATATATATATATATATATATATACACAAAATATTGAGGCGTCCGAACCCATGCCTCTTTACATTAACATCATACATAGATTGGTTCAATGAATCGACCAACCCCGAATTAAAAAATAAGATAATGATTAGCCTCCGGCGAATATAACTCGTCTCCCAGAGCTCGTGAAGACAACCGGCTTATCGTTGTATCTGGTGCCCTTACAAGGCTTTATAGAGTTTCCATGATACTCATATGTGAGGGTTCATCATGGAGCCTATTTAGCCTTGCAACGTACTTTACTTATTACTTACATGGACCAAAACTATACATTATTATTTTACAAAGACTATTATTTTACATCATTATTTTATATATATATGTTATGTATATATATTATTCACACAAAGAGTTATTCTTATTTATGAACATCGCTATATCTTCCCTCTTTAGATTATTCGTATTCGTGTACCAATTATAGCCTTTATAGAATTCACATGACACTCATTTGTGAGACTTCATACTCAACCTATTTAGCATGGTAATGCAGTTTTGTCTTAAGAATTACATGGACGAAAGCTATACAATATTATTTACAAATATATTATTCATACTAAAAGTTATTCTCATTTATGAAAATTGCTATACCTTTTTAAGATTATTCGTATTTGCATAAGTATTCGCCTATCTGTAACATCGAAATTGGGTTCACATGGTAATCATATGTGAGTTTTCATTAGTGAACCTATTCTGTCTTGCAATGGGAGCTACAAACCTTGCGTGTGCGTACCACACTACATAACTTTCAACTAGACTGAACTTAAGCATACTAAGCTAACTATTAAATCAATATAAACCGGGACTATGTACACTTTCTAGGATGGATCCACTTTACCTGAAGAAGAAAACTTGTAGTTTTCAAAATGTAGTTAGAAATTAGAAGATGTTACATCCGTTTTTGGTGGTTCTAGGATTTATCCTGAATATTATATATATATATATATATATATATATATATATATATATATATATATATATATATATATATATATATATATATATATATATATATTAGTGTAGATGGGTAGAAGTCTGCAAATTTTGTTGAAGACCATGGTGTATTTTGCCTTAGTTAATTATCTTTGGCAACTTTCTATTCTTCTCAGTGTCTTTTGTATTCCATCTTGTAGATGGTAGATCACTTGTCCTGTTTCCATCTCTCTTTTAAATGAATGGGTTTGGTAAAAAACAAACTAAATTGCTGAGCTTTCGATCTTATTCGATCATCTTCGGAGCGTCTTGATATATTCTTTCCTCCTTTACCAATGAAATGGCTTTTGTTGTTTTATAGTAAATAATCAGTTGAATTTTATCCATTTGATTCTTAACCTTGATGTTACGGTTAATAATCTCTTTGATGTTTTATAGGCCGTGGACATTTAATTTCTGTAGTTCAGTTTGATGTTGTTTACTGCGCCCTAATTACTTTTCGTTGTATCCGTATCTTTGAAGCGATTATTTAAAGTTGATTGGAGTTGTTTGTCAATAATGCTGTTCGGGAAACCGTTGTTCACGAGTGTTTGTTTTACAAGTGACATCTCTTGGTGGAAAAGTTCACACGGAGAGCAGCATTTATATGCTCGGCGGATGTATGAGCTGATTACACTTATTTTATATCTTTCAGGGTATTCGCTATCCGCATTGAGGTATATTCCCATGTCCGTACTTTTTTTTATACTTTTGTGATATAGCTACCATTGATGTTTTGAACCTAAACGTCCAAAAAAGGGAGTTTATTACCCGTGCTCAATTCATAAATGAATTTTAACACGGAGTTTCCATCAAATTGCTGTTTGATGTTTATCCGATTTTCTTCGTTTTGGCCGATGATGTAGATGTCGTCTACATATCGGCAATATGTGTGTGGCTAATTTTCACTGTTGTCCAATAATCTCTCTTCAAGTTGACCCATAAAGTAGTCGGCGAAGGTCAACCCTAAGGGAGACCCCATAGCCACTCCATCCACTTGCGCGTATAGATTACCGTCCGGTGTTCTGAACGGAGCCTCTGATGTGCATGAACGCAACATGTTCCTTAAGATGTTTGGGTGGGGAGTTGGAGGAAAAATTGTAGGATGGTGGTACACGTTTTTTTATAATGATGTCGATGATCTGAGCGATAGGCACGTTCGTAAACAGGTTTTTCACATCAAGAGATGCTATTAGTCCTGCCGGTCTTGTATCATTGGATAAAATTCAAATGGTTATTTACTATAAAACAACAAAAGCCAACAATCTCCTTATGAAAAACAACAGCTGTCAAAACTCCTCGAATCTCAAGTCAACCAACATAGTTTACGAGCTCATCTGCTTCAATAAAGACTGCAAGCTTTATAATAACTCTGAATATATTGGCATGACAACCACCACACTTTCGAGACGTTTAACGATGCATCTGCAAAGCGGAGGATCTAAAAATCATATGGAGAGCGTACATAACATCAATCTAACGAGAGACATTCTAGTTGACAACACCATAATTAGCAGAAAAGAGGGAAATAAAGCTAGGCTGAACATCTTAGAAGCCATTTTAATAAACGAAGAAAGGCCAGCCATCAATAGGCAAGCGTTAACCTGGAATCGAACATTAAAATTGTTTTAAAATTCCACTCACCGGATTGGCTCGTTTCCTCTAACGTTATGATCAACCAGACGGAATAAATACCACCTAAAAACAGTTTTCTTTCTCGGAAATTTTGGTTTTTACTTTGGCAGATTTATCTCAGAACTCGGTAAAGAAGGCAAATGAGGTCAACTTTTTGAAAAATTTCCAAAGACGCCTCCGAGAACCTCTAATACGAAAGAGATCTATACTCATCACCATTCATTCATCATAACTACTAATATTCACCTTTCTTTTTAGAGGCCCCACTTAGGCAGATGACTGCTTAAGTCCCCAGCCTTACCCCCCTTCGTGAACTGCTGCCATTTTTTTTTTTTTTATTTAAGGGGCTATCTGGCGACTTGAACTGCTGCCAGATGCGAGGAGGGATTGCCATTCATATTTCGTCCCATCTATGCCGAGCGGTTGCCACGGCAAAATTGGGGGAATTGGAGGAAGCTGGTTTGAGGAGTAGCCCACAGCCGAGAACAATGTCAGAAACAATCCCGGACAAGGGAAGGACTGCTACCTCCGCTGCTTATCTCAGCAGGGGCCCCTTCCAGGACCATAGAGGGACATACAACTGTATCTATGGTGATGCAGTCGCGATTAAAACACCCTCGAGGGAAGAGGGGCGTTGTCAATAAGCCCGCCATACAATCACACCCCCGAGAGGAATTCATCTCATCCATCGATATCATTCATCCTAAAAGGCAATTCCTATCATCCATCGAGGCCGCAGACAAGTGAGGGGGATGGGGCTCTCTTCTCCCCAAGGCAAATAAATTAAAAAACGTGAAAAACCTAAAACCCTTAAAAAAAAGATTGGTAGGTCCTCATTCAAATAAACAACAAAGAAGGTAAGAGAGAACGTAAGTGCACTCCCCTCCTCAAAGGGCTGTACACAAGCTGAAATGGCGGACCCCACTGCCGCAAGAGTTCCGCTGAGAACCATAAGTGGCCTAGAAAAAAACAAATAAGGGAAAGGTGTATGAAACCTTATTCGGCAGGCTGAATGTGGCCATACTACGCCTAATTGACTCTCCGACAGGGTATATTGCTATATGCGAGAAATGGAAAGATATCGAGACCCTCACAAAGGAAACTAGTATTAAAATCCTGAGGGAGATAAACCTCCAACCCAGTACCCCTCCCAAGATTCAGGCACACGGCAGTGTGATATGCTGAAGGCTGGATCCGTGTATCGGCCAGCATGCAAAGGCAGAAATCAAAAACGAAATTGAGAGAAACCAACAGTGGGAAAATATAAGTGAGATAGTGAAATTTAGAAACATAAGGGACAATACGGAGTGCAATCACGTGTTCAAAAAGACCATAGAATGTGCCGCTCCAAAGACTTATCTGAAGGTTGGTAACAAAAAACTCCACCAAAATTCTCACGTGCATTCTGTACGCTCACGTGAGGAACCTCACCAACCCAGTTTGTTTCGCAACAACCCAGGGAAATGTGGTTCCCGGACAACCCTTCATCGGGGGACGTCCTGCAATTACAATACCAGCTCGAGGAAGAAGCCCTAGCGACGCCGTTTCCAGCAAATGAAGAAAGACTGGAAGAAAAAGAACATCAGGAAACATGTCAAGCCTCACAAAAATCCACAAATAGAGACCCGAGAATAGAGGCCAGAAGAAAACGGGAGATACAGGACAAAAAAGCTGCCAATAGAATAAAGCAGGCTGAGAGTAATCTCTGAACCTCCGCATCCTCCTCTGAAGACGAAGAACAGGTCCAACCCCCCAAAGAAACAAAGAGATCGAGGAGCAAAGGCAGGGTAAAGGCTCCCCAAACAAACCATGAAATATTATGGAGAACAACTAAAAATGCAGTTATACAGAACTGATCTGACCCCATTCCCAGCCAACCTCAGCATTAGGGAGATTGTTGAAGGGGTAAAGACAGGTCAACTAAAATGGACATGCGATTCGCAGGCAGAAGAAGCAACAGTAGACAAGGCGCTCATGGCAGCGAAAATAAAACTGCATACGGACTTCTGCCTCACCATAAGTGAAGCAGAGTAGGAGAAAATAGAAAAACGGTAAAAGGAGACGCGATAAAAAGTAAAGGGGAATACACACACTCACATAAACTACAAACACATCAAAACATGGGAAGCACAAACAACACACTAAAAATACTCACAAAACGTAAACGGATAGGAAGGGAAATCCATTCCCTACGGAAACATATTCCGTACAGTGGATCCCGAACATGGTGTAAACACATAAACTAATACAATAAAAATACCAAATTACACTGTGATCACAAAAAAAACCCCACACAAGATCGATACGATGGCGCAGCCATCGCGATCCAAAAAAACATCACATACAAACCACTACCAGACTTAGAAGAATCCTTCGTGGCTTTCGAAATCCCAACCCTGGTGGGAGACTAACTGTGGCAGCGTCCTATCAGCCGCCCTGCCGTAACTACCTGTTGATTCCGAACTTCTTTAACATCTTCGGGCGCGGAAAAATGTCATTGTTAGGTGGAGATCTAAATGCCAGATGCACAGCGTCTGTTTACGTCGCACCGACCAAAGGGGAAGGATTCTGGAACTACTTTTTGAAAGAGACTGATTCCAGAAAGTAGGACCGGATTTCCCGACCTACCTAACACATCATTCGGCAACCAAACCGGAAATGGTGCTAGCGAGCGTTAACTTTCCCTTTAACATCAGCAATGAGCCCGGACCTGAGGTACCGAGCAACCACATCCCGATAATTACAACAATCTCGCTTGCCCCTATTCTCAAGCCCGTTCCACTTAGGAAATGTTATGCGAAAGCTAACTGGGAGCTATATAAATAGGTACTCAGCGAATATCAACCAGCTGACCTCGGAGACGCCAATCTCGAAGAAATAGATGAGGAGATAAACTACATCACTAATCTCCTCATTCAAGTTGATGAGAGATGCGTCCCCAAGATCTCATATAAAATGCTCCCACAACCTAGGTGGACGAACGAGATGAGAGAAATCGCTCGGGAACATAAAGGAATATACGAGGAAATAGGCAGGACAGGCATAAATCGGGAAAGGACAGCCAGAATGAGACAACTAAGAGAGGAACTAAAATACATAATCACAGAGAAACAGAAGGAAATCTGGAGTGACATCATTGGTAGGCTGGACAGGGAGGACAATCCAGTAAGTTTTTGGAGCAGCATCCGAAGACTTAGGAGACTGCCCGCCAGAACCAGAACACAAATAAAAGACGGAGATGAGATCATTGAGGATCCAGAGTCTCTCGAAATAAGATTCAGGACGCACTGGAAAAATATTTTTGCTATAACCCCTGAGGAGAACAATGACTTCGACGAGGACTTCGAAGACCAACTTCTCGATAACCTCAGCACAGTGATACATAGAACCCACCCACACCCGCTAGTATCTCAGGAAAGAGAGATGGTTAACTACGGGTGCCCAATCACTTTCGAAGAGACCATAAACACCATGAGGTCCTTCAAGCAAAGGGCACCAGGCTGGTCTGGGATCATGGAAACGACCATGGGAATTTCCCGAGGCAAATCATACAGGGACTGGTTAACACCATGAATGCCACTCTGAATACAGGCTACTTTCCTGACGGGAACAAGATGGCTAAAATCATCTTCATCCAGAAAGGAAACAAGCCCCCAGACCAGGTGGCTAACTATCACCCGATCTCTTTTCTGGAGATGCACGGCAAAATCTTTGAAAAAATTATAGCTAATAGGCTACAAGCTACTGAGCGAGTTAGGAGCGCATAACCCCCAACAACACGGGTTCCGCAGAAAAAAAGGGGGCACCGAAACAGTCTTAGCGCTCCTAACAAAAAAAAGTATCCTTTTTCCGAGCGAATGGTACTATGTAGATATTGTGTTGAGGGACGTGCAGAAGGCCTTCGATAAAGTCTGGCTTGAAGGACTTCAATACAAAATCCTGAACCTCCAACTAGACCCAATCCTGGAAAGGATCCTTTTGACTTTGTCATGGACAGAAGGGCATGTCTCATGATCGAAGGATACAGAGGACCTTAATTCGAACTCAAGGCGGGCGTTCCCCAGGGAAGTTGCCTGAGCCCACTTCTTTACTTGGTCTTTAACATCGACTTTCAAACTCAAGTGCACAGGGACACGATGTATCTGCAATTCGCAGATGAGGTCACCCAGATCGTTCCCTTCCCGGAGAAGAAAGCAAGGGATCAGGCAATGCGCACAATAGCGGAAATCAATAACATCAACCGGTACGAGAGAAGATGGAGGAAATACGGCTACTCCGCCGAAGGCACTGTCCTGGGCCTAAAGATATCTGACCACGGATAGTCGAGACACTACACAGAGAGGCGGAACCTAGCAAATAGAGAAATCCCCAAGCTATACTGGTTTAGAGATCTTAGCTCAGCCAACATTAGGAAAATATACCTGATGTACGTCCGGGCTAAGCTCATCTACCCCGCACTAGTGACTCAAGCGGCCAGCAAGACCTCAATAAGAAAACTCCAACGTGTTTAAAACTCCGCATCCCTAATAATTAACTAAGCCAGAAGGCGGGACCAACAACTGCAAAGGAATCTTCATAGTAGGAAAAAACTGGACCCTATCAAAATCATGACCCCAAAATTGAGAAGAAAGGTTTGGTCTACCCTTACGAATGTTGTCATTCCGGAACTACAGCGAACTGGTGGCAGACTTAATATACCTGCACGACTACGGGAGAAAGTTTCCCGTCGTAGCCAGTTTCCAAGTACTAAGAAATCCTCTCAGGAAAACATAACATCACTATACACATAACAGGAACACTACTAGGAACTAACGCAGTAAACCGAAACCAAAGCAAATAACAATACACTAAAACAACATAAGGTAAATCGCTGAGCTAAAAGTTATAAAAGGCTTGAATGCTCAAAAGAAATAAACCCCAAAATAAGTAAACAAAAATTGAAACACTAACAATAAGAAGAACACGCTAACAACACATAAAGAAACAAAATATAGGAACACAACTTATCAAAAACCAAGACAAAAAGGAAAAATCTAAAGAAGAGCATAAAGCGATGCCCTTCGACTAGGGCAAAATACCTCTTTCCGCTTTAAATTTCACCCACTTTTATCTACTACTATCCCACCATCTACTAAATTGAGTATACCATCTTATTTCATTCACTCTGATTCCAACTCCACATTTCATTGGTAAAAGAGGAAAGAATATATCAAGATGCTCCGAAGATGGTCATATAAGATTGAAAGCTCAACAATTTAATTTGGTTTCTACCAAACCCGTTCATTTAAAAGAGAGATGAATTCAGGACAAGTGATCTACTATCTACAAGATGGAATAAAAAAGACAGTTAGAAGAAAAGGAAATAACCTAAGGCGAAATACACCATGGTCTTCAACAAAATTTGCATTCAAGAAAGACTGATACCCATATATATATATATATATATATATATATATATATATATATATATATATATATATATATATATATGTCGTAGAATGGACTCTCGACGATATACCATATATAACTATTCGTTGAGGGAACTTCTTTAATTATCTTTATTAGAGGGCGTGGATTGTCTAAGCTGGCCGATATTATGTATCTTCGATATGCTTAAGAAGTGAAACTGAGCTCAAGGATAATAATATTGCTATCATTAATAAAATAGAGTTTTATTAATAATAGCTATCAACAACACACTAAACGGAAAATATTGACATAAACAGAGAATAGAAAGGGTCGTGGGGAATCGAGCTAATCCGAGGATTAAAAGATTTAAAAAGGTAAAACAAATATAAAGTTAAAGGGAGGGGATGGTTTGCTAAACCATTTAAAGCACAGGATAGAGTTGACAAAAGGGTTAAATACTCAAAGGTAACGTTCGGCTTACGTACTTATACTTGTTGTGCAGAGGAAGGCGACGTGAAGGAATTTTCGGTCCGCTGGCGAGTTCCAGCCAAAGAGAGGGAAGGGGAATCAAATGATCCTGACGTGGCGTCTTGGGAATGAGAACCGTTTCTTGGCGAACGGGCTGAAGAACAATGGCTGTTCTACGTTGTTCTCTTCGAAACAACAAGGGGGGTGGGGTGAGAACCGTCTCTTGTCTACGGGCTGAGAACAATGGCTGTTCTAATGTTGTTCTCTTCTGAACAACAAGGGGGAAGGGTGAGAACCGTTTCTTTTCAACGGCCTCGAACGAACAATGGCTGTTCTAACGTTGTTCTCTTTCTGAACAACGGGGAAAGGGGTGAGAACCGTTTCTTGTCAACGGGCTCGAACGAACAATGGCTGTTCTAACGTTGTTCTCTTTCTGAACAACAGGGGAAGCCTTGTGGACTTGGCGTCACGAAAGGCTCGAACCTTGGCACTCAAGGGATATTGTCCTCCTTCTGGACAAGTGATGGTGAATCTCGAGGTCGAGGTCCCTTGGCACACAAGGTGAGAGAGGGTCGTAGTGATGTTTCGCGACGCAAATCTGGATCTCCAATCTGAATCTTAGTGGTTAAATTCCCATATAAATAGCCGGGACATCTCCTCGGCGCGGGGGACAATGGAGTGGGAGCTTCGAGGGAATGCACAGCCGAACCTGGGAACAATGCCTTATCTGCCCATAAGCTTAACTCAATCTGGCGAGGTCGGTGCATGGGGCGAACGGGGGAAGATAAACCTCCTTGTTTAAACATTGACTCGGGTGGCTGCGATAAGGCGCCCAGCTTCGAAGCGAAGATGCACGTGGGTAGCATCGTGGTTTTAAATAACATGTGATAGTGGTTGAAATTAACGCGGCCTCAACCCGTTCTATCCCATATATATATATATATATATATATATATATATATATATATATATATATATATATATATATATATATATATATATATATATATATATATATATATATATATATAAATTCTTTGTTTGAATTATTTTACTTCGAAACACTTTTACCCTAATACTTTTTACCTATATTCGAAAGCCTCTTCTTCTTTGTCGATGATTTCTTTTTGTACCTTGAAGCACCTGAAATTATCTTTTTTTTGTTCTTATTTTCTGTGTCCCTAAGAGATGATTCACTTAGTAAAAACTTACGTATCCTATACATATTTGCTATAAGTATATATTTTCTTTTTAATAAATCATTATTCTATATTATTCCATGGCAATCCAATATTTAGTTTGGTGCTTTAATTGATTGAGTTTGACTTTGTCATCTATAAGTCTTCCTTTTACGTTCAATTACAACTTCCCTTCCTCGGTAAGATTACACTAACATCCACCCTAAAACTCCTTGCAATTGTTATTTTTGTATATAAAGATGATTACTTTTGTTTTTTTTAATATCTAATAGAACTAGTGCCATCCATTGATCTTTATTCCCACTATCACCCTCCGCCATTCTGAGAACCAGGCCAACCAAAGATAAATCTGCACACACGAACGATTCAAAGAACACGGAAAGTGGAAATTACGGTGTAAATAAATATTTTTTCTAATATCGATTTAAGGAAGGTAAAATTTTATTGCCCATTTTGGAAGGAGTCAGGTCATTCTTGGAAGGAAGCGGAGTAAATGTGCTTCTTTTATGGTGCATGCGATGTAAACTAAGATTGGGAAAAGGCACTCATTTTGTAATAAAAATTTAAAATAATTTTTGCTCCACCTACTTCCGGATTTGTCATATTTATACCTAAGACAATGTTGTAAACGGTAATTTACTTCAAAGTTTTCCAAAAGTTGATCCCCTATTAGTTTGATATCGGACTTTTCGAAAGCTGTAAAATTTACCAAAAATGTTCCGCTAAAGTGATAGGAAAAATTGGGGGAAAAAATGCTTTTGTTTGGTACTTACCCTTTTGTCGGAACCTCTTACTTAATACAGAGTTCCTACTGCTTTACTTCCTGAAATGACCACAAATAAGTCACTCGCAAGTATCGTTGCGCAAACCAGTGATGAACTCCCAGCATTTTAAAAATTAACCAAGAGATTACGGGCTCATACGTGTTGGCGGACAGAACTCCTGCCAGTTTTACATTAAGATAATCCACATGGAAACCTACACCTGAAGATAAGCCACCACTAAACCGACATCAGAAGAGAAACAAGCGCGAAACTTACACCTGAAGATAAGCTACCCAAAAACCTATAACTAGAGATACGACACTCCAAAACCTAGATATGAAGAAAGACTCCAGCAAACCAACACCTTATGATAATATACCCGAAACCTACCTCTAAAGATAAACCACCAGTACACTTAAACCTGAAGATAAACAACAACGAAACCTGCACATTTAGATAAGCCTCCCTCAAACATACATCCCGAAAAAATCTACGCCTAAAACTACACCTGAAGATTATCCACCCGAACCTATACCTGAAGACAAGCCACCAGGAAAACCAAACCTAAAGTTAAAACACCAAGAAACTTTTAATAAAGATAAGCTATCTCGATACCTACACCTGAATATAAGAATGTACACCTGAATTAAATCCACCATGAAACATACACCTGAAGATAAACTAAACGGAAACCTTCAACAGAAAAAACAACAACTGCGAAATCTACACATGATGATAAGCCATCCCAAAACTACGCCAGACGTTAAGCTACCCCAAAATTTATAGCTAATGATACGCTACCTCTAAACCTAGACACGAAGATAGAAGATAAGCCTCCAGCAAGCCTACACATTACGATAAGATACCTACACCTAAATATAAGCTACCAGTACAACTACACTCAAAGATAAGCAACCAGATAACCAACATCTGAAGTTAAGCTACCCATGGGAATTTCACATGAAGATAAGCCGCTACGAAAACTACACTTGAAGATAGACCACCCGAAACTTTCACCTAAAAATAAGCTACCCTGAAGCCTACAGATGGAGATAGGCCACTACGAAATCATAACCTAAACATAAGCCATCCCAAATTCCACACATGAGGCTGAGCCGCCATAAACATACACCTGAAGATAAGCCACCCCGTGATTTATAACTGAAGATAATCCACAACGAAATCTACACCTAAATAAAATCCACCCGGAAAACTACACCTGAATATATACCACCCTAAAATATACACCTAAATATAAGCCACCACGAAACCTACACCTGAAGTTAAGCAACCACAAATCCTGTACCTCAATATAAGAGGCTCCAAAACCTATAACTTACGATAGGCGAACACGAAGCCTTCATCTGAAGATAAGTTACTCCGAAACCTACACCTGAAGAAGGGCGACACGAAGCCTACACCTGAAGATAAGCCAGTCCAAAACCTATACTCTAAGATAAGCCACCCCGAAGCCTACATCTTAAGATAATCCTACCAAAACCTACACCTGAAGATAAGCCATCACGAAACCTACACCTGAATATAAGCCACCCCAAAACCTACACCTGAAGATTAGCAACCACGAAACCTGCTCCTTAATATAAGCCATCCCAAACCTACAGCTGACGATAAGCCAGCGAAAAACCTACACTTGAAGATAAGCTACACCCAAACCTACACCTGAAGATAAACAACCAGAACCCTGCACCTAAGGTTAAGTAACTCCAAAACCTACACGTTAATATAAGTCAATTCGAAACCTAGACCTGAAGATAAGCCACTACGAAACATACCACTTAAGATAACCCAACCTGAAATCTACACCTGAAGATAAGCCGCCACGAAACCTACACATGAAAATAAGCTAGCCCAACTTTTCTATCATGGCGATAAACAACCTTGCGAAAGTTTAGAGTGGCTTATCTTCAGATGATCCGAAACTTCATCCACCAAATAGGTGCTGGAGAAATCTGAATCATATTCATCTTCGATACTCAGAAGTTATTATAATCGTCTGGTTAAAGTGAAGCAGATCATGAACCTTCGATGGTGATGCTTTGAGAAATTTCATGTATTATTTTTTTCCTGTATCTTTGAGAGAGTGAGTTTTAAGTCTGGTTCATGTAGTTATGTAACCGACATTTACCTATGAAAAAGTTTTAATATAGAAACTTTGTGAACAACTTGAGTAATTTCGGTGTAGGTGAATAAATTCGCTCATTGTACTTAAGATAGAGGTGGAAAAATAAATGCCCTTCTTTTAATTAATAAATATATTCTGATGTTATACTTTTCTCTCTTCGATAAATTCAAGTAGACGGCGGTGTTGTGAGTGACTGTTTCTGATGCAGTATGTGGACGGAGTTGTTTGCATTCATGCAGCGGATTCGACTCACAACCTGATTTATTTTTTTTTTACTTTAGGAGCCCATCTGGCGAATGTCTACTTGGGACATGAGTCGACGTGCTCAACAAAGCCTACTAAAATACTATATTAAAAAAGAAAATAATATATAAATAACAAATAAAAGACAAACAAAAAAACAAGAAAAACAAAATGTCAACAAGGAAGCGGGCTCCGGCGTCGGGGGTAGGCCCGCCTTCCCCCGGCGCAGAAACATGCGACCCACAACAAAGAGTCAAATAAATTAGAGGAGGTCAGCCTCCTCCAAAAATTCGTATAGTCCACAAATCAGTGTGAACGAACCCGTCCCGAGTACAAGGGACGAGCAGTAGCGGCCTCGCTCGTCCCGGTACCGGGACATGTAACGTGTGCGAAGATCACCTAGACTGGGACATTCAACAGGAATGTGCCGATAGACTGGAAGACAACGCAGTGGTCACAATAAGGCGCCGGCGAGCGCTATATCAAAGAGCGGTGCATCCCGCGAGTGTGCCCAATTCAGAGACGACAGAAAACAAGCTGAATCCATCGCTGCATTGGTGGGTAGTTCCATGGAAACACTCGCGGCGCAATGGCACGTAACTTTAAGTTCCCCTCGAATGCCTCCCATCTTCTTTGGCAAGCAGTCCGGAGAGCTACCTGTATTCCTGCCATGGAGTCGGATAAAGGAAGAGCAAAACGTTGCTCTGGTCGCCAAGTCCTCGCGGACTCTTTGGAACCCTCATCGGCGCGCTCATTCCCCGCAATTTCTACATATCCAGGGACTAAGCAGAAGATAATCTCGATATGCGGTCGGCTCACCAAAACCGTTGCGTCACGGATATCGCGATACAGCCCGAAAGCTACAACTGAGGTCTCGAAGGGGTTTCATAGCCATAAGCCGAGAGACTAGCGTCTCTCGGCGGCATAGGCACCGTCGAGATCAGCTGCGGGTGCAGTGACAGAAGTTGGCGAATAAGGAAAGTGCCAGAATCGTGAGTACAGCCGCATAATGCACTGTGCAGAGCAAGTAGCATCTCCACAACATCGACAAATGGCTCTCAATGAGGTATTTTCAGAATGCACCAGTGGCCAGGCAAAAGCCAGAGCCATGGATCGAGTCCACCTTCTGCAATATACGCAAGACTGCGGATACATAAAACTTGCATCCGTAGTCGAGCTTGGAATGAACAAAGGATAGATAAAAAGGTATTGCAGTATCCCTACCACGGAGCGTAGAACATCCATAGAGCGGGTACAAGAGAATCTAAAAGTGCGAATATGAGACTCCCAGGTGAGGCGTCAGTCAAATACAAGACCAAGGAAACGGTGCGAGTCCACCACGAAAGAGCGAACCCTATTTAGAAACAATTCTAAATCAGGGTGGAGCCGTGGATGGCGGCAGAAGTGCACCACCTTAGTCTTGGCCAAGGAGAGCCGAACTTGTGCGCTTCGGCACAGCGAGAGACGCAGTTGAATGCCTGTTGTAGCTGGTGCTCCAGAGTTGGCATCTGTGCCGCGCCAAAATATATCGAACGCCCGTCCACGTAGAGCGAAGCGATAACATCTTACGGCGGCACAGAGTTGACGCCGCTGATGCTCAGAGATTAGAGTGTGACACAGAGGACATTTCCCTGCTGGACTTCCTATTCTTGCTCCATTGAGCCAGAGATGGTTCCTACCCCTCCCCCCACCCGTAAACGGAATCAACGATCTCACAGAAATTCAGATCTAAAGATTGAGAGGCATCCCCTAGCCGCCATCGTGTGGAGAGTCTCCTTGAAATCGTATCGCCATGCGGTATCATAGGCCTTCTCCAGATCGAAAAACACCATGGCGTAGTGCTGTTTAAGAAGGAAAGACTCGTAGATGGCATTTTCCAGTCGAAGCAGCACATCCAACGTGGAGTGGAACTTGCGAAAGCCGCACTGTGCAGAAAACAGGTGGCCTCCGCTATCGAGGAAAAAGGCATATCTAACATTCACCAATTTCTTCATCAACTTGCAGACGCAGGAGAAAGATTGGGCGGAAACCGGTCGGGTTAGAGTGATCTCTCCCCGGTTTTCGAAAAGCGAACACAGTAGCGATTCGCCAAGAGTCCTCTTAGCAAATCTAAAAGAAAGGCCATGCTTCGCTCATCCGGGTGTCGAAGCATGGCGTACGAGACATCATCCGGAGAAAGGGCGGTATCCGCGAACGAAACAAGAACGGAACGCAGTTCAGTCAATGTTAACCTGTCGTTGGAGGGTTCTCCGCCTCTGGAGGTAAAGTCCAGTCGGCGGCCTTCCGCGACATCACGATGTACATTGTATGCTAGCGGAGCAGCTTCCCGGCTAGAGAATGCGGTTGCGAACTTCTCCGCAACGGACAAGGGGTACGTGATTGCTGTTCCATTCTCCTGGAGAATGGAAAATTGGCCCTGCGCGAACTTGTCTCGAATCCTTTTCACTCACTTCCAGAGATATTCTAGAGGGGTCTTCCTGTTAAGTGAAGACGTGTATGCCGGCCAAGAAGAGAGGCGGGAGTGCTTCGAAGTATACCGGAACCTAGTCTTAGTTCGACCAAATTCACCGCCAGCGAAATCGTTTGGGCGGCGCTTATAGTGCATGTAGGCATAACGCTTCTATTTGACGACCTCCTCACACTCGGCTGACATCCACGGAAGCGGCTGGCGCGCAAAACGGACATACTTTCTAAGATAGTATCTATGCTAATGGTTATGAGTTTGCCAGAGTAGAACTCAACGGCCTCATCTACAGACCTAAGCTTCTCGACTCAGACAGGGAAATCAGTCATTTCCTGAAATGCGGACCACCGCGCCAGCGCCAAGCACCAGCGATGTGCGTTCTCAGACGGCAGCAGCCCATAAAATGATATTTAAATGGGAAATTCATCACTCACATGAAGGTCATCGCTTAACCCCTCTCACCCAAAATAAAGCTGTGCATCCGGAGAGCATAAAGATAGATTGAAATAGAAAAATGAAGCAGTTCTTGAGCAGTGATGCGTAAACTCATCCACATTTATGACACCTATCTCCAGCTCGTCATTCAGGTCGGCAAGGGCTTGACCGATGGAATTAATCGAGTAGGCTCCCCAGAGGGGTTGTCTTCTGTTCACATTTCCAAGCAAGAGAAAGGGCCCCGGCAACCGTGCCACTACGTGGTGTAAGTCCCCCGCGTCGAAGTCAGCTGACGGTGGAATGTACGCAGAAATAACAGTGTATCTCCTATCCAGGTGCAGCTGCAGAGCTACTGCCTGAAAGGAGGTATCTTAAGCAAACAGAATAACGGATACATCATGCCGGGTGTAAATCGTGCATCCTACCCAAGCGCCCATCCCGTATTGGTGATGTCGCTAAACCCTTATACCCCGGGAGGGTAGGCAGGGGGCACGCGTCAACCATGCTCTCCTGCCGAAAGATAGCTAACGGGGAACGGGTGGAGAAGAGCTTCCGGATTCCGTGGCGATTCCATTTAAGGAATATTTCCTCCAGGCCTTGCTCGCAGGAGATGAAGGGGCGCTCTTCGAAGAGAAGACCCTCACGGAAATGGCCATATGCTTACCAGAGGCAGAACTTTTCCGGCTGTTGGCCGGAAAATGCGCTGAAGGCACTGTCGCTATCGAGTCTCTCTCTACACGTGAGTCTTTTCCTTCCGCCGCCGCGAAACCTTTGGTATGAAGAGTGGTTTCGGAGGCGTGGTCACTCTTTTGGAGGATCCACCGTCTCCGAGCCACCCAGCCTACCACTGGATGTGGGCGTAGGAGCCGAAACTCCTTTAGTGCTGCCTTCCTTTCGGGCTGCAGCTTTAAAAGCCCTGGAAGATGGCCTAGTGACCAACATCATTTTATGCGAGTTCCCTTGCATAAACAACCCCTTTCACAAAGTTTATGGAAAAGTGCGGCGTCATACTCACCGGGGTACCATCAAGTGTCCCAAGAGCACTAATCTTGGCCACCTCGGAGGCATCCTACACATTCGCCATAAGGCTACCGTCCGTGAAACGGATCACTTTCGGCTAGTGCTCTACTCTGATGGAACATCTTGCCCTTTGCCAACATGCTACCATCAACGGAGCGAATAACTAGAAATAGTTTGAAGCCAGCTGGCTTGAAAACGCCAAGTAAACTTTTAATGAGGGGCCCAGTCGTAATCGAGGCTCCGCTCTTCGTAATCTTGGTCTTTCTCATGGACTTCCCACCCGTGAGAGCACCGGGGTCGGACGTGCCGTTCTTGGCTTGGTCGAATACCGAAACGGCAGTAGTCCCGTCTGTCCCCGCAGCTACCATGGAGGGAGAGAAGACCCCGAGTCTTTTTCGTCTTTTTCCTGTTCTTTTTTTTAAAGGAGGAGGGCGGGGAATGAACCTGCTTCTCTCCTTCCCCGGTAAAAGACCCCAAGCCAAATGAACCGGCCTCGGCAAGATCCTCTTCTGAAAAAGAGAAGGTCCTGCCTGTCACAGGAGCTCCAGCCTGGAAGGAGATCCCTCCTCTCCTTGTGAGGCCTCGGGGAACTGACTCTTCTGAATAGGAGCTTGCACAGGGGCAGACAAGGGTTCATTGCTTGGCAGCTAGTCCGGGTTTGACCCCATGGAAAATCCTACCGTCTGGGGCTGTGTCACCTCAAGGACCATGTCCATCTCAGAGGGGCCCTTCATGTGGCCATGTCCCCCCCCCCCATTAGGACACTACAGATCCCATTTGAGCATTCTTTTTCACCTTCTAATGCCGGCGAAACGGTATCTGTCGAGGAAGAGACGGGGGCAGATAGACTGATCCACTGCAAACTACTCACGCAGGATAGCAGGACATTAGGGGGCACAAGCCGACGGACCCTACCATCGCTTGCTCCCCTAAGAAGATTTGCCCTATTGAGCCACTTCCACAGGTAGCGATCAATTATGGGCCGCCTTCCTGCTTTCTTCGCAGTCCCCTTGTAAAGTAAAGGCGGGAGTGACTCTGGAAAAAGTGACACAGAAGGGGGTTAGGGGGAGTCCCCTACACCCGTAATCATGGGAGAGGAGTAAGCCTCCTCTCCGGTCGAAGAGTTTTAGAGTGTCCCTTGTGAAAGCACAGTGAGGTGACCTCAATTTTTCAGTGGAGCTGCCAGAAGGCAGCTCCAGCGATGGTCGAGGGTACGGTAGAGGGGAGTAATTTTTGTTATTAAACCCTTCAGTGGGTATGGTGACTTTTTAATTATAATCAGACGTAAACGCTCATCAACCCACGCAGTATCCCGCTCTGCGAGGGGTGAAATGGGGCCGGCAAACCTAGCTGCGCCATTTGAGGCCACTCCTCCCAGCTAATGATTGGCAACCCATCAGCATGGCGGCTCCACCTTAGGCACGGCGTAAAATTGATAGTCAGTGAAAGAAGAGAGAAAGAGCATGTGAGGAAAGTGTGGATAAGCCTGAACCAGGTTGTTTAAAACCCACCACCCTAAACGTGAGCTCAGGGGTGAGGAAACGATGTCCCTTCTTCTTCAGCCCCGATGTGGGATGGTTGGGAGAGAGGAAGCTGGTCGGCGTCTACCCTGTGAAATTAGAAGCCGACCAGAGAAAGTTGTGGGAGAAGTTGCAGGGAAAGTGAAGAAGTAAGGTAAAAACACAGGCTGTTAGAAAGGAGTAGATTCTAAGCTGGTCACTTGCAGCCTGGGACTATCAAACGCTCATATAATATTTTTCGTTTATATACAGGGTGTCCTCATAAAGACCATATCCTATATTTTCTAATAAATAAAAAATATATTGTTGTAACATTTATCAATTTTAATGTAAATTAGTAATCTGAATATTCAAAATGTTGCAGTGAGTTGTTTCCATATGAATTTTAACTAACTTTGCCATACATCAAGTAGATTTCCTTACACGAGAAAGCTCGTTTGAAATGAGTCGGCAAAGCTGGACATGACTTCATAAAATTATAGCTGCATTTCTGGAACCTTTTAGACACAACGTTTATGACCTTCAAAGAGATAGAGCTCCTCTTCATTGTGATGTTAGACGGTGCCCTGATTAAACGTTATCTAATCTTTGGATACGATAAAGAAGAACATTGAGTATGCTAGACGTTCACCTCACTTGGCTTCTCTTGATTTACAATTGTGGGGCTATGGAGGGATGCATTTATGTTCTGAAACCTGCCACATTAGAACACCTCAGGAACCCAATTATGAATAAGTGCGGGGCACTCACAGCATCGGCAAGAGTCGATCGCCTGAGGCAAGCTCCTTATCCACGCTAAACAAATAGCTGCACCATATATACCAATATAACGGCTCTAGAAAGAACTGTTTCAATTGAGTACTTTGGATATTTACTTTCCTCCTGTAAAGTCACAAAAGCCAAAAGAAATCCATCAAATTATCGATTTGATCTCCTGTATAACAGTAGAGTAGTCTCCTCGTGTCTCTGGTCCACCTCAAACTGCTCATTCGACCTATGACTGACTAACCAACGGCACTACAATACCAAGGAGTTTAAATACTACCATTGTATGGCGGCTTCTGAAGCCGCCATAAAGGCTAAATGCGGTTTTATGGAACAACCTTTTACTATATGTATGTAAAAACATTTATAACAATTTATATATATATATATAAATATATACATTGTATTTTTAATGAGTTTGTTTTTCAGCAAATTACAAATCCTTCTTAAATACATGGTGCACCTTGGTATAGTACATGGAATTTGCGGTACCAATGAAGGTCTGAGAATGAATAAGATTAGGAATGGCATAACATTTTGTGCGGTCGCCACTTGCTTCAGGTGGCTAAGAATAGTCTCACAGGGCTCAATGACGTATCGGTTAACGTTACTATAATTCACATCTCCTATTCAGCCTATTCATTGAACATTTTTGCCCCCGATTTCTTGATGAGTGTGAGATTTGAATTGTTATCATCATTACTTTAAAAATCATAACTATTTGCATCACTCTCTAATTCATAAAAAAACTGAATGGAGGAATTAAAGGCAAAAGATATTGAGAGAGGCATACCATGAGTCAGAATTCCTTATAAATTGCAACGCTAATGCGGACTCTTAACAATTTCCTAAAGTCGTAAAAGTGTCCCAAATTCTAAGGGGGGTAATGTCTCTAACTCGCACTCGTCTCAGATTTTGCTTAGTAATAAACATTTTCGATAGACAGCTATGAATTAATTAGTCATTACTGGCCATTATTGTATAGAAAAGATTTTCCGATAAATAACATTGATTTAAGAAAACCAAGCATAATTAATCTTAATGTTGTTGCAAAATATCGAAAGTAATCGGGGTGCTTCCTTAGCCTTCGCATACTAAATAAATGAACCAAATATCCGTAGTCATAGAATGCGTAGGCTCAATACTTCACTACTGGGACTATCCATTAAACCTATAGATACAAAATATGTTCTAGAACATGGACGGATAGAACGTCAACTTCGAAGAACTGAAAATCGCATTGGTTAGAATAAACAAAGTGCGATCAGCTACAATTCACGCGCATGGTTGTGCACGAGACAATGTCATCATCCATGAAATTAAAACTCAAGACAAATTTGGGGTTGATTATTCTTTGCGAGTCTTTATACTCGACATGTACGAACGAAGTGGTAGCATTTATAACACATCTGCGTTAACGATGCATATACCTTTTCATGGTACCGATAGCATCCAACACCAATCGACTCACTGAGTTTGTTCAAGTAAAAGTAGCAAAGAGTGTCGGTGTAGGTCTAGAAGCCCCTCCGTCTTTCCTCATCACTCGCTCAACCTTGACCACCCCCTGATCGACCAGCTCTTCAGTACTGTCTTGAGGTGAGAAGTCAAGCAACCTCTTTCCAAAATTCAGGATAAAAGTTCAGGTCAGTCACAACGATGAGCCATTGAGTTAGCGAAGAGCAATCAATTTAACAATCTAATCCATATTAACCGGAAGGCTCTTTAGCAATGAGAGAAACTAAACTCTGAAGTTGAGCGAGAATGTGTCTAGCGGCCAAGCTTGCTCCATCATTCGAGCAGATAACGAAGAATCGTTTGAAGTCGACTTCAAATACACCGCACAACCTTTCAGTGAGGAATCCCCGACGCTCCCGTTCACCTGGGGAGAAATCTCCATCGAGACATAACTGTCATGGCGTTGGTATCTCGATGGTATCTCCCTGTACAATAGATTATGTACTTGCTCACCATCATCTATATTAAGTGGAAGCACCAGGGTCGTCAGCACACCGGCAGCAAAATAACCCTGGAACCAGTGTACTGGCTCCCACAAAATCTACTGGCCAGATATCAAATATTTGTAGCCAGCTTCAAACTAGTATGTCAGCCTAAATCCGTCTCAAGCGATATGTATGGGTCTTGAGTTCCTTTGGGATCGGAGATGCCGTCGTCGGCTTTTCGATTCTTTTGGAGGAGCCCATAAGACAGCAGGTGGGGTGACAGCTCCGCGTTAGAGTATGAGGCTTTTGAAGGCAGCTCACTGAGAGGAGAGGTAGAGTTTGGTAAAGTGAAAACCACTTTATGGGAAGACACGGGTGGAATAGAAACCCCATCCCCATAAAAAAGGTAATCTCAACTGTAGGAATATTCGTTAACGTGTTTATAGGAGTTTTTTATTTCATTTATAATTTCTTAGCGTGGCGACCCTATGAAACCTCGTTTGGCAAGAGTTAAACGCTGATCCCGTGAACCCAATCTTATGTTGGCCCATGGGAGACTGGTTGAGCCAGCAAGCACCACATATGACTACCACATGCGGTCTGATACTTGATTGCCAAATGATTTCATCGTAGCGTGCCACCGAGACTTGGAGGTAAACGAATAGAGCAATGACAAGACAGAGGGGATCGTAGTATGGAAGGCGTGCCAATCGTTCAGGTGTAGCCGTGGCTCCATATTCAGGCAGATTCAATTGTAATCAAGCAGTGAATTAGAATAAACTATATAAAATAATTCGCAACATATATATTTAAAGCTCCATTTTAGAACGCTCATGCATTGCAGTCTTTCCGAATGTTAAAATTAAACCGGGGTTGTTTTCTTTACCCTTATCACAGCATATACATATAACGTCCAAAATAATATTTGATAATGTTATTTCACTCTTTATTTCGAATTTGTGGGAAAATAAAGGCATCACTTTCTATCATTTTATGTAATGTAATTTATTATAGCTCTGATTTTTTGTCTGTTGAACGCATCTGGATCACAAGCCGAACCTACCAGAGCTTGTAGTTTATGGAAGAGCTTTTACCCCAAACTCCTTAAAGGAAGCATTGGATGACCGCAGCCTATACGGCTTATTTTCACTTCCGAAACCCCAAGAAACAGGTGGTCAAAAGTACAATAAATCTATTGGGAACTCACTAATAAATAAAGGGTTGAAGAGCAATTTTTTAATAACGGTCACTGGGGTAGAGCTCCCGGGACCAGTGACAGCAGGCGCTGACTTATCTGTCGAGGTTTAGTTTATATCTACGGTATATTGATCCCCAATTTCATCTTCGATTCGAAATTGCGAACGAAGAGGAAGGACTTTAATGAGATACATATTATTATCAATGTTTCATTGTTTTATTCTTTTAGATTTTATATACCATATGTGCACTAGGATATTTTGCTCTCTTGACTTGTTTTAAAAATATATATAACTAGTCTGGAAGATGATTTAGGGAGTTAGTCTAATTGCACTTTATAACAAATTTCAAGGCCGAGGAAAAAAAGTCATCTATATAATTTTACTATGAATTCAAGTGTGCTCAATCTGAATCCGATAGTTAAGTACCTATATCACGTTACACTTTCTCATAATATGCATACCATGTATTCACGCCTTCAGAGTCAGAAAATGAAATAATCATATTATCGATGGCAAATTAAATGCCTCCATTGTTAATTAAGCATATCCATTAAAAAAATAAGCACTTGGCAAGTATTATAGAATAAGTTTGTTCATTTATTTTAATACAGTAATTTGGTAGTTAGTATTTAATTCTGCGTTTGTGTGGTGTCTTTGATTGCTCACGCTTTAGATTCCAGCAGAAATGGGATAACATGGATGGACTCCATTTCCATTTTTACCTGCTTGCCATTATTGATATGTGTTAGTGAAACCTCTGCCCATGTTTATCCCTTAATATCCCCTACATTCTTTGGGGAAAAGGAGGGATAGAAATGCTGAAAATGAAGCTCCAGTGACGTTTGCTCGACTAAAACATTACGTTAGCCCTCTTTGTATCTTCTTAGTAGTCCATTGCACACACCTTCGAATGCACACTGTGTAGCAGCTAACTTAGTTTCATCCATCGTTAATTCGAAGTCCTTGTCAGCTTGAATCTGAGGGTCGACATTATATGCTTTCTCTTATTTTAGCTTCACTTAATTTTGGAAATATTTCAATGAGGTACTCAAAACATGGCTTATGATGCTGCAAAGCTTTAACAAACTGTTTCATTAAGTCCAGGTTTATATGTAGAAGGTTAAAATGATATTATCTTTTTTTGCTAGGTGTTCATAAATAACATTGTGGGATTAGGGTATTAGTGACTCTCAATGTGACCATGCTAAGCGTACCTAATGGTCTGATGTTGCTCGGCTGCCCAATTTGCACAGAAAGCACATAGATTTTGTATAACCAGTTTATAGCCCATTAAAAATAATTAACTTTCAAATATGCAAATTAAGCCATTTATGCTTAATATAATTTATGCGATTTAGAAAGAAGGATTTTTGTCCCTCTTAAAATAACACTTGACCAATTGAAACCAATGGCATTGTTTTTTTCGAATATGCCGAAAAACATCTTTAATTCTGTCACATGATGTATCAAGGAGTCCTATGATAACAATGCAAAAACGTTAGTGGTTTTCCATTAAGTAGAATTGCTGAAAATCTGACGATAACTTCCTGAATGTTGTAATCCATGCATCTTTATCCAACAGATTCCATTCCAGCATACAGGAAGTTAGGAGTTCGCTTTGTTGTTTAGTAAGGGTTAGATCACGAATCCAATCATTAAGTTCTGGCTGAGTGATGAGATGAGGTTTCTTGGCGTATTCATCCGAGCTGTCCATATCATCGCTTCGTATTTCAGATGGTCACTCAGGAACAGGTATATCACTTGAGTGTCTGATAGGGCGAATAGCCGACTGAAGATTGGTGTAGACAAATGCACAAAATTATAATTACACATTTGAGATTAAGTCACAGGTTGCCTAATTCGTCACCGAATGAAGGTGTTTTGGCACGCGAACGACGTTATTATGACATCATTTGCAAAAAATTGGGTGTTCATTCACAAAATCGGGTGTTACCTTTTGTGGTTTAATTTCTTACTGGGGATAAAGTTTAAGTGAGAGTTACCTAAATGCTGTACATGATGTTTCTGTATAATATGAGTAGATGTTTTTGTACTTTCTTAAATATTGGTTAAGAGATTAAAATTAGATATTGCGGTGATTATCCCCTTGCTGGTTAACGCCACGATTCTTCTTGAAAAAACAAACAAACTTTGTCTTCATTGCAGGTGCCTTCTTGCTCCGTTATAATTTGATACTGTAACGGGCAGGTCCACTTGTATATTTCAAAGATTACATATAATTAAATGTCTATGAATAGAAAAAAACAACTAATACGAGTCCCAAATCAATGATAAAAAAGTGCATTAAGTCCTTTGTTCCACGCATGCATATGCCTCCTTTTAATGTGGCCCTGCGAAATGTGAGACCACCGTTGGGGTTACAAATTTGTCCCTAGAGATTGTAAGGTCATGTAAGTACAATATTTAAAGTTCATTATTTTATTGCAGAGGCTTAGATCAGGCTCTGTGTATTATGGGAATTATATAACGAGAATAATATTAGGGAACTAGTAACATTTATTATATAGATAGAATATAATTATTTATTCTTTTTTTATTTCGGTATTTTTCGAGTAACCAATTAATTCAGTCATTCTAGCCGTAGATGTCACTAAATTTAGACTGCATCAATCATTTATTAGTTTAATTCAAAAATTTATTGTTCTTAAACTTATTCCAGTTATCTTGTTCTTCTTTTTTTATTATTACTTTTCTTTATCATTCGTATCTTGTGTGTCATATAAATATGATTAAAACTTTTTCTGTCATTTGTTCGGAGTCCTCATCGTGCCGCTAATGATAGAAGGTAAACAGACTGTCGTTGTATTGCAAGGACCGAGTGGTGGTGTACGTACATATAGGTTTGTTACGTACTTCAAAAACTCATTGATTAAGTTTTCTGTAAGAGTGCTAGATTAAATTATTATTACGTTATTTTAATCTTTGAGGGTTTCTATTGCGATGCTTAGCGTTTATAGGATTGAATTAAATACTGGTAAGAAACTAGACCTTTAATTTCAACATGAACACAAAATGAAATCTAACAAAACAAACTACACATATGAATTCGGTACGGGAGACAGGCGGAGTTATCTTGGTAAGATGATTTCACTAATGGGACAGATAAAGTATGCTTCTTCCAATCTTCTGGTTAATCTTGGAATAATTTGCACTGACGAGCGATGAGCAAACGAGCGAGTCCTTTGTCGAATGGGGAGTGTTTGAGGAAGTTCACTTCGGGGTATTCCTCAATGGCGAGGACTATCTCTGAGTTTTGTTGTAAACCGGGATAATTAAACTTGTTTCTGAATACAAGTTAACTTAAAGTACGGTGTGACCACCAGGAACTGACTCAAGATAAGCTTATTCTGTGTTCCTTTCGTAGGGTTGCCGGGCACTTAGCCAGACTTCGTCGTCTCGAGTGCAAACTCGATCTTCCTGAGATAAGATGCTAATTTTCGGTGTGGCCACCAGGAACTGGCTCAAGATGAGCTTCTTCTATGTCCCTTTCGTTGGTTGCCGGGCCTCTAGCCGGACTTCGTTGTCTCTATGACGAACTCGATCTCCGCTTCTTCTACAGTTCCCCGCATATATAGTTCACCACCCCACCGGAGGTAGGGGAAGAAGGCGGGGATGAGGTCTTTGGAATTAAGCCTCCTCCTCTCACGGTTCTTCTCCGAGCGTCTTTCTCTTAACCCTAAATGCACCTTCTGGCATTTGGTCGACGCTCCTCTAATTTCGTCTATGAAGTGAAATTAAATACCAACTCTTAGGCGAAATATTGCCGCTTGAACTAATGTTAGGCTCACCGGACGCGAAATGTGATGATTAGTGCATGTCGTAGTTGGGCAAAGGGTTTTCGGGTGGTACTCGAGGCGAGGGAAGAGAGGGGGGGAGGTGTTAAGTAATAGGGTTACCCCGGCAAAATGTCAGGACGTTGCGGTTATCGAACAGGGCCTCAGTTTTGACGGTGAAATATCGATTTCCCTACATTCCTTCCTCCGAAGAGGTTACGGGGGAAGGGGAATTCAGGTGAAAAACAAAAACAAATAAACAAACATCATCGACAAAAGCTAACTTACATGTCTTCGACCATGATACTGATTCTTACGGCTAGGTGAGTCCAGCCTCCTATTAACTTAAATTTCTGTGAACTCGATGCAATTTAACATAAAAACAAAAAAAAAACCCAAATCATCGATTACACTAAGAAAAATAGGAGCCTGGCTCTAAAGTGGTATCTAGCCAGCTACTTCCTTGCATTTCTAAACCTTAAGAACTTAAATATATACACAAAACATGAACACAAAAAAAAAATGAAGAATGGTTTTAAGATTGACGGGAGATGAAATAACCCTCGATGGGGTTTCAACTCAGGTTATACAAAGGCTTTACCTTATCGGCACCTTTGCTATAATTAATATTAGAGTGGTGCTCGATGACCAATAATTTACAGCGCAGGAGTCGGCCGTTCTAGGTATTGTGTCTACCATATTATGTCAAAAACTGGGAGATCGGGTTTGGATTCGATCTACTGGGGTCGGGAAAAATTTCCTCTACGGGATCGTTAAGGGGCGTGGCTCTCACGGCGACTTGGGGTTTTAATTCTAACTCTGTGGACGTTTCGTTCTGGGGGAAGACTACTGTGGGTAGTAGATACTCGTTATCCGCTTTTACCATCTGACCCTTTCTCGATGCCCTTTCATGTGCGAGCATTCTTTCTTTTTCTTCTCTCTCTTCTCTTTCCGCCGGATTTGGGGAGAGCTGCGCGCTCTGGTCTATTAATACTGAGCAGAATATAATAGGCCTTGCCACTATCTCGGTCCAGCCAGTAAAATACTGAGACTGAATGTGGCAGCTGACGACGTGGAACTTGGTTGGTCTATCCAGGAAATCCTGGACGACCACGAACTACGGGGGAAGGCAATTTATTTTATATCACGATACAGGTGCACCCCATATCGCGTAGCAAGATGGAGACTCGGCGACCATTTACGGCCCCAGTCTCGAACTTTAGTCCTTCGGGAGAGTTTTTGTTGAACACAAAGATCACCTGTTGGTCAGGGGAATTCAATTTGGTCAAAAGAGGCGCGGGATTAGGAGGTTGTTCTTGGTCAAGCGTTGCGGCGAGGTTATGTAACTGCTGACTCGAGGGCGACTTAAGCCTCGAATTTTGGGGGCAATTATAACTAATGTGACCTAGGGTACCACAATTAAAGCAGGTTATGGGGTTTCTGGGGTGTCCGGAGTTCTTGACGAACTTAGGGGGGTTATTTTGTGGGGGTTTCTTGGGATACCCCCCTTTCTTTGGAGAAAAGGGTTTCTGGGGATACCCACCTTTCTTGGGAGACAAGGGCTAGTTCTTTCTGATCTCTCGAGGGTATAATCTATGGTTGGAAGCGTGCAGATCTGCTTCCTCTACGCAGTCCTTGAATGACGCGGCTTGCCTGTCCTTAACAAAGGCGCGTATCTCTGTGGGGAGGGTACACAGCAATTGGTCCCTCAGCATGAAGTCGGCGAGGGAGTCGAATTCATTCCCCACTTATTCTGATTCTAGCCAGAATTGGAGGTGCCTCCTGAAGGTAAATCTAAATTGCCTGTATGTTTGACCTGGATGAATTCTGGCCTGCCTAAACTTAATCCGATACTCTTCGGAGTTTAGATTTACGGCGGCCAGTAGCTCGTGTGTGCATGTGGTGTAGTCAACGGAAGCCTCGGAAGGTAATGAGATGAATACGTCACGAAGCCGGGTACTAAGCAGAGGCATTAATCTGGCGATCCCCTCTGTCTCTATGCCCCAGTGATTCAACTCGAATATCTTCTCCAAATGTGTCAGGTACGAACACAAGTCTTCGTTTTCTTTATAAGCTGGGAGTTTCATCCCCGCTATCTGTGTAGCCCTAGGACGGGATCCTATGGAATTGGCTTCCGCCTGATCCTTACTCATTTCTTTTTCATGAGCGCGTCCTCATTCTCTCTCTTCTGCTCCCCTTTGTAATTTTCTTTCTTCCCTTTCGGCTTGCGCCCTTTCTCTCTCCGCTTGCCTCTCTAATTTTCTCTCTTCTGCTTCCCTTTCTACTTTCCTCTTTTCTCCTTCTGCTTGCTCTCGTTTGTCTTCTCGTTCCTGAACGTAGGCAACTAGTTCCGTGCCTCTTAGTCACAACGTTTGGTCTTGTTGGTGGAATCTGTCGAACGATTCCATTTTATCTCTGTCTGTTCGTCCAAAACTCATCGAGATGCTAAAGGTATTTATGCAACCTCGAACAAGTAGCGCGCTGCCTAACTCATCCTTATCCCAACGCTTTCTGCTAATTTGAATACCACTCCACAAAAAATTAATTAATAACATTAACAGGCTAATCACCGACAATTAACCACAAATTTATAGACAGACCTTTTTATGTTTAACTTTTCCTCGAACGCTAGGCAAGCATTTACTATTCCTGAAGGAAGAGCAAGACAAAAAACTATACTGAGTTCTTCCAATACCCATAAAACCTGACACCAAATATTTATGTCCTGGTATTGCAAGGACCGAGTAGTGGTGTACGTACATATAGGTTTGTTACGTACTTCAAAAACTCATTGATTAAGTTTTCTGTAGGAGTGCTATATTAAATTATTATTACGTTATTTTAATCTTTGAGGGTTTCTATTGCGATGCTTAGCGTTTATAGGATTGAATTAAATACTGGTAAGAAACTAGACCTTTAATTTCAACATGAACACAAAATGAAATCTAACAAAACAAACTACACAGTTATGAATTAAACGAGTTTAAGTGAGACTTACTAAATTACACAGATGAATATACATTAATGGTTGACCCAAAGCTCACTTGAATATTGAACGCTAATTGACCTTCAAAAAAAGATAATGGAATTTATTTACCTTTTAAAACAACCACCAGGGAATCTGGTTAGAGACTGACCTTGGCCTCAATTTTTAGGTAGACGCAAGAATGTTGTTTGCGGGCAGACGTCCGAACGTATTCACAGACCTTCCAGATGTTTGTCCTGCGTGGGAATAGGATTAAAGAACCACATATAAATTCGGAACGGGAGACGGATGGCGTTAAGCACGTTATCTTGGTAAGATGATTTCACTAATGGGACAGATAAAGTATGCTTCTTCCAATTTTCTGGTTAATCTTGGAATAATTTGCACTGACGAGCGATGAGCAAACGAGTGAGTCCTTTGACGAATGGGGAGTGTTTGAAGAAGTTCACTTCGGGGTATTCCTCAATGGCGAGGACTATCTCTGAGTTTTTTTGTAAACCGGGATAGGGGGTTACTCTGACGAGAGATAATTAAACTTGTTTCTGAATACAAATTAACCTAAAGTACGGTGTGACCACCAGGAACTGACTCAAGATAAGCTTATTCTGTGTTCCTTTCGTAGGGTTGCCGGGCACTTAGCCAGACTTCGTCGTCTCGAGCACAAACTCGATCTTCCTGAGATAAGATGCTAATTTTCGGTGTGGCCACCAGGAACTGGCTCAAGATGAGCTTCTTCTATGTCCCTTTCGTTGGTTGCCGGGCCTCTAGCCGGACTTCGTTGTCTCTATGACTAACTCGATCTCCGCTTCTTCTACAGTTCCCCGCACATATAGTTCACCACCCCACCGGAGGTAGGGGAAGGAGGGGGGTGATGAGGTCTTCGGAATTAAGCCTCCTCCTCTCACGGTGCTTCTCCGAGCGTCTTTCTCTTAACCCTAAATGCACCTTCTGGCATTTGGTCGACGCTCCTCTAATTTTGTCTATGAAGTGAAATTAAATACCAACTCTTAGGCGAAATATTGCCGCTTGAACTAATGTTAGGCTCACTGGAACCGAAATGTGATGATTAGTGCATGTCGTGGTTGGGTGAAGCCCTTTCGGCTGGTACTCGAGGCAAGGGAAGAGAGGGGGGAGATGTTAAGTAATAGGGTTACGCCGACAAAATGTAAGGACGTTGCGGTTACCGAACAGGCCCTCAGTTTTGAGGGTGGGATATCGATTTCCCTACAGAGACCTAAGTCGCGTGCTCTCAATTATTCTGACTTATGACCTTACGATCTTTAAAACTTTCAATAATTGCCGGAGTAGCCAGTGGAGGACCTTAGCAATTATATCATTCGAAAGTAAAGGTAAAACAACATAAGGGTTTCACCTTTCGTTAGAATCGGACGAATAGTTACGATCTTATTGCCCCAAAACTCATTGAAAAGTAACCTGGTTACCATTCGACCGACTGACCTACGAACCGATATAGTAACTCATAAATGTCAGATACACGCGACTAATAATAAATTTTCTTTTTAAATTTCTTATATTTTTCCTTACAAACAAATATTTTTAGGATGAAAAATTATAAATCTAGGCATATCCCCTTTAAAATACTTATACTCTTCTATCTTCCTGTTCCTCCATATTTAATCCTCTCAAGAATCTTATTTAGGAGAGTGAAGGAGTCGGGATGTGGGTTTAGTTCTATCGGAGACGCAATTGTAAATCTAACACGAATTTATGTTTTTTACACAAAAGCGCAAAGTTTGAGAAACAAGATCGATGACAGAAGATTTTGTTATTTTTAGTTACCAAAAAAGTAATAAAGTAATAAATTGGATCTTATTGGAAAATTTAACTTACCTGGCTATAAATATTTAGTAGGGATAGGTAAAAAAAAATGGAGACATTATTTTATACATAATGACGAACTACTCGCGATAATGAAAGACGTCTATGATTTTAGCTGTCGAATTTATAATAAATAGTAATTAAATGAATTTGTCGTAATCTACTCGTATTAGCCCCCAAAGCAAACAGAGGACTACGGTGTTACTATTTTACTATAAATAAGGAAATATTGCGCTCTTTTAACTAGAGGTTCTAATATATAGATCAAACCAGGTGCCGTGGATAAATAGATTAAAAAGTGCATTAAAGAAAGTAATTGAACGCAATTTAGTATTGGCTAGGTTTAGCTGGGAGAAATATTTCTCTCAATGGTACTTGGTGGAAAACAACGATACAATTTTCAGAGCCTGATTCCACTTTTAAAAACCAGAAATAGTGTCGAGAATCGAAACCGATAGCATTATTATCGTCGCCTTGTCAGAAGCAAAATAAAGACAGACAAAAAGAACTATGAAAAAAAAACTAGCATCGTTGTCAAACACGAACCAAAGCAATTTTATAGATATGAAATTAATCGTTAGCCAATTAGAGAGTTTATTGGGCCGCTTAAGCTGCTGATGGTGTCCTAAGAGCCGATCTGGATCATCTGGTAAAGATATTAAATAAACATTTTGTGAATGTTTTTACCGACAAAGGTTCCAAAACTTACCTACAATAAAAGCTGTAATAAATTTTGACGAAGGCATTTCTCTTTCAAATAATGATATAACGGATAATTAAATTAAAATCTAAATCTATCAGATCAGCTTTAGGGAAAGCGAAATGTTAACATCCCTTTGTACAATTTTCAAAAAAGTCTATTATCGTAGGAATAGTTCCGAACGAGTTTAAAGAGACAAATGTAACACTAATTTCCAAAAAAATAGGCATAAAGACACTCTAGAAATTACTGCTCCATTTCCCTTACTCCGGTCGTTAATAAACTCTTAAGAGTACATTTTTACAGATGCGATCGTGGGGCATCTGGATGTAAAAAACCCTCAATAAATAACATAAAACACGGCATTCGACGCGGATGCTCATTCTTAACAAATTTATTTGATTTTTTAACGAAATAATCACAACTTTTAATCCGGATAAAGCTGTAGGTGTGGTTTATCTTGATTTTAAAAAGGCCATTTGCTCAAACTGTTCCACATAAAACTTAATTAAGATACACGGAATAGGAGGCAGCTTACTAAAATGGATGGAAGACAGGCTCGAAAACCGTAGGCGGAGAGATGTTGACGATATAAATAGTTCATCATGGCATCGGTTACTTGCAGAGTTCCTCAATAATTAATCTGTCTTTAGACTCTCACTTTTTTAAATAGATATAAATGATTTTTACACGAATTTATTCTTTAAAATTTCAAAATTTACTGATGACACGAAACTCGGAATTAAGACAAAATATCATAGTTATTGTTAGGATTTGCAACTGGTTGGAAAGATAGCTGATAATCTTCGAAGAGATTACAATATGGGGGGCAAATTTTAAATAGTCAACACGGAAAAGGATTTCGATGTCTTAATCTCTACTGATCGAAAATTTTAATAACAATGCACTCTACCGTCCCAAAAGGTGAATATGGTTCTGGAATACATAGCTAGACATTTTACTTTTAAATCGAAAAATATTATTATTCCCCCATATAAAATATGCTTAAAACCTTATTGGGAGTATGTAGTGCAATTTTTGTCACTATAAATCAGGGGTAGGGAACATTTTCAGTAGCAGGGAAGAATTGAATGTGCGGGCATAGCTAATGAACCTTCACTTTTACAAATTTATAGATATGTACTCACTCAAACTAAGTAAGCCTAATTAAAATATTATAGTTTAATAAAGGTAACTAAACTTATATTTCTATCGGTTGTAATTACAAAAACATCAAAGGCACCAGAGAGTAGATGTTCTAAATTTAATTAACTTTCCTTACCTTGCATTTTAATGAGAGGGTTGGTTCTAATTCGCTTTGCAAATTTCAGAGATGTTAGGTAAGACTAATTATGTGAACCTAACACGCAAGGAATTATTGTCTATGTTTAACTGGGAGAAAAATTGCTCGCGTCGGTACTTGGTTGAAAACAACGATGTAATTTTCAGAGCCTGATTCCACAAAAGCGGATATGGTTCAGTAGTTACATGCAATTTATAAAATTCCAAAAGGAATGAGATATAAAATTTAAATTTCAGTGAATTGTTAGATTCTAAATGAATTAATTGGGGTGCGAGAAATCAGGAACTTTATCTTGCATCATATAAATTTTTTTTTATATAGATTCGTAGGGTAAGTTCATGAGTGTGTAAGTCTGAAAACCTCGTTGTAAATTGTTCTAGAAGATTAGAACACTTTGTGGAATAGTATACTGTCGATTCTGTTTTTTGCTCTTACAGTGTTATTTAATGCACCATACAGTTTCTCTTCAGCTGAGATATAAAAAATTCTAGCCTTTTCTCAAAGCTCTTGATGTTGACAAGATTGGTAATAATTTGATTCCGGCCTTTGTAATTTCAAATTGGAGCATTTATATGACTACTGATATCCACCAGAAATTCCAAATCGCATAACCACTTTTCGTCCACTAACTTCATAAATGGACTGCCTTTAACCTCAATGAAGTGTTTTACTTCATTTCTAAGTTAATAGAAACGCATGAACATATAACCTTTGCTCAACCAGCGAACTTTACAATGGAACACTAAATCACCATATTTTGTTTCTAGGCACTTAAAAAATTTAATTCCCTGTTGTTCACTCCCTTATTTTTTTATAAAGTTAATGCATTTATTACTACTTTTATCCCTTCGTTCATACTTATAGATTGCGCACATAAATGTTGCTGATGAATTAGGTTTGGGCGACTATTTAGTTGACGATTTTCCAATTCCTTTTTGATCAGAGCAACAAATCCTTTTTGACGTCCTACCATAGATGGCGCTCAATCCGTAACAAAGCAATTAAGTTTTGGTATGGTAAGTCGAAATTAATTATTGTTAACAGACCTCAATAAAAATATCTTCACCTCTGGTTGTCGCATATATTAATTTTAAATCTAATAAATCTTCTCTTATCATAAAGTCTGATGTTATTCTCCCAACAAATTAAGTTAACTATGTTCTACTTGTTGTGTATGTTGTCTCATTGACAGCTATGGAATAAAACATAAACTTTGTTACTGCATGTTTCAAAGATACTTGAATATCCTTAGCTTAGCCATATTTCATATGGGACTAGAAACCGTCCTTCGAGACAAAATAATATATTCAAGCAATCTGACTTTTCCTGAGTTAAATTTTTGCAACAGTCACTATATACTCTTTAATAAACTCGTCCTCGATATGTCGTTTCAACTTCTTTACATTAAGATCACCCACTTCATAATTTTCTTGCGTTGCGAAGGTATGTTTATTAACCCTTTACTGGCTGACTTATCTTCCTCTGAATGTTTTTATTTCAGTTTTGGATTAAAAGCTCCCAGATGTTGGCTGATGACACTCCAGCTTTTGTTTTTACGTTACAATACTATTTTCCCATCAATTTTTTATGTTCCCCAAATGGAAACGTTGGTGCAATATGTAACACAAACTTACCCATGTTATGAAAAGAAATTTTCATAATTTCTTTTGAATTTTATTGCCTTTATATGGTATTAAACACATTATTCTTACAAAAACATGCAAATCTTATACTACAGTTAATAAAAGAGTAAATGTTATATGAATAACAGATTATTCCAATTTATTTTCATTTGCCACTAGTTTACTTCATGTGATAGGCTTCACTGCACACCTCTTGTGGAGTCTCTTTATACACATTTTGTGCACTGCAGTCGTGTGTTCTTCATACTGAGGCAGCGTCTTCATTGAGTGCATGAATCCAGAAAGTGATTAACTCCGTCGTACCTTACTACTTTCGCGTGTTATGCGGAGGGTCCTCCAAGCCTCTTCCTCTCTTCTTGAAACTTTATCATTGGTCGAGCAATTTCTCTCCTGAACATTATGTGCGACATACCTGCCGATCCATCAATATGTTGGTAGAATCTTAGAGCAACCACCACTGCCAGATTCAGCATGTTTGAGAAAATGTTCCACCACCATTTCTTTGAACGCAACCGCGGTCTGTAAGATGAAAACATTCTATCAAATACATTAACGCCTCTCATTTCCTTGTTGTACATATGAATGAGATGTGGCTGGTCAACTAACTTGTTATTCTCCTTCTTCACATGGCGTTGTACTTTGTGAATTGGAGTCACACAATAGCAGTTGCTGGTAACTGTCACACTAGAGTTGTCATTCCACTTCACACACAATACTCTACCATTTGATTTGTAGTCGAAATAGCCTCGCTCTTTCTTTTCGACTTCTTTCTTTGATGGGAGATAACATTTGCCTGTTTTGTTATATCGAACAGTTCCACAGGCTCGAAAACCTTTTGCAGCGAGTTCCGTCAGCAATGGATGGATTGTGAAGAAACTGTAAAAGAACACATGGTGGTCATCATTTACAACTGGCTGCAACATTGAGTTCACGACATGTGACCCCAGTTGGCGAGTCTTCGAGTCCCCCTCTTTGCCACAATAGATTGAAAAAAATTGTATGGATATCCATCTACTCCACATCGCATCCACATTTTATAACCAAATCTTATTAGTTTGTTCCTTATGAACTGCTTAGCAGAGTGACGACCATGATACGAAATCATAGATTTATCAATGCTTGGTAGTTCATGAAATATACCAAACTTTGACAATTACTTCTTATCATTTTGATCTTTGAAGCTGCTAGATTTGAGTTATCAGCAAGGTGCAGGTATCTTTTGATGGTACGGAACTTGTCCCTGCTCATTGTTTTGGCAAATACAGGTGCAACCAAATCTTTACTTGTGGACCAATAATAATTTTCTGATGGCAGACTGTGGTATCCACTTATAAGCAATAGTGCCAGGAATTTACTCATTTCTTCCTCAGTGACATGAAAGTTTGATGCATTCTTGTCTCTAACAGGCATACAAATTTGTTTGTTTATTTATGTGTTGGATAATTTAAGGCCCAAAGAACAAGTTGAATATTTCATAAAGCCCCTTGCCAAAATGATCGTCTCCCACCTTCTGCGACATGCAGCGTGTTTGGAAAGGTAATTTTTCAATCTTCCTCCCTCGCCGAATTTCCTCATTTTCACTCTCCTCAGAAAATTCTTCCTCTTCCAGCTCATCGTGAACTTCTACTTCCCCATTAACTTCATTTGGAATCCAATCCTTGTATAAGATCTGATCGTCATCCTCTTCATCACTATCAATACCCTGAGTTCCAGGGGCAGGAGGCAGCAGCACCACCTCTATTTTGTGACTTTTGCTTTTCTCAACAGCATCGTTCGCCGCTTCATGGTGTATGAATTGAGTCAAATGTCTTCCATGACTGAAAAGAAACGTAATACAAGTATATCAGAAAAGATGACCATAAAAAAAGCTGAACTAATGAAGCTGATAACATCGTCAGGTATAATCTCGTTTAGTATCAGTGACCATAATTGAAGGGTAAATGTAAGCACATACGCATACATACATAAACACACGCGCGTGCACTCACACAATAAGAGAATACTGACATAATGAAAACAAAATTTTATTACAGTAAAACCTACGTGAAAAAGACGACACGTCCATGCTTGAGGATGAGTGGACAGCAAGTGACGGTGGAGGCAGGGACAGTGAGCTTATAATATTGTGCAGTTGTAGCAGGTTACAGCCGGAACACACATGTCTCAACCTGTATAGCCACACACACGTTACCTCTTGCGAACACATAGATTTGTATAGGCAACATGACAACATTCCCATTTTGGGAACGTAAATTATGGTACTATAAATAAAAGACCGTAAATTATTTTCATCATACTGATAATCACATCTGGAAAAATAGTCTGATGAAAAATGGGACACAGTATTGCAGCCATAGGACGGGATATCTGACCAATGGTGAGGTTCAGAAGAAAAACAGTCACGGTAACTGAAAATAGCCATATTAAAATATTCAGCAGTCAAAGTATTTTAGTGTTTATTGAGAGCAATTAAATATATACACATGATAATGAATATATTTATTCCCATGTTCCTAAAATGGGAACACTGGCGCTTAGAAGGTTAATATGGATTTGAAAATCGATTGTTGTTTACAGAGATTCTTTTAAAAATGCTACCTTGTCTAAACGCACAGTCTCTTCAAGTTTTCAAACTCCTTATTTTTACTCAAATAATGAAGTTCAAGATTGTCCATAACTATATTTTTAGAACGAGATTTTTTGGAAAGAAGTGAAAAAATACTAAAAATATTTTTTTGCTTAGTTATGATTATTATTATTATAATTATTGAAGTTAGAAAATTTATAAAAATTTAACCATGGCTGCTTTTTTATTTTATTTTTTGGTATATCAGAATTTTTTAGGTAAATTAGTTCTAAAATGGATTTTAAATTTTAATCTTTATGAGGAAAAAGGAGTAGAGCAAAAGGAAGAATGGAGAAGCCGCTCCTTTTGTCCCTAACGATATATTTTGAGGACGGGAATTTTGAGATGGGTTAAATATAAAAAAATAATGATGATAAGAAGAAGAAGAGTAGGAGAATAAGAAGAGAAGGAAGGTGAGGATGAGGAGAGGAAGAAGAATGACGAAAAGGAGAAAGAGAAGAGAAGAAAGAACTGAAAAAAGAAGAGGAGGAGTAGAAGGAAAAGTTTAAGAAAAGGATTAGGGTAAGAAGAAGAAGAAGAAGAAGAGTAGGAGAAGAAGAAGAGGGGGAATAATAAGAAAAAGAGAAGTAGAGGAGTAGGAGGAGGAACAGAAGTAGAGCAGGAGAAGCAACGAATAAATAGGAGGAAGAGAAGAAAAGATTGAAGAGCAGGAGAAGAAAAGAAAAAAAGAGGATCAGAATAAGAAAGTGGAGGAGTTGAAAAGGAAAGGAAAAGGAGATGAATAAGAAAGAGAAGAAAAGAAAAGAGAGGAGAAAAGAAAATGAAAACAAAAAGAAAGAGAAATGGAAGAGACGAAAGAGAATGAATAGGAGAAGAAGAAGAGAAGGACGAGGAGAAGAAGAGATTGGAAGGAGAAGAGAAGAAACTGGAGAGGGGGGAATAATAATGAGAAGAAAAAGAAAAAGAAGAAGCAGAAGAAGAACTACAGAATCTAGGACCAACAAAGACCCTAAGGTCCGCTCGAGGCTAGTCCGCTACACTACATCCGAAACTACGATACACACTTATCTACGAGTGTATCTCTAACATGCTATATATTTTTTTTTTAAATATATAATCTACTGTACACACTTATCTACATGTGTACAATGTCAGGCATATTAACTACTTCAACCTAGGGGGGGGTGATAGAAAGTTTTTCTTCTCAACTTCCGCAGCCCTCGACTGCTAGTGGTGAAAATCTAGTTATAGGATAGGCGGAAAAGAAAATGGATATCTAAACTACACATGCAAGAGAAATCGCTGGCATCATTTTTAGTCATCATTTTTACTCTCGTTGTTCCTCCGCTCCAAACTCCTTTTGCAAAGACGTTATTCTTTACTGTGCTCAGACTACGTTATATTTATACTATTTAAGTGCGCGTCGGGACGGTTTTTAAACATATTTACCGACCTACTATCCACTACGTGGGTGGGTAGCTATTTCCAAATTTGAGTAATTTTAAACGTAAAATAGTTTTGGGCTATACTAGTGTTAAATCGCTTGTTCACTAATTTTAATCCGTGTTGGCGAGTGTTTCCCCTATGATCCAATTCGAACAAATTCCTATAATCAACGTTTGAAAATCCTTTCAATATTTTAAATACTTCTATTAGCTGGCCACGTAATCTTCTGCCTTCGAGAGATGGCAAATCTAATGCCCTGAGTCTTTCCTCGTACGGCCTGTTTCTCAGCTCGGGAATTAATTTTGTAGCCCTACGTTGCACTCTTTCTAATTGCGCGATATCTTTGTTTAAGTATGGAGCCCAAAATTGAACCGCATATTCGAGCAGTGGACGCACAAATGATTTATACAATGGTAAAATTATCTCTTTGGATTTGAACGTGAAATTACGCGCGATATAACCCAGCACACGATTTGCTTTTTTACATGCATCCGCGCATTGTTTCGTGACTTTGAAGTCATCCGAGACTAAAACTCCCAGGTCTTTTTCCAATTTAACTACGTCGAGGACCTGGCCTTTCATGGTATACTCTACCCTCAAATTATGGCAACCCAAATGCATCACCTTACATTTACTTAAATTAAACTGCATTTGCCACTTATCCGCCCATCTGACAATCAAGTTTAGGTCCTTTTGTAATTTTTCTACATCCGATCTTACATAGGCACGGTTGCCCAGCTTCGTGTCGTCGGCAAATTTAGAAATCGTACTAAATACGCCATTATCCAAATCGTTTATATATATTAGAAACAATAATGGGCCAAGAACGGAGCCTTGTGGCACTCCACTACTGACGTTGACCCAATCTGAACATTCACCATTTATAACTACTCGCTGCGAACGATCCTTCAGCCAATTTCTAATCCAATTTAATATCTTACCCTTCACACCGACTGCTTTAACTTTCATTAATAATCTCTCGTGCGGAACGGTGTCAAACGCCTTTTTAAAGTCTAGATAGATTACATCTACAGCTTTGCTTTCGTCGTAAACGCAAATCATTTTATGGAAGAATTCGAGCAAATTTGTCAAGCACGATCTCGCCCGCCTAAACCCATGTTGGGAATCTTTAATCAGATTATTTACCTCGAAGTGGCACACTATTCTATCTCTAATTACCGATTCTAAAAGCTTTCCAACTACCGAAGTTAGACTAATAGGACGAAAATTCGTTGCTTCGTATCTATTCCCATTCTTAAATATTGGTGTAACGTTTGCACGCTTGAAGTCTACAGGGACTACGCCATCTTCTAATGAGCGATTGAAAATTGCACGTAACGGCTTCGCAAGCTCATTCTTAAGTTCCTTTAAATGAGTGGGGTAAACGCCATCGGGCCCGGGTGATTTCGACTTTTTCATCAGGTTAATATATTTAAGAATTTCCACTTCATTAACCGTTATATCGGATATGCAAATATCACTATTATCTACTTCTTCCACTAACGATCCTAATTGGGACGAATCTTCAATAGTAAAGACGCTTGTGAAATGTTCATTTAAAATTTTAGACATTTCCGCCGGAATTTCCGTCAAACGACCATATTTGTCTTTAATCGGCCCTATTGAACCTTTTAAGGGTTTCCTACTGTTTACATAGCCGTAAAACCGTTTCGGTTCCTTCTTTGAATCCTTCGCCAGTTTTATTTCATATTTCCGCTTCGCATCTCTAACCGCCCGTTTAACTTCTCTTCGAGAATCTATGTAATTTTGCCGACTTATAAATGACTCGTTGTTCTTATGTATTTGAAATTTTCTATTTCGGTCCTTAATTAAGCTTAATATTAGTGGGCTAACCCACGGCGCTCTCATCGACTTCCCGCTCTTACGGCGCACATACTTTACTAAGTCGAAATTTACACTAAGGAGTGTACGCCGAAGCTCAGTGTACATTTCTCCTACCGACCTATTCTCGAAGCGCATTCCCCAGTCTACATCCTTAATCCTTTCGCGAAAAGTATCAAAATCACAGCTACCAAAACGTGGCATAAGCTGTGTACTAATTTTTACATCTACACACGTGTTAACCACGAATCTAATCGCATTATGGTCACTCGAGGCTAAATGCTCTCCTACACAAACATTTTCTACCAGTGACTCGTCAGTCGCCATGATTAAATCGAGGATATTATTATCACGAGTTGGTTCCTCCACTTTTTGAACGAGAAAATTCTCCAGAATAAAGTTTAGTAGTCTCTCCCCAGCTTTATTTGACGTTAGGTTACTATAATTAACGTTTGGATAGTTAAAATCGCCGCAGACTAATGTGGTTCCTTTTCTAACCCAAGATGAAAGCATATCAAAGAGTGCAGCATCTTCTCTTTCTATTTGCGATGGAGGACGATATATGACGTCTAAATTAATTTTATATTTTGCATTACAACATAATTGGATTAATAAGGCCTCACTTCTCATATCTGCCGTAGACGAGTCGATCGTTATAGCGTTTAAGTCATCTTTTATATACACTAATACGCCCCCTCCTCTACCAGTTTGTCTATTTGTATAATGAATTTTATAACCTGGTATATCAAATTCGCAAACACTGATCCCCGAATGTGTATCTATCCAAGTCTCGCTTAAGAATACGAGATCGTAGTCTCCCTCTAGAATTACGGCTTTTATTTCGGCAAGTTTATTTTTTAAGCTACGAACATTTGAATATATACATTTCAATTTGCGCTTTAGGGGGACTCCTCTATCACACGCGAATCTGTTCCGTTTCCCTGCTCCCCAATACTCATTGCCCCTTCAAGCGAGGAACGGTCTGGCGCATGGGCATCACGTGGCCCCGCAACTCTCCTACTTAATATGCTACGTACTGACTGGTCTAAAATCCTACCCAGCCGACTGTTTCCCACATCGCTTAAATGAATTCCGTCCGTTTGATAAAGTGAAGGTTGGTCTTGGAATTTATCCCAAACGTTAAAGAAGCTAACTCCAGTATCTCGACACAAGCGCTTAAGGCACTCGTTTGTATATATAGCACGGGACTGCAGACGCAACGTGGATTTTAGTCGGGGTAAAATGCCAATTATTCCTACGTTATCCGCTTTAACTTTCGCAGTATGAATCAGAGTCTTAGCGCGGTTTACTATTCCTTCTGGGGTGCTGTCGTATCTGTGCACATCATTCCCCCCTACGAGCGTGAGGATCGTACGCCCGTCACGTGTTTGGTCCAATTTTTCAATTTCACTAACTACTTTATCTATGCGGCCACCAGGAAAGCAAAATCGTTTTCGTTTTGACGGGTTTCGCGCTGTGAATTCCGGCTCTTGGTTTTTAATTAGAGAATCCCCAATTAGTACAGTTTCTTCTTCCCCTTCGATAGGAGTTAGCAGTGCGAAGGGGTTTAAGCATGGTAATGTGAAATGTTGTTCCCTCGATGGTCTAGCCCCATTTCTAACGGGCCTAAATTGCGAATCTTGGGGTCTATATTGTGAATCCTGGGGTCCAAACGAGTTCAAAATCCTTTGTTGCTGGTCAACAATTGTCTGATGATTCATACGAGTAGGCCGATTGTCGCGATTTCTATTTTCCCTCCCACGCATGTCATGAATGGTAGAATTTAGACTCGAATTTAATTCGTCGACTTTACGGTTGGTCGATATAACGTCCCTCGCGACGGAATTTAGTTCTAATTTAATTTCGCTAATCGCGTTAGCAAACTTACGCTCCAACGCATCGTTTAACATACAAAAACGGCAAATTCTAGTTTGTTCCATGTTAGAAGGAACGTAAATTTCGTTATTAAAGGAAGCCCCACAACTCGAACATTCAAACTTGATCACGGGCATTGTCGATTTCTAGAATACGTATGAAGATAAATAAAATTAACACAGCGAATAAGACGGCCAATCTTTTTAATACAGCGACTAATATTATATGAGCGCAGGAAGTATCTATAATTATTAAGTTACTCAGAAAACGAAATTTATGGGCACAGATGAATTAAGCAGGAGCACAGAGATAACACGTCTTTTCAGTGAGGACTCAGCGGGCGGAATGGAGGACTCAGCGGGCGGAATGGAAGAAGAAGAAGAAGAAGAAGAAAAATAGAAGAATTACAGGTTGCTAAAAGAAAGAAGCGGTTTGAAGAAAAAAATTCAGAATGAATTCATTTTTGTAGGAGGTGTGTTAGTAATTAACAAATAAAGTATTTATTATATATTTTTTTTACTTAAAAGGGGATTCAATTGGCGTTTAAACAACGAGTTAAAAAAGTTTAATGAAATGGGGTTGTGAAAAAATGGTTTCAAAGGCCAAATAGCCCGGAAGCCGAGCGCAGCGAAAAAGTAGGGGAAGGGGTGAGTGGTATGTATCTTAATTCATGGCGGGTGCAAATTTGGGTGAGGGCAGTCTCAGGATTCTTCGAAACAGTGTTCGTGCGAATTGGGTTGGGGCTGGCAGAGGGTATTTCAACTCAGCGTGGGAGCGAATCGGAGCCAAGAGCAATGATAGGTTCTTCCCTAGAGGTAATCTCGACCTCGGAATAACGCACCAGTAGTGGAGGCATACAGATCGTGAGGCAAAACAAAAGAAACAAGAACAGAAATGGAGAGAAGATGGTAGAAAGGGGGACGCTATAGGGAAATCCTTGGTAGATACGAACCAGCTGAGCTGAGATGAGCTGAGCAAAGCAAAGCTAGAGGAGATTGACGGGGAAGTGGAGAGGATTACAGCCTCCCTCATTGAGGCTGACCGCGATTGTGTACCAAAGGCAGGGTACAAAACTGCTCTACAAGCCAGATGGACCGAGGAGATGAAAGAGATCGCTAGGGAGCACAGAATAGTGTATGAAGAAATCAGAAGAGCAAGTACGAACCGGGAACGAAGCTCGCTGCTACGATGCCTGAGTGGGGAACTTAGGCAGGCTATGAACCACCAACAAGCTGGAATCTGGGACAGACTAATAGCCAGGGTAGACAGTGAGGTGGGCCCCGAAAATTTCTGGCGATTAGTGAAAAAAATAAAAGTCCTACCAAGTAGAGAAAAGACCCGCATTAAGGAGGGCAATGACTACTTGAAGGATCCGGCAGTTCTGGAAGGAAATCTTATCGACAATACCTGAGAATGATGCAGAATTCGACCAGGAATTCGAAAGGCCAGCTGATTGAAGAACTAAACCAGATAATACATCGAACGCACCCACAAGCCTAGGTTGACGAAAGGGAGGAGATGGAGGGCCATGACCGACTGATAACATCTGAAGCGGTCATTGCAACTGTGAAAACCTTTAAACAAAAGGCACCAGGCTGGACAGGCATCACTAAAGCAACTTGGTGCACAACCCTCAGCAGATCATTCAGGGAATTACTAACATCTACAACGCTTCCCTGAATACGGACTACTTGCCAGACGGTCTAAAAATTGTCAAAATATTTTTTTTACCTAAAGGGAGAAAGTTACATAGTCACAGGGAGCCAACAAGGAGTACTTAGTCCACTCAAAGGCCAGTCCCATTCTATACTAATATGCTACTAGTCCTCCTTTGGACATTGTCGCCCGCCACGATGCTCACTCACACACCATTCAATCCACAACAGGGCTCTGTATTTAAACAATATCATTATTAGTAAAATAACTGTCAATTTTGTTTTTCAAAATATTCACACTACTAGCATTCACTACTCTGCGGGGAATGTATTCCATTTTATCGATGATTTTAAAGGTGAAATCTTTCTTAGCTATGTTCGTTTGAAACCTCCGCCGTCCTTTAAGTTTAAAACCGTTGTCACATGTATTTCATGGTCGTACTTAATTTTGTTTACATAATTTACGTTTACAAATTTATTTATAATTCTCGCAATAAATCCAAGCATTCGAATGATTTGCCTTCTTACACGCTTTGTCACACTGTTTGTTAAACTTAAGATCCCTTGAAACCCGCAGCCTTTAAATCTTTTTCTTCTTGCATGGAGATAAGATTTTTTACCATCCATTCATAGTTAAAAATTGGGTTATTTCGACAAGTAAAGTTTTGCACGTAGGTCGAAATAACAACTGACTTAATTTGCTATCGTTCTAATTTAAAATTTTGCTCCCATTTTTTGTGTCTGCAAATTTGGATAATCTATCAAGTGAGTAGCTTACAATTTTATCGTTATTTTTAATGAACAACATATTTACTTTAATTAACATATTTATTTTTGTAAAACTTGAATTGCTTCTTCATCTTCAAAAGTTACCGCAGGCCAGGTGGTCCCAAAAATGTGGGTAAAATTTTAAAGTGCACTGATCCTTTCTCCACACCACTGTTTTTTTTTCGTGTTGCATTCCTCACCTTCTGTGCAAAATTTCATCACAATAAATGATATTTAGAGGTAGGGGGGGGGGGGTCATATCCTTATTATAATTTTTATTCTTGTTCATCTTGCTTTTCTCTTTCATCATGATTCCGACTGAACTCCAGAAGTACCCGACTCGGATGAACGTCGCTGCCATTTCAAGCAATGCACTCCAACGGCATCTCTGGTATTTGGCGGAAGACATGGTCGGCCTTTCCCTGTTGGAAGACCGGGTTCAAGACAAAATGAAGGCGGAAAATCCGACCGAAGATCATCCACGCCGGGTGGCAAAAATCGAAGACACACGGGACATCCACCTTGATCACTTTTTCACCAAAATGTCGCATCATGTTTTCGATGTCCTGAAGAAAGGCGAAACCCAGGAAGCGAACAGACCTCCCTGTAGATGCATTCTTTGGATTGGAAGGGCGACAAGCTGTACGATGACTCTCAGGCCAGAGCAGAAAGCCTGCGCGTGGTGAACGACGCAACTGAACGATGAGTGGCCCTGACAGAGGCGTACAATGCGACGCTAACGAAGTATGAGGATCAGAAGCAATTCATCTTCCGTCTTATTCACGAACACCGAATGGCCATCCCGACACGCTCAAAGACCAACCTAACGAAGAAAACGTGAAAATTGGGGCAACCCCTGAATAATTAGATAGATAGACGAAATTTTACGTGTAATTCCTTTTCGTGAAGTGTAATAAAATTAGCCCTGTGGACAAAAAAAAAAAATCATTTTCAGTTTTGGGGCCTACCCTAATATATATATATATATATATATATATATATATATATATATATATATATATATATATATATATATATATATATATATATATTGCAAGTAATTATAAACCACGATATATGAATCCGATTTGTTTACGAACAGAACTAGTTTCGGCTTACGCCATTATCAATTGTACAATGAAAAGTATGATTTGCGACTCCAGTATATATGTTAAGGTAAAAAATCAGACTAAAAGTCAAAATAATGGAAATATAATGAAAGAGATAAATATGTTTATGGATGCGAAAGCAACTTTTATTCCGGGGGATTGAGCGATTTTGGCGGTTTATAAATGGATTGGACAACAGCGTTCGAAATTTTTTTGTTAAATTTGTATATTGTCCTTTCGAAATATTAAAGTTATCAAACTTGCTAATAATAATTGATTCAGCAATCCTCCTTTCAATATAATTGTTATTGTATAAATAATTTTGGCTTGGTTAAATTCTATTCTATGGTAATAATTTTGCATATGGACGAAGAGGCTAGAGGAAAGTGAGCCTCTCCTGATATCTGCACCGTGTTCTTTAATCCTCTTAAGGTTATTATTTTAAGATAGGGGTGTACTAGTTTCTAATATAAATATATATTAATATTTATTATATTAATTGAATATTACTAATGTAAATATTATTATTAATGATTCAAATTAAAATATTTCTTATATTCATAAAGCTATTTTTAAGAGATATTTAGCCTGCCTTCAGAATTGACTCTCATATTTTTCCGTATACTTCATTCATTATTTAATTTTCTCAAAATTTGCTGTTTGTAAATTAATTCCGATAATTTCATACATCATTTTAATAATTGCCCTAATTTATTTGTCATGCTTTGTGTGTTTATTTTCAGTTATTTCATCTAATATTCTTTGGCTAAATATGGAGTCATAGTCACATTGTCAATTGGTATCGTATAATATTGTATTGTATATGATTTTGAAGGTAATTTATCTATCTTGGAATCTCTCATATAAACAGGTAAAGCTCCAGCCCCTTAACATCATAACCGAAGGTGCTAAATCCTAACAAGTTCAAAATTTCACCCATCAAGAAATAGCCTGCGAATAAGAGGACAGTTTTACGCTGAAGGCACTGCCACATATACATTATTGTATTTGACTTTTGATTTATTGTTATATATCTATGCAATCCCCCCCAAAAAAAAGCTGCCTTCGTACACAACCTATTGAGGAAAACAAGTTTATTCGTTTTTGTTCTTATGTTTTTTGACGTCTAATTCAAACAGCTGGTATTTTGACGTCAGAACGATTAGAAGATTGTATTGTCATTGTAAAATATCATGGCGCTCTGTTGTTTGTTTATTAATTGTACTCTATCTCACATCCCTTCTGAATTTTAAAAACCCCTGAGGATTGTGGGATGGGCCTTTCTTAAAATTATACCCATAGTATTTTGGCTTGAATCTATATATAGTTGAACTATTAAACTAATTTATGATGAGATTTGTAAGCTAGATATTTATGTAAGATAATCTGGAATATAATGCTAGTGCAAGATTGGAATATAATTGGAAATGTTCAGCATAAGGGTAATTGGTAATTTTCAAAGAGAGCCCGACATGATATTTTAACTTCTTTTTTTCCCTAGCTTTCTGTGGCTCTTTCTACGGTTCAAGTTTCTTTTTACATAACGCCTGGCACGTTTGTGCTGCGTTTTAATTTTGTCTTTTGCAGTGTTATTGCCTGTGCTCTCACCATATGCTGTGTTGCTTTTTTTTTTGCTTTTAGATATTGTTTACTACCCTGTCCGCCTTAGCTTTGTAAGTCACTTGTTACCCTTTCGTTCATTTGTGTTGACTGCTCGAGTGTATCGTTGAATTGTATTCCCCCTAATCTGTGTGCTTGATCTGCTCTTGTTCAAGTTATCTTTTTACATAATGCCTGGTACGTTTGTGCTGTGTTTTAATTTTGTCTTTTGCAGTGTTATTGCCTATGCTTTCACCATTTGCTGTGTTGCTTTTGGTAATTGTGTAGAGTACGGCTAGATCCTAGGCCTAGCTTATTTTTAGCTATGTTGGGCTACTTTTCGTTGATACTTTTTTTAGAGATGAAATCAAAGAATTTTATGGCGATTTTTGCTTTTATACTGGCCAGACCCCCCCCCCCCTCCGCCAAATGATTGAAACTCAGGGGCATCGCAGTCACATCCCTGCAATTGGCCGTCCCCAACAACGAGCCAACGTTTCGTTGTTACTTTTTTAGCGAGCCGACGTTTCGTTGTTACTTTTTTAGAGATGAAATCAAACAAGTTTATGGACAATTTTTGCTTCTATACGGAAGGTCGTAAAAAAAACTTTAAAAAAAATCAAAGAAGAGAAATAAATACGGAAGAGAAAAAATAAAAAAGTAATTTTTTCGTCAGAATTAAGACGCAAGACTTCATTAACAACACCGAAATATGGTTTAATCGAGCATTAAACAATGGAAAATTAAGTAACAAGTAAGTAAAAAGATAATAAATATGTAGATTATCGGCGTAAACGATGGGACGTACTATTTTGTCCGTGTTCCAAAATGTTTCACGTTTTTGGAGTACATTTAAGTTGACGGCTCGTGTGGGGGTAAACACAATGGGGAGATTACACTACGATGATCCTGAGTTTCATTAAATTGGGAGGGGGTCTGGGGGGCACAGCCCCCCAGTATATAATCCTAATTGTTTATAGAATAATAATTTGAAAAGGACTCAAACGCGCATGAATATTCCGACACGAGTGAACGATAATATTTACACACAAATTATTTTTCTGGCCGGGCCGCTAATCTACATATTTACCAAAAAGACTAAATAATGTCAGGCATAGGGTAGGTAAAATATATAGAAAAGAAATAAGGGGAAAAAACATTGAAAATAAAAGAAAAACCTAGTTTTGATCAATATAAAAAGCATAAAAAGCCTTGAAACAAATAGAGCTTTCTGATTGGTCATTGATGAAACTGAATCCAGATCTGTGATTGGCCAGTGCAATAGCAGAAAAACACTGAAAAGTAGCCCCCCAAATAAGCTAGAGTCGCATCCAGCCATCGTCGTAACATTTACCTTGCTTTTTGTGCTTTTAGGTATTGTTTACTAGCTTGTTCGCCTTAGCTTTGTAAGACACTTGTTACCAGTTTCCATTCGTTCGTTTGTGTCGACTGCTCGAGTATATCGTTGAATTGTGTTCCCCCTAATCTGTGATATGTGCTTGATCTGCTATTATACATGTTCATCTTATCAGTAAGTAACTCTGACCACGTAGTCTCCGGGTCTCCAGTGAGAACACATCTAATTCCCTTAATCTATCATTATAACTCATATTTCTGATAGAGGGAAGCACTTTGGTTGCCCTGGCTTGGACGTGTTCCAATCTCACGATGTTCTTTCGAAACAAAGCACTCCAAAATTGTACGGCATACTCCAGGTGCAGTTGGATGAGGGAGTTGTACAGACAGAGTACTATCTCCTTGTTCCGATATCCAAACTGTCGCTTTATATACCCTAACATCCTTTGGGGTTGAGGTCACTGGTGATAGTTACACCCAAGTCCTTCTCGGTGTCGGTGGATTCAAGAGCAGTGCCCTTAAGGATATAGGGTGATTGGGGATTTCGGTGGCCGATATACATCACTTTACATTTGTTCACATTGAAAGGCATTTGCCACGTATCCGACCACTCCCCAATCTTCTGAAAATCATCTTGCAGGTGGGCATATTTCCATCCTTTGCAACATTCATACCAAGCTTGGTATCGTTGGAAAATGTAGAAATCTTGGCAACGATGTCACCGTCCATGTCATTGACGTAGATGATGAATATTAGTTGTCCCAGGATAGAACCTTGAGGCACCCCGCTAGTAACGGGCACCCACTCAGAAGCCTGTCCATTCAGCACCACCCATTGCCATCTGCCACTTAGCCAGTTCTGTATCCAGCCTGCTACTTTTCCATCTATGCCCCAGCGCTCGCACTTATCAAAGGCTTTCTGAAAGTCTAAGTAGACTTTCAGATGTGGTTGTGGCAGAAAGTTAAATAAGTGGTAGTTTAAATGAGAACAGGAAGGAGGGTAATGCTAGGCCTAGGGGTACTAGGAGGATGACTGAGGTGCTTGTGATGGATAACTCTTAGATTAGATATTTAGATAGGAAGTTGAATGCCAGCAAATGGAAGGGAGTGAGAGTTTGTTTGCTGGGTTCTGGTGTAAACGATGTATCTGAGAGGTATGATAGTCTGGTGTCTGGGTGTGAGAGGGATGCAGTTATGATTACACATGTGGGAGTAAATGATGTAAAGAAGGTAGGTTCATGTGAGTTAAGAGAGGGGTACAAAAGGTTAGTTGAAAGGATGAGTGAAAGGTGTGCTACTGAGATTGGATGTGTGAATGCTATGGTTGTCTCATGCAATTGGACTGAATAAGTGAAAGGCCTGTGTGAGGAGTCAGGATTAGTGTTTGTAGATGTTTGGAATGGGTTTTAAGGGAATAATGCATTGATGGACTCAATCTAAGCTTGGCTCGGGTTGCCGTATTGTGGGACAAAGAAAGGAAAGAGATGCAGAGGAGAAAGAGTGGAAGGTATACAGGCTAAAAGAAGTGTTTCAGTGATAGGAGGGCTGAGTTGTCTTTATACCAATGCTCTTAGTCTTAGAAATAAGAAAGATGAGTTATTTAGTTATATTGATGAAGATATACTTAGATATAATATGTGTAATAGAATCATGGGTAAATGAAAATAAATTTAATGACAATGTGAATGAATTCGAACTACAGGGTTATGATATGTACATTAGTCAAAGGAGAGAGAGGACGGGTGGTGGGTTGATTATTTATATCAGAAATAGCATTTCTTAAAATCTAAATAATTCTATAAAGCAAGATGAAGTTGAGTCACTGTGGATAGATATTAGGGTCAGTAAAAATAGGATAATATACTTGGGAGCCTTTTATAGACCACCCGGATAGACTGACTATTGATGAGCTAATTCATCTGGTAAATAAGGATAGGATGTGAAGTAGATACAGAGTTATTCTTGTGACTTTAATTTAAATTCTGTGGACTGGGAAAATATAATAGGAAGGGATAGAGCAAGTTGTAAGTTTATAGAATTCACCACTTAAACCAGGCATTGTGTATTCTATTGGTTGCAATAATTGTGAAAAATGCTATTATGGACAGACGGGTAAAGAATTGAATGTGAGTTAAACAGCACCAAACTAATATTTGTAATTTTTGTCAACAATCTGCATTATTTTTAACATATCTATAGTCAGGATCATACTATTAATTGGAATAGTGCTAAACCTATTATTAAATGTACAAACTACATTTCAAGAAATATTTTGGAATGTATCTCTATTAATACTTTCCCAAATTTTAATATTAGCCCTGGATTGTTTAGCCTAGATCCTATCATATCTAATTATATTAAATCACAAATTAAAGTGTTTAAAGAATTTGTACCCCCTAGTTAGGGTTTTGATGCATGTAGCTGTTTTAACCCCTCACTCCTTACTATTTAAGACATTGTCTGTCCTGACCTACATTATTCCATGAAGAGTTCTTTTAGAATAAAGACGAAAGTGCTCAGAATCGTTTTTCCATTTTCCTTGTGGGTGTTATTTTTTATAATTTTGACTCATGTGCAAGTTGTGAGTTTCTTTTCATAAAAGTATATATATATATTTAGAATCAGAAAAGACTAGGAATCTAAATATGAAAGTTTTAGAACTCTAGGTTAAAAAAAAAAATACATTTGCCAAAATTTGAGGTTAAGATTTGACCTGGGGTATCAAAATTAAAAAAAAAGAAGTTTGTTTATCCTAGTATTTTTCAAGTAATTAACAGATAAGTGAGCACTCTATTTTTAAGTTGTCTGTCAATTGTACATATTTTTCACACTTGAGATCTTAAAGTGAGCAATAGAAATTGAAATTATAATTTTTTGTCATATAAAAAACAGTCAAAGATCTTGGCTATTAGAAACAATCATAAAAAGGTTCTTTATGCTATTACTTTTCATGTAACTAACTTATGTTGATACTATATTTATAAATTACAGGTCAATTTAAGAATTCATTTTAGGTATCAGTTTGACTTGACTTCACTGACAAAATAATTACAATAATGATAGGGAAGACCTGTTAACCTAATAGAATTTTGGCATATTAGTTACTTTCATCAATTTCTTTGAGGAAAAATATACTTAATTCTGCTGCCTCCTCTTAGTGTAGGACAACTCATGACAGTTAATATATGATGTCCAAGCACTGCACATTAATCCTTATTTGATGGATAATGATATGGACTTGCTCCTGATGACCCAAATGGATGTAAAAAGTTGACTGTGTAATCATCAAACTCCTCACAATATTCCTCCACAATTCTATAGCAAACTTGCCCGTCATAAATGCAGCTAACATACTCTCCTGATTTGACACATTTTAGGTTATCAACCATTGCAGGTTCATTAGTAATATGACTTTTCCTTGTTCTTTTCTTTTCTCCAATGCCACTTGAAATGAGATACACCATCAGTTCTTCCTTGTTTATGGGAACAAATCTATGATATTTCTGAGTTCCAGAATAGCCCTACTGTCCTTGAATCAATGTGGATGTAACAAAGAAGTGCCATTCACAAGACAAACCAAAATCCTCTTCATGGTAACAGAGATTTGTGAAGTTGTATCTGTTCTTATATTGGCCAGCACATCCAGTTGTGGGCATCTGAATTTAACATAGTTCATAAGCTTTATTATAAATGAGTAAACCATCATAGTGTTGTGTTTTTGTGATGAAAATAAGAAACAGACACCAAAAATGGTTAAGTTTCTGGTCTGCGGATGATCTATAATAGATGACAAAAGGGTGAACTGTACATTGTGAATTGTCCCAGTGTAATCCTTGGGCAGCATCTTGGACATTGAAAGAATAATTTTCAGAGAAATCACCTAATATAACTGCCTCGCTCTGAGGTGGTAGCGTTTCTTTCAACTTTTAAGTACTGTAATTGCAGGTTAGATGTTGGAAAATATTTTTTCACCAACAGAGTGGTAGATTACTGGAATAGTTTGTCACCTGAGACAGTAGACAGTCCAAACTTTAATGTTTTCAAATGCATATTAGATGATTATATTGGGGGGGGGGGTATGGCAAACTCATTCCTATCGCTGCATTTTATTTTTGTATATTATGGGTGATTTGAATTTTGACGAGCCTTGATGATGAGGCTTTTTGTTTTGGGCGCATTCCTGTGGATGGTTTAAATTGTATACTGTAGATGAATGATCTGATACAATCCTATGGATGCATTTTACAGCTAAGTTTTGACAGATGCAAATGACCTTTGATAGGCCCTTGTGACTTTTGTCATCTGTGAAATTCTGTTATGTTGCCATTATGGGGTGGCTTTCCCTTCCCCATAACCCCCTCTCTCATTTCACTAGCACCTCGGGAACAAGTAGTACAACAAAACCTAATCTCAACACCTAGTAATATTAACAATTTGAAAGCCTAGCATTAGGTTTGGTTCCAAAGACAAAACAAACTTACTATTTAGTACTGGTGATATTATAGTCAAGCCTTCTATTCTCATTCTTAGTCAACCTAGTGAGTTATATTCTGATGGTGGAGAGAGTCTTATCACCCTATCTTTATAAAGTGACAAAATGTAAAAATTTCAACCTGATTCTGTAACCTAAGAATTTTTCCATAACACTATCCTGAATTCTCTTAATATGTCTAATTTATGCTTATGCATTTGTTTTTAAGGTTATTTTTTCTTTTCCATGCATTTTAAGCTATTAAAGCTTGTAATTTTCCTTTGTTGTATCATTAGTGTCCTGGGAGTAATATTTCAATGCCAGAGAGGGTCTATCACACGTTATAAAGTCACAAATAGACAATATTTCAACCTGATGATGAAACCTTGAAATACTAATGTTCATGCGCGTATTTCACTTTTTTTTTTTGAGAGTCGGACTAAGTTAAGCGTGCTCGCAAGTTTACGGTAAATTTCCCCCGTAAAGGGCGCGGCGATTTGCCATCCTGGCCGCCGGGCTGATGGGACTCAGCACCCCGTCCAACCCCAGCTTAGCCTCTTCTCCTTCCTTCAAAACACTCGTTTCCTTGCTTTTCATACAACCTCTCCCACAACTTTCTCTGGTCAGCCTCTAATTTCACAGGGTAATGCTGACCTTCTCAGCCAACTGTCCCGGATTAGGGCTGAGGGGGGAGGGGACAACCTGCTTCATCCCCACCCATACCTTCCTCACATCCCTTTTCCTCTCCTCTTCACAATCTATCTTTTTTACGCCGTGTCCAAGGTGTAGCCGCCATGCCGATGGACTGCCAGGCCACCAGGCGGGAGGGGTGGTCCCAAATGGCGGCGCCTGGCTCTGCCGGGCATGTAAGCACCTCTTGCAGTGCAGGCTACTGCGAGAGGTGATGCGCGATTGCGTCCCGTGATACAAATAGGGTCACCATGCCCAATGATGAATATAAACCCTCCCCCCCAACCCTCAACTTCCCCTGTATCATCAACGGAGCCGCCCTCAGGCAGCTCTACCGAAAAAATGGAGGTCCCTTTCCTTCTGTGCTTGTGCAGGGGACCCTCCATATCTCTCAAACCAGAGAGGAGGCTCACTCCTCTCCTTCGCCTATGGGTGTAGGGGACTCCCCCTCACCCCCTTCTCTGGAGGTGCTTTTGGGCACCTCCCTCTTTCCAGCGGCAGTCCCCTCTGTTCTTTCCAAGGGGACTGCCAAGAAAGCCAGCAGGCAGCCCTTAGCCAGCTGCTCCACATTGAAGCGGCTCGGTAGGACAAATCGCCTTAGGGGGGAGAGGGAGCCAGGCCCCTTCGGGCGCTTCCCTCAAAAGACCTGCTGGCAAGAATTTTAAACCTTGCCGAGGTCGAGGCCTGTGCCTCCCCAAACAAGACTGGTGACGCTGCCAAGGGGACCTGCGATGTCCTGGGAGGGGATGGCCAACTGGAGGCCCATCCTGTGATAGACATGGTCTTTGAGGAAACCCAGCCTCAGACGGTAGGGCCTTCCATAGGGGGGAATCCAGGCTCGGCGCCAAGCACTGAACTTGAATCCGCCCCTATGCAAGGTCCTCTGCAAACGGCTGGGGCCTCCGAGGCAGTACATTTCGAACTGGCCGAGGCCAGTCCTCTTCCCCCAGCGTGACTGTGTCCGTAAGGTGAAGCAGCCACGCACATCCACCGAGTCGTTTGACTCACAGGGGGCAACACCCCTGAAGTTGGTGGCCATTCGCCATGCCTAGTGGTGGAGCGAGTGGCTCGGAGACGGTGGTTCCTCGAAAAGAGGGCCCCTCGCCTCCGAAGCCGCAATGCCCGTCTAAGGTTTCGAGGCGGAGGGAGGAAAAGACTTGCATGGCGAGCCCAACCTCCCCCAATAAGTCCTCGAAGGCGACAGCGCCTTCAGCAAGCCGGGGAGAGATCACTCTACTCCGACCGGTTTCCGCCCAATCTCTCTAACCTCTTGCATGTGCAAGTTGATGGAGAAATTGGTAAATGTTAGATTAGCCTATTTCCTGGACAGCGGAGGCCATCTGTCTTCTGCACAGTGCGGCTTCCGTAAGTTCCACTCCACGTCGGATGCTCTGCTCCGACTGGAAAATGGCGTCTGCGAGGCTTTCCTTCGTAGACAGCACTACGCCACGGTGTTTTTTGATCTGGAGAAGGCCTATGATACCGCATGTCGATACGGTATCATGGAGACTCTCCACACATGGGGGTGAGGGGACGCCTCCCCATGTTTATATCTGGATTTTTGCGAGATCGTCGGTTCCGCGTACGGGTGGGGGGAAGCCCTCTCCGGCCCAAAGGAGCAGGAAGAGGGTGTCCCGCAGGGAAGCGTCCTCAGTGTCACACTCTTTGCCCTGAGCATCAATGGCATCACCTCGGTGCTGCCGGAAGATGTTCTTGCTACGCTCTACGTGGATGACCTTTCGATCTCTTTTGGCGCGGCCCAGATGCCAACTCTGGAGCGTCGACTCGAACAGGCATTGAACCGCGTCTCTCGCTATGCTGAAGCGCACAGGTTTCGGTTTTCTATGGCCAAGACTAAGGTAGTGCACTTCTGCCGCCATCCACGGCTTCACCCCGACCCAGATTTGTTTCTTAATGGGGTGCGCCTGGATGTGGTTGAGTCGCACCGTTTCCTTGGTCTTGTATTCGACCGACGCCTCACTTGGGAGGCTCATATTCGCAGCCTTAGGGTCTCTTGTACCCACGCCATGGACATTCTCCGTTCCATGACGTTCAGCGCTTGGGGCGCTGATAGGGCTACTGCCTTACTTTTTTATCGATCCTTTGTTCGCTCGAAGCTCGACTACGGATGCGAGTTTTATGCATCCGCAGCCAAGCGTTTATTGCGGAAGGTGGATTCGATCCACCACACCGGCCTTCGCCTTGCGACTGGTGCCTTCCGCACTTCCCCCATTGAGAGCCTGTTGGTCGATGCTGGGTGGATGCTACTCGCTCTGCGCCGCGTGCAGTGCATCACTTGCCTGTACGCTCGAGCCCGGCGCCTCCCTCAGTCGCTAACAGCTCTCACTGCATCCGCAGCTGATCTCGATGTTGCCTATGACGCCGAGAGACGCCAGTCTGTTTCCATGGACCTATCCCCCAATTCCGCGATGGCTCCAGGTCGTTTTCTGTCGTCTCCGAATGGGACACACTCGTGTGATGCATTGCTTTTTGATGGAGCACTCGCCTGCGCCCTATTGTGACGACTGCGTCGTCCCCTAGACTGTTCCGCACATTCTTTTCGAATGTCCCAGTCTGGGTGATCTTTGCGCACATTACCTGTCCCGGTATCGGGATGGTCGGGGTCGCTACCGCCTGTCCCTTGTACTCGGGACGGGTTCCTGCACTTTGACTTGTGGACTTGTTGACTTTTTGGTGGAGGCTGGCCTTCTCCCTTTCATTTAACTAGGTTTAGTTGTTGTTTTTGTTATTGTTTTGTTATTGTTATTGCTTCCTAATTTCTTTTTATTGTTGTTTTCTGTTCAAATTTTTTAAAGTAGCCTAGCCTGTTTTTTATGGTGACTTATGCCTAAGTGGGCAGTCGCCAGATAGCGCCTTAAAAAAAAAAATTTGCATGAAGCTGGAGGACCAGCTGTAATGCCTCCTGCACATTGTTGAAGATCACTGGAAAATTTATCTGGTAGCCAATAAAGGAGGCCTGATGAGTACTGATTTGTGTAATATAACGTAATTTCTCCTGTCCATGAAGAAAAGTATGGTGACTACGTGGCTTGAAGATATTATCCAATCAAAAGAAATTTTGTTTCTGTTGGAAGAGGAAAAGAATAAAGAGTTTTGCATTAACATCATTTCATTTTGAAATTCTTCCCTATTGATGTGATGCACCCTATTATGTTCCTTATTTTCACTTTCACTTTCCCAATCTTTATCACTTTCTTTACCAATCTCTCCTAGGTCAGATCCTTATTGTTCTTTACTTATAATTTAAGTAACAACAATCCTTTCTTAATATTATAGCAGTGATTGCTCAGCTAGTGGGAATTAATTATGAATCATACTAGTACACATTTGTTGCATTGATTTTTTCCCCTGTTGGTTTTCCCCTGTGAGTGGTCTGCTGCAGTGTACTTGTGATTTGCTGCCCAAATTTGAACTTCATCACATTCCTATTCTAAAGTACATCTTAATCCTCCATTGCATTCTAATATTCTTAAATTAAGTCAATGAATTTTGATAACAAACATTTGTAAAGGTCTTGCTGCTATTTAGCAAAATGTGCAATTGGCTGATTTGAATATAATTTGGTATTTTTGAAAAATGATCAACTTTTTATGTTAGACTTGTTGAGAATGTGAATATAAATTGGTAAAGGCATGATTTCCCCATTAATTTGTGTAAATTTTTCATTATTGCTTATTTACTCTGGTGTTACTATGGCTCATTCCTGTGCTTGAGTAATTTTAATTTTTCTTAATGTGTTAATGACAAATAATATAATATTTAATTTGACCCTTTCAGGATTCTAAGACTTGAACATTTTTGTTATATAAAATTTGCCCTATGAAATCAAATTATATTCTTGCATATGTTTATTAATATTCAACTATAATTTTTGAATTTGCTATTTATAAAATCACATAGTTAAAATGGGAGATCAAATTAATCAAGATGAAGTAAGTAGTTTTGGATGTACCATTTTTTTTTATATTCTAAGAGAATTTATTTTTTTCTCTTTGATAACTTACAATTGCCCCTGCTTTCATTTTTCTAGCCTAATCTAACTAATAGTATATCTTACTATATATCAAGAAACTTTTCAAACTCCTTTTGTATTTTATACTTATATACTCATACCTATAAAGGGGATGGCATGCCTCTTACTATCTGTCATTTAATTATCATGCTTTCTTACTTTCTCATCTGTACAATCAACTTAAAAAATTAAACAAAACATACCCAAAGAATCGCACTGAATGGACAAGACCTACCTTTAAACACAACTCGCACCCTCTTAGAAATCACAATTATTATTGGCACCTTCACTACACATTAATATAAAGTCAGAAAGAAACTTTAAAAGCACTAACAAACCACTTTTGGACAAGAGGCATTGCTAATCTCTCCTGGGTGGTTTAATGCTGGAGTGCTGTTCTGATACGTAAACAACCCCAAAACAGACAGAGGACATGACATCCAGTCACAAATAGAACTCAACCCTATTGAACAACATTCACTTTCATACTCACCTTCCCCATCAACTCCTCTCTCTTGCCCATCGCTCCAAGCCATCACCTTCCATTACTCCAATCTTGCCGCACAGCATTTTGAACGGTAGTTGAATCCTTAGGATCTCACCACCAACAAATCATTATATCTCATCATTTGGCCACAGACACCCAACTACAAAGCACTCACAAAGAACACTACTTCAAATGGGTAAACAGTATATCTATCACTGACATCAATACCACTAAACACTTTCAATATAATCATACAAAATGCAGTCAAAAAACATCTATTGAGGTAACAGAAAATTCAGCCCCAATTTCACGACAGAAATCCAAGGCTTTGTCAGACAATGCATTATAACTTTCATCAACCCTCACACAGGACAACTTACTTGCGCAAAAAAGCTAGAGAGAAGAGGTGGGTTTTAAAGGCACACTTAAAAAAGGAGGGGGGATGAGCATATTGTAGTGGACATCATCACATTTTCAGGGCAAAGTATAGAGAAAGAACCACAATCACCCATGCAACACAAAACACATTAGTAAACTATAAAACACTGCACACTATCACACCCCAGCATCAACACTAGTCTCTGCAGCAATTATAGCAAGTATCATACCACAAGCAAATGCTCTCTTCAAGCACTTTTCTTAGGTTAGTCACTTAAACCCCCACCTTGGTGATTTATGAGTTGCCTGACAAACAACTCTTCCCCACTTTCACAAAATACCAGATGAATTAATTACATCATTCATAACCTCAAGCACTCGGGTGCAGGTGGTGCAGACAACATCAGTAACATATACCTCAGATCACACAGAATGGAATACAAGCACTCACCTACATTGCAAATTCCAGCTTCTCACACAACACAATACCCAATAGCTGGAAGCATTATACAATTACCACAATCCCTAAACCAAACAAAGACCCTTAACTACCTTCCTCACCCAAAACCAGATCACCCAACCCATTCCCTTAGCACCTGTACATGGTTTTACCACTACACTCACCAATAACTCTTCTTACAAACCCTGAGGGTAATCTGTGGCCTGCTACACCTGCTTCCTGAAGGAGTGGCGTGTCTTCCCAGCCTGAGTGCCTGCAGTTATCACTTTCTGGCATGGCTTCCCAGCCCCACTGTTTGAAGGACCTGCAGCTTTATATCTTCCATTACTTTCATTCTTGTCTATATTCACTACTTTTCTTTCATACCTGGTACCTGTAGGAACAGACAGTCGCCCAGGCATGAGTGCCTGTAAAGAAGGCCTGGCCCACTGAATTGCTCTGCCTGGGGAAAGCTAGTGCATTCTTCTGTCTCCTTTATGCACCCCAATTTTCTAAGAGTATCCCCCTCCATTTTATTTGGAACTAGTGACTTGATTCAGCTTTTTGTTTGTATAGGAGATTTATAAATTAGAAAGAACAAAGTTTTTTGAGTTGGATTTCAGGCAATTTATTTCAGCAATAGTCATTGATTTTTGGAATGCATTGCCCGGGGATCTTGTCAATAACTCTAGCTTAACATCCTAAAGAAAGCTAGACCACTATATTGGAGAAGAGCATCTTTAAAGAAATTATTTGTACTTGCATGATATGGGGTCTTATATTAGTATCTCAGACTAGCTTACTGGGTTTGTGGCTGATAACACAATCCTATAGATGTAGTTTATAGCCTGGTAGTGGATTTAAAGTACATCATGGGCTTGCTGTATGCCACTGACTAGCCTTCAGCACTAGAGCCTGGGACCTCATTAATGGTTAGTTTACACTGAGTTGCATTCTACCCTCGCTTTCTTTTTGGATACTGGCCTTGCTCTGGACAATAGCCCATATGCCATGATTTGAAACCTGGATAAGCAAACCATAGACTTAAAAAAAAATATGGATGGAGGGTATTCTCCCAGATTCCTAGTGAATAACTACCATGTTTGCTTTTTGCAAGATAGGGATAGCTCTACCCTGGTCATTTTCTAAACAATTTCTCGTAAGTTCCTGCATATGCAAGTTAATTGACAAATTGGTTAATGTTAGGCTTGCTTATTTTATGGATAGTGGAGTCATGTCTTCACCAAAGTTCACTTTTTGCAAGTTCCACTCTGCATATGTTCCCTCTCTCTGGCTGAAAAATGCTATCTGCAGCCTTCAGTTCTCTTTCAGTGCAGCCCTGATTCCTACCCTGGGGCATCAACTTCAAATTGCTCCGAACCACATCTCTCACTTTTACAAAGCATACAGGTTTTGGTTTTCTTTGGCCAAACTAAGATTATGCACTTCTCTCACCATCTCCAGCTTCATCCTGCTTGTGACTTTCCTAAGTGGGGCTTGCCAGCATGAGGGAGTCACACCTTATTTATCACTTTGGAAATGATAGAGCTACGAGGGGCGGTCAATAAGTTTTGCGAATCGGTAGGGCAAAACAGAGGAAGGGGGGTGGCTGTTTGTGGGGGTGTTAGGATAAGTTATGGCAAGTCAGGACCTGCAGCTGCACGCTCCTGCCTCGTCTATTTACGAAGAAGTAGCTGATGGCAGATCATCAGTCACAAATTTTTCAACAATGGAGAAGGTTGAACACCACGCAGTGATAAATTTTTTTTACCAAGGAAGGCAAGAATACAAAAGAGATCCATGAACACATGGTTGCAGTGTACACCGACACCGCCCCTTCCTATGCAACCATTGCTCGCTGGAATAGGGAGTTCCGCCATGGCCGTGAGTCTCTTGAAGATGACCCCCGTCCAGGATGCCCGTCAGACATGACCAACGAGAACAATGTGGCCCATGTGGAGAGGATGATCCTTGAAAATCGACGGGTGAAGGTCAAAGAAATCAAGCGAGAACTTGGAATATCAAATGGAAGTGTTATGAACATCATCCACAACAATTTGGCCATGGCCAAGGTCTCTGCCCGTTGGGTCCCTAGAAACCTCACGCCCCATGATCAACTTCAATGTCGTCAAAGTCCACAAAGCCAGAGTTGCACAAGCTGGCCTGCACGAGTGTGGATTCAAGGAGCTCAACCATATCCCCTACAGTCCAGATATGGCCCCTAGCAACTACTTTTTATTCCACCAGTTCAAGGCTGCACTGCGTGGATGCCTGTTAGGGACGATAAAGATGTCCAGCTCGCCGTCCAGGAGTGGATTGAACAGCAGTCGGGAGATTTCTGGTTGTCGGGAATTCGAAGCCTCAGGGACAAGTGGCTCCTTATATCCCAATTGCACAACTTATTGACCGCCCCTAGTATTTACTTTTTTACTACACCTTTGTTTGGTTGAAGTTAGATTACAGATATGTTTTATGCATACACAGTTGACTGGTACCTTTTGCACATACCCCATTGAGAGCCTCCGTGTTGATGCAGCTTGCTAATCTTGACAGTACCTTTACCATTGTGGCCTCACTGGTTCTACCCAGGGTGCCACTCTCCCCTAGGGTAGCATCTGTGAATATTTGTTGCTACGCCTTTGTTCCCAAAGCTTGTTCAGTGTTGGGACTATAGGATTTTACTCTTGCCCACTAATTACATAGTAATCAGGTCAGCATTTCAGGCTCTCTGGCAAAGAAGATGGGGAAAGTCCAATGGGAACCTAAAATTGCACGCTATGCTATCATACCACAACTCTTCTTGGAACCTACCACCAAGGCCTTGATGACTTCAGGTTGCTTTCTGTCACATTTGAATTGTGAGGATGCACAGCCATCTGATTGAGTGCTCCCCTCAATCCTACTGTGTGGTCCCCCAGACTGTCTAGCACATTCTTGTCTGTCTGCATGTGGGATCTTTGCACATGCTACCTGTCCCAGTGTTGGGATGAGCAGGATGGCTGTGGCTTGTTCCTTGTGCTCTGGGTTGATTTGTGCATCATACCTAGGCAGTGTTTTAACAGTTTTAGGGACTGCTACCTTCCATACTGTATATACCTTTTTGAACTGCATCCTTGAACATCAGAGGAATGGCTACTGCTTCTTCCTTGTACTCAGGTTGGGTTCATGCATTCCCATCTATGGGCTAATTGGGTTTCTAAATGAGGTTAACCTCCTCCGTTGTATATAGAGTATGTAAGCCCTCTTGCATCCTTAACCCCTCCCCAAACTTCCACTTTTTCCAGACCATACTAAACAAAGACCTAAAACCATCACAGACTCAACACATGCTACACCTACAGGCCACCTACACCCTGAAAACATTGTCCTCCAGGTCAAGGATCACCTTGACATGATCCGCACAAACAGAGAGCATGTACACTGCACTACATGGTCAAATACTCACTTCTGCAAAGAAACATTAAAATCATAACTAATTTATACTACATTATAGAAACTAGAACCCCCCCAAAAAAAAATCCACCCTTCCCAATCCTCTTTTCTTCAGGAGGATAGTCCACCTGAGCTACCAGTAAAGGCTGGATATGACCATTTATTTTGTCTGTCCAGAATGTGACACCATTTCACACAATTAAACACAATGGATGACTCCACTGCATATTATTACACTCTGGGGGGGGGAGAGGCAGCTACAGGCTACATCCTCTTGCAGGATCTCATGGGAGGCTGCTCAGCCAGAGAGTTATGGTAGCTGAAGTTAATGGCAATTTAAAGAAATAGATGATTCAGTCATTTATGGTGATTGAGTCTTTAATACATCCTATCCCCATACATTTTCTTCTATGCTCATACAGTGGTTACATTTGTTCTTTAAAAAAAAACCCCCAACCTTTATTCACTTAGCACTTTATTTACTTTGACAGATTCGGAAAAAGCGTTTAGCCAAACTTGCTTCTTCAGCAACAGAAACAAATATTGAAGAATCAAGTTCAGCTGTAAACCAGGCTGTTGATGAGGCCCAACTGAAGAAGACTCAGGTAAAAGCCATGTAGCTCTGATAGGAGACTTTCTTTTGAGTCTGTTGTCATTAAATCCTATAAATCTTTTGATATTTGAACCAAAGCCATTTTGCAAAGTGCCAGGTGTTGCATGCATTTGTATATTTTAAGTTTAGCTGCTGGCTATTTATTTTAATTTCCCTTGGTGTTGTTGTTAGCAATATCAGCATTATGGTGTCAGGCATGCAGCATACATTATTTGCTTGACTATACCCATGCTTAAAATGAGTGATATTCGGTTGGAAACCACTTTAATGTATGATAATTCCATGATTATATTAAGTTGTCTTCAATATTAGGTTAGGTATTCATTCACTAACTGATTTGTTTAAGGTATTTTATTCTATTTTCCATTGTAATTAGTATGAGCTGCTGTGAGAGATTCAGCAGTTGGGGCAAAAGTAAGAAATACCCCCAAATACAAAGAGAAATATATAAAATTTATTGTGAATTTTTTTTTTTTTTACACAAGAAATTTGTGTATCCAATGTAAAATCTCTAGTATGGAAATGTGGCTTGGTGGGTTAACACCCCAAGCCTGATCTAAACTTGGGGCTTCTGAGAGTGAGTGGGTCCTTCATCACAGGTTAAGGCAGGCCCAGCTGGCCTTGGGGCGGGAAGAAAGGGGTACAGCCCGCACCCTCTTTACCCCCAAAGAAGAAAGTGAAAAGGAGCAACTTTCCTTTGAGGGGGGAGGGCTCCAGAAAAGGTTAGGTCCTGTGCTGGGGGAGTGAAGGATTGGGCTGAGGTTGTCCATCTAGTCTCAGGACTCTCTTGGATGGGGGAGAGGTGACCAAGTTCCTAACCCCTAAAATTAACAGAAAAAGGTGAGTAAACTCTTGAAGACATTAGGGCTCCTCATCTTGAGGGTACCAGTGTCTTTGAACCCATGAGTTTCATTCTTCCTGGTCATTTTGCAACTGATACACACACGTTCTATCAATGTGAGGCCTCGGATTTCTTCCATAGGAGCCTTCTGGCTAATATGCTGATCTTGTTCATGGAGCCATTCTGTGCACTCTGGACATTTGATGGCACACCTGTGCATGTGGCACTGCACTTTACTAAGAACTTTGTCGAAGATGTAGTCTATGCAAGAGAATTGCTGAACTATATAGAAGAGATAACAGACAAGTGTGTGCTGAGGATAATGGGGAGGTTGTCTCAAGGTCAACCGCCCACTGGCTAACTTCTGGTCAATGTCTCTCTGTCCTTGGTTGCGAGCACCATTCATTAATGCAGCCAGGGTGCACCCCTTAAAGGTTGAAAAACCCTAGATGGGATGGGTGGGAGCAGCTGTATGTGGGATATAGCTCACCCACCCTCTTCTTTTTTTCTTTAGTGATCAGAAGTGTCAGAAATTACCTTGTATTTGCTGGCTATCCAAAGTTTTTCAACATTTCCACTATTTCAGACTCTTTCTATCCTCACTCAACCTTGGTGTTGGGGCAGACAATGAGCTAAAATACAGCACCATCCTTCCAGACTCCTTTCCTACCTTATTTTGTCTAGTTGATGGGAGCTGACATGACTCCTCCCTCTCTCTTACCAATGCTGGTTGCCATGCCATCTCCGGTGATGTTCATAATTGTCCATAGGCCCTTTGAGATACCCAACACCTTGTGCACACCCTTTCCTTAGGCAGCATAGGCCCCTAATGATTCACATTGAGAGAAGTGACCCCTTCCCCCACCTTGTTTCCCTGAGAAAGATCTCATCTTTATGTCTTCAAGGCCCCTTTCATGGAAAGAGAAAAGTAGGTTCACTCCCCAACCTCATCTGCAAAGAAGAAATCAGAGATGACAAAGGAATCATCTCACTCTGCAGCGGATCAGAGGATGTTGGGTCTGCTGCCATTTTGACAAGTGACCGGGCCAAGGCAGCCACATCTAGCCCCAAGATTCCCTCTGGTTGGAGGCCCAGACCCCCCTCCCTCCACAAACGTACACATTTTTTAGCCTGCTGGCTTCAACCCTCTTTTTTTTTAGTTATTTGCTCAAGTGATGACACCAAGTTGGCCAAAGGCCACATGCTTGCTCCATCAAAGGAAAGATTTATCTAGATTGCTAGACAATCAAATGTGACCTGTTTCTTGGATGGGAGCCTTCTGTTAAATGTGTCTGACCCTTCCGAGGCAGCCATGATTAGTGCCCTTTAGACACTGGCCTGCCAATGAGTGTAACGCAGCACTCTACCATGAACTTCATGAAATGAGTGGTTTATAGGAGGGAACTAATGGACTACTCCTTAGAAGACATCACTGAATAGCTAGTTGACCAAAGAGCAGTCAAGTCAAATTATCTGATGAAAAAACAGGTGGAGTGGTTAGGGCTCAAGACCCACCACTATACTCCTTGTCCTGTTTGATCATAACAGGTTCCCTGAGTCGGTGCATGCTAATTGGTATCAGTACTGCAGTAAGGCATTTGTGCTATTATTGCTGAGGTGCTACTACTTCCCCTGCTCAGCTATAAAAATCACTTTTAGACATGCAATGATTGTGTATGGCCAAGTGTGTCAAATTGCTTCCTTGAAATAATTAGCTACTGAAATCCTGGAGAAAGAAATTGTGGCCATTCAGGCTATGGATCATCTCTCCTTTTGTGAGGCAAAGTACTTGGTCATGGTGCTCTCAGCACTACCTGGTAAACTTTAGGCTTCAATTAAAAAAAGAAAAAGAAGATGTATCCTCTGAGTTCTACTCACCCTGGTCACTTCCCTGGTAGACCTGCAACACAGACTTCATACTCAGCTTCCTTTAAAACAAATGCTTGAAGGTATTGGAATCTTCACATCCCTGGATCATGTTATGTTATGCCACCCAGGTAGATGTTGAGATTTTCTTTTGGGTTCCTGAACATTGCATTGGCTGGGCAATCAGACCAGCCTTTATCTCACTCTCACACTGACTACATGGCAGGAATCAGCCGAGCCCTATAGGTTGCCTGGAAAAAGATGGGCACAGCCAGTGAGAATCTAAAGTTGCATGTCATGGTGCCAGGATTGAATTGCGTATATTGAGCTGCACAGATTCTTGTTGAATGTCCCAGTCTGGGCAATCTCCGCACATGTTACCTGTCCCGGTACCAGGATGGGCGGGGTCACTACCGCCTGTCCCTTGTACTCGGGACAGTTAGTGCACATTGACTGGTGGACTTATAGACTTTTGGGGGGAGGCCAGCTTTCTTCCCTTTATTTAACTATTTGTTTTTTTTTGTCATTTTAGTAGGTCGCATGTTCCTGCTTATTGCCTTTTTTCTTTGTTTTATTTTTAATGATGTTTTTTTTGTGTTTTTTTTTTAGCATCCTCTTTTAAGGATGCCAAATATTAAGCAATGTTGAATACGGCGACTAATGCCCAAGTAAGCAGTCGTCAGATGAGCTCTTAAAATTAAAAAAAAAGAAGAGCTGCATAGCCATTTGATGAAGTGCTACCCTGCACTTCAATGCATTCTACCCCAGACTGTCCAGCACATTTTTGTTGTGTTCTAGTCCAGAGGATTTTCATGCACGTTACCTGTCCTGCTACTGGGATGAGCAGGGTCACTTCTGCTTTTTCCTTGTACTTGAGATGGTTTTGTGCATCCGTACAGTGGACTCTGGCATTTGGGATGTGGCTGACCACCTCCATTTTATTTGACTTGTTGTTGGGTGTGCGATCCATGGCTGGTTGGAGGCAGGCCTCCTCCCGATACTTGAGCATGCATCTTTCTTGTTTCTTGTGGGGTTTTGACCTGTTGGTTTTTGTATTTTTGTCTCAACTTTGTCTAGTTCTGGGTTCTTTTATTTTATATTTTTTGAGTGCTTTTATTTAAAGAAAAAACGTGGAATGCATTAGCAGCAAAATTAACGCAAAATCTCTGGCAAATAATAAAATCACTCTACAATAACTACACAAACCCTCCCTTAAGCCATTAAGCCCTCCTAACAAACAACAAGCTCCCTTCTCCCTTAAAGAACACTGCAACATCTTAATTTAACACTTTAAAAATACTCATAAACGCACTTCCCCATCAAATGACATAATACCCTCCCCTTTCGATCCAGCAGACACTACTGATATCATCAAAACCCTGAAACCACAGGCTCAGACCTCATCTCGAACATACACTTGTACCTTGGTACCAACACAATCCTAATCACAAATTTTCACACCATTCCTGACTCCACAGCCGAATCCCCATTATCTTTGAAAGTTTTTTTTCCCTCTAAATTACTCTTCCCCACCCAAGCATCATCCTGTGCCCTATTCCCCTTCTATCCATAATACCCAAAAGCACAATCCATCACAGCTCGCATCCCACTGTCCCTTGCCCAACACAACTGCCAAACAAACCTGATATCACCCTTCCCTCTTGGCTCCAGTGGCATTGGTTGGTTTTAACAGGTCTGCATTTTTCCAACCCTTTCTATCTCCCCCCCCCCCTTCTTTTCCTTATCTATCCTTATATGCACCTACAAGAAGATGCAGGACGATCTTCCCTATTTATCTTCTATACATTTTCCGTCCTTTCTTTACAGATCCCTCCTTACACTCTCTGATACAGCCTCATTGTTATTTTGCTCTGAATCCCTTTAGAAAAATTATCCATCCCTCACCATATACCATGGGTAGGTAGATATAAGAGGGTGCCTAACTCTTCCTTATTCACTACCTTCCGAACCAAAATAAAGTTCATAACAATTTTTAATGAGTGGGCTAAAGTTTTCTCTCTTTTTTTATTTGCCTGACTTAAAATATCCAGTACAACTTGAGGAATGATCTCATGTGTGGTGAAACTCCTCATGTCAAGTAATTTAACTTTCAGGAAGCTGATTTTTAGTCTACTGTGTAATTGATTATAGTTATTCTAGTTTTTAAAAACGAGGGTTATGATATTTTTAGAATGAATTTTTTTTTAATTGGGCATCCTGAGAAGAATAAGAGCAATAGGTAGGTATACTCCATTATTTGAAATGCTGTGGAGAAATTTTATTTTACTTGTAGTTGTAAAAATATTATTTTACTTGAAGTTGTAAAAATATAGTCATTTACCAAGTCTTGACTACTAATAACTGAGTTCATCTCTTAAATTTGTGTTCTTTTTTACTTGCAGAATGATGTGAAACTTACACTCAACATACCCTCTGTCAAAGAGCAATATGATTTTAAGCATGACCCCTCAATGGCATTACCGTCCGTCAATTACCAGTTCAATTTTAAGAGAGAACCTCCATCTTCTCCACTCACTTCTACAAAAACTGGTAAGGTATTAATGTATTTTTTAATCCATCAAACTCCACTTTCCCACAAAAGTTTGGTCAGCAAACCCCACTTTGCCCCTTGATGCCCATCAAGCACAAGACTATTCATTATTTTTTCCACACCAACATATCCCTTCATAACGATGAGGTGTATTGTGCTGTAGCATCTTTTCTGCATTCATCCATAAGCAGATGGACCCAAACACCCCTCATCAGTCAGCCCTTTCTTAAACACTCATTCCCACAATCAACCCACATTTTATGAGGTTTTCTAATCTTTTGCACACCCTGACACCCTCGTATATTCTCTCCTCAAGTCTATTTCCATCCATTCTTCTTACATGTCCATTCTATCCAAGAACACAAACTATCTCTTATCCAGTCATTCCTCACTCTTATCTACTCTTCGCACACAAAGCATTCCTCTCACGTTTTTCATTCGTAGTTCCTTTTATCACTCTTTCTTTCCATTCCTTTGTCTTAGATATATACCTTGCCACCACCATACTCTAATGTAGCTTCCTCACATACCCCACACTAAGACTTAGCCAACATTCACCATTGCTCTTATTGCGCCCCTATTACTCTTTATCATTCAAAAACTTATGGCTGCAATCTGCAACACTATCCTTCATGCCACACTCCATCCTCACCTCCAACCACCATGGCTACTCTTTTCTGCATTTACTTTCAGCTCCCTCCTCACACATACTTTCATATGCTTTGATCAACATTTCCAACTTGCTAACTCTTGGCCACTACCACCTGGTCATCACCAGGTACTAACATCAATAGAGTCTATGAATTTCACCTCATGCTTCTTTCAGTACCTCCATCCATAAAGATATGGTGTACATTTGATCATTTTTCTAGTATCATATTAAGATACGTTCTCAAGTCTAGTAAAAAAGGTTGATAAAAAATTGTGTTCAGCATGGAAGAGTATGGTTGATGTGATCCTGTTTTGGTTAAATTATATACAGGTAAATAGATACTGGTACAAAAAATCTCTTATAATTTGCTCGTTTGTATGAATAGATGAACTTACTAAAAATATACTGCATTGCATTTATATTCACTTTTTCACTTCAATCTAATCTCTCTTCTTTTTTTTTATCTTGGTCTGCCCTTGAGTGTAGGGTCTTTTTCCTTGGTAATTCTGTATAATCTTTTCATTCCAAACAGGTTGAATTTATCCTTTCTAAACAGCCAGCTTGGTAGTTTATTTGCCCCTTTTGATGCATCCACCCAATTTCATACACCATTATATGGAATTGTCCATTTTAAGGTAGATTGGGGCTGGGGAGTCCCATAAGCCCATTCTCAAGTCACATAGGATTATTATCTCTTATGTTACACATTAGGTTGCGACATCTGGTACTGTGTCTAATAAGCAGCTGCATCATACCATAGAGTTTAAACTGATCCCTGGTAGTCAATTTTATATTTGGTGATCCTGGCCTCATATTTGATGAAGATTTTGCTGTAGCAGTTTGTCATCTTTAACATTATTCAGTGTTTTCAAAAAAAGAATACAATGGTTATCATCCTTCTATTTTACATTTTTTTATCCTTTTCAGGTGTTGAACCCATGGATGTAGAAGGATTAGCCAAAGATATAAAAAGACAAAGGGTATGAATTGTAAAAGTTACCTAATTAATTATTCTTTGTTTTTGGTTATTTGACTCATTAAAAAGTAGCTCAAATTTGAGTTTCATTTTCTAAGATGAATTTTGCTCTACATTTAATATTTGACATTAAAAAACATATTTTGATAATAATTAAAACCTTTCAGAGTACTAGTACAAGTGAGATTACTGAAGAAACTGTCATTAGAACACTCTCATCCATTTTAAGAACTGATGTCGTTTTATTAAAGAAGAAAATTGCCTCTATGTCAAATGTAAGTATTTCTCTGTAGTCCCTTCGGAAGGGATAATATTGATATCAGGTGAAAATTTCCTTTATATTACCAATCTACATTTATGTATCTTAAAACCTTAACTATCCCAAACATAAGTTTTTCACAATTCACAACCTGCTGCTGTATACTAATATCTAGTTCTCAATATTATGGTCATTGTGATATACTCATATCAGCTCTGGTCTGTGATTGATTGGGATTAAAGATATGGTTTTTCATATTTTAACTTATTGATTGCACTATTCTTGCAAAAACACTGCCGATTTTCAAGGCTGCTTGTCAGTATACCTCCTGGTCTTGGTGTGACTAATTTTTTTGCCCCTAGGCTTAAATAATTATGGCATCACATAAATGTATAATAAGTGGATGAAGATTGTAGGTTGTGTAGCAAGTGTAGAGAAAGTTTTCAGGGCAGAGAAGGCAATTCTGAAGAGATCAGTCTTCAGGAGACGTTTAAAAGTAGCAAGGGAGGAAGAGGATCGGACTTCAGCAGGAAGAGCATTCCAGAGTCTAGAAGCACAAACTGAGAAGGAAGGGTCACCCATCGAGCAGAGGACAGAACGAGGAGTGTTGAGGAGGGGAGCAAGGTTAGACCGGAGTGCCTGAGGAGTTTGACGATGAGAGATAAGGGAGCCTCGAGGTTTAGGGCCTTGTAGGTGATGAGAAGAATTTTATAGTGGGTACAGAAGCGAATAGGTAACCAGTGCAGCTCCTGTAGTAGAAGCATCGAAGGAGAGAACTGGGGGCGGCGAAGGAGGAGCCGGGCAGCATAGTTTTGAACTAGTTGTAGGGGGCCAACTGACAAAGACGGGAGATTCACTAGAAGAGAATTTCAGTAGTCTAAGTGTGAGGTGACGAAGGCATGAACAGCAGTCTCAAGGCAAGGCTTCGTGTGAAGTTGCGGAGGAAATTGAGAGAAGACTTACAGATATGATGGATGTGCAGTTTAAACAAGAGTTGCTCATCGAAAATAACACCAAGATTACTGACGGTATCAGAGAAGACGACATTGGTTTCCCCACCATCGAAGCGGTACCAACAAGGAGAACTTCAGTTTTATTGTGGTTAAAATGCATTGAATTTAGATTCATATTCAGATGATATCTATTTAAAGTGATGCTTGGTTTGATGCAGGCACAATTTTGCAATTATTTGCTTTCACTGGTATTGGTGGTGTCTATAAGCAATGAAATCGAAGCTAATAATGCCATAGGAATTTTTTCATCCAATGTGATTAATGATATAACATTATGCAGTGAACCAACAACTATCCTACTTGTAGGATTTCTAATCTAAAATGTATGTACAATGATAGAGCGAAAACCCCCCCATAACAAGGTGCTCTATGTAGCCTGTTATACCCGGTACCTGGAAGAGCAACACACATACCTGACCTGGCTTAAGTGCCACCAGCAGTCTTAAACTGGATTGAGACTACCTGGACTTTATTCCTTCAAGACAATTCCATTTTACCCTTTTTTCACCACTTTACAAGCCTCTTATGTATTTTCTTGGCTGGAGGCTAATATTACAGACTAGTGCAGACCAGCTTTCACCCTTTTATTCCTGTCTAGAGCCAGGGTGTGGCTGTACGCCAATGAAGTCACCAAAGAGTCTGTGAAGACTCGCTACCGCATCTCCCATGTACTTGACATTTGTTCATGCACACCGACTTACGGACTTTACTACTTTTTAGAGGAGGCTGGTGTCCTCCACTTTATTTGACTGTTTGTTGTGGGTCGCATGCTCCTGCATCGTGTGGAGGCGGGCCTACCCCCGACGCCAGTGCGCTCTTCTTGTTACCTTTTTGCTTTTTTTTTTCGCCTATCATCTTTTTATCCTGAGTTGATTTTAGTATAGTGTGGTCGTAGGCTGTAGTGAGTACAGCGACTTATGCCCAAGTAGGATGTCGCCAGATGGGCTCCCAAAATAAAATTAAAAAATAATCTCACCACCCCCAATTGGTAAAAGGTTTCATCTTTACTACTTCTGGAGCGGCCCTTGGGCAGTTACACCTCTACCAAGGAGGCTTCCTGCCTCTACCCCATCCTTATACCCTCTTTAGGGGCCCCTCCAAACACCTTAGAATAGAGAGTCGGTTTCCCAATCGTGTTTCTGTTTGAAGCGGGGTTCCTTGATACCTCTTGCTCTGAGTTTCCTTCCACCCCCTCTTATTCTCTAATTGGAACCGGCGTTGACACCCTCACCCCTTTCTCTTTTTCCTGGGCCACTAAGAAAATATGCAACAGGTAGCTCATAACCCTTAAAGGGTTGAGATGTTTGGGTGCACTGGGCCACCTCCCTTTTTTTACCCACATCTAGTTACATATGTGCCTGCAGGCTTGCCCCTCCCCCCACAAACTTCACTGGGAGCTTTATCACACTTATGTCACTGGGGAGATGTTCAAAAGGAGATCTCTAGCGACGAGAGCACTGACCCCTGGGTCTCTTCAACCAGGACAACAGGGTCTTCCCCAGGAGAAAAAACTGTTGGTGGGAACCTTCTCTTAGCCAAAGTCCAATCTTGGCAAGGTCCTCACATAGGAACAAGGGCTGCTAGTGAGTCGAAGGAAGAGGAGGTCTCTCCCTTCCTGTAGATAGCCATAGCTGGCTCAGTCCTTTGCCATTTTGTGAGGACCTGTATGAGCCATTTCCCCACAGGGGGTTACCCTATGTAGCCTGTTACACTTGGTATTCGTAGTAGCTGTATGTCTTCCTGGCCTGAGTGGAAATTAGAGAATCCCCGCCATGGAGTTGACATGAACTCTGTGATGGTCCCTGGGAAAGTTGTTTTGCGCTTTTCTATCTCAGAGAAGCATCTTGCTGTGGGTCCTTCCGGCAGTGGAGAGGATCTGGTTTATTCCCCACCCTCCTCTCCTAAAAAGAGATGACAAGAGGACTAATGGTTCCTCTCCCCCAGTGGGGGCCCCTGGTATGGATGGATCTTCTTCTACTTCAGCATGCAACCAGGCTAAGATTGACATTTCTGGCCTTGAGGCACCATCGGGTTGAGGAGCCCAGACCAAGACCAAAGTTGCAAATGCAGTCAGTGGAGCCTGGATTACATCAGGGCCCCTCATTGAAAAATTACCTGTCTATTTTTTAGCCCACTTGCTTTAAACACTTTCTGGTTATTTGCTCCAATGATGGCAGCGTGTTGGCCTATGGCAACATGTTTTATCATAGGTAAACATTACTTAGCTTCTCAGACGGGAGCCTTCTGGCGAATGTGTCAGATCCCTCTGAGGCGGCCATGATCAGTGCACTTTGGTCACTTAATGGCTCAGTGGTGTGCGATGCTGCACTCTACCATGAACTTCGTGAGAGGAGTGGTTTACATAGAAGACTTCGCCTTAGAGCTGGCCAACCATGGAGTGGTCAAGGTCAAATGTGATGAGAAAACAGGGAGGGGCTTTGAAACCCACCCCTACGCTCTTCATGCATGCTGGATGGTATCGTTACTATGTGAAGGGATTCATGCCTCTGCCATGGAGGTGCTACTACTGCCACTGCTTCGGCCATATGAATCGATTATGTAGATGTGCAAATTCGGGCTTATCCAAAGTGTGTAAGTTCCTCCAGGGCTGTACACTTTAAGTCGCTAAGTGTGTCAATTGTCGAGTGTTGCAACTTGCTTCTTAGAAGTAATAATGTGGTGTGTATTTCTTAAGAATGAAATCCTGGCCATTCAGGCAACAGATTGTCTATCCTTTTCGTGAGGCCAAGGACTTGACCCTGGTATGCCCGCCATTTCCAGACCAACTGAGTTCTCTCGGAGCATTGGAATCTCTACAACCCCAGTTTTGCAGTATGTGATGTCACAGTTGCTGAGTAGGCAACCAGACCACTGCTTCACTCTTCTTCAATCAGAGTACATGGACCTACCTACCAAACCGGCAATGCTTTCAGTTCGCTTTCTGCCATCTTCTTATTGGGCATACTCGTAGGGTGCACCAACGGGGTTAGTAGGATCGCTACTGCTTGTTCCTTGTACTCAGGACTGATTCATGCACACAACAGACTTGTGGACTATCTGACCTTTTGGATGAGGTTCCCTCCGCCATTTTATGACTCTTTGTTGTAGGTCACATGTTCCTGAACATGGTGAGGTGGGTCTTTCCCCCTATGCCGGAACTTGCTTCCTTCTTGCTGCTTGGTTTTTTTTTAAGTAGCCTAGAACTAAGCTGAAGTTTTTAATTATAGCAACTTATGCCCTTGAAAGTGCCAGATGGGCATGGTTAAAAAAAAAAAATCCCAACACTCTACTCCACATTTTGGTTGGATTTCTATTCTGGGAAAGGTTTGTGCACAATAACTGTCCCGCTAGTGTGAGTAATTTTGGTCTCTACTGCTTGTCCCTTATGCTGGCGACTACTGCTTGTTCCACATGCTAGTGGCTTTACTGTTTGTTCCTCATGCTGTGGTCAGACTCATGCATGCCGGACAGCTTTTCGAGTGGGCAAGCCTCTTCCATGCTATTTTTATATTGTAGATAGTGTACTTAGATTCCTGTGTGAGGCTGGCCTACAATGGTACCTGGGCATTAAATGTTCGTTTTTTAACTTTTCAATACCATAGCGCCGCGACAGCTTCAGGTTCTGTCGTCTCCAAATTAGAGACACTCGCGGGATGCACCGCCATTTGATGGAACGCTCGCCTGCGCCCTACTGTGAAGACTGTGTTGTGCCCCAGACTGTTTGGCACATTCTTGTTGAATGTACCAGTCTGGGTGATGTCATCCTAGGACCTGTCTCGGTACCAGGACGAGCGGGGTCACTACCGCTTGTCTCTTGTACTCAGGACAGGTTCGAGCACACAGACTTGTGGACTGTACAACTTTTTGGAGGTGGCTGGCCTCCTCCACTTTATTTGACCATTTTTTTTTGTAGGTCGCATGTTCCTGCACCAGGGGGGAGGCAGATCTACCCTCAAAGCCAGAGCTCGCTTTTTTCTTTGTTTTCTTGTTATTTCTTTAGCCTCTGTCCTTTAGTGTTATTTATTATTTTTTTTTTTAATATTGTGTTGTGTACGGCGACTTATGCTCAAGTAGACAGTCGCTAGATGGGCTCGCAAAATTTTTAAAAAACCCAAACTTTTCAATACCCTAAAGATAGGCCTATCTTTGTAATTTTGGCCACTGCTAGAAGAGTTCTTTAAAAAATTCCAAACATTACCCAATCTGCACCACCTAGTATCCAACCACTGGGTCCAAATAACCTCTTCAATTCCATTTCATTCCACTGGCTATCAACCCAGAGGCAACACATGCCTACCGTGGCCATGGATTGGTTTGGCAAAGCTCCAGCACAATCATCAGCAAAAACTCCACTCATCTGACTGATGTACACATCTGCCCCCATTCCACTTGCAACCAGACACATCTCAACATATTCACAAAATACCAAACACAAGTACAACTGAGACAACCTACAAATATACAGTGCTGGATCTCTGAATAAACCTATCTGGTTGGTGTAGTTCAAGATGGACCTTAGCCATGGACATATTAAGTAAGCAGAAAACCCTGCATCTAGGTCATGGCTTGGGTGAGGACCAAGGTTGGTAGAAAGATTAATTTTTTACATCTGGCTTTAATACCTAGATTTTATCCAAGATCCTGCATTGTTTAAAGATTTATCAGCCACCTCCAGATCTGGCCATTGGGGAAAGGTTCCTGAATACATTGTAGTTTTGAGCCTTCCTTGTTCACCCACCTTATGTCCAAAATGTTTTTTTATAGTGACAGGCCATGCTAATTGCCATCATGATTATAATAGTTTGTATATTTCACAATTGGTTTTAGTACAACTTGTTACCTTTATTCATAGGTAGAGTCTGTTTCTGATACTGAGGTCATATCTCAAGCACTGATGGATGTTATTCTTCAATTTTTAAATGGGGAAGGATCTCCACAGGATCTTACTGGTCCACTGGTGAATAGTTCCAGTTCCGCAGATCTTGGTGTTTCACCAACAGGCAAGTCCTCTTGGATGTGTATTTTTAGTAGTCATTGCACTTGTTTTTATAGTAGTTAAAATATATCCTTTCAAGCTGACTCATTATTAAATTCCTATTTTGCCCTTTAGTCAGTTGATCACAAGTCTGACTTGAATTGGGAGGGTAATTGATTAAACGGTTTATTATAACTCAAGGGCATGGAATTGATCTCCTTTGGCTGAAAGAAATTTGGGTACCCCCTAAAATTGTTGCTGATCTGCAAACTGTCTCACTTGAGACTCAAGAAGGATATGGCCTGTGTTGGGTTTTCCAACACTTCAAGTATTGTATAGTGTGTTGTTAGCATGTTTAATTATGTTTGCTGCAGTCATCCATTGTGTTTGTGTGGTATCAGTCCTTGCATTCTAGACATCCATCTATAACGCTTGTATCCAGCCTTTTTTGGGTAGCTAAAGCGGGAGAGTTGATAATTTCTAATGTAGTAAATTAGGTGTTTTGATGTTGCTCTGTAAGGGTGGATGTTATGTAGTGTTGTGGGTGCTCTGTTTTTTTTTAGGCTGCTGCTAGTATTTGTATGCCTCACTTCAAGGTGATCGTTGACCTTAAGGACTTTGGTTTGTTTAGCTGGTCTGTGGGTGCAAGACAGTGCAGGCTGCAATTGTTTTTAGGGTTTAATTTTCTACGGTCTGGAGAGTATTGAGGATTCCTTGAGAGAGGATAGGGACCATATAAAACCTATTATTGTTTTTGTTGTATTATTATTATTACTCTGTCATTGTTATTTGTTATTATTAGTTTTTTATTGTTGCTATTATTATTGTTGTGATAGCATGCTCTGTTAGGTATTGTGTTTTAATGAGAAGTTGTAGTTTGCAATTTTTGTGAGTGCTTTTATTCCATTCTATGTCATTCTAGGTATAAGTTACTGATGTCTTGACCATTTACACCTGAGTGATTGAAGTTGTTAATGATATAATTTATCTGGTGGTTTATGAAAGTTTTGTAATCTGGGTTAGTGGGGCTTAATTAACTAACGTGAGCAAAGTGTTTGATAAGGGTGTTTGTATGAGGGTATGGTGTCTGAGTACACACTGACTTGTGGACTTGTTGACTTCTTGGGGGAGGCCGGCCTTCTCCCTATTATTTAAGCAAGGTTTGTTTGTTTTTTTTGTTGTTTTTTTGCATTTATTTTGTTTTTTGTTTGTTTTTTTTTTCTTTAGTTGCACGCTCCTGCGCCGGGGGGACCTCTCCCCGACGCACCAGCTTGCTTCCTTTCCCCCTTTTGGGGTGTTGTTTTTTTTTTCTCTTTAATTTCATTTTAAAGTAGCCTAGAACTAGGCCAGTTTTAATACGGCGACTAATGCCCAAGTAGGCAGTCGCCAGATGAGCTCTTATAAAAAAAAAAAAAAAAAAAAAATGGTGTCTGAGTAGTGTTGTTCTGTGATGTGTATACTGCTTTGTAATTTGAATTGTTTTCTTGTGTTGATTGCAAATGCCTTCCACTTGGCTGTGTAGCTAAATACAAATGAATGAATATTTTTTGACTCACCTCTTCTCACAGGATATTCTCAGCAAAATGTAGAGAATGATGGAAGACAGCTAACCAAATCAATGAAGGGCAAAACCACCATTAATCAGTTCACAACCTAAAATAAGCAGCTGGCCTATAACACTGACAGACAACACAGCAACAATAGACCACCACTAACAATCTGGTCTCTTCTCCAATTGCCAGAACAGTGTAAATGCAAATCAACCAAAAAAAAGCCTTGTCACCACAGCCCTACTTAATCACTAAAGAGGGTGAATTAGAGATTGGGGGTCAGGAGCAACTGTGGAACACCTCCTCATTCTACTAACCCTGATGTGACAATGCCAGAACAGTTGTCTGGCTGCCATTACAAGCTCTTTTGTAGTTTGTGTAGGTTTGTCTATGGCCAACTTGTTTAATTGTTTGTTGTGATAATGATCAGTTGGTGGTCAATTCCTATAGATTTAACAACTTTCTCAGTTGTCTTAGGGCTGATGTTGGCAGAGCAAGAAGGTGATGAAGGGTGTTAGAGGACTTGATGGGAGATGAATATGAAAGTGAGGGTTGTTCACTGGGTGAGGTTTTCTCTCGGATTGGATGCCATGCCCTATCTTTTTCAAGGTTGTTGATTTACCAGGTTGGCATTCTGACACTGAAATTTTCTCACATGACAAAATTGGTTTGAGTAATGACAATAAGTGAGGTTAGGGGGAATGTTAGCATTTAATATTGAGTGCTTTGTGGCTAGTACACACTGATTAATTGTATTTCTGTAGTTGTCTTATTGTAGGAGGAAAGAGCTAGTGTCTGCACTGGCATTTGTGAAGTTTATGGATTTGTTTTGATGAGTTGCCACCAATGTTATCTGTCAAGTCCTGCCTGATGATGTTTGGGTGTTGTGTGGTTTTGTTTCTTGTAGTACTTTGATGTCAAAGTGGATGTTGTGTTGTCTTAATAAGCTTGTTTTTTTTTTTGTGTTGATGCAATTTCTCTTCAGTTGGAGTATCTTAAGGTTATCTGTACAGTGTGTGTTAGGTGCTGGTGTTCAGGAGTGGTAGTAGGAGGTGTTGGTGATGATGATGGTTTTATAGGTGAGGATGTACTCAGAATGGATTGGGTTTATGGGGCAAAGGGAGACCCACAGAACAGCATGTCCTTTTGTTTGAGTAGTGTCCTTTGGAGTTAAGTGTTCTACATGTGAATATGGTCCAGCTTTTGCAAGGATTTCATTGAATGAAACCCTTAGTCCATTTGAGGGAATGTGCTTGGAGCATTTTGGACATATGTACTCATAAATGGTTCCAAGGTTGCTTTCAATGTCTGTGGCTAGACGGAGAATCCAAGAAATGACACCTAAGAGTCATTTCTTAGTGATGCAAAGGTGTAGTTTGTCATTGTGGTGATCATAGCCACTTCCAAGCTCTTGTGTCCTAGGGAGGCGGGCTGTGTTTTTGTAGAGATGAATATAATAGATACATGGGATCTAAAGCAGAACAAGTTTTAAGATTGCCCCTATTAAAATTTCCATGGACCTTACTAAATTAATTCAGCAAATAAGAGCAGAATCACTTCTATGGGTTTTACCATAGATGAAAAAAAAGTAGGTGTTTCACCACTAATCTGTACTCATTTAAAATGCCGTTTACTTCCCAGTGGGTCCTGAGACTTTAACTGGGATCTGAACCACATATATCTACAGCATATGTATATAGCAGTCAGTGTGAAGCTGATTTGAATAGGACTCCAGCAACTAACCACACCCAAAATTGGAAGCAGTGTTTCAACTCGTCTGGGCTGTACTGGGAAGAAATTATCCTATTTTCCACAGGCATGGCAGATGGTAGATTAGTAATTAGGTGAGACTGCTGTAGTAGATTAGGTGATAGTGAGACACACATCATGTTTTAGATGTTCAAGCATTGATGATCGCTGAAGATTAATGAGGTGGAAATTGACTGTGGAAAGGTCATTAGGCTTGCAAGAGAGTTTCACATGATGGCAAAGAAGAAACTGAAGGTATGGGGAAGCTTTATTGGAGGTGTAAAGAACTTCTACTTTTGTCCTATTAAGTGTGGAATTAAAATGTTGCATTTTCCCCCTACTAGTAGGACATAAATAGAACTAGTAGGGAATGTCTGGCCTTTGAAAAGCTTGCCTGATCAAATCTGTTAAGATTAGCACCATTAGGTTGAAATTAATATCCTGATCCTGAGATGCCAAATTTTCCTGAGTATTTGCTTCCTTGTTCTCTGATCTTTACATCATATCCTGCTCATTTGTTGTCTACTTGCAAGTAATTCTTAATTGTAAAGGGCTGGTGCCAAGTGAGGCAGACTCTAGCTTTCTTTTAATCCCAGATTGTGCTATGTTAATCCCTTGATGGTGAGAAGATACCTTTGGGAAACTGTGGTGTTAATTTGCTCCTGTTGTTCTTTAACAATGCTCTTAGATGGATCACAAAAAGTTAAGATGAGTATGTAGTTGAAAGCAAGAGGTGCTTCGAGTTAGGAGGAAAATGTGTACATAGTGAATAAAAGTAGAAGAACTATTTTCAATTTTGCCAACAGAGTATGTGCTGCAAATGGGCAGAAATAAAAAGTAGATTTAACATTTGATTGCAATGTCCCCTATGTATTTATAAAAAGTGAAAGTGAGCTGGTTGGTAAATAGCCAGTACCAAATAATGGATGGAAAAAGTGAATGAAACAGGAGAAAGGAATTATGAAATTTCATAAAGAATGAGTACTTCAAAAGACTGCTCTCCATATTGAATATGTAATACTCCGCGAAGTCCTTAACATGCAGCTTCAGAAAAAGCACAGTGCAGTTTAAGGCTCTCCCTACCTACTTTTGCTGGTATGGAGAGGCAGAAATGATACTTGAATGTGCTGAGAGAAAAGAAGACCAAATTTAGACTGGGGAGCTAATGTGTAATTCTAGCTAAAATAGTACCTTATACCCATGCTAATGCTTTTTTATGGCCTAATTTTAAACTCCTTAATATTGCAGCTAGATATAATTTCTGCTAGAAGATTGTTCCACGTTTGGAATATAAGTTTTATGAAGTAGTTGTGCCCTTGAGAGGTCTGAAACTATGGCCACTTAAGCTTCCAACCATGGTTCTGCAGGTTGTTTTGATTCAGAGTGAAAACGAGCTCTTGTAATTGAGTCTTATAGTTCCTTTGCTGAATTGAGAATATCAGTTTCTTAGCTCTAGTTTCCTCCTGTTCTAAGCATTCAATGTCTTTACAAAGGCAGAGAAACCAAAATTTTATTGCCTACTCTACTTGGGAGTGCACCAGGTAGTTGTACAAGGCTATAACGATCTCCTTATTTTGGAAGCAAGTGCCTTGTGTAAACTGAAAGCTGTTGCACTCTATTCTCTACCTTGTCACACTGTTTAGAGAAATCAAGTCACTCCTAATCAGCACATCCAAGTTTTTTTCTTTATTGTAATATAGAACTGGAAATTTACATAGCTAATGTGAATTACCATACACTTACCCAGGGTTAAAAGTGGCTGATGTGTGTCTGACCACTCACTAGTGTGATACATCATTGTTTTCACTTCCATAAAATGTTTGTGAATAAATCTTATCTGTTGACAGGCTCAGGAACATCTAGCAACATAGAAGAATTAATCTCTGTCCCTCACTCACCTGAAAACGATGCTTTTACCTTCCTTCTTCAAACCTATGAGCGAGTAAATCTTGAAGAAAGAAGCCATTCAAAGGTTTGTATACATGTTTTTTTTAATGTAAAGCTCCTCCATATAGGAAGATACACAGAGCCTTCTTTCTGAAAAAAACAAACATTATACACATATCAAATATACCATACTATACTCTTACTAGGCAAAAGAGGTAGATAAAAAATAGAGGAGGCCCACTCACCTTCACTGTCTTTACTTAATGGGAAAAACCCTCTTGCAGAGACGTGGAAGCGAGTCAATAGTGTTTGGGGCAAGTTCTCGCAGAACCCCCTCCTGTTCTCCAAGAGAATGGGGTTGCAATTTCGGATCCCTCTTCCGTGGTGGAATCTTTTGTAACTGCTTTGTCCACATTATCTAGTCAGGATTCTGCTCCACTAGCATACAATGCACATCGTGATGTCACTGAAGACTTCTGACTGGGCTTTACCTCTAGAGGCGTAGAACCCTTCAATAATGCTGAGAGTTGTTCCTCTCTCGCTTCATGCACATACACTGGTCCTGGCTGGATGGTGTCACATAAGCCATGCTTCGACACCTATATGAGTGTGGCACATTGTTTTGCAAGATTTGTTCAACAGGATCTGGATAGAGGTTATCCTCCTAGACTGAAAACAGGGAAGAGATCATTCAACCCCAGCGTGTTTCCACCCAGTTTCTCTTAACTTCATGCATGTACAAGTTTCTGGAGAAACTGCTAAATATTAGATTTTTCTTTGTCATGACAGCGGAAACCATCTGTTCTCTGCACAGTGCGGCTTCCACAAGTTCCACTCCATGTTGGATGTGCTGCTCTAATGGAAAATGGTATCTGTGAGGCTTGCCTTTGTAGACAGCATTACTCTAGTGCTTTCCACACAATGTGTGGCGGAAAGGTCTCCTCCCAATCTTCCTACCTGAACTTCTATGAAATTGATTCCACGTAGGAAGTGTCTTCAGTGTTACACTCTTTGTTCTGAGCACCAATGGTATCACCTCAGTGCTGAAGATGTTCTAGCTACATACCAGGGTTGGCAATAAAAAACCCACCCCCAAAACCCACTGGGTAATGGGGTTTTGGGGGTTTTATTGGATTTTAATGGATTTTTTACTTTTAGTTCAAAATTAATTGATAGCTAAATGTTCTTAAGAATTTTTATTTGTATTCTAGATTCATTTGTCATTAACTATCCTTACTTTCTTCAGATGTTTTTAGTATTATTGATAGCTTCACAAATAGCTAATCTTTTGTTATTTAAAATGCCATTTGCTCTCTTTCTCAAGAAGGTTAATATAGTGTGCACTGCACCCATACATTAACAGTTCAGGAAATTCTGTGTTGAGCAACTCCTTCATTCTGATCATTTTGTTTTCATTATATGTACAAACAGCAAAAACCTGAAATCGCAGATAAATGAAATGTCACTATATTTGTTGGAAAATATTGTATCCTAACATTTAAATAATCAATGTGTATTCAGGATTTAGCTATTTAGTTGTCCTGAAGTTCATTAAATTTCAAAATATTGTAAAGTTGTTTTTATATAATATTTAAGAATGAAGTGTTGGTAATAAGAAAAAATAACAGTTGTCAATGATATTTATGATAATTTATCACATACCTTTTAACCAAAATCATTTTTCACTTCATCTATGGTTGTTTTGATGAGCCCAGTACAATATTCTGATGTCTACTTAGCAGAACCAGCATCAGTTATTGAAAGCAAATAACTCCTTGTACCTGTGTGCAATAATGGGATCATTAGACACACTGATCCAACCACCTTGCATAATTGTGAGAGTCTTTGTTTGTGGGTAAGAGTCACCAACTGATAGTTCTTGTTTAATTTCCTCAATGGTTTAAGCATATACGTTATCCAGTAGCTCTCCACCAAGCTTCTTTCTATTTGGTGGTTCATAACCTGGTCTCATGAGTGAACAAAATTTTTGAAATTCAGGACTTTCCACAGCATTGAAAGGAATGTTTGTACTGAAAAAGATACATGCAAGTCCATTATCAATCTTTCCCTTCTGTTCTGAATCTGTTCTCACTACAAATGATCCCATTGTTTTCTGACGTTTAAGAGATTTGAAGGGTGTGGAAGAGGAAATACCAGATGAGCATGCAGTAAATGATGTAGAAGCCAAGTATGAAGTGTGGCTAATGTCAGTTATGTCACTGGCATTACTCAATGAACTGCAAGGCCTTATTTTTGATATATCTACATCATATTGTACTTCAGCAGTCTCTTCACTTGGATTAGTTGTTTCTTCCTGTTGTTGCTTAATTTTCCATTTTTCTATGTGCTTCTTAATTCTTTCAATTTTTTTACTAATCTTTTCTAGACAAAATTTACATTATACTCTTTTACTTCCAAATGGCATTTTAATAACGAAAGATTTTATTTGTAAAGTTATCAGTAATATTAAAAAAATCTGAAGAAAGTAAAGATACTTAATAAAAAATGTAGAATACATATAGAAATATTCTTAAAAACATTTAGCTATTAAATTTTCAGCAAAAAGTAAAAAACCCAATATAACCCACTACCCACCAGGTTATTTTTAAAACCCCAGGGTTTTTTCCAACCATGCTACATACACTCTTTTTTCCAATTATTCTACATACACTCTAGTAGACAGCCTTTTGATCTCTTTTGGTGCAGCTCAGACGCCAACTCTGGAGCATCGAATCGAGCTATTGAACCACATCTTTTGCTCTGCCAAAGAGCTCAGTTTGGGTTTTTCATGGCCAAAATAAGTTAGTGACTGCACTTCTGTCACCACTGATAGATTCACTCCTACTCTGACTTTTTCCTAAATGAGGTATGCCTAGATGCTTTACCTGCACTATCGATATTTCGCTTTGTGATATTCAGCACTTGCACTGCTGATAGGGCTACCAATTTGTTTAATAATTTCATTTCTTCTATCAAAGCTTGACTGCAAGTGCAAGTTCTATGCATCCACAGCCCAGCCTGAATAATTGCGTAATATGGATGCAATCCACCACACCATATTTTCCGTCTGGTGAATGTTGCCTTTTCCACATCCCATTTTGAGAGCCTGCTTGTCGATGCCTCTTGTCCTGCACTGTGCTCAATTCATTATGAGCTTTTACACATTGGCCTGGCATCTCACTTAGATGTTTTGTTGCTACACATCTGCCCCCAAAACTCTCACAGCGCCAGGAGCATTTCATTCAAACTGGTTAGAAAACACACTGGATCTGTGCCAGTATACATGGATTGATTGCAAGTCTCAGGAGGGGATTGACTCTCGTGCCATATCCCCTCTGTTTCAAGTCAATGGGTCTAGTATGGGGCTATACTAGACACCGCGCCTGTCATCATGGCTGAACTGATTGCAATACACCAACAATAAAAAAATAAGTAAAGAATATGCTGGATGTTCAAAACATCTTTTCAGCTTTGCATTCCCTGTGCACACAGGGGCCTGCTGCCTTGTATGATTTTCCTTTTTAGGAGAAGGAAAACTGATTGTAAAACCTCCTGCTGCCTTGGGGTGACACCTAGCGTGGGTGGGTGTTGGCAAGGGCATGTGGCCCATGAAAATTTGCCACTGCTACCTATTTGGTGGCTCAAGGGGAGGGGAGATGATGAGTGGGCCCTCTAGTTATAATGTGTATGGTTGGAGCTGGGGTTGAGTGTGTCAGAGGTTACAGGGTACGTGGTTTTTCAGGATGCCATTTCCACCCAATAGTTGGGGGTCCGAACCTAGGAGGAGTAGCGCTCTAGGAGGCTACCCAGCCAGTGGGTGAAAAATGGTGGGATAGTTACAGTGCCATGTGCGCGTGGGGTGCTTTGAGGCCACTGATACATTCACTGGTTAAGGCTTGTGCGAATAGGACTCATTTTCCTGGCTTTGGCTGTGTGCACGTGACAGGCTCGTAACCTGTCCTTCCCTCCACTTATTTTAAGGATCAACCCCGTAAGGGGCGCGACGATTTGCCATTCTGGCCGCCGTGCTGACGGGACTCAGCACCCCGTCCGGCCCCAGCTTAGCCTCTCTTCCTTCCTTCAGATAGCCTGTATTCCTATCCTACCTCGTCGCTTTTCATACAACCTCTCCCACAACTTTCTCTGGTCAGCCTCTAATTTCACAGGGTAGAAGCTGACCTTCTTCTCAGCCAATCGTCCCGGATCGGGGCTGAGGGGGGAGGGGACAATGTCCCCTAACCCCTGAGCTCCGGTCTGGGGTGGTTGGCTTTTAACAACCTGCTTCATCCCCATCCATACCTTCCTCACATCCCTTTTCCTCTCGTCTTCAAAATCTATCCGTTTTACGCCGTGTTCAAGGTGGAGCCGCCATGCCGAAGGACTGCCAGGCCACCAGGCGGGAGGGGTGGTCCCAAATGGCGGCGCCTGGCTCTGCCGGGCCTGTAAGCACCTCTTGCAGTGCGGGCTACTGCAAGAGGTGGTGAGCGATTGCGTCCCGTAAAACAAAGAGGGTCACCATGCCCAATGATGAAAAAAAAAAACATCTCCCCTTAATTCCCCCTATAACAACAACGGAGCCGCCCTCGTGCAGCTCCACAGAAAAGATGGAGGTCCCCCCCCCTGTGCTTGCGCAGGGGACCCTCCATACCTCTTTAACCGGAGAGGAGGCTTACTCCTCTCCTACGCCTACGGGTGTAGGGGACTCCCCCTCACCCCCTTCTCTGGAGGTGCTTTCGGGCACCTCCCTATCTCCAGCGGCAGTCCCTCCTATGCTTTCTAAGGGGACTGCCAAGAAAGCCAGCAGGCAGCCCATTGCCGACCGCCCCTCGTACAAGCGGCTCGGTAGGGCAAACCCCCTTAGGGGGGAGAGGGAAGCCAGGCCCCTTCGGTCGCTTCCCTCAAAAGACCTGCTGGCAAAAATATTAAACCTTGCCGGGGTCAAGGCCTGTGCCTCCCCACTAAAGACTTATGACGCTGCCAAGGGGACCTGCGATGTCCTGGGAGGGGATGGCCAACTGGAGGCCCCTCCTGTGATAGACATGGTCCTTGAGGAAAACCAGCCTCAGAAGGTAGGGCCTTCCATGGGGGGGAATCCGGGCTTGGCGCCAAGCACCGAACCCGAATCCGCCCCTATGCAAGGTCCTCATCAAACGACTGTGGATTCTCAGGCAGGACAAGGAGGGGAGGGATCTCCTCCGGATGAATCCCCTGCGCCCACCGGGACTTTCTCCATTTCAGAGAAGGACCTGGCTGAGGCCGGTCCATCTGGCCTGGGGGCTTCTACCGGCGGGGGTGAAAAGCGGGTTCATTCCCCGCCCTCCTCTCCTAAAAAGAAGAAAAAGACAAGAAAGACGAAAAAGACTCGGGGCTCCTCTCCATCCGCGGGGGCTGCGGGGACGGATGGGTCTGCTGCCACTTTGGTAGGCGACCAAGCCAAGATCGGCACATCCGGCCCCTCTACCCCCTCGTGTGCGGAGCCCCTGACTAAGACCAAGAGTGCACAGGGCGGAGCCTCGATGACATCGGGGCCCCTCATTCAGAGGTTACCTGGCGTTTTCGAGCCCGCTGGCTTCAAACGCTTCCTCGTTATTCGCTCCACTGATGGCACCATGTTGTCCAAGGGCAACATGATCCATCAGCGGAGAGGATTAGCTAGTGCAATTGGTAGAGAGCCGAAGGTAACCCGTTTCTCGGACGGGAGCCTTCTGGCGAATGCGGCGAATCCCGCCGAGGCGGCCAAGATAAGTGCTCTTCGGACACTTCATGGCACCCCGGTGAGTGTGACGCCGCACTCTACCATGAACTTTGTAAAAGGAGTAGTTTATGCGAGGGAACTCGTTGACTACTCCATAGAAGACATCACCCTAGAGCTGGCCGACCATGGGGCGGTCAAGGTCGAACGTGTGATGAGAAAACAGGGAGGGGCCTCGAGACCCACCCCTACACTCTTCGTCACGTTCGACTGTGACAAGCTCCCTGAGTCGGTGCGTGCCGGTTGGTACCGCTACCGCGTAAAGGCATTCGTGCCACTGCCGCGGCGGTGCTATTACTGTCACCGCTTCGGCCACACGAATCGATCATGTAGACGTGCAAAATCGGGGTCACCCGAAGTCTGTGTAAATTGCTCCAAGGTCACACACGATAAGTCCAAATCGTGTGTGGCCAAGTGTGTCAATTGCGGAGAGCCGCACCCTGCTTCTTCGAAGCAATGTGGTGCATATCTCCTTGAGAAAGAAATCCTGGCCATTCAGGCCCAGGATCGACTCTCATTCCGCGAGGCTAAGGACTTGGTCCTGGCGCGCCCGGCTCTGCCTGGGACGTCATATGCCTCAATAGTTAGAAAAGCACCCTCTGCTCCTGGCCCATCCAGGCCAACGAGCACGGTTGTTTCCGCGCCCATTCGGAGCCCTTCTGCGGGCTCTACTACACCCGGGCGCTCCCCTGGTAGAGCTGGCGGCAAAAAGGGTTCACACCCAGCCCCGGCTAATACCAGGGCTCCCCCCTCTTCCCCCAGCGTGACCGTTTCCCGTAAGGCGAAACGGCCACGCGCCTCCACAGAGTCGTTAGACTCACAGGAGGCAACACCCCTGAAGATGGTCGCTAGGCCATCTTCCGGGGTTCCTAAAGCTGTTCCCCGAAAGGAGGACAGCAACAAAGGAGCTTCGGCCCCTTCGCCCACGCCCCGAGGTGGAGCGAGTGGCTCGGAGACGGTGGATCCTCGAAAAGAGGGCCCCCCGCCTCCCAAGCCGCAACGCCCGCCTAAGGTTTCGAGGCGGAGGGAGGAAAAGACTCGCATGGCGAGCCCAACCTCCCCCAATAAGTCCTCGAAGGCGACAGCGCCTTCAGCGCTTTGTCCGGCCAACAGCGCCCAGGGTTCTGCCCCCGGGAAGCGTACGGCCATTCCCGTGAGGGTCTTCAATTCGAGGAGGGCCCCCGCGTCTCCTCCGAGCTAGGCCTGGAGGGCATATTCCTTCAATGGAATTGCCGTGGACTCCGGGCCAACTGGGAGGAGCTGCGGAGGCTCGTCTCGTCCCGTTCCCCGGTAGCTATTTTTTTGCAGGAGACCATGCTAGGCGCGTGCCCGCTGCCTGCCCTCCCGGGGTATAAGGGTCTTGCGACCCCACCACCGCGGGATGGCCGGGCTGGGGGATGCGCGGTTTACACCCGGCATGATGTCTCCGTTCTTCCTTTCTCTTTAGATACCTCCTTTCAGGCAGTGGCTGTGCAGCTGCACCTGGATAGGAGGTATACTATCATTTCTGCGTACATTCCACCGTCAGCTGACTTCGACGCGGGGGACTTCCGCCGCGTCGTGGCACGGTTGCCGAGGCCCTATCTCTTGCTTGGAGATCTGAACGGCAGGCATCCTCTCTGGGGAGATTACTCCATAAATCCCAGGGGACAAGTCCTTGCCGATCTGATCGAAGAGCTTGAGATGGGTGTCCTAAACGTGGATGAGTTTACGCATCACTGTCCGAGAACCGCTTCATTTTCTTGCCTTGACCTATCTTTGTGCTCTTCAGATGCACAGCCTGATTTTGATTGGGGGGTGGTCGATGACCTCCATGGTAGTGATCACTTTCCCATTCAAATATCATTTTCAGGGCAACTGCCGCCTGAGAGACCACCTCGGTGGTGCTTGGCGCGGTGGCCTGCATTTCAGGAAATGACTGAATTCTCTATCTCAGTCGAGGAGTTTAGGTCGGTAGATGAGGCCGTTGAGTTCTTCTCCGGCAACCTCATCGCCGTAGGCCTGACTACTATTCCTAGGACGTCTGGCCGTTTTGCACGCCGACCACTCCCATGGTGGTCGGCCGAGTGTGAGACGGCCCTCAAACAGAAGCGTTATGCCTACATGCGCTATAAGCGCCGCCCGAACGATTTCACTGTCGCTGAATTTCGTCGGGCTAGGGCTAGGTTCCGGTATATTTCGAAGCACGCCCGCCGCTCTTCTTGGCGGGCATACGTGTCTTCACTTAACGGGAAGACCCCTTTAGCTGAGGTGTGGAAGCGAGTCAAAAGGATTCGGGGCAAGTTCTCGCAGGACCCCCCTCCCGTTCTCCAGGAGAATGGGACCGCAATCTCGGACCCCGCGTCCGTGGCGGAATCCTTAGCGACCGCTTTTTCCGCATTCTCTAGCCGTGATGCTGCTCCGCCAGCATTCAATGCACGTCGTGATGTCGCGGAAGGCCGCCGGCTGGACTTTACCTCCAGAGGCGGAGAACCCTTCAACGACAAGTTTACTGTGAGTGAGTTGCGTTCCGCTCTCGCTTCGTGCGCGGACACCGCCCATGGTCCGGACGATGTCCCGTACGCCATGCTTCGACACCTGGGTGAGCGAGGCATGGCCTTTCTGTTAGATTTGTTCAACAGGATCTGGGTGGAAGGTCTTCTCCCAGACTCCTGGCGAATCGCTACTGTGCTCGCCTTTCGCAAGCCGGGGAGAGATCACTCTACTCCGACCGGTTTCCGCCCAATCTCTCTAACCTCTTGCGTGTGCAAGTTGATGGAGAAATTGGTAAATGTTAGATTAGCCTATTTCCTGGACAGCGGAGGCCATCTGTCTTCTGCACAGTGCGGCTTCCGTAAGTTCCACTCCACGTCGGATGCTCTGCTCCGACTGGAAAGTGCCGTCTGCGAGGCTTTCCTTCGTAGACAGCACTACGCCACGGTGTTTTTTGATCTGGAGAAGGCCTATGATACCGCATGGCGATACGGTATCATGGAGACTCTCCACACGATGGGGGCGAGGGGACGCCTCCCAATTTTTATATCTGAATTTTTGCGAGATCGTCGATTCCGCGTACGGGTGGGGGGAGCCCTCTCCGGCCCAAAGGAGCAGGAAGAGGGTGTCCCGCAGGTAAGTGTCCTCAGTGTCACACTCTTTGCCCTGAGCATCAACGGCATCACCTCGGTGCTGCCGGAAGATGTTCTCGCTACGCTCTACGTGGACGACCTTTCGATCTCTTTTGGCGCGGCCCAGATGCCAACTCTGGAGCGTCGACTCCAACAGGCATTGAACCGCGTCTCTCACTATGCCGAAGCGCACAGGTTTCGGTTTTCTTTGGCCAAGACTAAGGTGGTGCACTTCTGCCGCCATCCACGGCTTCACCCCGACCCAGATTTGTTTCTTAATGGGGTGCGCCTGGATGTGGTTGAGTCGCACCGTTTCCTTGGTCTTGTATTCGACCGACGCCTCACCTGGGAAGCTCATATTCGCAGCCTTAGGGTCTCTTGTACCCGCGCCATGGACATTCTCCGTTCCGTGACGTTCAGCGCTTGGGGCGCTGATAGGGCTACCGCCTTACTTTTTTATCGATCCTTTGTTCGCTCGAAGCTCGACTATGGATGCGAGTTTTATGCATCCGCAGCCGAGCGTTTATTGCGGAAGGTGGATTCGATCCACCACACCGGCCTTCGCCTTGCGACCGGTGCCTTCCGCACTTCCCCCATTGAGAGCCTGTTGGTCGATGCTGGGGAGATGCCACTCGCTCTGCGCCGCGTGCAGTGCATCGCTCGCCTGTACGCGCGAGCCCGGCGCCTCCCTCAGTCGCCAACAGCTCTCACTGCATCCGCAGCTGATCTCGATGGTGCCTATGCCGCCGAGAGACGCCAGTCATACCCTAAGCCCTTTGGGTTTAGGGCCAGGAAACTCCTTCGAGAGGTAGATATAGCTCTCGGGCCGGTGGCGCCCCTGGTTCTGCCCAGGACGCCACCCTGGAGGGTACCACATTTGGCTATTTGTCGCCACGCCTCTGCTCCCAAAGCTTGTACTGCGCCGGGAGTATTGCGTTCGACCTTTTTGGAGCACACATCGTGTCACGCTGGTACCGTGCCAGTGTATACGGATGGCTCCAAGTCCCAAGAGGGGGTCGGCTTCCACGCCGTATCCCCTCTGTTTGAAGTCAGCGGGGCTCTACCAGGCGCTGCGTCTGTCTTCACGGCCGAGCTGGTGGCAATACACCACTCGGTACGGGAGATTACGCGACGTGCCCGGTTCGGAGACCGGATTATGATTTATAGCGACTCACAAAGCGCCCTGAGTGCTCTCGGGGCATTGGAATCTCCGCATCCCCTGGTTCGCGAAATCCGTGACGCCACGGTTTTGGCGAGCCGGGCAGATGTCGAGATTATCTTCTGCTGGGTTCCTGGACATGTAGGAATTGCGGGGAATGAGCGCGCCGATGAGGGCGCCAAAGAGTCCGCGAGGACTCTGCGACCGGACCAGCGTTTCGCTCTTCCTCACACTGACTACATGGCAGGAATACGGGCAGCTCTTCGGACTGCTTGGCAAAGAAGATGGGAGACGGTCGAGGGGAACTTAAAGTTGCGTGCCATTGGGCCGCGACTGTTCCCATGGACCTATCCCCCAATGCCGCGGCGGCTTCAGGTTGCTTTCTGTCGTCTTCGAATCGGACACACTCGTGTGACGCATCGTTACTTGGTGGAGCGCTCGCATGTGCCCTATTGCAACGACTGCGTCGTCCCCCAGACTGTTCGGCATATTCTTGTCGAATGTCCCAGTCTGGGTGATCTTCGCGCACGATACCTGTCTCGGTACCGGGATGGGCGGGGTCGCTACCGCCTGTCCCTTGTACTCGGGACGAGTGCGTGCACCATGACTGGTGGACTTATTGACTTTTTGGGGGAGGCCGGCCTTCTCCTCTTTATTTAAGGTTCCTTTTTTTTGTTATTGTTTTGTTTTAGGTTGCACTCTCCTGCACCGGGGTGAGGGGGACCTCCCCCCGCTGCCGGAGATTGCTTCGATTGTTAAGTTTTTCCAATTTATATTGATTGTTAAGTTTTCATATTTTAACTTTAAAGTAGCCTAATTCTAGGCTGTCGTGTTTTTCGGCGACTTATGCCCAAGTGGGTAGTTGCCAGATGGGCTCTATAAAAAAAAAATAAAAATTTTAAGGATCAAAATCACCTAATCAGCAAAAACAAAAAAATAACCGAGAATTGCTAGTTGGAATGTGGGTAGTTTGAAGGGTAGACATGGGGGAAGTGGTTGAGACCCTATCGTGGAGAAACACGGATGTATGCTATGTGCAAGAACATAGATGGAGGGGGGATTCAGCGAGAATGATTGTGGGAAAGGAATAGAGATATAAACTGTTTTGGATGGGAAATGCTAACGGTTATGGCAGTGTCATTGTTCTATTAGCAGAGAAGTGGAAAGAGCATATTACGTGGGTGAATAGAATTAATGAGAGGGTATTAGTGTTAAAGTTTAATTTGGATAAAGTAATCATATCTGTTGTATGAAGTAGGCTTGGACGCTGCAGTCAAGGATGAGTTTTGGGACAAATTGATCAGAGTTGTTGGTGACATGTCAGAGGGTGAGATGGTGATCCTGGGAGGAGACATGAATGGAAATGTGGGGGCGGAGGCACTGGTGTATGAAGGAGTGCATGGAGGTTGTGGATTTGGTACTAGGAATGTGGAAGGTGGGCAAATTCTGAAATTTGGGGAAGCAATGGACATGGTCGTTTGTAACACCCTGTTCAGAAAAGAAAGAAGCAAACTGGTCACTTATACATCTGGAGAAAGCAGTAGTCAGATAGACTATTTTATGGTTAGAAGAAGAGAGAAAATTAGTGAAACGATGTTAAAGTGATACCCAGTGAGGAGAGTGTACAGCAACATAAATTACTGGTGTGTGACCTTTGGTTAAGGAAATTGCAGGCCAGGAGGAAGGTGTGGAAGTTTAAAAATCAGGAAGTGAGGGAGGCTTTTTACGAGGAGTTTGGTACACTAGTGGCAGAGAATAGAGTGACTGACGGAAGTGTGAGTGAGACTGAAAGATAACCATCTAAAAGCCACTGAACAGGTTTGTGGATGGTCAATAGGTCCACCTAGACACAAAGCGTCTTGGTGGTGGAATGAGGAAGTTGAGGCTGCAGGGAAGGAGAAAAGAATATCCTTTATGTCATGGAAGCAGGTTGGGAGTAAGGAAGTATACTTGGCAGCAAAAAAAAGGACAAGTCGGGAATGTATAGGGCTAAGTCAGAGGCCCCAAAACCTCTTTGTGAGAGCCTCAATGGTGCTGAGGGCAGGAAAAGTGTTTAAACTGGCTAGGCAGATGGAAACGGAAAATATGTAGTGATATAGCGGGTTACCAGTGCATTAAAAATGATGATGGTAGAGTTGTGGTTGGGCAAGACGATATAAAAAAGGCTCAGAGCGTGTTCTAGAAGAAATGATTAAGGAAAGGATAAACATTGACAACATGCAGTTTGGGTTCATGCCTGGAAAAGGAACCATCCATGGATGCTCTATTTATAGTTAGACCTCCAGAAGAAGTACATTGCTAGGAAAAGAACATTGTATGATATTTTTGTTGACCTGGAGAAGGCTTTTGATTGGGTACCAAGAGATGTGGTGAGCTGTGCAATGAGAAAATTAGGGATTGAGGAGTGGTTGGTTAGGGTGGTCATGACTATGTATGAAGGTTCAACAACCCAGGTGAGGGTAAATGGAGAATTGAGTGATGACTTCTCTGTGAAGGTTGGTGTGCATCAGGGATCCGTTTTGAGTCCCTTGCTCTTTGCTATGGTCCTAGAATCTGCTGTCACAGAATTTTAGAATAGGATTGTCATTCAAGTTGTTGTACACTGATTGCTGAGGATGAGAGGATGACACTTGAGAAGTTCAGGTTGTGGAGGAAAGGGAGGAATTCTATGGGGCTGAAAGTGAATTTGGATAAAACAAAGATGATGATTTCAAGAGTGGGTGGTGGTAATGACATCATTGAGAGTATTTGGCCATGTGCAGTCTGTCACAGAGGGGTAGGGAATAACTCTTATCCTGTGTAATGGATGTGGTTTATGGATGCATAAAAGATGTAGTGATATCAGTGGTAGGCTGCAGAATGATGGAGAGTTTCAGTGCACTGTGTTTAGAGGAGAGAATTGTATTTGATGGTGTGTCGCTTGAATGTGTAGAGTTCTGCTATCTGGGAGATATGATCAGTTTAGGGGGAGGTGCTGGGGCGAGTTCTGTGGTAAGGGTAGAAGAAGTGTTTGCAAAAAGTTCAGCGAGCTGCTTCCTCTCTTGATTCTGAGGGGGTTTTTCCCTCTGAGCTAAGGAATGTCTGTACACTGCCTGCATTCAAAGTGCAATGTTGTACGGCAGCGAAACTTGGGTTGTAAAGGAAGAGGACATCCAGAGGCTCAAGCGTAATGAGATGAGAATGGTGAGATGGATGTGCAGAGCATCTCTGAATTTGAGACCTGGAGGTGACAGAGTTGCGAACTGTGAATAAAGGGATAGAATTCATTAGTGTAGCACTGAGAAGAGGCAGACTGAGGTGGTTTGGTCATTTGGAGAGGATGAAGGATAATAATTGGGTGAAGGGTGTTAGGAGTTTGGAAGTTGTGGGTATAGCTGCCAGAGGGAGACCGAGGAAGACGTGGAATGAGGTCATACAAAGGGACCTCAGAGATACTAGTTTGAATAGAGAAATAGCCAGAGAGCCAGCAGCATGGAAAGCTGCCATTAGGTAAATGAGGCCAACACATGCAAGCATGTATGGAGCCTTCAAAAATGATGATGATGAAAGTACCCTGACTTTTTTTGAGGCAGTTGTCTCGATTATCTTTGCTGGTTTAGGGGTTAGTGGACATGTGGGAGTTGTGGTGAATGAGGGCACCAATGACTATTAATCCATCCAGCCTATCTTGACTGCCTATGCTGTAGAAAAAACACACTAGTCATACTCTAACCCCGTGAGTTGTAGGACTAAAAAACTCTGTCAACAACTCAGTGTATGCTCTGGTTCCTCCCATGATGCCACTCTGGAGGGTACCACTTTTGACTATTTATCTCAAAGCTTGGAATTGCCACCAGGAACCAGACTCAGTTCAACTCTTATTCACAACATGCAAGATACTTGTACTATTAAGATGAAATCTATATACAGTGGTACTTCTACTTACGAAAGGTTCTACATACAAAATTTTCAGGTTACGAAACACTTCGGAAAAATATTGCCTCTTGTTACGAAAGAAATTTCAGGATACGAAAGGCGAAAATTTTCTAAATACGCGCTGCTACTCACAGCTCCCAAGTCCACTGAACGTAAACATACTTGTAGCATCCTGTATCTTCGTTTGAAAGTGGCGCATCCGAGCTGCTCTGGCATCCCATTGGCTAGGATGAACCTCTGTGTGTATGTGCGTATACCCAGAATCCCCTTCATTTTCCCGTCGGCCCACGAGGATCACCGAAGCCTCAGTCTCACGCTAGCGAAATTCATTAAAGCACGAAGTGTTCGGACAGTTTTTCATCAGCTTTTGAGTGTTATTGCAACTTTACGTGTGTGTATTAACTTTTATTCACTATGGGCTCCAAGAAAGTGATGGAGAAAAGTTGTGAGAAGAAGAAGAGAGTTGTTTTGTCCATACAAACAAAGCAAGAGATAATAGAAAAGAACAAAAAATGGATGCGTTTGGTTGCTCTCGCCAAAGAATATAACCGTAATCCATCAATGATCGGCATGATATTAAAACAAAAGGAAGCCCTAAAAGCTACGACTCCTTCTAAAGGCCTCTCTGTCATTTTGAAGAGGAGGTTGGCAGTGAACAATGAGATGGAGAGGTTTTTACTCGTGTGGATAAAGGAGAAAGAGATAGCTTGAGACACAGTGACCGAGACCATAATTTGCGAAAAGGCGATCGCCGTCTTTAATGACCTCGTAAAGATGGCTGCAGGCGAGGGAACTTCGGCACAAGATCCACACCAGGAGTTTAAGGCATCGCGTGGGTGGTTCGAGAAGTTCAAAAGGAGGACTGGAATTCACTCTGTTGTTCGGCATGGCGAGGCATCTAGCGCCGACCAGAAAGCGGCCGACGAATTTGTGCGAATATTTGAACAATTGGTGATCGATGAAGGCTACGTTGCACAGCAAGTTTTTAATTGGGACGAGACTGGCCTTTTTGGGAAAAAGATGCCTCGCCGTATCTTCATCACAGTAGAAGAGAAAAAAATGCCAGGCCACAAGCCCATGAAGGACCGCCTTACACTTGCCCTTTGTGCCAATGCCAGTGGAGATTGTAAAACCAAGCCTCTGCTGGTGTACCACTTCGAAAATCCCAGAGCATTTAAGGCCCACAAGATATTAAAAGAAAAACTTCAGGTGCTATGGAGGGCCAATGCCAAGGCCTGGGTTACCAGACAATTTTTTGTTGAGTGGGTCAATTTGGTTCTTGGCCCTGCTGTTAAGAGGTACCTAGAGGAGAACAATCTCCCCATCAAGTGCCTCCTCATTCTCGATAATGCACCTGCCCACCCGCCCGGCCTCGAAGATGATATCCTGGAGGAGTTCTCATTTATTAAGGTGCTGTACCTCCCACCTTACACCACCTCTATCCTCCAGCCCATGGAACAACAAGTCATTTTAAACTCCAAGAAACTCTACACGAAACACTTTTTTTAAGAGGTGTTTCGACATCACTGAAAACACCCAGCTTACCCTTCGTGAGTTTTGGAAGCAGCACTTCAACATTGTTGTTTGCCTCAAGATAATCGTCATGGCTTGGCAGGAGGTGACCAGGCGTACCCTTAATGCGGCTTGGAGAAAGCTGTGGCCCGATGCTGTTGTCCCACAAGATTTTGAGGGGTTCGAGATGGGGTTGGAGGGTAAAGTTAGACCTGAAGTTGACGAAATTGTTTCGCTGGGAAAGTGCATGGGGCTTGAGGTGAATGACGAGAACATCGATGAGTTGGTTCAGGAGCACCACGAGGAGCTTTCGACGGAGGAGCTGAGGGAGTTGGAGGCGATGGAACACACGGCAGAGCAGGAGGAGTTCATTAAGGACGAAGAGGAGGCAGCTATTATTCCGACAGCCAGAATAAAAGACATTTTACAAAAATTCTATGAAGTTTCAGACTTTGTTGAAAAGAATCACCCAGAAAAAGTGTTCACTAATCGGGCTATCGCTCACTATGATGATGTTTGCCTTGCACATTTTCGAAAGATTGTTAAAAGCTGACAAAAGCAAACGACCTTGGATCGGATCTTTACAAAATGTCAGGTAAAAACCACTGCTGAGAGTGAACCTGAACTGAAGAAGGCGAAAGGTGACAACGATAGCAGTTAAACAAGAAAACCATTAAAGTAAAAAAGAAGAAAAAAAACTTTATTCCTTACATTATGTACAACTCTCATTTTTATGTTTATTGTGCAGTAATTTAATTCTAACATGTATTTGTTACAGGTTTTGATGCATTTTTGTAATTTATAAAAAATTTATGTCCGATTTTTAAGGGGCTTGGAACCGATTAGGGCATTTATAGGGTAAAAAGCGTTTCTACTTACGAAATGTTCACGTTACGAAACGATTTCCAGAACAAATTAATTTCGTAAGTAGAGCTACCACTGTATACACACTCTCTGTATAGTTTTTTGAGGTTGCTGGTCTAATAAGGAATCTTAGCCATGGGCAACCAAGGAACCATCCTTTGTTGCAGATTTTGACTGGTTCAGAAGAGCTGCTTGTCTTTTCCAATCCAGTGGGGCAAAAAGTCTTAGGCCTATCTTCCCTCCAAAATAATCACTTTCTCTAGCTTCACTCTTCCTGGGAACCGCTCATTTCAATAACCTTAAAGCAAAGATGCCATTGTTGATGATTTATACTTCTTTTTTTAAAAGAAAGAGATGTGGGAACTCTGACATGCTATTTGATCCTTCAATGATTTTTTTTTCTTGAAGAATGGAAGATTTTGGAGGGTTGTACCCCTGGCAGTCCCTAGGTCCTTAAGTACTCTCTTATAGTAATTACTTGTGCAGTGTGTGCCTCCCTCACATTTTCCTCCCCCATTAACCTTGCCCTGTTCTTCATGAATATCTTTCCACTAACTTCTGTGTCTGGTACATCCTTCTTCCTTCCCAGAAGTGATTTCAATGAATGCTATCATTTTTCAGAGAAGCACAGTGCCCCCACTCTCTGTTGTCCTCACATGTATAAGAAGACAATGTATATCTTACACTTCGCTCTTATTATCAGGTAAAGATCACTTGTGTTATTGATTATGATTTGTTATCTATGTAGCTCACTTTCTATTTCATTGCATGTGATGGAAGATCCAATTATTTTTAGCAGTTAATATTAACTTTGATCTCACTTTGCTAAATAAGTAATTTTTTACTATCTTGGTGTCAGTTGCCACTCATAGGCAAATAAATGAGATTATATCCATGCTTGAAATGAAGGAAATATGGTGCTCAGAACTAACCCTCAATAATCTCATGTTTTAATTGGCTATGGATTGTGTTGAAAAATTCATTTTTCGTGGCCGAGTGTTGAACTGATCAGATATTCTTTGCACAAGGTAATTGTTTTAAAACTAAAAATTAAATAATTTTATTTTCTGGTGGTAAAGTGAACTGTTCATTAGCATTGAGACTCATTATATTTTATTTGCTAACACTTGATTTGACTTAGCCCCAGAGAGTGAATTCACTTACCTAAGTCTAATACTATTTGAAGCTTGGTTTATTATTTAACTGTCTAGATGTTTTGCTTGTACAAATGGCTCGAACAAGTTTGTGTTAGATGATGAGTGTCGTACAGTCAGGAGAGTGACTTTGTGTAATCTGTGAAAAGGGCTTAGTATAAACATTATTAATGAAGAGCTAGAAATAAAATGAAATGAATGGAAGGTTCTACAAAAAGAGTTATGTTGAATGGAAGTTGTAGGTTACTTCAGATAATGAGAAGATATATGATAGACTGCTATGTGTGGATGTAAATAACATAGGTCTATTTAGTCTGAGTGTGACCAAAAGAGATGTATTTATTAACTTATCTAATAGATTTAGTTACTTAAGGTAGGATATAACAGTATGAATGAAGTGTACATGTTAAGGGATTCGCAGGTATGATAAGCACAAAAATATATCCACACTTTTGTTTCTTCTATTGTAGCTGTATTGTAATATTAAATTTATAAATCAGTTCTGAAATTTTTCCCATACCTAGCAACCTCAAGACAACCACACTGTATAATGCGATTGATAGTTGACTGTCCATTTCTCAGCCTAGGTAGGAAATGGGGGAAGGGGACCAGGGGTATCTTCTACTGGTTAATGTCTGCTTATGCCAGGCAGTCAATAGCAATCTTCAGTCAATGTCCTTAGTTCATAGAATCAATATCAAGCCAAAACAGCCATTCGCCAGCTTTTGAGATAAAGCGCTCTGTATTTTCTTGGAGTAATAGGCGATTGTATATTTTTACTTTTTAATTTCTAACTATACAAAGGATTGTTTTTGATTTTGATGTATAAAATTAAAAAGAAAAACAAAATCATCAGAGAAAAAAGTACCCCATATGTATATAAAAGTAAGAGTTAGAAGATACGACTTGAAAGTAAAGTGGTGAAAATTTAAACAAGGAAGGGAAGAATGGCTCCTGCATCCAAATAATTGATTCATTCACCACTCAATACAACATCAGTAGTAACCTTCAACTGTAGCAGTTTTCTCATAAGTTGATAGGGGTTTGCATCAAAACCACTAAAACATACTGACCCTTGTTTATGCTCTATTAAATACAAAACCGCCACTTTTTCATGCCAAATTAGTCTTTCATCACAATGGGGTGCTATGTGCTCTAGCATCATTTCCATTCAACTTCACTACTGGGTAGACAGCCCCAAACAATCATCACCCCTCATCAACACTCTTCCTGTACACCTAATCATACACAATATCATGCTGTCCCAATGTAAGACCATTTTCCCTCAAACATTCACAATCTTCTAACTTCTCGCACTACAAATCGCCACTGATCAGTATGAATGCTATTCCTAAAGCTCTGATTTTCATCAGAATGGTAGGTGTTATTTGCAAAGTAATTGTGTTGCATTTTGCTAAAATTAATTATTCCACGCAATTCTTTATTGATTTGGGTGAAAGCTTGAATAAAATAACTTGTCACTATTTCTCTTTGCAGGTACATTTTCTCCAGCTCTGAATCCATTTACATCTCTACTGCTGTATCCACTACTTACAGAAAATATTCCTAGGGGCTTCATCTTTGATTTATTGCTGCATACTTCCAGTTTGAAGGAACGGTTCTCCAATGTAAGCTTTTCATAACTTGGTTCTACTAACTTTGCTTTGTTGCTCTCAAGTTCTCTTCAGCTGAACTCAACAGTACTTGGGTAACTCTTAATTCTCTAGGCCAATTTAAGAGACTCCTTATGAAAAGAGGTGATGGATGTTATTGGACATAGCAGTATGGGGGATGTCAAAGTTCAGTCTGCTTGTTTACTTGTTGGGAGAGTGTGTGTAGAGTGTAATGGGCTAGTGAAATTGTTTTTTTTTGTAGTTGTGCAGATTGGGGTTGATTTTAGAGTGCAAGGGTGTGTGAATTGGGTGTGTTTTTAATGAGGAGTTGGTGGGAGCTGGTTGAAATTCTTAGTTCCATGCAGGAAGGTACCCTCTATAGCCTGTTACACTTCGTACCTGGAGGAGCTGCACATCCTCCCGGCCTGAGTCAAAATTAGGGAAGCCCTGTCACTGGATTGACTTGAATTCTGATGGGCCTGGCAAAGTTGTTGATGCACTTTCCTCCCGCCCCATCTCAGCACTACTCTACCTTTTTATTATTTAGTTTCTCGGATAGGAGCCTTCTGGGACGCCAGTGAGTGTGATGCTGCACTCTACCATGAACTTCGTGAAAGGTGTGGACTAGGCCATAGATGATATCACCTTAGAACTGGCCGACCATGGAGCATTTAAAGTTAAAACAGGGATGGGCCTTGAGCCCCACACCTAAACTCTTTGTCACATTCAAACATGACAGGCTCCTGCATTCGGTGCATTCCGGCTGGTATCCCCCGTAAGGGGCGCGGCGATTTGCCATCCTGGCTGCCGTGCTGACGGGACTCGGCACCCCGTCCGGCCCCAGCTTAGCCTCTCTTCCTTCCTTCAAAACACTTGTTTCCTCTCTTTTCACACAACCTCTCCCACAACTTTCTCTGGTCAGCCTCTAATTTCACAGGGTAGATGCTGACCTTGTTCTCAAGCCAAGCTCCCGGATCGGGGCTGAGGGGGGAGGGGACAATGTTTCCTAACCCCTGAGCTCCGGCTCGGGATGGGTTTTTTTTAACAACCTGCTTCATCCCTACCCATACCTTCCTCACATCCCTTTTCCTCTCTTCTTCACATTCTATTCATTTTTACGCTGTGTCTAAGGTGGAGCTGCCATGCCGATGGACTGCCAGGCCACCAGGCGGGAGGGGTGGTCCGAAATGGCGGCGCCTGGCTCTGCCTGCCTGTTACCACCTCTTGCAGTGCGGGCAACTGCGAGAGGTGATGAGCGGTTGCATCCCATAATAAAAAGAGGGTCACCATGCCCAATGATGAGTCCAACCAAAAAAACCCTTTAACTCCCCCTGTAGAAACGACGGAGCCGCTCTCGGGCAGCTCCACAGAAAAAATGGAGGTTCCCTCCCCTGTGTTTGCGCAGGGGACCCTCCATATCTCTTCAACCGGAGAGGAGGCTTACTCCTCTCCTTCGCTTATGGGTGTAGGGGACTCCCCCTTATCTGGAGGTACTTTTGGGCACCTCCCTTTTCCAGCGGCAGTCCCTTCTTTTCTTTCCAAGGAGACTGCCAAGAAAGCCAGCAGGCAGCCCTTAGCCAGCCGCTTCACATCGAAGCGGCTCGGTAGGGCGAACCCCCTTAGGAGGGAGAAGGAAGCCAGGCCCCTTCGGTCGCTTCCCTCAAAAGACCTGCTGGCAAGAATCTTGAACCTTGCCAGGGTCAAGGCCTGTGCCTCCCCACAAAAGACTGGTGACGCTGCCAAGGGGACCTGCGATGTCCTGGGAGGGAATGGCCAACTGGAGGCCCCTCCTGTGATAGACATGGTCCTTGAGGAAACCCAGCCTCAGACGGTAGGGCTTTCCATGGGGGGGGAATCTGAGCTCGGCGCAAAGCACCGAACCCAAATCCGCCCCTATGCAAGGTCCTCCTCAAACGGCTGTGGTTTCCGAAGCAGTACAAGGAAGGGAGGGATCTCCTCCGACCGGTGCCCCCACGACTACCAGGACCTTCTCCATTTCAGAGAATGACCTGGCTGAGGCCGGTCCATCTGGCCTGGGGGCTTCTTCCGGCGGAGGTGAGAAGCGGGTCTATTCCCCGCCCTCCTCTCCAAAAAAGAGAAAGACAAAAAAGACTTGGGGGGCTCCTCTCCATCCGTGGGGGCTGCGGGGACGGATGGGTCTGCTGCCACTCTGGCAAGCGACCAAGCCAAGATCGGCACATCCGCCCCCTCTGCCCTCCCGGTTGTGGAGCCCCTGACTAAGACTAATACCAAGAGTGCACAGGGCGGAGCCTCGATGACATCGGGGTCCCTCATTCAGAGGTTACCTGGCGTTTTCGAGCCCGCTGTCTTCAAACGCTTCCTCGTTATTCGCTCTACTGATGGCAGCTTGTTGTCCAAGGGCAACATGATCCATCAGAGGAGAGGATTAGCTAGTGCAATTGGTAGAGAGCCGAAGGTGACCCGTTTCTGGGACGGGAGCCTTCTGGCGAATCCCGCCGAGGCGGCCAAGATAAGTGCTCTTCGGACACTTCATGGCACCCCGGTGAGTGTGACGCCGCACTCTACCATGAACTTTGTGAAAGAAGTAGTTTATGCGAGGGAACTCGTTGACTACTCCATTGAGGACATCACCCTAGAGCTGGCCGACCATGGGGCGATCAAGGTCGAACGTGTGATGAGAAAACAGGGAGGGGCCTCGAGACCCACCCCTACACTCTTCGTCACGTTCGACTGTGACAGGCTCCCTGAGTCGGTGCGTGCCGGTTGGTACCGCTACCGTGTGAAGGCATTCGTGCCACTTCCGTGGTGGTGCTATTACTGTTACCGCTTTGGCCATACGAATCGCTCATGTAGATGTGCAAAGTCGGGGTCACCCAAAGTCTGTGTAAATTGCTCCAAGGTCGCACACGATACATCCAAATCGTGTGTGGCCAAGTGTGTCAATTGCGGAGAGTCGCACCCCTCTTCTTCGAAGCAATGTGGTGCATATCTCCTTGAGAAAGAAATCCTGGCCGTTCAGCCCCAGGATCGAATCTCATTCCGCGAGGCTAAGGACTTGGTCCTGGCGCGCCCGGCTCTGCCTGGGACGTCCTATGCCTCAATAGTTAGAAAGGCACCCTTTGCTCCTGGCCCATCCAGGCCAACGAGCACGGTTGTTTCCGCGCCCATTCGGAGCCCTTCTGCGGGCTCTACCCAACCCGGGCGCTCCCCTGGTAAAGCTGGCGGCAAAAAGGGTTCATACCCAGCCCCAGCTAAAACCAGGGCTCCGCCTTCTTCCCCCAGCGTGACCGTTTCCCGTAAGGCTAAACGACCACGTGCCTCCACCGAGTCGTTAGACTCACAGGAGGCAACACCCCTGAAGATGGTCGCTAGGCCATCTTCGGGGGTTCCTAAAGCTGTCCCCCGAAAGGAGGACAGTAACAGAGGAGCTTTGGCTCCTTCGCCCACGCCCCGAGGTGGAGCGAGTGGCTCGGAGACGGTGGTTCCTCGAAAAGAGGGCCCCCCGCCTCCGAAGCCGCAACGCCCGCCAATAAGTCCTCGAAGGCGACAGCGCTTTGTCCGGCCAACAGCTCCCGGGGTTCTGCCCCCGGGAAGCGTACGGCCATTCCCGTGAGGGTTTTCAGTTCGAGGAGGGCCCCCGCGTCTCCTCCGAGCTAGGCCTGGAGGGCATATTCCTTCAATGGAATTGCTGTGGACTCCGGGCCAACTGGGAGGAGCTGCGGAGGCTCGTCTCGTCCCATTCCCCGTTAGCTATCTTTTTGCAGGAGACCATGCTAGGCGCGTGCCCCCTGCCTGCCCTCCCGGGGTATAAGGGTGTTGCGACCCCACCACCGCAGGATGGCCGGGCTGGGGGATGCGCGGTTTACACCCGGCATGATGTCTCCATTCTTCCTTTCTCTTTAGATACCTTCTTTCAGGCAGTGGTTGTGCAGCTGCACCTGGATAGGAGGTATACTATCATTTCTGCGTACATTCCACCGTCAGCTGACTTCGACGCGGGGGACTTTCGCCGCGTCGTGGCACGGTTTCCGAGGCCCTATTTCTTGCTTGGAGATCTGAACGGCAGGCATCCTCTCTGGGGAGATTACTCCATAAATCCCAGGGGACAAATCCTTGCCGATCTGATCGAAGAGCTTGAGATGGGTGTCCTAAACGTGGATGAGTTTACGCATCACTGTCCGAGAACTGCTTCATTTTCTTGCCTTGACCTATCCTTGTGCTCTTCGGATGCACAGTCTGATTTTGATTGGGGGGTGGTCGATGACCTCCATGGTAGTGATCACTTTCCCATTTAAATATCATTTTCTGGGCAACTGCCGCTTGAGAGACCACCTCAGTGGTGCTTGGCGCTGGCGCGGTGGCCTGCATTTCAGGAAATGACTGAATTCTCTATCTCAGTCGAGGAGTTTAGGTCGGTAGATGAGGCCGTTGAGTTCTTCTTCGGCAACCTCATCGCCGTGGGCCTGACTACTATTCCTAGGACGTATGGCCGTTTTGCACGCCGACCACTCCCATGGTGGTCAGCCGAGTGTGAGATGGCCCTGAAACAGAAGCGTTATGCCTACATGCGCTATAAGCGCCGCCCGAACGATTTCACTGTCGCTGAATTTCGTCGGGCTAGGGCTAGGTTCCGGTATATTTCGAAGCACGCCCGCCGCTCTTCTTGGCGGGCATACGTGTCTTCACTTAACGAGAAGACCCCTTTAGCTGAGGTGTGGAAGCGAGTCTAAAGGATTCGGGGCAAGTTCTCGCAGGACCCCCCCTCCCGTGCTCCAGGAGAATGGGACCGCAATCTCGGACCCCGCGTCCGTGGCGGAATCCTTAGTGACCGCTTTTTCCGCATTCTCTAGCCGGGATGCAGCTCCGCCAGCATTCAATGCACGTCGTGATGTCGCGGAAGGCCGCCGGTTGGACTTTACCTCCAGAGGTGGAGAACCCTTCAACGACAAGTTTACTGTGAGTGAGTTTCGTTCCGCTCTCGCTTCGTGCGCGGACACCGCCCATGGTCCGGAGGATTTCCCGTACTCCATGCTTCGACACCTGGGTGAGCGAGGCATGGCCTTTCTGTTAGATTTGTTCAACAGGATCTGGGTGGAAGGTCTTCTCACAGACTCCTGGCGAATTGCTACTGTGCTCGCCTTTCGCAAACCGGGGAGAGATCACTCTACTCCGACCGGTTTCCGCCCAATCTCTCTAACCTCTTGCGTGTGCAAGTTGATGGAGAAATTGGTAAATGTTAGATTGGCCTTTTTCCTGGACAGCGGAGGCCATCTGTCTTCCGCACAGTGGGCTTCCGCAAGTTCCACTCCACGTCGGATGCTCTGCTCCGACTGGAAAGTGCCGTCTGCGAGGCTTTCCTTCGTAGACAGCACTACGCCACGGTCTTTTTCGATCTGGAGAAGGCCTATGATACCGCATGGCGATACGGTATCATGGAGACTCTCAACACGATGGGGGCGAGGGGACGCCTCGCAATGTTTATATCTGAATTTTTGCGAGATCTTCGATTCCGCGTACGGGTGGGGGGAGCCCTCTCCGGCCCAAAGGAGCAGGAAGAGGGTGTCCCGCAGGTAAGTGTCCTCAGTGTCACACTCTTTGCCCTGAGCATCAACGGCATCACCTCGGTGCTGCCGGAAGATGTTCTCGCTACGCTCTACGTGGACGACCTATCGATCTCTTTTGGCGCGGCCCAGATGCCAACTCTGGAGCGTCGACTCCAACAGGCATTGATCCGCGTCTCTCGCTATGCCGAAGCGCACAGGTTTCGCTTTTCTTTGGCCAAGACTAAGGTGGTGCACTTCTGCCGCCATCCACGGCTTTATCCCGACCCAGATTTGTTTCTTAATGGGGTGCACCTGGATGTGGTTGAGTCGCACCGTTTCCTTGGTCTTGTATTCGACCGACCCCTCACCTGGGAGGCTCATATTCGCAGCCTTAGGGTCTCTTGTACCCGCGTCATGGACATTCTCCGCTCCGTGACGTTCAACGCTTGGGGCGCTGATAGGGCTACTGCCTTACTTTTTTATCGATCCTTTGTTCGCTCGAAGCTCGACTACGGATGCGAGTTTTATGCATCCGCAGCCGAGCGTTTATTGCGGAAGATGGATTCGATCCACCACACCGGCCTTCGCCTTGCGACCGGTGCCTTCCGCTCTTCCCCCATTGAGAGCCTGTTGGTCGATGCTGGGGAGATGCCACTCGCTCTGCGCCGCGTGCAGTGCATCGCTCGCCTGTACACGCGAGCCCGGCGTCTCCCTCAGTCGCCAACAGCTCTCACTGCATCCGCAGCTGATCTCGATGGTGCCTATGCCGCCGAGAGACGCCAGTCATACCCTAAGCCCTTTGGGTTTAGGGCCAGGAAACTCCTTCGAGAGGTAGATATAGCTCTCGGGCCGGTGGCGCCCCTCGTTCTGCCCAGGACGCCACCCTGGAGGGTACCACATTTGGCTATTTGTCGCCACGCCTCTGCTCCCAAAACTTGTACTGCGCCGGGAGTATTGCGTTCGACCTTTTTGGAGCACACATCGTGTCACGCTGGAACCGTGCCAGTGTATACGGATGGCTCCAAGTCTTAAGAGGGGGTCGGCTTCCACGCCGTATCCCCTTTGTTTGAAGTGAGCGGGGCTCTACCAGGCGCTGCGTCTGTCTTCACGGCCGAGCTGGTGGCAATACACCACTCGGTACGGGAGATTACTCGACGTGCCTGGTTCGGAGACCGGATTGTGATCTATAGCGACTCACAAAGCGCCCTGAGTGCTCTCGGGGCATTGGAATATCTGCATCCCCTGGTTCGCGATATCCGTGACGCCACGGTTTTGGCGAGCCGGGTGGATGTCGAGATTATCTTCTGCCGGGTTCCTGGACATGTAGGAATTGCGGGGAATGAGCGCGCCAAAGAGTCCGCGAGGACTCTCGACCGGATCAGCGTTTCGCTCTTCCTCACACCGACTACATGGCAGGAATACGGGCAGCTCTTCGGACTGCTTGGCAAAGAAGATGGGAGACGGTCGAAGGGAACTTAAAGTTGCGTGCCATTGCGCCGCGGCTGTTCCCATGGACCTATCCCCCAATGCCGCGGCGGCTTCCGGTTGCTTTCTGTCGTCTCCGAATCGGACACACTCGTGTGACGCATCGCTATTTGATTGTGCGCTCGCCTGCACCCTATTTCAACGACTGCGTCGTCCACCAGACTGTTCGGCACATTCTGGTCGAATGTCCCAGTCTGGGTGATCTTCGCGCACGATACCTGTCCCGGTACCGGGATGGGCGGGGTCGCTACCGCCTGTCCCTTGTACTCGGGACAGATTCGTGCACATTGACTGGTGGACTTGTTTACTTTTTGGGGGAGGCCGGTCTTCTCCTCTTTATTTAAGGTTCTTTTTTGTTATTGTTTTGTTTGTAGGTTGCACTCTCCTGCACCAGGGTGAGGGGGACCTCCCCCCGCTGCCGTTGATTGCTTCCTGATTGTTAAGTTTTTTCAATTTATATTGATTGTTAAGTTTTCATATTTTTATTTTAAAGTAGCCTAGTTCTTGGCTGTCGTGTTTTTCGGCGACTTATGCCCAAGTGGGTAGTTGCCAGATGGGCTCTATAAAATTAAAAAATAAAATAAAAATTCCGTCTGGTATCGCTGCGTGAAGGCATTCGTGCCACTGCCCGGGAGTTGTTGTTGCTGCCATATGAATCTCTCCTGTAGACGTGCAAAGTCGGAGTTAACCAAAGTCTGTAAGTTGCTCCAAGCCGCACACGATAAGTCCAAACCGTGTGTCAATTGCGGAGATCCGGATCGCGCTTGTTCAATGCATCGCGGTGCATATCTCCTAGAGTAGGAAATCCTGGCCATTAAAGCTACGGATCGTCTCTCATTTCGTGATGTTAAGGACTTGGTTCTGGCATGCCCCATGCTGACTGTGATGTCTTGTGCTCAATTGTAACAAAAGACACCCTTTGCTCCTACCCCCGCGAGGCCTACAAGCACGCCCATTTGTAATCTTTCTGTGGGTTATAACACCTGGGAGAAATGGTCGCACAAAGGGGTCACACCCAGCCTCGTCTAAAATCAGGGTTTCCTCAGCGTGACCGTTTCCTGTAAGCGAAATGGCCGCGTGCCTCCACTGAGTCACACCCCTAAAGGTGGCCATGAGGGATTCCTAAAGCTTCTTCTCCGAAGGGAGGACGGCACCAAAGGAGCTTCGGCTCCTATACCCACACCCAAGACTGGGCTGGGTGTCTCAAAGATGGTAGATCCTCCGAAGTCGTCCCGCCTGCCTAAGGTCTTGAGGCGAATGGAAGAAAAGACATGCATGACAAGTCCAACCTCCCCTGATAAATCTTCGAAGGCAATAGTGCCCGAAGTTCTGCCTCCGGGATGCGTGCGGCCATTCCCGTGACGGTCTTCTCTTCAAAGAGCCTCCCCCTCCCTCCATATCCTCCGAGCTAGGCCTGTATGGCATATTCCTGAAATGGAATTGCTGCGCACTGGGCAAACTAGGAGGAGCTCATCACCGTGGTCCTGGATACTATTCCTAGAACGTCTGGCCATTTTGCACCCCGAACACTTCTGTGGTGGTCCGCCGAGTGTGAGATGGCCCTTAAACAGAATGCATTATGCCAATATCTGTTATAAGCGCCGCCTGAATGATTTCACTGTCAGTGGCGAGTTAGGGCTTGGTTTCAGTATTTTTCGAAGCTCGCCCGCCCCTCTTCCTGGCCGGCATACATGCCTTCACTTAACCGTAAGACCCATCTAGCATAGGTGTGTGGAAGTGAGTCAAATGGATTCCTGGGCAAGTTCTTGCAGGGCCCCTTCTCATTCTCTATGAGAATCTGACCGCAATCTCGGACCCCGCGTCCATTGCAGAATTCTTTGTGACTGCCTTTTCTGCATTCTCTAGCCGCAATGCTGCTCTGCCAGCATTCAATGCACCAATATACACGTTGTGATATTGGTAAATGTTTGACTTTATTCTGGATAGCGGAGGCCTCCTGTCTTCCGCATAGTTTGGCCTCTGCAAGTACCACTCCACGTTGCATGCTCTGCCCCGCCTGGAAAATTGCCTTTATGAGGCCTTTCTTCATAGACTGCACTACACCATGGTGCTTTCGATCTTCTGGAGAATATATAAAATACTTGAAAATAATACGGTATCATTGAGACTATCCACAGGTTAGGGGCAAGGGGACGTCTTATTGCCGACTCTGCATATGAGTAGGAGGAGCCCTCTCTGGTCCATGAAGAGGGTGTCCCACAGGGAAGTGTCATACCCTGAGCATCAACGGTGTCATCTCGGTGCTGCCGCAAGATGTTCTTGCTACGCTCTACATGGATGATCTTTTGATCTCCTTTAGTCTGGTCTGGTCCAGATGCCAACTCTGCAGCGTCGAATCTAACAGGCCTTGAACCCTATCTCTTGCTATGGTGAAACGCCCATCTTTCGGTTTTCCTATCCTAGACTAAGGTGATGCACTTCTGCCACCAACCACAGCTCTATCCCATCCCAGACTTGTTCCTAAACTGAGTTCGCCTGGAATTGGTAGATTCAAACCATTTCCTTGGTCTTGATTTCAACCAACGCCTCTCCTGGGAATATCATTCGCAACCTCAGGGTCTCTTATACCTGTGCCATGGATATTCTTAGTTATGTGATGTTCAGCACCTGGGATGCTGATAGAGCTACAGCTTTGCTTTTCTATCCATCCTTTGTTCATTTGAAGCTTGATGAAGGGTGCGAATTTTATACATCCGCAGTCTACCGTGTATTGGTGAAGGTTGTCAATCCACTACACTGGTCTCCACCCGGCAACCAGTGCCTTCCACATGCCCCCATCAATAGCCTACCTACCGATGCTGGGGCAATGTCACTCATTATGCGCCTGTATGCGCGATCCTGGCACTGCCCTCAGTTGCCAATGGCTCTCACTGCATCTGCAACCGATCTCGATTATTCTTTGCCGCCGAGAGATGCTAGTCATTCCCTAAGCCTTCTGGGTTTAGGGCTAGAAAACTCCTTTGAGCGCTCAGTGTAGCTCTCAGACTGGTGCCCCCTCTGGTTCTGCCTAGGATGCCACCCTGGAGGGTACCAGCTTTGATTATTTGTCATCACACCTCTGCTTCCATAGCGCCGGGAGTATTGCATACTGACCTTTGGACTCCACTTTGTCTCATGATGGACCTGTGCAAAGAGGGGGGCGTTTTCCATGCCATATCCTTTCTGTTCAAAACAGCAGGGCTCTACCACGAACTGCGTCTCTCTTCACTGACAAGTTGGTTTCAATAGTCTGTTCGGTAGGGAAAATAATGCGTTGTGCCCGGTTTGCAGACTGGATCGTGATCTATAGTGACTCACAAAGCTCCTTGACTGCTCTCCAGGCAGTGGAATTTCCACTCCCCATGGTCTTTGGTATTCATGACAATACAGTTGCCGCCCTCAGGGTGGATGTTGAGATTATCTTCTGCTAGGTTCTTGAACATGTGGGAATTGCCAAGCATAAGCATGCCAAAGAGTCTGTGAGGACTGGCTGACCAGATCAGCATTTGGCTCTTCCTCACAATGACTACATGGCAGGAATCAAGGTAGCCCTGTTTGGCAAAGAAGATGGGAGATGGTCGAGGGGAACTTAAAGTTGCTGGCCATTGCGCCATAATTGTTCCTATGGACCTAACCCCCCATTGCCGCTACAGCTTCAGGTCGCTTTCTGTCGTCTTCAAATTGGGCACAATCGCGGGACGCACCGCCATTTAATGGAGCGCTCGCCTGCACCTTATTGCGACGACTGCAGTGTCTTCCAGACGAATGTTCAGCACATTCTTTTTGAGCGTCCCAGTCTGGGTGATCTCACTTTTGTACTCCGGACGGATTTGTGCACACAAACTTGTAGACTATCTGACTTTTAGAGTAGCTTGTCCTCCTCCATTTTATTTGACTTTCTTCGTTGTAGGTTGCATTTTTCCTTCTTACTTTTTGCTTATTTCCTTTTTTTGCATGTTCCTTCGCCTTTTTTATCTTTATTATTGTGTTTTGTCTATTTTCTTTTTTTATTGTTAATCTAGCCTAATATTAGGCTGGAGCTTGATTACGGTGACTTTTATCCTGTCGGCAATCGTCAGATGGGATCCTTAATAAAAATCTGCTCCTTCCGACTGGTAAGGAGAAATCTCCATCAATGTTACCAGAATTAAGTTGGCCCATGCCTTCTGTGAGGCTGTCCTGAGGGACCAAGTTAAAGTAGAGGGAGGCTGTTGCATGCTATAAATTTTATATTGCCCTCTTGTGCTAGCAGTACTTACTAAAGCTAGTGTATGGAGTTAAGTTAGGTCAGTTCAATTTCTGGTAGTTCGTGTAAGTTTGCTTCACTGTGTGCTTTATGGCTATGTAGGAATTTGAAGGTGATGAGGATAGGGTTGTGGTCTGATAGGTCATGTATGACACACCCCACATTGGTCCACATTTGGAGATTGAGGGTGTTTGTTGCTGGTTGGTTTGGTATGGATGATGAGCGACTGTTTTTGTTTGGTGTTCTCCAAGAAGAGGTTTGGGATGTTCATGAAGGCTTTAACATGGGCTATGTAGTTGTGCGAGAGTTGTCTTGATGTGGATGGGAGAATATATGGGTTTATGGTATAAAGGGCCCTGTACTTTATATGACTCTTCATTCCCCAGGTGTTTGAACCTTTGCTACAAGGTCTGAGCTTTGTGATGAGGAACTCTAGTGTTACAAACTCTGCTTACATGAAAGTTCTGGAAGCGCTACTACAACTGATGGAGATCAAAATCAATAATACAAGGCCTATATGTTCTCTTATGGTATCAATGGTGAGCAGGTGTTGAATTAAGTGTTATCAAACCTTTTGGTTGAGTTGACCCCAGCCAAATAGCTTGTTATATGTACTTTTTATTCATTTGCTTGCCACCTAGTTTCCTAATTTCAATGTGTTTAGCAGAAGAGTGCTAGGCCATAAGTTATTGCTAAAATACTACAATGGTCAAAATAATTTATTTTTTCTAGTCAAATTGGTCTCCTCGAAGCAAGTCTCGTTCAAAAGGGCGCGATATTCTATGGACTTCCCTCTTGGGACCATTCTTGAACTTGTCAATCTTTGCTGAGGATGATACTCTAGTAGTGGACAAGTTTTTGAAAATGATCACCCATGGTAGCAACAGCAGAACTGTCATTGTTCCTGATGCATTAAGAGTATTATCGAAGGAACTGAATCATGTTCGCGTGGTAGGACCTTATTTTTTGATATTTTATGGTTAAATGCAAAAGTAAACCTACTTACTTTTGCTACTATCTTATCAGGCTCAGTTAGGCCATCTGGAATGCTTCATCAGCAATCATCTTTGATTATTTTTCTCATTAAGTATATTAAGCTGTTTAACAGGAAGGCAAATTTTTTTACAAAAGGAGGGAGGGTGGCATAAGTTTGAGAGTCTGTTTCCAAGGTGTTTTTTTATTCTAAATGCTCTGCCACTGTTGAAATGTTCTATTGTTGAAATAATATGTAGTTGCTAAATGTGAAGAGATGACTCCCTATTCTAAAACTTTTTAAACCACAGCTGCATTTATGAGACATCCTGTATCAGGATACACTCCACTAGTGTATAATCATTGCTTGTATTTCACTATTAGCTTTGCAAAACTCATGCCGATTATGTTGCTTTATGTAGTCTATATCTTGCATGGGGTTAATAGAAGAGATGATAAAGTAGTTCTATTCATCATTTTCTATTATTTAAGACTAGTCATGTCTTGGTTGTCTTATAATTTATAGCTGTGAAATGGGTACTTTCAGAACACCCTGTTTAGAAATGTTTTTCAATTTAAATTCCCCCCCCCCCTCCACCATTAAAAAGCTAATTTATTCATATTTTTTCTCACACTGGCTCAATGGGCACAAAAGCCACCAATAGTACTCTCCATCCTACTCCCTTTTGTCCTATTATGCACAAAGTTAGCCATCCTGTTCATACATCATTTACCCTAAATGGTGATTGGGCCTTATGCGCTATAGGATCTCATATAGTTAGGGTTCACCTGAAAAAAAGGGCCCAAGCGCATCTCTTACATGCTTATCTATCATCCACTTGTCCCTCTGATGTGCCTTCTTTCGCTTAACATTCTTTTTATTCTCTCCACATACATGCTTGCACCACCTCAGAACATTCTCAATCACAAGCTACACACATTTCCTTATACTATATCTACCTCTCACTCATAACCGATCTTAACAGTGCCTATGCCCCCATTCTTATTCATCCTGGCTTTTCCAAATTCAAGCAATAAACAAAATCCTCTACACACACACTCGCACAGGGATAGGGAAAGATATATGAAAAGGGGTTGGGAGAATGGCCCCTCACATACACACACACACATCGCTCCCCCACAATACCCCCGTAAGGGGCGCGGCGATTTGCCATCCTGGCCTCCTGGCCGACCCCAGCTTAGCCTCTTCTCCTTCCTTCAAAACACTCGTTTCCTTGCTTTTCATACAACCTCTCCCACAACTTTCTCTGGTCAGCCTCTAATTTCACAGGGTAGATGCTGACCTCAGCCAACTGTCCCGGATCGGGGCTGAGGGGGGGAGGGGACAATGTTCCCTAACCCCTGAGCTCCGGTCTGGGGTGGTTGGTTTTGAACAACCTGCTTCATCCCCACCCATACCTTCCTCACATCCCTTTTCCTCTCCTCTTCACAATCTATCTTTTTTTACGCCGTGTGCAAGGTGGAGCCACCATGCTGATGGACTGCCAGGCCACCAGGCGGGAGGGGTGGTCCCAAATGGCGGCGCCTGGCTCTGCCGGGCCTATAAGCACCTTTTGCAGTGCCGGCTACTGCGAGAGGTGATGCGCGATTGCGTCCCGTGATACAAATAGGGTCACCATGCCCAATGATGAATATAAAAAAAAACCCAACCCTCAACTTCCCCTGTATCATCAACGGAGCCGCCCTCGGGCAACTGCACCGAAAAATGGAGGTCCCTCTCCCCTGTGCTTGCGCAGGGGACCCTCTATATCTCTCTAACCGGAGAGGAGGCTCACTCCTCTCCTTCGCCTACGGGTGTAGGGGACTGGCCCTCACCCCCTTCTCTGGAGGTGCTTTCGGGCACCTCCCTCTTTCCAGCGGCAGTCCCCTCTGTTCTTTCCAAGGGGACTGCCAAGAAAGCCAGCAGGCAGCCCTTAGCCAGCCGCTCCACATCGAAGCGGCTCGGTAGGGCAAACTCCCTTAGGAGGGAGAGGGAAGCCATGCCCCTTTGGTCGCTTCCCTCAAAAGACCTGCTGGCAAGAATTTTAAACCTTGCCGGGGTCAAGCCCTGTGCCTCCCCAAACAAGACTGGTGACGCTGTCAAGGGGACCTGCGATGTCCTGGGAGGGGATGGCCAACTGGAGGCCCCTCCTGTGATAGACATGGTCTTGAGGAAACCCAGCCTCAGACGGTAGGGCCTTCCATAGGGGGGAATCCGGGCTCGGCGCCAAGGACTGAACCCTGAGCATCAACGGCATCACCTCGGTGCTGCCAGAAGATGTTCTCGCTACGCTCTACGTGAACGACCTTTCGATCTCTTTTGGCGCGGCCCAGATGCCAATTCTGGAGCGTCGACTCGAACAGGCATTGAACCGCGTCTCTCGCTATGCCGAAGCGCACAGGTTTCGCTTTTCTTTGGCCAAGACTAAGGTGGTGCACTTCTGCCGCCATCCACGGCTCTACCCTGACCCAGATTTGTTTCTTAATGGGGTGCGCCTAGATGTGGTGGAATCTCACCGTTTCCTTGTTGTTGTATTCGACCGACGCCTCACCTGGGAGGCTCATATTCGCAGCCTTAGGGTCTCTTGTACCCGCGCCATGGATATTCTCCGTTCCGTGACGTTCAGCGCATGGTTTGCTGATAGGGCTACTGCCTTACTTTTTTATCGATCCTTTGTTTGTTCGAAGCTCTACTACGGATGCGAGTTTTATGCATCCGCAGCCGAGCGTTTATTGCGGAAGGTGGATTCGATCCTCCACACCGGCCTTCGCCTTGCGACCGGTGCCTTCCGCACTTTCCCCATTGAGAGCCTGTTCGTCGATGCTGGGGAGATGCCACTCGCTCTGCGCCGCGTGCAGTGCATCACTCGCCTGTACGCTTGAGCCCGGCGCCTCCCCCAGTCGCCGATGTTGCCTATGCCGCCGAGAGACGCCAGTCTTACCCTAAGCCCTTTGGGTTTAGGGCCAGGAAACTCCTTCGAGAGCTAGATATAGCTCTCGGGTCGGTGGCGCCCCTGGTTCTGCCCAGGACGCCACCCTGGAGGGTACCACATTTGGCTATTTGTCGCCACGCCTCTGCTCCCAAAGCTTGTACGGCGCTGGGAGTATTGCGTTCGACCTTTTTGGAGCACACGTCGTATCATGCTGGAACCGTGCCAGTGTATACGGATGGCTCCAAGTCCCAAGAGGAGGTTAGTTTCTACGTCTTATCCCGTTTGCTTGAGGTCAACGAGGCTCTGCCAGGTGCTGCGTCTGTCTTCACGGCCGAGCTGGTTGCAATACTCTGCTCGGTACGCGATATTACCCGATGTGCCGGGTTTGGAGATCGGATTGTGATTTATAGCGACTCACAGAGTGCCCTGAGTGCTCTCGCGGCATTGGAATCTCCGCATCCCCTGGTTCGCGAAATCCGTGATACCACGGTTTTGGCGAGCCGGGCGCATGTCGAGATTATCTTCTGCTGGGTTCCTGAACATGTAGGAATTGCGGGGAATGAGCGCGCCAAAGAGTCCGTGAGGACTCTGCGACCGGACCAGCGTTTCGCTCTTCCTCACACTGATTACACAGGAAGAATATGGGCATCTAGGCAAAGAGGATGGGAGACGGTCGAGGAGAACCTAAAGTTGCTTGCTATTAGCCCTCAATTGTTCCTATGCCCCCCTCCCCCGTCAATGCCACGGCGGTTTCAGGTTGCTTTCTCTCTCCGAATCGGACACGCTCCCGAGACGCACCGCCATTTGATGGAGCACTCGCCTGCGCCTTATTGTGATGACTGCGTTATCTCCCATTCTGGTACATCTACCTGTCCCGGTACCGGGATGAACGGGGTCGCTACCGCTTGTCCCTTTTGTACTCGGGACGGATTCGTGTACACTCACTTGTGGAATTTATGAATTTTTGGAGGAGGCTGGTCTACTCCACTCTATTTAAGGCTGTTTTGAGTACGGTGACTTATGCCCAAGTAAACAGTCTCCAGATGGGCTCCTGAGATTTAGCCTCTGTCCTTTTTATTTTTGTGTTATCTAGATATTTTTATTTGTTTTTTAATATAACCTAATAGTAGGCTGTTGTGTACGGTGACTTATGCCCAAGTACGCAGTTGCCAGATGGGTGGCTACAATGAAAAAAAACAACAAATGCTTACTGACCAGTCACAGTTTTCTTCACTCATTTACTGATACTCATTACCTGCATTGTTTATCACTTGTACACCCTTCTTACTTTCCTTGCTTTCTTACTCTTTACTTTAGTCATATTCAGGGCCAAAGTCTTGTTTTGTTTCACCAGGGTCATTCCATTTCAATCCTCTGGATTTCTATCCCCTTTAATCTCCTTCTGCCATTGCTTATCCACTGTCAGTCACACTTATATCCTGAGCTACCTTTCCCTGGGGCCCACTTGTCTCTTCCATTGTTGTTTCATTTTCAGTCTTGCGTATATTTACGTCATTCTGTCTCCATTTTGGTCTCCAGTTCCATTCCAGTCCCTAAATCCTACCTACAACCCTTTTATTTCCTCTTATACCCCCCCCACCCCTCTCTCTCAGGAATTCACATTCTTCTTCCTTGGCAACTCTGCTTCTCAGTTCAGGAAGGAGTACAAAACAAAGGAAAAGGAACTCCAGGGATCAATTATGCCCAATAACCAATGCCATACAAAACATATACCCTGATTCCATCCAATCAAAAATTTACAAGGCACTCTACTCACCTGCTGTGGTGGTTCTCAATGTCTCCTGTCTCTTTGCTTTTAAATACAAACAGGTCAGGCTATCATAACACTAACTATTAGAAAAACTTCCACGTTTCTTATCTTAAATAATTCCTAAGAAAACTAAGTCTGTAAAGAATAAATTTAGAGTTATATTGCAATACTGAAAGTCAAAATAAATATATTACAATAACCTATTTTGATCTATCTCAACTCCCCTTTCTAGCTAAATGCTCGCACTCCATTATCATAAATAAAGAAAGGATAGGGTAAAAGGACAGACTAAGAATTGGTGAAAATCCATAGTGGGCAAAATTAGGAGAATGGCTCTCACACTCACATCAATCACACAGTCACCATTCACTAAAATACCTTCTGCACCTACCCTATAGAGAGCCTTTTTTGTCAGTCCAGGGGAGATGTCACTTCCTTTGTGTTGTGTATATGTCTGCTCTTTGCGTCTCCAATCTCGGTGGTGCCTTTGTTGATGCTGGATTCCAATCATGCCCTAACTTTCTGACTCAAGGTTAGAAAAATCCTTTGAAACGCTGGTTTAACTATCGGCTCACTGGTGCTGATGGCTATGCCCAAGATACCACCATGGAGAGTACCAACCTTGAATGTTTTTCACCACTGCTTACAAAGCTTCTCTAGCACTGGGAGTATTGCATTTGCATTTCTTGGAGCATACATCCTGTCCCACTGAAGCCATGATATTGTACAATCGAGTGTATCATTCTCTATTTTTGTGAAATGCCTTTGATCTCTCACCACATCTTCATGTTAATATCTTTGAACCTTGTGCAGGTTTTTTTGTGCATTTGCCCTTCTTTGCTAATCCTTTGAGGCTTTTCTCAGTGGTGGTGTACAGTTTGTTGTGGGCTCTGAGCTACGGCCATTGCATTATATAACTACCACTGTAAAATCAACTTGAATTGGGGACTCCATATAACATTTAACCACACCTAATGTTGCCTGACTTTGCATTGGGGTGCCACTCAGCTAGACTATATCAAATATCAACATATGGAGATTCTAGATTTTCCTTATTCTAAATTGTTATTTACCATCATAATCTTTACTACTGTATGATTGAAAATATACATTAGGAAAACCACCCATACATTTCCTCCCTATACCTGCTACAGACTCTAGCTCTGTTATGATGGTCATTTTTATTTGTATACTATGATGCATAGATAGATATTCTTACTCTTCCATCATGAGGATATATCATTTATAAGGTTGTTTATTTCATGTAGTCTGTACTTCACAAGATCTTCCATCTAATTCTGGTCAACTCAACATCGAGGGAAGCAGGTCTCAACTTCCTATCAACCATCATGACGTCCAACGAGAAGCGAGCGCAGATCCAAGTGTCTGAGAAGGAAGTGGCTGGTGATGGTGCAATGGTCAACCTCTTATCAGTTATGCAACTTCTTTCGAGTAGGGTGAGATCCATTGATATCTTGCTCATGTTTATTTGAATTCAGCCCTCAGGAATTTGGGGTTTCCTTTCCTGTAGCCAGTTTTAAAAGAGAGGCATTGTGACCAGGTAGTGAGAAATAGGATGGCTAACACTGCTTATGATTTTAGTAAAGTTAAGATGCATCAGGTGTGGTTAGTCACTGAATGGAGTCCAGATTCAGGTTGGCTTCCCGGTGGCTACTATGCGCTGTAGATAGATACCCGTGGTTCGGATCCCACTTTAATCAGTAGATCCCCACTGAGAAATAAAGGCATCAAGTGTAGATCGTTGTTAAAATCCCTACCATTAAAAAAAACAACTTCCAATTTCAAACTTTTTAATTTTACATTGTGAGAGTAAGAGGCACTTTTTTCTCACATTTTGTATACGTGGGATGTGAGAAAGTTATATGGTCAATTCTCTAACAAATCAGGCAAGGGTTGCAACTACATCCTCGAATTTTGCTGAAAAAATGTGTGGATAGATTTTTAGCTGCAACCAGTGAGTCTGAAATCTGTTTTTCAATATCTTAATTAGAAGTAAAGTTATGGATATCCCAATTTTGTGGTTTTTGGCAGCCTCCCCCAAATTATACACACAAATATCTCAGCCCCTAATTTATCTTGAAGGCTAAACAAAAATCCACTCAGAAGAGAATTTCTATTTCTTTTAATTTAGTCAATATTTCACATAGAAGCAACATTAAAAAAAAAAGTTACGGGTATCGAAAATTTTAAATTGGGAGACCCCCAAAGTACATGAAAAAAAAAGAAGCAATATCACTTTTCTTAAAATGCATAATTTCTTTTGTATATTTTACTGGGTCTGTTCAATATACAAAGTTATATACATATGTGGAACCTTTTATCACTTTTTAAAAATTTTTTCAGCATATACAGCATAAACTATAGATAGTCTATGCTGTACTATACCTGCTTCTTTGGGGGCAATTGAATATGTGATTGTGACTCCTGCATTCAATTTGGAGACACTCATAATGTTCTTCATCAATATCCAACATGTATCCTCAGTGGACAAAAAAGATAAATTGTTTTGCCTAGCCTGCGGCTTGGTTAATTTTACAGTCTCAATGTTCATGAAATTTCTTCAATAAACTTTTCCCTAAAAAAATATTACCCATCTAGTTTTGATGATGCATTTTTCATTCGGTAGAATAACTGATGGCAAAAAGGAACTTTTTCAAATTTTAAAGTTTATAATGTGAAAGCAGCGGCTTGGATGTGGGTATATATTAGTTCTCAGGATATTTTAGAAATGCTGACTAGTGGAATATCTGGTGAATCAGGCAATGGGAGTTTCAAGGAATTTATCTGATCACATAGCCACATACCTTAACACTACTGCATACAATGAGCTCATTGAGCATGGCTCAAGGTGAGCAAGACATTGCATTTTGACGCAGCACTACCCTCCACCTTACTGTGACTACTGCCTTGCACCCCTCCCCCCGACTGTTTGGTACATTCTTGTTGAGTTTTCCAGTCTGTGGGAACTCCGTGCATGCTACTTGTCCCACTGCCAGGAGTAAGATTACTAGGACTTGTCTCTTGTACTTGGGATGAGGTCATGTACACCAGACTGTGGACTATTTGACATTTTTGGTGTTGGTTGCTCAGGGAAGGTGTGCTTCCACCCGATGCTGGAGCATTACTTCTACTTCATTTTGATTGTTTTTTATTTGTTTGGTGGTGGCTTGTTTTTTACTGTAGCCTCGTAATAGGCTGGATTGATTCCTGCAACTTATGCCCTTGGTGGCTGTTGCCAAATGGCTCTATAGAATAAATTTTTTTTTGTAGTGTCACACTTTCTTTTGTCTTATTTCTGACTAACATTTCACCTGGAAGGCACATATTCACACCCTTAGGGTCTCTTATACCTGCACCATGTAAATTCTGCTGTGTCATTCAACACTTGGGGTGCTGATATGGCTATTTCCTCCTCCTTTGTTCATTCTAAACTAGCCTAATTACGGAGACTTAGTCCCTTGGTGGTAGTCGCCAGGTGGACATTTAAAAAAAAAAATCAAAGCCTGACTATGGTTACCACTTCTATGCATCTTCAGCTGAGCATTAATTTTGGAAAGTTTGACTCAATCAACCACACTGGTCTCCGTTCCTGCAACTCATTATGGAGCGTTCCTTTGGACCTGACCCTGACCCTGATGACCTCTTGGTTGCCCAAACTGTCCGGCACATTCTTGAGTGTCCCTCTCTGTAGGAGACTCGCCATCTGCTATCTCTCCCGGTACAGGGATGAAAGGAATTGCTCCTGTTTGTCTCTTGTACTAGGGATGGGTTCATGCGCCCCTGACTATGGATGCAGGCCTCCTCAGTATTTAGTGTTTGAGTTCAGCTCAGGCCTCTGAGCCTGCCTTATTATCCCTTTTTTGTTTGTGTGTGTTAAATTAGCATAAAGGTAGGCTATGTTTTTATGATGATCATGCCTTTGTTGGCAGTTGCCAGATGAGGCTTCTTGTATGAAAAAAAAATGCAGCTAACATCTGAAAGATTTTATGCTCTCCCTGCATTAATACCCACAGTTTGTTCTCCTGGCATTGTGAGCAGGTAGTGAGAAATAGGAATGCTAACACTGCTTCCGAGTTTAGTAAAGTTAAGATGCATCAGTTGTGGTTAGTCACTGGATGGAGTTCCCATTCAGGTTGGCTACCATACGCTGTAGAGATCCCTTTACAAACTTCTGCCTGATTCAGCCTCATTGGTATTTTGAATTAAATTTGAAGGAAAAAATATAAGTAGTGTTGCTATTAAGACCAAAGATGCTTCTATATATAGTATGGAAGTAGAATGTTTGAATTAATTTCAGTATCATGGTAATGGGATGGATTTAAATGGATAAACCCATGCAAACCTAAGGCAATAAGAGATGGATTCAATGGGTAATTGGAATACTTGTGAATGGTAAGAATTTGAGCGTTGAGTGCAGAAGAATTCTACATAATACTAATTTTTAACCTATGGGTCTCAGATCAATTTTACAGAAAAAAGATTGATTGTGGAATGAATATGTATTATGTATGTGAGAAAGGTATATGAAATAAATAGTACATTGGTGACCTGATCGATAAAAATCTCTTAGTAGTACAGGTATGTTGAATAAATCAACCCTCACAAGTTGAGAAGTAGATATGTTGGCTCAAGAGAGTTTGTATTGGATAGTGTAATATCAGCTGAACATGTGAAAGAATTTTGTAGTGAGAACCTTCCAATAAAAAGATGTCATGATAGCTTGGGATCTGTAACAGGTATATAAGTGAGGGTATGTGTTGTTTTTTTATTCTATCTTCTATGTGCATATTTCTATCCCATGGTATTTGAAATACATTCTTCTTATTTTGGAACACTTTAATTCTGCTCTTCATTCTTTTATTTATTTTAATGCTAAGTAAAGGTGTCCTCATTGGATTTTTTTCTCTCATTTACCAACACTTTGTATCTGATCTTAGTTGCTAGTTTCCTTTCTTCATGTTAAATTCTCCCCATTGGCTGGAATCCACTTTAGGGTTGCCAAACCAGCCACACAACTCTAAATGAAGGACAATTTATAAAAGTTGGCGATTTACTTTGGGAGGGAATTTCATGGTGACCACATTGATGGTTGCAAAATAAACTGTTTAACCAGGAAGTTCATTAAGAAAACCAAGTATATCTAGGTTTAAATTGTGACTTGATAAATTCCCTAACACGCTTTGAAACATACTTTTATCTGTTATCTCATTTCAAGAAATGGTACAGGGTATTTGACTGCCTTCCATGCGTTATACAAAGAGAATGAGGAGCTTACCTTGGGAATGTATGCAGAAGAGGTTTCTACCCTTCATTATTTCTTATTGCAGGTAAAGCTAGACAAAGTTGACCCATATTATATCTTTGAATCGACCTGTCTTGTTGACATCAGTAAGGACTCTCGCCTCAACATGACCAGCACAGAAGCTATTGAATGGAGTCAGAAATTAGGTATGTGTCCTTGTTAGATTTATTTTTTTAATATTGCTAAAAAGGCATTTCTGTACTTCAACTCATATTGGAAAGAATGTGCAAGAGAAGAGAGAGGGTAAATTGAAAAGATAGTGAAACTTTATTTTTAACACAGAATACTAGACTCTACTCAAAAGAGTTGGATTAGAAGCTTGCATTTTATCTACTAAAAACTCATATAGAGCCTCTAAAGCATACTTCTTGGACCATAGTGCATGATTCAAGTTTTAGAACTTCCTGCACATAGTTGGAATGTCACTAATTGTACAAAAGAAAAGAATAATATTTTAGCATTAAATTCTGAACATTGAAATTCAAAGTGGAACTCAAGTTGGTAGTCTTCTCAAGTAAATGAAAAGCAGCTTGTGCCAGGATTGGGAGATGCTGCTGAATATTTCACTTTTGTTTGCATCAAAGAGTTAATAACTTGACATTTTGAAATTCAGAAGGGAAGGTGTGAGAGCAAACTGGATGCCGGATTAACTTCTCAATTAAACAAGAAACGACAAACCTGACTCAAAAATTAACACACACTGAGGACTCAAGGAACCATATTCAGGCAATCTAAGCAAGCCATCAGCGACACATACAAGCATTATCTCTATCTCTCATTCTCCTATGCCTCTACAGCCTGGGTAACCACTCTGGCATCTCCTCACCTCACCATACTATCGGAAATACAACAAAGCACTCTGTCTCAGTACAGAATGCACCTGCAGCACCTCAATAAACCACTTACACTGTAACAAAATCTGTGACCATTAAACACTCTCTAGTTACAGGGAACACAATTTCTCTATAACATGCAAAACCAAGCCACTCCTACTATTAACATGCAGCACACCTACCAGCCCCCAAAACATGCAATATCCCTACACCTGCCAAAAACTGCACCCCCCTTCCCTTACATACACAAAACAAGCAACACCCATACCACCCCTCTCAAAACAAGGGCAAAACTCCAAGAACATAATACACGAGAGATTCTTAAAGGAATTCCACCTGTAACTAGGCCACCTATACCAACAAAACACAGGCATTACATTTTTTGTTATCCTCAGTCATTGCTGCCAATGTTCACTGTGATTATCTCCCCTAGACAAGTCTGTGTTTCAAGAAGTGAGCTTTCATAGCCAATGCTGGGTGTTGACTCTGTATGCTCATCACCTCGGGATCCTTCCTGCTATGCGCAAGTACACCCGGCGAATCAGAGCCACTCGAGACCTTCAGCGAATGGTAAGGACTAGATCCAGGCAGAAAGGTAGAGTTCACTTTCCATTCTTTTAAAAAGATTCAGCCCCGTTTCTACAGTTTGTAGTCTCCTTTCTTGATTGATCTCTGCTTTGAGTCTAAATTCGCTTTACTAACACTTTTTGCCAAGATATCCTGGAGTTGTGTACCCCACAGGGAAATACTCCTGTGAAACCTATTACACTTGGTACCTGGAGGAGCTGCACATCCTCCTGGTCTGAGTGCACATTAGGTAAGCCCTGCCACTGGGTTGATTTGAACACTGATGTAGGCCTAGGAATGTTTTTAGTGCACTTTTCCCTCACCCTCACTCAGCACTACTTTAGCTCTTTTATTTGTATTATTATTAGCATTATTATTGTTATTATTAATTATTATTATTTAGTATGATTTTTATATTATTATTAGTACATTATTTATTATTTTAATATTGTTTATCATTATTTAATAATATTTATCATCATTAAAGCTATCCCCTCAACCACTTTTCTACATGCATTATGTTCCAGGAGTGTTTTCACCTGTACAGAGTTTGGTCTGGTAGCCATGGTGCTTTGGTGGACTGCATGCCATCCTGGGATCACCTAGCACCAGGGTATAATAATACTAGGTTATCACCCACTCTACTCGTTAGTGGATAAGCCTATCTCCACCTGTAAAAAGTAGTCAGCCCCCCCCCCCCCTTTCTGCATTTTAAGCCTGCAGTGCTTGATTGTGATCTGTGATGCATTGGGGGAGGGATGGCTGGCACATAGAGGGCCACCAACCAGGTTTGGCGTGATCTTCCATGCAGGTGAACCTGGGCTCGGTGCCAAACACCCAAACTAGACCCGCCCTTGTGCAGACTTCTCTTCCTGTTGCTCAGGCCGCCCGAGGACTCCCCAGCTGGTGCCCTGTTAACAGGTAAGGCCTTCTCCATCCATCTCGGAGAAAGGTCTTTCTGAGGCTGGTCCATACGACCTAGAGGCTCCCCGAAAGAAAAGGAACCGGAAGACAAAGAAGACTATAGGTTCCTCTCCTTCCATGGGCGGGGGCTCCGGGGACGGATGGGTCCGCTACCGTTTTGCCAAACGACTAGGTCACGATCAGGTGGGGGAGGGGCACAGACCAAGACCAAATTGGCAGTTGCGCTGAGCAAAGCGTCGATTATGTTCGGGGCCCCGCATTGAGAAACTAACAGGCATCTTTGTGCCCACTGGCTTCAAACGATTTCTGGTTATTGGTTCCACTGATGGCAGCTTGATGGCCAAGGGTAACTTGATTGATCAGAAGAGAGTGTCGTAGAATGACCCTTGGTTTTGATCACTATACTCTTTGACACCCTTTTAGTATCGGTATGCTTTAAGGGGCGTGAGTTACTTCTATGATGAAGTAGGCTTTGTTCTAAGAGTGCTAATTTAGTGGTTTAGTTCTTAAGGAAGAGCTATTTTTAAACACATAAGGATAAGAGGAATCACCAGAATCTACCAAAATAAACATGTATTTTAAATTAAACACTTAAATATTACAAACCAACAGTTAACACATTTCTATCTTTGGCATCAAAGATCTTTCAATGACAAAAAATAAACAAATAGGCTTCCCATAAATATACCAATTGCCGATTAGTATTTTTTTTATCGCGACTCTATTTGATTAGCGTTAAACATTAAATTAACGTACTCTCGTCTACAAACACATATGACCTAGGTTCAAGAACAAGGGTTTCTACTCTCATTTAAAACTTGGGACGTACTAAACTTCTACTATCGCAATAGAGATATAAATGTTATTTTTAACTTACAGGTAGGTTTTAGGGATTGCCGGATGTCGCTGGAGGACTTATCTCTCGCTTTGCAGTGTTGTGGCCGCTAGTTGAATTTTAGTGGAGGGATTGCTTGTCGCTTGTTACGGGGGCTGATTCTTCAACGTAATTAAAGAACGGGAGCTCGTTGGGGCTGGGTTCTTCTCCTCTCACTCTTACGGAGCTAGAGATGTGAGAGTCGCTCGAGTGTGAGCGGCTTTGCTTTTCTTCTGTCGGACTTCTTTGCAGACTGAAAAGGCTTCTTCGGTATGGCACCGATATAAAGCTTGACTATTTAGGTTAATACGGCCCTGAAAGGGGGGGATCGATTTTCTCAATCTAATCCTATCGTTTCTCACAGAAATAGTCTTGTATGGCTGAAGGATCGATCTTCACGAACTAACCCTTCTTCTGGCGTATCGACTTCTAATCTTCTTGTCTGACTGAAAGATCGATCTCCACGAACTAATCTTTTTTCTGGCGAATCGACTACTAATAATCTTCTTGTCTGGCCGATGGATCGATCTTCACGAACTAATCCTCCTCTGGCGTATCGACTTCTGATAATCTCTTTGTCTTTCTTTGCGGGGCTTATTTATAGGCGGATTGCCGCCCCATCTAAAGGGGGAAGTGACCAGGCCACAGAGGCAAAAAGGGGGGGGGGGGGCGAGTGGTGAGTTAGCATCTGGGGAGAGCGAGAATTCCTGAGGTGGCACTGGGGTGCCCAAGTCAGCTTGCAAATTAGAGGCTCGCAACCGCACCGCTACTTGGCGTGCCTTCTGACTCGCACCGCTTTTTTTCCCATAACCACGGGTTTATGGGTCTTGTAGGTAATTCGATCGTTAGAGCATCGTTTAAGGACCTTAGGTGGTCGCCTTAAAACAGATGTTAGCTCCAACTGCCCACAGCGGCGGGGAGATCACACATAGTAAGCATTTTCTCCGGCTACCTTTCCCACGCTTCTCCTCATAAGGGAGGGGGGCTTTAATGTACCTATACTCCTCCAGGATGCTTAATGTAGCCATTTCTCCACAGAGAGCATTAGCTAGTTAAAATGATAGAAAGTCGAAGGTAACCCGTTTCTCGGACGGGAGCCTTCTGGCGAATGCGTTGGATTCCTCTTAGGCGGCCATGTTTAGTGCTCTTCAGACACTTAATGCCTCCTTGGTGAGTGTGACACCGCACTCTACCATGAACTTGGTGAAAGGAGGGGTTTATTCAAGGGAACTCTTGGACTACTCTATAGATGACATCAGTTTAGAGCTGGCCGACTATGGAGCGGTAAAAGTCTAATGTGTTATGAGTAAACAGGGAGGGGCCTCGAGACCACCCCTATACTCTTTGTCATCTTCGACCGTGAGAGGCTTCCCGAGCCGGTGCATACCGGTTGGTATCACTAGCGTGTGAAGGCATTCATGTCCCTGCCCCTGAGGTGCTTCTACTGCCACCACTTTGGCCATACAAATCGCTCATGTACATGCGCAAAGTCAGATTTACCCGAAGTCTGTGTACATGCTCCTAGGCTGTATACGATAATTCCCTATTGTGTATGGTCAAGTATGTCAATTGCGGAGAGCTGCACCCCTCCTCTTGGAAGTGATGCGGTGTTCATCTCCTGGAGAAGGAAATTCTGGCCGTTCAGGCTATGGATCACCTCATATCATGAGGCTAAGGACTTGGTTCTGGCCCTCCCGGTGCTGCCTGGGACGCCTTATGCCTCAATCTTAAAAAAGACACCCTCTGCTCCTACCTCTTCATAGCTTATGAGCAAGGTCGTTTCTGCACCCATTCCGAACCCTTCTGCAGGTTCTATTAACCCCAAGCGCTCCCCTGGTAGAGTTGATGGCACACAGGGTTCACACCCATCCTCGGCTGAGTCATTAGATTCACAGGAGGTCCTTTCCCTGAAGGTGGTCATGAGGCCAGCTTCCAGGATACACCCGCTATGATGTCTGTTCTTATGTTTGCTTTAACTACCTCCTCTCAGGCAGTAGCTGTGCAGATGCACCTAAATAGAACATATACTGTTATTTCTGCATCCATTCCACTGGCTACTGACTTGATTACGGGGACTTACGTCACATTGTGGCTTGGTTGCCGAGGACCTTTCTCTTCTGGGGACTATTCAATCAATCTCAGGGGGTCAGGTCCTTGCTGACCTGATCAACGAGTTGGAGATAGGTGTCCTAAATGCGGATTAGCTTATACATCACAGCCTGAGAATGTTTTATTTTGCTGTTGTGATCTATCTCTGTGCTCTCCAGATGCACAGGCTGATTTGGGGTGGGAGGTAGTTGATGATTTCTATGGTAATGATCACTTTCCCATGCAAACATCATTTCCTGGACTGCTGTCGCCTGAGACCCCCATTGTTGATTCCTGGGATGGGCGCAGTTGTCACATTTCAGGAAATGACCTGATTTCTCTGTCCAGTCAAGGAGTTTAGATCATTGGATGAGGCTGTTGAGTTCTTCTCCAGCAACCTCAACATGTGGACCTAACTACTATTCCTAGAATGTCTGGCCATTTTTCATGCCAGCCGCTTCCGTGGTGGTCAGCCGAGTGAGAGACAGCCTTCAAACAGAAGCGTTATGCCTACATGCACTATAAGCGACACCTGAACGATTTAACCGTCGGTAAATTTCGTCGAGCTAGGGCTAGGATCCGGGTATGTTTCTAAGCACACCCACTACTCTAGCAGAGGTGTGGAAGAGAGTCAAAAGTATTTGGGGCAAATTCTACGCAGCCCCACCTTCCCATTCTCTAAGATAATGGGACTGCTTCCATGGCAGAGTCCTTCACGGCCGCTTTCTTCGCATTCTCCACCTGGGATGCTGCTCTGCCATCATTCAAGGCTTGTTGTGATATCGCTGAAGGCCGCCGACTAAACTTTACCTTCAGATGTGGGAAACCCTTTAATGAAAGATTTACCTTGAGCGAGTTTGGTTTCACGCGAGTCCCCTCTGCCCCCTGTTCTGGATGATGTCCTGTATGCCATGTTTCGACACCCGGGTGAGCGAGGCATGGCTTTTGTCAGATTTGTTCAACAGGATCTGGACATCGGGTATCCTCTCAAACTTCTAGCAAATGGCTACTGTTTCCGGTTTTTGCAAACCAGGGAGAGATCACTGTACCTCGACTGATGTCCGCCCAATCTCTCTTAACCTCCTGCATGCTCAAGTTGATAGAGAATTTCCTAAATGCGAGATAGATTTCCACTTACGGGTGTTGGGAGAGCTCTCTCCGGCCCAATGGAGTCGGAATGAAGGTGTCACACAGGGGAGTGTCCTCAGTGTAACACTCTTTTTGCCCTGAGCATCAACGGCATCACCTCAGTCATAGATAAAGAATACTTAATGGGTAGCTTCTGCAAATTCCGGAGTCAGCTGCTTCCATAGTCGGGCAACAGTCAGCGTGGGTGTTTGCCACTATGCCCACCAGGCTGCGATCCCAGTCATTGTTACGACTTAGTCTGGGTGAGACACTGCCGCCAGCTTGGAAAATTTTGAAATCTTAAGTTAATTGTATTTATTTGCCATTGTAGGCCTGTTAACTCTAGTACTTGTATGTAGTGAAGATGTGGACTTCTACTATTTAAGTGAATAAGTTATAATTTGTGTTAAATAAGGGAAGCCAGCATATGATACCTATCTGTTGCTCTTGGGAGGCATGCTGCCGCCCACGGTAATTGCACTTAAATACTTGCCGTTTTAGCCCTGTTAGCGTGAGTACTTATACCAAAACATTTTGTTTAAGTATCCAGGAGTGGGTTAAAGTTAAAATACCCTGTGAAATATTAATGAGCTATCATAATATATGGTGTGACACAAGCCTATAAATTATGTGATATATTTTACTATACGCTATCTATGGTAGGGTTGCACCGATAATATCGGCAAGTTATCGGTACCGCCCATATCGGATACTTTGTTGATATATGGGTATCGCTCATATCTTGCCGATATATTATAGGCTTGCTTATCGGCTAATCCTATACGTATTCCAATAGGAGCTTATACAGCACATACTTCTCTAATGGTGTCTCAGTACCATTATTTTGTTTTTCCTTTCACTTCTACAATTATTGTATTAATACTACAAAGTTAAACTTCAAAACTTCTTAAAATTTATTCAGAAAAAAATGTATAAATAATTACAATGGTTGATAACTTGATATATAAGAACATAACTTATAATAACGCCAAATTATGTTAAACCCAAATTGAAAAGGCCTAGCCTGCCTTATCCCAGGAGTACACAAGTGACTTTGTGGCGCCACAGCGTCGCTCATGTACTCCATCCCTAAGGTGTCTCATAGCCGTGCCCCTCTGGCGGGGATCAGTGTCAGAGCGTCAGTCTGATGGCAGCTGCCGTGAACCCATCAACCATCACTGCCCTGTGATTCTATGCCAAGCAGGAGGGTCTTCCCAACTGAAATGACACAGCCTTGTTCCTCGAGTTCGTGAGTAACTGGTTCACCATTCTCAAGACAAGAGGTAAAAAATGTGGATTTTCGGAGAGTTTTTTAATTGTTTAATATTAATAAATTGCATTCCTATTTAATGTTAAAACTTCAGGCATTTTTATCTTTTCATTAAAAATGCTGTTGTTTCACACGTGTTGCTTCTGCATTTAGTTAGACAACAATGAAACAAATGTAAAATCTTTTACATAGTGATAGATGTTAATTAACATTTTGCTCTTTCCACACGAAAAGCTGTGTGGAAACTGGAGGATGAGATCGCCCAGAGGCACGTCCATTTCTTGCGGGACACGGCAGAACTCCTGTGGCTATTCTAGCAACAGGATATTCACCACTGACACCAGGAAAGCAGTGTACCTGACGTTAACCAACGCGTGCGCCGCCATCATGGACGTCCTGGACAGGTACAAGGACCAGGGCATTGTCAACATCTGCCCTGGCAAGATGACATCGGACAAGAGGAGCATGCCTTTGGCCGCTGCCGCAACATGTCTGGCACCAACTACTGGACCGAGGCCCTCATCAAGCTGTCTGGATACACCCTGGAACAATTCAAGGAGTACATGGTCCCACTCCATGAAGCCCAGAAAACAAACAACGATCAACTGGCCAAGGAGTTTGTTAAGGAACTGGACATCGACTCCGAGAGGTTGGAGCCGGGCGAGGCCGCGGGAGTGGGACATTTCTGCGGGTACTTGGCCAGAAAGGCCCGCAGCCGCCTAAAGTGTGCTTCTTGCCAGGAGGCTCTGATGGAGGGCAACACCCTTATGCCCTCAGTGCAGGTGGCCGACCCCGACAAGCTACCAGAGACCTTCAGAGAGATGATTGAACTCCAGGACCGCGGCGGTCTCCTCTACCCCTCAAACGAGTGTATCCACATGGCCGTGGAAGTCTTCAAGGCGATGACAACACCAGGCGAAAGGAGGGCCAAGTTCCTGGCGGCCTATTGTTCAGAAGAAGTGTTCATGAGTGTCTACAAGGAAATAATGAGCAATGACTTAGGCATGTCCCTGCTGGACTGTGAAAAAGGTTGCAGCCTGGTCAACACCGTTGTTCCTGCCATCGCCAGGTCCCTCTTCCATGTCATGGGCAAAAATATGGTGTCAAAAGCTAACAGTGATGCCCATGCAAAAGTCAAAGGAAGAGGCATAAAAAGAGGTAATCCGGATGCACCGAGAAAGCTACCAGGAACAAAAGTGACTACAAGAAGAAACTTTCTAGTGATAAAAAGTCCTAAGTCAATTTAAGTGTGCGTAGCCACTGATATTTGTTATGTATCTTTATTTTGTAGGGTAGATATTAGAATCCAGGTTAACCATGAAATAGGTTACTAATACAGGGTGTCCACACCTTAGATTCTTACTAGCTATTACTTTATTATACCTCTTTCAGAATAATATAGTCGGTACTCACCCATGAGCTATAAAAAAGATTTATAAAGTTAAAAAAAAATGAAATCAAATGCAGGGGTCTAGCTAAATGATACCTAATGGAAATATAATTGTTTGCTAGATTGGTCAGGTGTGGGCTCTGGAGGGGTTTCTTCTTTTTTTCTTTATTGATGCTACCTACTTTATTTCATTTATTAGAATATACCCTCGATATAACGAACCTCAATATAACGAATTTTGGATATAACGAACCCAATTTCCTGGCCGAACTCCATAGGGTTTAACAGGCAAGCGTGACGACCAGCCTGAGTGACTGTTGGTGTGTCACATGTCTCCTACAGTGCAAGGTTCGTATCAATACCATGTTGTGTAGTCCACTTAACTTTATTAGTAATTACATACGTATTACATATCCATAACGAACTTGGTTCGTTATTTCCATTGCTTTTAACGCCCGTCGGGTTTAACGAACGACCCCCGCCCCATATAGTTCGTTATATCGAGGGTTTACTGTACCTTGAAATATGTTTGTAGTTAAATGTAATATACTCATTTTTCATTACAGTTTTAATTAGAAATTTTGCCACTTATTTTATTTTTAAGTACCTGGAAAACCTATGGAATTTTGAAATTTGATATTAGTAGACAATCTGTAGTATCTAAGAATCCTATTATACACAGCCTTATTAAATAAAATTGAATTGAATATAACCAACATCGGTTATAAATATAAGGTTTTTATTTTTCATTAAATAAGTCACACTTTCATTCATCACGCCGAATCTGTTTGTCGAATAAAAATTTGACTTCACAGCTCGAAGTACATTGGTCCCAGGGTGCTTCATGCCAAATTTGTGGTGACTATCTTAAAAAAAAAAAATGAACGATTTTTGTTTTTTCCTGGCTAGCCCGACTATGGAATCGCCCGATTTTGAGCTACCAATCAAGTATTCCTTATCTATGCCTCAGTGTAATACAATCTTATCCTATTCTTTAATTTCTGTATATATTTAGATGTTTAGATAAGCAAGTTAAGTTAAAAATATGCAAGAGTTCTGTTATGTTCATATATTATTAAAAACGGTTTCATTTTTTAGGTTCGAATTTTGGGTCTATTTTGTCTAAACACTTTAAAATCTTTGGCATTTCTCCAATTTAAATATTTTTGTGTAGTATTTAGTTCTTAAATAAATCTATTCTTATAACCCTGTTGTTTATTAATAACCGAATTGCTCAAATTCTTAAGCTTCTGCCTCATTGTTCTTTCTCTTAAGTCTGCCCTTTGCTCCCTGATTTCTCCAGTTCTGCATAACCCCTAACATCGAACCGTGAAGTCTTTTTCCTATTCACTCTTCTACTCTCTTTTCCTATTTCCTTTTTGAATACTCCTTCCCCCAGTTAACATATGGACTGGATTTACTCCCCTATCACCTTATATTCCGCTGACCCATTCTGAGCAGCAACATCGGTACTGCCGGAAGATGTTCTCACTAACACTTTATGTGGATGACCTCTCAATCTCTTTTGGCGCAGCCCAGATGCCAACTCTTGAGCGTCGACTCCAACAACCATTGAACCGCACCTCTCGCTATGTCAAAACACACAGGTTTCGTTTTTTCTTCGCCAAAACCAAAGTTGTGCACTTCTGCTGCCATCCAACTTGGAAGTGCTGGATTTGCACAGTTTCCTTAGTCTTGTTTTTGACCGATACCTCACCCGGGAGGCTCATTTGCAGTCTTAGGGTATTTAGTACTCACACTTGTACATTCTTCGTTCCTTGACATTCAGCACCGAACCTGGAGTGTTGATAGGGCTACTGCCTTGCTTTTCTACCAATCCTTTGTTTTTTCAAAGCTTCACTACAGATGTAAGTTTTATGTATCCACAACCGAGAGTCTATTGTGGAAGGTGGAATCTATCCATCATACCAATCTCCGCCTGGCAACTGGCGCCTTCTTCACATCTTGCATTGAGGGCCTACTTGTAGATGTTGAGATGCCACTTCCTCTTCACTGTACATAGTCCATTATGTGCCTGTATGCGTGAGCTCGGCGCCTCTCTCCTTCATCATTGCCCTGATGGCATCCGCAGCTGATCTCGACGGTGCCTATGCCGCTGAGAGACGTTTGTCATACCCTAAGTCCTTTTAGTTTAGGGCTGGGTAACTCTCAGAGCTCGTTGTAACTCTGGCCACTGGGGCCTCTGGTTCTGCCCACAACGCCACCCTGGAAGGTATCACCCTTGACTATTTGTCATCATGCCTTTGCTCCCAAATCTTCCACCTCGCCGAGAGTAGTGCATTCTGCATTTTTTTAGCACACCTTATGTCATGCTGGATCAGTGAGATTGTATACCGATGTCTCTAAGTCCCAGGATAGGGCCCGTGTTCCACATCAGCGTTGGCTCTACCATCTAATGCATCTGTTTTCATGGCCCAGCTGGTTGCAATACACCGCTCATTATGGGAGATAACACATCTGGCCCGGTCCAAATACAGGATTGTGATCTTTAGTGACTCACAAAGAGCCCTAAGTCCTTTTGGGGCATTGTAATCTTTACACCCTCTGTTTTACAGTATCCGTCATGCCACAGTTGCTGCAAGCCGATTGGTTGTCAAGATTATCTTCTGCTGGGTTCCTGGACATATTGGAATTTCGGGGTATGAGAGTGCCAGAGTCTGCAAGGACTGGGAGACTTGAACAGCATTTCGCTCTTCCCTACACTGACTACATGACAGGAATCAGGGTAGCCCTCTGCAGTTCAAGTCACTTTCTGTCCTCTGAATTGGGCACGCTCACGGCCAGCACCAGCATTTGATGGAGTGCCCCTCTGCACTTTAATGCCCTGACTGCATTGTTCCCTGTACTGTTTGGCGCATTCTTGTTGAATGTCCCAGTCTAAGTGATCTGCGCGCACGTTGCCTGTCCTGGCATTGAGAAGAGCGTAGTCACTACTGCTTGTCCCTTGTACTCAGGACAATTTCGTGTTCATGCACTTGTGTACTAGGACTTTTAGGAGAAGGATGGCTTCTATTTGCTGTAGGTCACATGTTCCTGTGCTTGTTGTACGCTTCTCTACTTCCACCCGCTGGAGTGTGCTTCCATTTTCTTGTTTGTTTTGTTTCTTGTTGGCTATTTTGTTTACTTTTTGTTTGGGTTTGGTAATTTTAAATTACCCTAGCACTAGGCTGAAATTTTAAATTATGATGACTTATGCCTTTGAAGGCGATCGCAGATGGCCATGTTAAAAAAAACAAAAAAACAAAGTTTCCCATCTAAATATATTCTTTTTTTTTTGCTCTAAAATTTTAGTTCTCATATTTCTTAAACTTTATTTTAAATCCCACCTTTTGTGATTAGTCTGTTCTCATTCATTGCGACTCTTCTTGACCTGAGGAAAATAATATAATTTTGTCAGCATAGTGAATGTGGCTTAATTACTTCTTATTTGCTATATACTTTTTACCTATTTTCCTTTCCTTTAAAGTTTAAGCAGAAGCCTTCATTCGTTTTTACTCTTTTTAAATAAATTATTTCATTACATTGGTTTATAGCAAGTCAATGCCAACTATAGTGGGGTCATCATGGTCCCCAAGCCTCTACATAAGGCACATTAAAATTAAACCCTAAATTTACAAAATTCATTTTGATATTAATTTATGGCACCCTTACAGCAATCAAAGATTACCCAAAATGCAGAAACACAGTTTTGAAGTTCTCCTATTCCTGTTCACCAGACTATTTTTGTCCTCTTGCCTGTTAGATTTCTTTTTAAGTTATAATTTGCCAATCCTCTATGTATGGCTGATGCCTCCACATATTTCATATTGATTCATCATCAAAAAAAAATATCATCTTCGTTTTTCATCCTCTTGGTCCCGCTTCTGCAGGGTTGGATTGTTGTCTGACTTCTCCACCGACTTCAGTCGTGGGCATCATCCTCTGTAAGTCCCAGTCCTCCCATATCTTCCACAACACAGTCCCTCCTAGTTTTCCTGGTGGCCTTATGCCTTGCATTTGCAAATGCATACCCTCTTTCAGGGATCCATCCTCCTCTCATCTCTCCACGTGACCAAACCATCCGAGTCTCCTCAGTTGCAGCTCATCAGTCTTTCTGTTAAGGGCCAATTTTCAGCATCATACAATAGAGCTGCTCGTACACATGCTACATATACCTTCTCTTCTTCAAGGGAATGCCTCGGTTCACCAGTAATCCTGACACCTCCCTCCACTTATTCCAGGCAATGGCTATTCTTGCACGAACAGCTCTTTCCACTCCAGCTTCACCATCTAGTATATTTCCGAGGTAGCAGAACTGGTTCACCACCTCCAGCATTTCCCCAGCAGCATTCTTCATTTGCGACCCCATTCTCATTTGGTCTTGTGCGGCAACCAGGGCATACAAAACTTTTCATTCCCACGAGTCTGAATTCCAGAGCACCTCTTATGACACCACTTCCCACATAGACTGCAGAGAATAGAATTTCTTCCCCTCTGCAACATGCTCTACATGGCTACCCCTCATACTCCACTCTTCTTCCTGACCATCCTCCTGTCACCATTCCTTTAGTCTTACTGATGTTAATCTTTAGTCCTATTCTCCATGTCTCTCTTCCACCTCTCGAACATGTCAATCACTTCCTCCTTTGAGCACAAGGTCATCGGTATACAGCATCTCCCACAGTCCCGGCCCTCTGCAGTCCTTGGTCACCTCCTCCAGAATAGTGATGAACATCAGGGGACTCAGAGTTGATCACTGATGAACACCAACTGTGATGTCAAATTCCCCTGATGTGCCTGCCATCGTCCTCACCTGAGACTGTGGTTCCTCATATAGGGACATAACACTGTCTCCTGAGTGCCCACACTATCTTATAAACAAATGCATGTATATAAATATAGGAGTAAAGATTAATGAAATTGCAATCTTCCTTGACATTTTTTCTTTCTTTTTAGGTAGAAGAGATTGAAAGCACTGAATCTCAGTGGCAAAGTCTTCCTGTTGCCTCTAGACAGAGGGAGCTTCTGAAAAAGTGGAAATTGCAGCTGAAAGTAAGTGTTGAGGAAAGGAGGGTGTTCCTTGAAAACATTCAACTTCATACTTTTAGTGTCAATAATTTTGAATGCTCCACAATTAGGATGCACACGCTGTCAATCATATTATTTTTTTATTTTTATTTTTTTGCAGGGGTGAAAGTAATGTCACATTTTGGGGAAAGGAAATAAAACCTGTTAAAATTCTTAAGATTTAAGAAAGAGTTCTTCAAAGACCCAAATTAACTTGTTTATTTCTGAACAGGTTTTGAACCTGTAAAGTGAGTTTGTACCCAAAAGGTTATTGTCTGAGATCAGCCCTGTCTGGCCCCAGCTTAGCTTCTCTTCCTTTGCTAACATCTACTCTCGGCATTTCTGTACAACTCTCCTCATCTCCCTCAATGCAGTGTGGTAACTTGTGTATCCTGTTGCACTTGGTACCTGGAGGAGCTGCTTATCCTCCCAGCCTAAGTACAAATTGGGGAAGCCCCATCTCTGGGTTGATTTGAACTCTGGCAGGGCAGTCGAATTTGTTTTGCTTACCCCTTTGTCTGGCTGCTGGCTAGTCCATTTGGGCTTTGCAGCATTTATTTTCGGCACTATTCATTCATTACCCCTTTGTCTAGGCTTAAGCACCTGACCAGCTAGCTCATGCCATGTCAGAAGAGGGCTTTGGAACCTCTAAAATGCCCATTAATCCCTGAAGGTCACGAGACCATGCCTTGATGGCTCCGGGTCTTTGGGGCACATTTAATGGCTAGATCGGTTCTGCATCAATAGCCCCATCCCTGCATGTAACAGGGTTGGTAAAAAACCCAATAAAACCCGGGTTTTATTCTAGGTTTTTTCAAATCTTGGGTTTTTACAGAAAACAAATGGTACAAGCATTAGAATAACATGGAAAACAATAGCTATCTCTATTTTTATATAATATTAATAATTACTTAGTTTAATAATTATATTATAGTAACAATAGATCACTGATCGAGAATTTGGGGTACCTATGTCCCATGATAGCCATAACCTGTAGAAAGAGAAATGAATTAGGAGTCAGTATCAGAGAAATAACCTTAATTTGATACATATTTGTTGAAATTATAAACATAAATATGAATTTTGAATAAAATAATAAGTAGCATTCATTTCTTGAAAAGAAAAGTGTAATTTAAAAAAAACAACAACCCAAAACTCGGGTTTTATTCTAGGTTTTTCAAATCTTTGGTTTAAAAAAAAAAAATGCTACAAGCACTAGAATAACATAGAAAAAGAATAGCTATATCTATTTTTATATAATATTAATAATTACTTAGTTTAATAATTATATTATAGTAAGAACAGATCACTGAGTGAGAATTGTGGGTGCTCATGATAACCATAACCTGTAGAAGGAGAGATTAATTATTATGGGTCAGTATCAGAGAAATAACCGTAATTTGATACATATTTGTTGAAATTATAAACATAAATATGAATTTTTAATAAAATAATAAGTAGCATTCATTTTTTGAAAAGAAAAGTATAATTTTGAAAAGAAAAACAGATCTGGTGTGATAGAACGGGTTGAGGCCGCGTAATTTCAACCACTATCACATGTTATTTAAAACCACGATGCTACCCACGTGCATCTTTGCTTTGAAGCCTGGCGCCTTATCGCAGCCACCCGAGTCAATTTTTAAACAAGGAGGTTTATCTTCAAAGTGAAGCGGAGTATCAATTTTCTTCACAAAATATGCTATGAAATGCATAAAGGTTACACACTAACCCCCGTTCGCCCCATGCGCCGACCTCGCCAGATTGGGTTAGGCTTATGGGCAGATAAGGCATTGTTCTCAGGCTCGGCTGTGCATTTCCTCGAAGCCCCCACTCAATTGTCCCCCACGCCAAGGGGATGTCCCGGCTATTTATATGGAAACTTAACCACTAAGATTCAGATTTTCGTCGCAAAACATCACTATGACCCACTCTCACCTTGTGCGCCAAGGGACCTCGACCTCGAGATTCACCATCACTTGTCCAGAAGAAGGACAATATCCCTTGAGTGCCAAGGTTCGAGCCTTCGTGACGCCAAGTCCACAAGGTTTCCCCTGTTGTTCAGAAAGAGAACAACGTTAGAACAGTTATTGTTCTTTCAAGCCCGTACACAAGAAACGGTTCTCACCCCTCCCCTGTTGTTCAGAAAGAGAACAACGTTAGAACAGCCATTGTTCGTTCGAGCCCGCTGACAAGAAACGGTTCTCATCCCTCCCCTGTTGTTCAGAAAGAGAACAACGTTAGAACAGCCATTGTTCGTTCGAGCCCGTTGACAAGAAACGGTTCTCACCCCCCCTGTTGTTCAGAAGAGAACAACGTAGAACAGCCATTGTTCTTCAAGCCGTAAGTCAAAAAACGGTTCTCATTCCCAAGATGCCACGTCAGGATCATTTAATTCCCCCCCCCCCCTTCGGCTGGAACTCGCCAGTGGACCAAAAATTCCTTCATGTCGCCTTCCTCTGCACAGCAAGTATAATTACGTAAGCTTAACATTACCTTTGAGTATTTAACCCTTTTGTCAACTCTATCCTGTGCTTTAAATGGTTTAGCGAACCATCTCATCCCTTTAATTTATATTTGTTTTACCTCTTTAAATCTCTTAATCCTCAGATTAGCTAGATTCCCCACGACCCTTCCCTTCTCTGTTTATGTCAATATTTTCCGTTTTGTGTGTTGTTGATAGTTTTTATTAATAAAACTATTTTATTAATGATAGCAATATTATTATCCTTGAGCTCAGTTCCACTTCTTAAGCATATCGAAGATACATAATATCGGCCACCCTAGACATCCACGCACTCTAAAGATAATTAAATAAGTTCCCTCAATGAATAGTTATATATGGTATATCGTTGAGAGTCCATTCTACGACATATATATATATATATATATATATACTATTTAAATTTGGTGTCAAGTGTGTAAGGTTTAACGCTATATCTTTGCAAACACTGGTCTCAGTCGAGTAAAGCATAGTGTTATTCGTTATAATAATAGAGTATAGTAGTTCCCTTTTGTTTTAACGATTGCTGTCCCCTTTTTGAAACTTAAGAAGCTGGAGTAGCTCAAGGAACTGTTATAATAATTTGTTTGTGTTTTTTGGGGGGGTGATTTTAGTCAGTGGTTATTTAGATCGAGAAACCAAGTACGAATAGGTCAGTGCCCATATTTAGGTAGGCTAATTCTATAGAGGCATAATTCTTGTTGCAAGGAATTTTAGTTGGTTGACTATTGCGCCCCCAAGTGCAAAGATGACTCAGTTCGAAATCTTTAAAGTGCAAGGAGAATCCGTGGGACTTTCCGGAAAAGAACTAATTCAGTACATTCAAGAGGAGCAAAGAAAAGAACGAGAAGAAAGAGAAAGAGAAATCCAACGAGAAGAAAGAGAAAGAGAAACCCAACGAGAAGAAAGAGAGGAATTGAAAAGACAAGCTGAGCTTCAACATCAGATTGAATTAGCTCGTGTTGAAGCAGAGATACAGTCAGCCAGTTCCTGTTCGGAAGCTCCCCCCCCAATCTCTCACTAAAGCTCCCCAATTTCAAGGATGGAGAGATTTCGGAGCATTTTTAGCCCACTTCGAAAAGATCCTCGAAATCAATAACATGGATCTGGAGGATGAAGGTGTAGTCAGATTACTTCCCTTGTTAAATTGTAAATTGCGCGAACTTTTTATATCTACCATCTGAGTGTACAATTAACTACAGCACCTTAAAAGCTGAGTTATTGGCCGCTCATAATATGACTCCCGATTTCTACCACCAAGAATTTTGAGGAGGTCGTATTAAACCCGGACAGACGTTCCGTCAATTCGGATACATTCTTCAGAGGAATTTTAAATTTTGGTTAGAATCCTCAAAGGTTGATCCTAACTACGAGTCCTTAACAGACTTCGTGTTGCGGGATCAATTTTTGGCGTCTCTCCCGACGGAGATCCGCGCGTTCGTCAAGGATCGTCGGTGCCAGACCTTTAAAGAATGTACCGAAGAAGCGGATGTCTATGCCGCAAGCCATAATTTATACCCAAAGGAGAATCTAACTTCTCACCAATCCCCCTACAAGGGAAGAAGGAAGGATTCGCGCTCCTTCACAGGAAAGCCGTCGAAGTTTCTGAGCCCCGTAAAACCCCAAAACCAACAATGGGACTCCAAACCTCCCATTGCAAGATTTCTCCTCCATCTCTCTTCCCGAAGCGACCAATCATATGCTTCAGCTGTGGTGTAGAAAACCACATGAGCTGGAATTGCCCCCAAAATTCTAGGCTTAAAAGCGGACCAGCCCACCAAGTTCACCAGATTAATGCCACCCCGGCTCCCCCGGTGGTGCAGACCCAAGCAGCAACTTCTCCCCCTCCGTCAGGCCACCAGGTAAATTTTATTTTTGATAAAAGTTCATCGGGAACTTTGAAATTTGAGGAGGGCAGCGTGAACGGCTGCCAAGTATCGACTCTCATCAGGGACACAGGATGTACGTGTTTCATCGTGTCCGACGAACTCCTCCCCCCAGTGGACCTTAACCACGAAAAATTTGCGGTGGTACATGACTACCTTGGGCGGGCGAACCAATTCCCCGTCGTTAGATGTTACCTGCAGTGTCAATATTATGATGGCTGGGCTGAAGTCATTTCAGCACCCATACAATTCTGTTCCGTACTTATAGGACAGAGACCCCAAGTAAGTTCCGACCCTGTGTCTCAGGCCGCCCTTCCTCGAGGCTGAGCTAAGAAAGAAGCCCAGGAGCCCATCCCCATCAGAACCCCGATACCGTCCGATTTCTCGGAGACCCTTAACCAGGACTTTAGAACGGCACAAAAGGAGTGTGAATTACTATCACCCTTAGGTGATAAGGCCCAAGACAAGGACACGGAGACTGTCCGTGGACCCCAAGAAAGAAAGTACCCCAACTCGCCCATGGAGATACCTTCGTAGCACTGGACGAAACATCGGCGCTTGAAGATGATTACCCCGCGGAGCCTCTTAATGTAATACAGACAGTGTGCATCCAACCTGATGCCGATTACCCTCCTCCTTCCCTACCAGGCGAGTCTTTTGAACCCTCTGACCTGGATATTGACGCGCAGCTGACACCACATCAAAAGAGTCAGCTACAAGAACTATTTGAATGGAGTCACCATTTAACCACCCTATTAGCTCTTTTCGAGCGACTGCGCGAAAATGGCCTCACCATTGGCCCCAGCAAATGCCATTTTGCCCACGAAACCATAAAATACTTGGGTTTCAAAATAGGACAAAGCTAGTTAGGTTCCCAAGAGAACAAGATTAAGGCAATCGCCGACATGCCCATCCCGATTACAAAGAAGCAATTAAGATCGTTACTAGGATCAGCTTATCACTATCAGCGATTTGTTCCGAATTTCGCTGCAATTTCGGCGCCCCTCGGCCCCCTTTTAAAAAAGAATTTCCCCGATCGTCTACGTTGGAATGATGTCGCTGTTTCCCATTTTAATCAGCTCAAGAGTAAGCTCATTTCTGCCCCCATTTTAAAGTTGCCCAATCCAGAAAAATCCTTTGGGATTAAGACCGACGCGAGCAACGAGGGCATTGGAGGTGTACTCCTTCAATACGAAGATGACGGAATGAGTCATCCAGTTGCATATGCTAGTCGCCATTTATTACCACGCGAAAAGAGATATGCCACTATAGAGAAGGAAGCTCTATCAATTATCTGGGTTATAGACAAATTCAAAATGTACTTGATAGGAAAAGAATTTCAGATAGGAACCGTCCGTTAGCCTATATTAGGAATGTGCGACACTCTAACGGCCGAATCATGCGCTGGAGTTTACTCTTGCAAGAGTATCAATTTAAAATAAATTATACAAAAGGTTCTGATAACAAGGTCGCTGACACACTCAGTAGGAATGCGTTACCGAATAGCGTAGAGTAATTGTATTCGTAGGATTAGGATCTCCCTGTATGTATATACCGTCGTGTACGACTTAAATTAGATTCTCTTGTAATATAATTAGTTAATGTATACGTCTGAATTTTGTAACACTCAATGTCTATTTTTTTGTATGTATATATATTTGTACCCATTAAATTACATATAAATTATTTTGTCCAATATGTACTAATTTTATATCATTTCATTGTTCCATGCCCCTTTTTTTTATTAAGTTTGTATTAAAGGTTATTTTCCCCTGTAATCAAAAGATCAAAATAATCATATGTATTGAGGTAATACTAGTTAGGTGCAGGAAGGTACTGTTGGTACAAGAAAACGAGTTTCCCACAACGGAGCTCTATCGTTGTCCCTTCTCTCTTTTTTTTTCGAAGTGACAACTTTTCCCGGAATGGAGGGGTGTGATAGAACGGGTTGAGTCCGTGTAATTTCAACCACTATCACATGTTATTTAAAACCACGATGCTACCCACGTGCATCTTCGCTTGGAAGCCTGGCGCCTTATTGCAGCCACCTGAGTCAATGTTTAAACAAGGAGGTTTATCTTCCCCCGTTCGCCCCATGCGCCGACCTCGCCAGATTGAGTTAGGCTTATGGGCAGATAAGGCATTGTTCTCAGGCTCGGCTGTGCATTCCCTCGAAGCCCCCACTCAATTGTCCCCCACGCCAAGGGGATGTCCCGGCTATTTATATGGAAACTTAACCACTAAGATTCAGATTGGAGATCCAGATTTTCGTCACGAAACATCACTACAACCCACTCTCACCTTGTGCGCCAAGGGACCTCGACCTCGAGATTCACCATCACTTGTCCAGAAGAAGGACAATATCCCTTGAGTGCCAAGGTTCGAGCCTTCGTGACGCCAAGTCCACAAGGCTTTCCCTGTTGTTCAGAAAGAGAACAACGTTAGAACAGCCATTGTTCTTTCGAGCCCGTAGACAAGAAACGGTTCTCACCCCCATCCCCTGTTGTTCAGAAAGAGAACAACGTTAGAACAGCCATTGTTCTTTTGAGCCCGTTGACAAGAAACAGTTCTCACCCCCCTCCCCTCCTGTTGTTCAGAAGAGAACAACATAGAACAGCCATTGTTCGTTTGAGCCCGTTTGCCAAGAAACAGTTCTCACCCTTCCCCCTTGTTGTTCAGAAGAGAACAACATTAGAACAGCCATTGTTCTCGAGCCCGTAGACAAGAGACGGTTCTCACCCCCCCTTCCCTGTTGTTCAGAAGAGAACAACGTAGAACAGCCATTGTTCTTCAAGCCATTCGTCAAGAAACGGTTCTCATTCCCAAGACGCCACATCAGGATCATTTAATTCTCCCCCCTTCAGCTGGAACTCGCCAGCGGACCGAAAATTCCTTCACGTCGCCTTCCTCTGCACAACAAGTATAATTACGTAAGCCGAACGTTACCTTTGAGTATTTAACCCTTTTGTCAACTCTATCCTGTGCTTTAAATGGTTTAGCGAACAATCTCATCTCTTTAATTTATATTTGTTTTACCTCTTTAAATCTCTTAATCCTCAGATTAGCTAGATTCCCCACGACCCTTCCCTTCTCTGTTTATGTCAATATTTTCCGTTTTGTGTGTTGTTGATAGTTTTTATTAATAAAACTTTATTTTATTAATGATAGCAATATTATTATCCTTGAGCTCAGTTCCACTTCTTAAGCATATCGAAGATACATAATATCGGCCAGCCTAGACATACACGCACTCTAAAGATAATTAAATAAGTTCCCTCAACGAATAGTTATATAAAGTATATCATCGAGAGTCCATTCTACGACACCTGGGTTTTATTCTGGGTTTTTTCAAAAAACAAATGCTGCAAGCATTAGTAGAATAACATAGAAAAAGAATAGCTATCTCTATTTTTATAATAATAATTATTTTAAATAGTTTAATAATTATATTAGGGTAAGAACAGATCACTATTCGAGAATTTTGAGTACCCTTTATAGCCATAACCTGTAGAAGGAGAGATGAATTATTTTGTGTCAGTATCAGAGAAATAACCGTAATTTGATACATATTTGTTGAAATTATAAACATAAATATGAATTTTGAATAAAATAATGATAAGTAGCATTTTATTTCTTGAAAAAATATAATTTTGAAAAAACCTGGCAATAAAACCTGGGTTTTTTTATTTGCCCACCCTGACATGTAATGGGCTGACCACCCCCCTACGTCATGGCCGTTCTTGGGTTCATACGGCTTTACTGCTTTTGTCAGGACATCTTTACTGCCTTGTTGGCTCCCAGTCTAACTGAAAGTTTCAGGTCCCATCTCTGGCCCCCGTATGGGGCGCGGCGATTTGCCATCCTGGCCGCCGTGCTGACGGGATCCAGCGCTCCGTCCGGCCCCAGCTTAGCCTCTCTTACTTCCTTCAGATAACCCGATTTCTCCCCTACCTCGTCGCTTTTCATACAACCTCTCCCACAACTTTCTCTGGTCAGCCTCTAATTTCACAGGGTAGATGCTGACCTTCTTCTCAAGCCAACCACCCCGGATCGGGGCTGAGGGGGGAGGGGACATTGTTCCCTAACCCCTCAGCTCCGGTTCGGGATGGGTTTTTTTTAACAACCTGCTTCATCCCCACCCATACCTTCCTCACATGCCTTTTCCTCTCCTCTTCAAAATCTATATATTTTATGCCGTGTTCAAGGTGGAGCCGCCATGCCTCTCTTCCTTCGTTCAAAACACTTGTTCCCTCTCTTTTCACACAACCTCTCCCACAACTTTCTCTGGTCAGCCTCTAATTTCACAGGGTAGATGCTGACCTTCCTTTCAGCCAACCGTCCCGCATCGGGGCTGAGGGGGTGGGGGACAAAGTTCCCCAACCCCTGAGCTCCGGTCTGGGGTGGCTGGTTTTTAACAACCTGCTTCATCCCCACCCATACCTTCTACACATCCCTTTTCCTCTCCTCTTCACAAACTATTAATTTTTACGCCGTGTCCAAGGTGGAGCCGCCATGCCGATGGACTGCCAGGCCACCAGGCGGGAGGGGTGGTCCCAAATGGCGGCGCCTGGCTCTGCCGGGCTTGTAAGCACCTCTCGCAGTGCGGGCTACTGCGAGAGGTGTGCGCGATTGCATCCCGTTTTTAAAAAAGGGTCACCATGCCCAATGATGAATATAAAAAAAAACAAACCCAACCCTCAACTTCCCCTGTTCCATCGACGGAGCCGCCCTCGGGCAGCTCCAACAAAAAAATGGAGGTCCCCCCCTCCTGTGCTTGCACAGGGGACCCTCCATATTTCTCTAACCGGAGAGGAGGCTTACTCCCCTCCTTCGCCTACGGGTGCAGGGGACTCCCCCTCACCCCCTTCTCTGGAGGTGCTTTCGGGCACCTCCCTTTTCCCAGCGGCAGTCCCCTCTTTTCTTTCCAAGGGGACTGCCAAGAAAGCCAGCAGGCAGCCCTTAGCCAGCCGCTCCCCATCAAAGCGGCTCGGTAGGGCAAACCCCCTTAGGGGGGAGAAGGAAGCCAGGCCCCTTCGGTCGCTTCCCTCAAAAGACCTGCTGGCAAGAATTTTAAACCTTGCTGGGGTCAAGGCCTGTGCCTCCCCACAGAAGACTGGCGACACTGCCAAGGGGACCTGCGATGTCCTGGGAGGGGATGGCCAACTGGAGGCCCCTCCTGTGATAAACATGGTCCTTGAGGAGACCCAGCCTCAGACGGTAGGGCCTTCCATGGGGGGGAATTCGGGCTCGGCGCCAAGCACCGAACCCGAATCCGCCCCTATGCAAGGTCCTCCTCAAATGGCTGAGGGCTCTGAGGCAGTAAAAGGAGGGGAGGGATCTCCTCCGACAGGTGCCCCTACGACAACCAGTACCTTCTCCATTTCGGAGAGGGACCTGGCTGAGGCCGGTCCATCTGGCCTGGGGGCTTCTGCCGGCGGAGGTGAAAAGCGGGTTCATTTCCCGCCCTCCTCTCCATAAAAGAAAAAGACAAAGAAGACTAAAAAGACGAAAAAGACTCGGGGCTCCTCTCCATCCGCGGGGGCTGCGGGGACGGATGGGTCTGCTACCACTTTGGTAGGCGACCAAGCCAAGATCGGCACATCCGGCCCCTCTACCCCCTCGTGTGCGGAGCCCCTGACCAAGACTAACACCAAGAGTGCACAGGGCGGAGCCTCGATGACATTGGGGCCCCTGATTCAGAGGTTACCTGGCGTTTTCGAGCCCGCTGGCTTCAAACGCTTCCTCGTTATTCGCTCCACTGATGGCACCATGTTGTCCAAGGGCAACATGATCCATCAGAGGAGAGGATTAGCTAGTGCAATTGGTAGAGAGCCGAAGGTGACCCGTTTCTCGGACGGCAGCCTTCTGGCGAATCCCGCCGAGGCGGCCAAGATAAGTGCTCTTCGGACACTTCATGGCACCCCGGTGAGTGTGACGCCGCACTCTACCATGAACTTTGTGAAAGGAGTAGTTTATGCGAGGGAACTCGTTGACTACTCCATTGAGGACATCACCCTAGAGCTGGCCGACCATGGGGCGGTCAAGGTCGAACGTGTGATGAGAAAACAGGGAGGGGCTTCGAGACCCACCCCTACACTCTTCGTCACGTTCGACTGTGACAAGCTCCCTGAGTCGGTGCGTGCCGGTTGGTACCGCTACCGCGTGAAGGCATTCGTGCCACTGCCGCGGCGGTGCTATTACTGTCACCGCTTCGGCCATACGAATCGCTCATGTAGACGTGCAAAGTCGGGGTCACCCGAAGTCTGTGTAAATTGCTCCAAGGTCGCACACGATAAGTCCAAATCGTGTGTGGCCAAGTGTGTCAATTGCGGAGAGCCGCACCCTGCTTCTTCGAAGCAATGTGGTGCATATCTCCTGGAGAAAGAAATCCTGGCCGTTCAGGCCGAGGATCGACTCTCATTCCGCAAGGCTAAGGACTTGGTCCTGGCGCGCCCAGCTCTGCCTGGGACGTCATATGCCTCAGTAGTTCGAAAGGCACCCTCTGCTCCTGGCCCATCCAGGCCAACGAGCATGGTTGTTTCCGCGCCCATTCGGAGCCCTTCTGCGGGCTCTACCCAACCCGGGCGCTCCCCTGGTAAAGCTGGCGGCAAAAAGGGTTCATACCCAGCCCCGGCTAAAACCAGGGCTCCCCCCTCTTCCCCCAGCGTGACCGTTTCCCGCAAGGCGAAACGGCCACGCGCCTCCACCGAGTCGTTAGACTCACAGGAGGCAACACCCCTGAAGATGGTCGCTAGGCCATCTTCAGGGGTTCCTAAAGCTGTCCCCCGAAAGGAGGACAGCAACAAAGGAGCTTCGGCTCCTTCGCCCACGCCCCGAGGTGGAGCGAGTGGCTCGGAGACGGTGGTTCCTCGAAAAGAGGGCCCCCCGCCTCCGAAGCCGCAACGCCCGCCTAAGGTTTCGAGGCGGAGGGAGGAAAAGACTCGCATGGCGAGCCCAATCTCCCCCAATAAGTTCTCGAAGGCGACAGCGCTTTGTCCGGCCAACAGCGCCCGGGGTTCTGCCCCCGGGAAGCGTACGGCCATTCCCGTGAGGGTCTTCAATTCGAGGAGGGCCCCCGCGTCTCCTCCGAGCTAGGCCTGGAGGGCATATTCCTTCAATGGAATTGCCGTGGACTCCGGGCCAACTGGGAGGAGCTGCGGAGGCTCGCCTCGTCCCGTTCCCCGTTAGCTATTTTTTTGCAGGAGACCATGCTAGGCGCGTGCCCCCTGCCTGCCCTCCCGGGGTATAAGGGTCTTGCGACCCCACCACCGCGGGATGGCCGGGCTGGGGGATGCGCGGTTTACACCCGGCATGATGTCTCCGTTCTTCCTTTCTCTTTAGATACCTCCTTTCAGGCAGTGGCTGTGCAGCTGCACCTGGATAGGAGGTATACTATCATTTCTGCGTACATTCCACCGTCAGCTGACTTCGACGCGGGGGACTTTCGCCGCGTCGTGGCACGGTTGCCGAGGCCCTATCTCTTGCTTGGAGATCTAAACGGCAGGCATCCTCTCTGGGGAGATTACACCATAAATCCCAGGGGACAAGTCCTTGCCGATCTGATCGAAGAGCTTGAGATGGGTGTCCTAAACGTGGATGAGTTTACGCATCACTGTCCGAGAACCGCTTCATTTTCTTGCCTTGACCTATCTTTGTGCTCTTCGGATGCACAGCCTGATTTTGATTGGGGGGTGGTCGATGACCTCCATGGTAGTGATCACTTTCCCATTCAAATATCCTTTTCAGGGCAACTGCCGCCTGAGAGACCACCTCGGTGGTGCTTGGCGCGGGCGCGGTGGCCTGCATTTCAGGAAATGACTGAATTCTCTATCTCAGTCGAGGAGTTTAGGTCGGTAGATGAGGCCGTTGAGTTCTTCTCCGGCAACCTCATCGCCGTGGGCCTGACTACTATTCCTAGGACGTCTGGCCGTTTTGCACGCCGACCACTCCCATGGTGGTCGGCCGAGTGTGAGACGGCCCTCAAACAGAAGCGTTATGCCTACATGCGCTATAAGCGCCCCCCGAACGATTTCACTGTCGCTGAATTTCGTCGGGCTAGGGCTAGGTTCCGGTATATTTCGAAGCACGCCCGCCGTTCTTCTTGGCGGGCATCCGTGTCTTCACTTAACGGGAAAGACCCCTTTAGCTGAGGTGTGGATCGAGTCAAAAGGATTCGGGGCAAGTTCTCGCAGGCCGCCATCTCCCGTTCTCCAGGAGAATGGGACCGCAATCTCGGCCCCCTCGTCCGTGGCGGAATCCTTAGCGACCGCTTTTTCCGCATTCTCTAGCCGTGATGCTGCTCCGCCAGCATTCAATGCACGTCGTGATGTCGCGGAAGGCCGCCGGCTGGACTTTACCTCCAGAGGCGGAGAACCCATTCAACGACAAGTTTACTGTGAGTGAGTTGCGTTCCGCTCTCGCTTCGTGCGCGAACACCGATCATGGTCCGGACGATGTCCCGTACGCCATGCTTCGACACCTGGGTGAGCGAGGCATGGCCTTTCTGTTAGATTTGTTCGACAGGATCTGGGTGGAATGTCTTCTCCCAGACTCCTGGCGAATCGCTACTGTGCTCGCCTTTCGCAAGCCGGGGAGAGATCACTCTACTCCGACCGGTTTCCGCCCAATCTCTCTAACCTCTTGCGTGTGCAAGTTGATGAAGAAATTGGTAAATGTTAGATTAGCCTATTTCGTGGACAGCGGAGGCCATCTGTCTTCCGCACAGTGCGGCTTCCGTAAGTTCCACTCCACGTCGGATGCTCTGCTCCGACTGGAAATGCCGTGTGCGAGACTTTCCTTCGTAGACAGCACTACGCCACGGTCTTTTTCGATTTGGAGAAGGCCTATGATACCGCATGGCGATACGGTATCATGGAGACTCTCCACACGATGGGGGCGAGGGGAAGCCTCCCAATGTTTATATCTGAATTTTTGCGAGATCGTCGATTCCGCGTACGGGTGGGGGGAGCCCTCTCCGCCCGAAAGGAGCAGGGAAGTGTCCTCAGTGTCACACTCTTTGCCCTGAGCATCAACGGCATCACCTCGGTGCTGCCGGAAGATGTTCTCACTACGCTCTACGTGGACGACCTTTCGATCTCTTTTGGCGCGGCCCAGATGCCAACTCTGGAGCGTCGACTCCAACAGGCATTGAACCGCGTCTCTCGCTATGCCGAAGCGCACAGGTTTCGGTTTTCTTTGGCCAAGACTAAGGTGGTGCACTTCTGCCGCCATCCACGGCTTCACCCCGACCCAGATTTGTTTCTTAATGGGGTGCGCCTGGATGTGGTTGAGTCGCACCGTTTCCTTGGTCTTGTATTCGACCGACGCCTCACCTGGGAGGCTCATATTCGCAGCCTTAGGGTCTCTTGTACCCGCGCCATGGATATTCTCCGTTCCGTGACGTTTAGCGATTGGGGCGCTGATAGGGCTACTGCCTTACTTTTTTATCGATCCTTTGTTCGCTCGAAGCTCGACTACGGTTGCGAGTTTTATGCATCCGCAGCCGAGCGTTTATTGCGGAAGGTGGATTCGATCCACCACACCGGCCTTCGCCTTGCGACCGGTGCCTTTCGCACTTTCCCCATTGAGAGCCTGTTGGTCGATGCTGGGGAGATGCCACTCACTCTGCGCCGCGTGCAGTGCATCGCGAGCCCGGCGCCTCCCTCAGTCGCCAACAGCTCTCACTGCATCCGCAGCTGATCTCGATGGTGCCTATGCCGCCGAGAGACGCCAGTCATACCCTAAGCCCATTGGATTTAGGGCCAGGAAACTCCTTCGAGAGGTAGATATAGCTCTCGGGCCGGTGGCGCCCCTCGTTCTGCCCAGGACGCCACCCTGGAGGGTACCACATTTGGCTATTTGTCGCCACGCCTCTGCCCCCAAAGCTTGTACTGCGCCGGGAGTATTGCGTTCGACCTTTTTGGAGCACACATCGTGTCACGCTGGTACCGTGCCAGTTTATACGGATGGCTCCAAGTCCCAAGAGGGGGTCGGCTTTCACGCCATATCCCCTCTTTTTGAAGTCAGCGGGGCTCTACCAGGCGCTGCGTCTGTCTTCACGGCCGAGCTGGTGGCAATACACCACTCGGTACGGGAGATTACGCGACGTGCCCGGTTCGGAGACCGGATTGTGATCTATAGCGCCTCACAAAGCGCCCTGAGTCCTCTCGGGGCATTGGAATCTCCGCATCCCCTGGTTCGCGATATCCGTGACGCTACGGTTTTGGCGAGCCGAGCAGATGTTCAGATTATCTTCTGCTGGGTTCCTGGACATGTAGGAATTGCGGGGAATGAGGGCGCCAAAGAGTCAGCGAGGACTCTGCGACCGGACCAGCGTTTCGCTCTTCCTCACACTGACTACATGGCAGGAATACGGGCAGCTCTTCGGACTGCTTGGCAAAGAAGATGGGAGACGGTCGAAGGGAACTTAAAGTTGCGTGCCATTGCGCCGCGACTGTTCCCATGGACCTATCCCCCAATGCCGTGGCGGATTCAGGTTGCTTTCTGTCGTCTCCGAATCGGGCACACTCGTGTGACGCATGGCTATTTGATGGAGCGCTCGCCTGCGCCCTATTGCAACGACTGCGTCGTCCCCCAGACTGTTCGGCACATTCTTGTCGAATGTCCCAGTCTGGGTGATCTTCGCGCACGACGCCTGTCCCGGTACCGGGATGGGTGGGGTCGCTACCGCCTGTCCCTTGTACTCGGGACGAGTGCGTGCACTTTGACTGGTGGACTTGTTGACTTTTGGGGGGAGGCCGGCCTTCTCCCTTTCATTTAACCAGGTTCAATTGTTGTTGTTTTTGTTATTGTTTTGTTATTGCTTTGTTATTGTTATTTCTTTTTATTCTTGTTTCCTGTTCAATTTTTTAAAGTAGCCTAGAACTAGGCTGTTTGTTTACGGCGACTTATGCCTAAGTCGGCAGTCGCCAGATAGCCCCTTAATTAAAAAAAAAAAAAAGCCACTGACAGCCACATGTTGGCCAAGGGCAAAATGATCCTTTAGAGGAGTGCATTAGCTAGCCTGATTTGTAGAGAGGCCAAAGTGATCGGTTTCTCAGACGGGAGCCTTCTGGTCAATGCATTGGATCCATCAAGCTGGCCATGATTAGTGTCCTTTGGATACTTCTTTGAAGAAAAGCATCACTTCTTCAAACCAATGTGGTGCATATCTCCTGGATAAGGAAATCCTGGCCATGCACGCTATGGATCATCTCATATTGCGAGGCTAAGGACTTGGTCCCGGTGCGCCAGGACACTTCCAAGCCTATGAGCACTGTTGTTTCTGTGCCCATTCCGAACCCTTCTGCGGGTTCTACCCACATCTAGTGCTTCCCTGGTAGAGCTGTCGGCAGAAAGGTTTCACACCCAGCCCCAACTAAAACCAGCGCTCCTTCCTCCTCCCCAAGCACTACCGTTTCCCGTAGGGCGAAACGGCTTCATGCCTCCACCAGGTGGTCATGAGGAAGTCTTCTGGGGTTACTAAAGCTGCCCTTCGAAAGGAGGACAGCACCAAAGTCGCTTTGGTTCCTACACCCTACCTAAGGCTGGACATGGTGGACCCGCCCCTGCCACCAAATGTCTTGAGGTGAAGGGAGGAAAAGACTGGAATAGTGAACCCAAACTCCCCCAGGTTAGTTCTCAAAGGCAACAGCGCCTGGAGTTCTGCCTCTAAGAAGCGTACATCCATCCCTGTGACTGTCTTCTCTTTGAATATGGTCGTGGTGGTGGTGACGACCCCGTCCCCGGGCCGACAGTGAGTCGGGGACTCTCACGCCTATTCAGGCCCCACCCCAGCTCCCCAGACCATCGCAGGAGCAGACCTGCTGCCTGCCGGGGTCTCTCCCAGAGATCTACCGGGCAGTTAAAGAGATGTGTGGTGTTGTGTATCTGTGTTAGGTATTTGGGTCAGTTTGGTGTTGTATGGGTGGTAGGAGATATTTTGTGCATGTATGAAATTATGAGGAGTGATTTGTTTGTTCGTATCTGTGCTAGTGTTCTTTTGATCTGAGTGTTTGTTCTCAGTTGGAGATGGTGCACTTAATATTTTGTGTGATCTGAGAGTGGATTGTTTTCATGTTTTGCTTGATTGTGTCTTCTGTTGTTGTGTTAGGGTCTGTGTCTAAGTTTGTGGTGTAGTTGTTTGTGTTATCAAAAATGGTCTGTTTTTTTTTGTGTGTCTGTGATTGGGAGGTTGTCTGGTGATGTGGTGGAGGGAATGATTTGGATGTTGCGTTTTCTGCCTGAGTCGTGATGCATGTAGTTTTAGGGGATTTTTGATTGGTAAGATGTTCGTCTTGTCATGTAGATGTTGGGTGTTTGTGTCAAGAGTGCATTCTGTGGCATTGCAGAGGGCTATGCTTTGTATTGTCTGTAGTTTTTTGGTGTTGGTTTCTGAAATGATTGAGGACCAGATTGTGTTGGCATATTCTATTTCTGGTCTTGTATTTGTTAATAAGCGTTTCCTTGGTTTTCCCTCAGTGTGTAGTTGTGAGTGCCTTGATGACTTTGATTGTTTTCAGGCCTTGACTATTGTTTTGTATGTTTTTTGAGTATGTGAGTTTGGGGTCGAAAGTGAGGCCAAAGATCTTGGGTTCTTTTGTGGTAGGTAGTGTTATGTTTTGTATATTTAGATTTAGGGTCGTGTTGTATTCTGCAGGGTCTGGTGTGAAGAGAGTGGTCATTGGGTGGTGTTTAGCTTTAGTGAGTGTTCTATTGTCCATGTGTGTATTTTGTTGAGGTAAGGTTGTATCTGTTTCTGGTTTGTTGTGTGAGGAGAGTATTATGATGTTGTCTGCATAGGTGACAATTTTTACTGTTTTGGGGGGAGTTGGTATATCTGAGTTGTAGATGTTGAAAAGTGTTTGGGAAAGTACTCCTCCTTGGGGAACTCCGGATTTTTTGTTTTGTTTTGGGGTGTATTGGAGTCATCCCTTGATGTAGTTTGCTATGTTCTTGGTGAGGGTGGTGGGTATGGTGAGTTTGCCGATCTTGTTGATTAGTTTGTGTAGGTCTACTCTGTCAAATGCTTTGGACATTTCAAGGGTGACTGCTATGGTTCTATGTGGTGGAATTTTCTTGTTGAATCAATTTGTGATTATGTTTTTTATTGTGTGTAATGCTGTGGTGGTTGAGTGCATGGGTTTGAACCCATGTTGGTGTCGTATGTTTGGGATGTTGGATGTGATGTAGAGTAGGATGATTTTTTTATAGTGTTTTGGCTATAGAGGAAAGCAGTGCTATTGGTCTGTAGGAGTCTCCTTTGTTCATGTCTGTTTGGTTTGGGTATTGGGATTATTTTTACTACTTTCCATTGTTTAGGTATGTTATTTGTGTTTATGGCGAGGTTGTAAGTCTGCGTGAGGAGGCTTATGGCGTTTTGACCTAGGTGTTTGATGTTTGTGTCATCATGGCCGGTGTAGTTGTCTCTTGCTTGTTTTATGGCTCTGATGGTCAGGTCTGTTGTGGTTTGGGGAGGTTTTTTGTAAGTCTGTCTATTTTCCTGTTTTCATTTTTTGTTATGTGTATGGTTGCATTTGTGAAAGTTAAGGAGCATTTAGGGCAAGCTTTTACTCCTTTATACACATTAATACTGTAGTTTTGTAGATCATCCTCTTTGAAGAGGGTCCCTTGCATCTTCTCTCAGCTAGGTCTGGGGGGGCATATTCCTTCAATGGATATCCTGCGGACTGGTTCTCTTGGGAGAAGCTGCCAAAGCTCAGCTCCCGTTTTTCCTTCGCTATCTACCATTCGAACTGGGATAGGCTGCATACCCTCCGACCCCAGTGTCCCAGGAGAAACTGATGCTCTATCCCTATTCGTCTTTTGCACCTCTTTTAAATTGACCACTCTTTTTCACATCCTGGTAGACCCAACAAAGAGTGAAAGAGGGCGTTAAACTTTCTTTATAAACAAAACAAAAAAACAGGGGTGCTACCACTTCTACCTTCTACTCGGGACTGATTCGTGTACACACCTTTGCACTATTTGACTTCTTGGAGGAGCCTGGCCTCCTCGACACTGGTGTTGCTTGCATGCCCCTGTGTCAGGGTGGGCTGGCCTACCCCCAACCCTGAAGCATGCTTCACTTTGTTTTTCTTTGACATTTTTGCCTTGTGTTTTTGTTTGTTTGTTTTTATTTAGCCTAGCATTAGGCTCTTAAGATAATTGCAGAGACTTATGCCCTTGTAGGCAGTTGCCAGATGGACAATTTGCAAAAACATTAATATCTAAAACTTCAATCGTTAATTTTAAAAGTAATATCATTTAGTGTTAAAACGTGTTATTTGCTAGTGAAGAGAATTGAATTGTGTACTAGTTCTATGAGACTATGTACTCTTTGCATGGTATCTATCCTTTGTCTAGTGAAATGTTAGTAGTCTTTGTTGAGGTGCTAAGTTTGTTTAATGAGGGCTATATGTATGTTGTATTGAGTAATTCAGGGTTCTAATTAATTTGTTTAGGTGTGTTTGACTGGGGGTGCTTAGGGTTTTATCAAACCCATTGGATCTGGCCCAGTGACCAGAGGAAGAGCATAATTCCATACCTATACCCCAATGGGGTAAGGCAAGGAATGATGTAATATCTTTTGCATTGACTTCTCTTCAATGATGATCGACAGGGGAGGCGACATATCCAGAGCCCATATATATAGTTAGCACCATAATACTTGCCACAACCTTTTCTCCACACCCAAAGCACCCCAGACCTTAACACTATTTGGGTGTTTCACAGTTTCTTGAGTGTACCTAGGGTTGAGAGGATCTGATGCACGCTTTACCCTGAATTTACACCCTTGGTTCCCAGTAACAGTAAATGTAGCCTCATTACTCCACAACACCTTCTGCCACTTCACTGAGTCCCAACTGAGTCCACCTCTGAACGCTACACATGCTCACTCTGGTGTGAGCCATTATTTCCTTTTTGAACTTGTTTGCCTTAGACAATGATTCTCTGGCTGCAACCTGGTCAGATTTCTAGTCCTTACCTCCACCCATAGTCAAAATCCCATAAAAAAGACGATAGTAGATCCCTTCCCCCCACCTCCAAATGCACAACTTCCACAAAAGCAAACTGAAACCTGTCTGCTAAGCTGCACTGACGCCTATTACCCCACCCCACCCCACCTGAGTCATGTGCAAAGTAATGTGGCATTTTCCTTGGGTACCTTTTAGGAGAGTATGTAAAAAAAATGCCATAATAGTTGGCCCACTGTTTTCGAACCAAGTATTATGGAGCTGATTGTTATATATTTTAATGAGATGGGATTGACTGCCAATATATATATAAAAAAATGAAAATTCACTTTTCCTCATCGCCCCAGCCAACTTTTTTTCATATGCTAATTATTCATCTTCTCTAATCCAACTTAATTGTTCATTCCATTTTTAAGTACATGAGTAATTTCCAAATTTGAAGTTTATAGCTTTTCTCTTGTGTTATCTTTTTCAGAAATTGACAAAGTCACGTGTGTGTGCTGATGCTGGACTCTTGGAGGAAGACCTGCTGGGCCGCAGTATTATCTTTTATGGTGGGGTAGCTACTATCCTCCTTCACTGCCTTCTTGGAAGAGAGATGTCTCAGCATCTGTCCATCATTGGATCTCCACTCTCACCCTCGCAGTTTTCCTCTGCAGAGTTCCTTCAGATGAAAACTCCAGAAATTTTCTCTGCTCTTCCTGAGTGGTTTTTAGATGATCTAACTGAGTTCTTGCTCTTTACACTCCAGTAAGTGGAATAAGACGAGGTTAGGTTAGTTGTCATGATCCATCTGGCCTTTTGTGTGACATCAGGAAGTTTTTATTAAGATGTAGCATTTTTTTCACTTAAATTACTTTCTCTCCATCTAGGTATATCCCCAAAGTGCCTTTGGAATGTCTGGAAGATTCTATTATCACCCTGATTATTGTTATTCTTTGTTCACCCAGTCATATTAAGAATCCTTATTTGACAGCCAAATTTGCTGAGGTAAGATTTTCCTTTCTTGCCACATGAGTACCTAATATGCCGCAGGATAGTTCCTGATCAAATTTTGCAAATGAATGACAGGATAGCAGTTAGGCTTAGTAATTTCCTGTAAGGGTGCATATACAAAGAAAGTATGTTTACTGGTGCCAACCTGCACCAAGAATTAAGCTATATGAACAAGTGTAGGCTTGCAAGGAAGAAGCAGGCTGAATTCTTGGCGCTGCTATCCCATGCAGGTAAATCTGCTGTGTGTATGTATCATAAGGCATGAAAGTCACAGTTGATCTGTAGTTATTCACAAGATGCAAAAGGAAAAGTATAGTCAATAAGGCTGTAACTTTTTTTACAACCTAATATTTCTCTACTTTAATTCAAACCTTTGCCCTAAAACAGAAATGAACTTCATTTAAATATCTTTTTAGAAAAGGTCACCTTGAGATAAAGATTATTATTGCATATGTAACTTTATTACATATTCTATGTAGTCAAATAAAAGATAAAAGAACTTGCACCATAATCCTTACAATACTTTTATGTATATTACTGCTTATTGCTTAGGATAAACCAAAGTTGCAGTTTGTTTTTGTATCTGCCGGAAGCATACAGTTGATGCATAACTTTGATTATGTCTTATATCGAGTGGGGATGGCTCTGGCTTCCAGTGATCTTATGAGTTCCATGCTTTTTTTGTTAGGTTTCAATATTTCTGACCAGTTCTTGGTGATTTTCATTGTTTATCTGTATAGGAAACCAATAATCTGCCTAGTTTTTTAAATAAATCTGCATACCTTGTCCAACAAAGTCTTTCTTGTTGGTGGTATAAGAATGAATGCAAGCAGGGCTAGAATAGCTCTTGAATGCCACCACCTCACATTGCTGAGTTTGGAATTTTCTCAAAGTTAAAGGAAAATGACATAAACACACCTTTGTTGGATGAAACAAAAACTTCATATCATCTCTCCATCCTAATTTCTCAAGGACCTTTTCTGTTCTATTAATAAATTATGCCTTTATTCCATTATAATTCTTCAGTTGAGATACAAATGAATATTCATTGTTTGAAGAACTAATGTTAGCCAGAAAGTGATGCTAACAACTAATAAATTGTGGTTTTCATATACCCTTTTTTGAGAACATTAGTTGTAATTTGACAACATCTCTTTTTCCCAGTGTTAGTACTTGCAGATAAGAAAAGAAGTTGCGAAAAATAATCAATTCTTTCAGCATCTTTCAAATGCAATGCGCCAAATTTTACTTCAGTTCTTTCATTTTTAGTACAACTACTTGATACTCATTTTTCTCAATGAGCTTTCTATCAAAATATAAATGCCACCCTTCCATCTGTAAATTTTCAATCATTTCCTCCTTCAATTTACATCCTCTTTGTATGCTGCTTGACTTGCTGTTGGAATGTCAATACCATCAAGTGACAACTGTTTGCACATTTTACAGCTTTGTTGATACTCCCTTGTATATCATCAAGTTGGTTTCATCTTTACTTTTGTTGCATTTTCTGGTTGGTGAGGTACTCTCATCTTTATCTTCATGATTGCTCTATTCAGATTAAGTACTGCTGCTGCCACCAGATAACAACAACATGATAGTAAGATATGATGAAGGCTATTTTTGTCTTTCTGAAGGGTGAATCGTTTCTTTACTTACAACTAGCCCTGTAGAGTGTCCTACTTCTCTTTTGCTTTCCACTCGAAGGTGCTACAGTCATTTGTCTTGTGAGATTAACCATTGGCCATTTACTTTAGTGATATCAAAAAGTTCATCCAGGGTATCATATTTTTACCAGCTGATGCATCCATCATAAGTTTTCATCACTTTCTCAAGCCTTATTCATATTACTTGATCTGACACATGCTGAAAATTCATTTTATTCTTACATAATTTTATGACATCTTTTGCGAATTTTTACCATTTGCTCATTTCTTCCTTTGATTTATTTTCCAAGAAACTGGTACCATCCCATGATTTGCATATGGAGTGGCATTCTGAATTTTTCTTTCTTTTAGTTGAGATTCTTCTAAAGGCACACTTCCTCTTCTACGTGACTGCTGGAATCTCACCAGATTATTGGTCCAGATATCCTTGTTCTTATGTATGTTAGTATCACTTTTCATGTGTGGCATTATATTTGTTCTGAAACAAATTCATAGGTATTAAAAACATAAGAAAAGGAGGAGTCTGCAAAAGGCTGATCAAAAGCCTATATGAGGCAGTTCTTGTTCCCATCCCCAAGTTCAGTTCCACCTCGCATCTTAATCCATAAAACTAGCCAGGGAGGATGCTTCTATCTCATGACTAGTGAACCTATTCCAATCTATCACTCAATTTGTAAAGTAATTTCTACCATTCTCTTTCCTAAACCTAAATTTGTCCAGCTTAAACCCATTGGTACATTTCCCATCCAGTTCATTAAAAATAAGAACCTTTCCTATGTCTCCCATATTATAATATTTTACCCTCTTGAACACCTCAATCAAGTCCCCAGGAACTCTTCCCCTTTCTAACGGATGTAGATTTAGTCTCCTAAGCCTTTCAACATAAGGTAAGCTCCTCAACCCATGAATCATCTTAGTCATCCTTCTTTGCACAAACTCAAGCAAAGCAATATCCATCCTATAATATGGTAACCAAAATAGCACCACATACTCAAGATGAGGCCTAACTAATGCCAGGTACAGTTTTAGAAATACATCATCACTCCTATTTCTCACGCTCATCCCAATAAACCCTAATACCCTATTATTTTATTCCTAGCACTCAAGAATTGCTTTCTAAGCCGGAGGTTGGAACTTATGAAGACACCTAATTCTCTTTGATATTCAGACCTTCCTAAAACTCTCCCATTCAATTTTATAATTATTCAGTGGATTACACCCACTTATACTAAGTACACTACACTTATGTTAAATTGTCCTTCAATACCTCAATATTTGATTCAGACCTTATAATCCTACTTTCTCAAGTTGGTACTTATACCTATGTCAAGATTATTAATATAAGTCAAGAACAACAACTGCCTCTCCACCGACCCTTGAGGAACGCAACTGGTAACATTCCCCCACTCAGATTTAATCTCATCTATACCAACTCATTGCTGTCTGTCACTAAGCCTTGACGAATCCACCTGAAAATCCTTCCATCAATCCCATTCACTTTAACTTTATCATAGCACTGTCAAAAGCTTTATTAAAATCCAAATAAATGATATCATAATTCTCGTTTCTATCAGCAGCATTGTAGACCTATAAAAAACCCCCAGTAAATTCATCAAACAAGATTTGCCTTTAGTAAAGCTGTCTTAGATTCCTTAATCAACTTATGTTCATTTAAGTAATCCCTAATAGATTTCGCTATTAAAGATTCTTTTATTTTCCCCACCATTGATGTCCTCACTGGCTGGTAATTAGACATAATCATTTTATCCCCTTCTTAAAGATGTGTATCACATTAGTTTTCTTCCACACCCTCCGTACAAGCCAGTCTTTAACAATTTTCTAAATATGCATGTTAGTGCCTCACTTAACACATCTTTACATTCCTTCAAAATCCTGTCAGGGCCTGGTGCTTTATTCAATTTAATTTTATTTCTTTTGAGAGTATCTTGTTGATAATTAAAATTATCCTCTAATTTCTCCTCTTCATTACCTCTGAAGATCAAGGTCCCCTCAGGTATAATTAGATTATTCTTGAGTGTAAATACTGACAGAAAATACTTATTTAACGTCCTAGCCATTGTGTTACTATCACTCACTAATGCTCTCTAGTTTTAAGTGGGCCTATTTTATCTCTAAATCGTATTCCTGTATTGTTGAAACAAACCTTTGGTATCTTAGTCTCTGCCTCATTTGCTACTCGAATTTCATAATTTCTCTTTGCTACTCTAATTAACTTTTTAATATCCCAAGTTAGCTCATTGTATCACTGCCTTAATTGACCCTCACCTTCGGATTATTGAGCACCTAGTATGACATGTTATTGTGATTTCCCGTTCATATATAATATATGCAAATGAGTAATGATAAACCACAATATATGAATCTGAATTTATTTTAAAGCACAGAACTAGCTTCAGCTGTCCCAGCAGCCATTCTCAACTGTGTAATGAAATATGAAGCTAGCACCATCCAGTATATAAAGGTGAATTAAAAGATGAAAGAAAATGAAATCAGAGAAAACATAAACACTTGGCGGGGTTCCGGAGCGAATTAAAAGACTAAACAAAATGAAATCAGAGCAAGCAAAATGGGAAAACATAAATATTCTGCGTGCTTCTGGGGCAAAGATTGAACTTAATTAAATTAGAGGAAAAATAAGTATTAGCATGAAACCAGGGAGCAAAAATATTAAGATGGATCAGCTGGTTTATAAATAAGTTTGGCAATATAATTTGAGATATATTTGTTAAATTTGCATTGCTCTTTTGATAAATTGAAATTATTGACTTTGTTGGTGAGTATTGACTCAGCAATTTTCTTCACAATAGGCCATGAATGGTCTTTTGCAGTCTCCTTCTTTTCTTATGTTCTTATGCTATAAATAATTTTTGAATGGTTGAAGTAAATCCTATGGCCGTAATTTTGCATGTGCGCAAAGAAATTCGAAGAAATTGCACATCTCCTTATATCAGCTTGATGTTCTTTTATTCTCTTGTTGAAGTGACCAGACTCACCGATATATGATAAGTTGCAATTCTGGCAGGGTATAAGATATATATATATATATATATATATATATATATATATATATATATATATATATATATATATATATATATATATATATATATATATATATATATATATATATATAGCTATATATAGCTATATAAATGGGAAATCACAATAACATCACAGTAGATGCTCAATTACCCATAAAAAAATAAGGAAAGATGATACAAGGAAGGATCTAGCATAGATTAAGAGAGAGAGATAGCAAAAGGAATAAAATAAAATGTTTTAACTATTAAAGCAAAAATTTAGGTTTGGTATTATTCTAGACCATTGATCACTCTGCTTTTCAGGCAACTGTGCGGGTGTGCTTCCTTCTTCTTGCCCCTTTACTTTGGGATTTTTATTTGTTGTTGTTTGTTTGTTTAGCTTGTGTCTTGCCTTTGTTCCTTTTTTATCTCTGTTATTTGCTGTTTTTTGTTATTTTAATCAAGCTTAATATTAGGCTTTGCAGGAATTGCGGCGACTTTTGCCCTATTAGGCAGTCACTAGATGGGCTCTTAAAAAAATATATACCCATCTCTCTTCGCATCTGAGCTTACAGCCAAGACCCAAGAACTATATAAAGTGTAGTAGGCCAACCTCCTCCAAAAGTCTACAAGTCACCGATTCAGTGTGCACGAATCCATTCTGAGTACAAGGACGAGCTATAGCAACCCCGCAATTCCCAGTACTCAGATGGATAATATCTGTGATGATCCCCTGACTGGATCATAAACTCGTTTTTATGTTTGGCAGTCTAGGGGGCCACACCTCCATTGCAGTAAGATGCAGGCTGACCTAATTCATGCTCTGTAGACAGTGTGGGGAATTCTGGTCTGGTTGCTCAGTCCTTGCAGAATGTTTGGTGCCCTTATCAGCATGCTCATTTTCTGAAATCCCCACATGTCCATGAACCCAGTAGAAGATAATCCTGGCATTCTCCTTGCTCATGGCAACTGTGCAGCTGTCTCCTCATGCATACTGAGAACCACGAGGTACTATAAACTGAAATCTGGTCTACAAACTAGAAATTATGTGTAATCTCCTGTAACAACCAGTGTATTGTAATAACCAAGCAGAAGGTGAGGTGGCACATTGTCCTAGAGAACATAAGTAGTCTCCATATATTCATTCTCTGAAGTAGCTGTGAACTTAACTCACAAATTTCCACTTGTTATACATACACTGAAAATAATATTTTTAATGGTTTTATTAAAACATGATCCTGGATCTACAAAAGCATGCAAGAAAGTCCTTATCTGTAGAAATTAAGGAAATCATAAATCAACATGGTAATGGTATGGTACAACTATCATCTGACTGCACAGGCTACTTAGGCAAATTCAACACTCTACACCTTACTAAATGCAAAGATGATATAAAAAATGAAGTGGCTAAGGGAATAAATACCAGGCTAGTAAAACATGTAACTTTTATATTTAGTTAATTTCACTCCTAGCTTCTCTTCTGTCAAACCCAGCGGTTCAGGAATGATGCCATGGCATGTGATCTTTTATATGCTGGTTGGATGTGACCTTAAATGGATCACCCATATTTACATATATTTCATTGCTTATTAAATGGGCACTAGAAGAGGGTGCAGATACCTCTGCCATAATAATAAGTGTGACTAGAAGATCTCAATGATGGATCAGGCAGATCAATCAGCTCCAGTCATCTTGTTTTCTTTGTCATTTGAATCAGCTATTTTATCTGTGAAGGACTGTGCACAATTCTGTTCTGTAGGCCCTATACAGAATTAAGACCATCATCTTTGATCTATTAATGATGGCTACAATGATGGAGTCTTGATGGTCAGACGATCATCATACAGTGTTCAATGTTGTTTGGTGGAGATGGTCAGAGATTACATTATACCCTTATTCCTAGGTCAGTTTTTATGCACATATTTTCTCTTGCTGACCTTAGGAACCTCTGTGTTATAACATAGCATATGCAATTTTTAAATCTCGTGGTTGAAATTACATTGCTACTAATCAGGTTCACATCTTTTGGACATTATATATATGCAAGGTGTTTAGCTAATTTCCTGTATCCTGTGACTTCCTGAATTTAAACTAAAGTATTTAGCTGCCAGTTGCCTCTAATTTCTTTATGCAATTTTTAGTTTTTAATAAAATTGCAAATGAAAATGAATGAATAAATGTTTTCTTTGACCAGGTGCTCTTCATGCTGACCCCTTCACTACAGCCTCAGGTAGGCAGTCTTCATGAAAGGTTCCTCATTCACCCAATCGGCCGTCTCCTTCCTGTTTCCCTCATGAGATTCTATACCAGTAAGTATTTCTAATTCCCCTTCCACCACAACTTAACCCTATATGGACAGAATTAAATTCCCTTGATTTAAAAAAAAAAAATTATAGCATTTCTGTGTTATTTAGGCCTTATCAAAGAAATATTTGGGTTTACTGAAAAAAAACAAAAAACATTTATAAGTATTTTATTGAAACATGGAAAATTTGTTACAGTGGTCATCTAGGCTATTCTTTTATAATAAGAAATATCTCTTGATATATATATATTATAAATTGCAATGTAGAACTAAAACAAAACTTATTCAGCGACCTTTAGGCCAATATATAAAGTGAACATAAGTAGATAACATTGTTTGTGCATAAAAAGATAAATCTTTTTAGGTAAAGTAGAATGAAATTTCTACATAAATTATCCTTTGTGAAAGTTTATGAAACAATTTTTCTTCTTATCAATACATAAATACACCTTAAACTTTTGGCAAAACAAATTCAGACTGCTTTTACACTTAAGGACCTTGCACCGTCCTGTCTAATGGTTTTCTGTGGGATACGTTTTGTGTTATGGCTGATTCTTTTTTTCTCAGCATGTTCTCTTTCTAGGGATGTTGAAGGCCTACCTCTCTTACTAACCTGTCCTTAGATGGATCTGTTTGAGAAGCAAGCATATATATATTAGACTGAATGACAATATGATCTACAATTGTGCTATCAAAAAGTAATCAATAGGAGATAAGATTGTCATTGAGTTGGGTAGATTCCCTTGCCATTCAGGGACACCTAAAGGAGGTGACTTATCTGATACCACTTTCCATATCATCCTTCTTTTGCTTTGTTGAGCATCAGTATTCATTGTAGGTACAGTTTCTTCATCTGTAAAGAAGAACGGCAATGTTATAAATGGAATCTCAATAACTTATCATATTTGTGTGTTTAGTAATAATCGACGTTGATCTCTTTCTGTTGGAGTTCAGAAAGACTCATGAAAAATGACATATAGGCCTAACTAAACCACAATTTTCTGCCAATGGGTGTTTATATTTATGTTCCTAGCAATAAGTATTGTTGATATTTATAGCTTACTGTAAGTACAAATCAAATCACCCCTCCCTGTGTACCAATATGTGAGGGAGGGGTGGGTCAGAGAGGCAAAATAAATAGAAACATCAATAGGAAGAGAAAAAGTCGTCAAGTGTAGGCCATGAATGGTCTTTTGCAGTCTCCTTCTTTTCTTATGTTCTTATGTTCAAATTGTATGAATGACCAGAATACTTAGCCAAACAAAACAAAAATGCATAGGTACCTGAATCACTGCTGCTTTTACTGTCTTCATCTTCATTTGGTGGGATATATTCATCGTCAGATTCTTCATCATCCGAAAATTTGTCATCACTTTCTCCATTTGCTCCTCCAACAGTAGCTGCTCTTTTATATCTTCCATAAAATACATTGGAGTCCATGTCTGTAAAATGCACAATAATATAAAATTTCAATTCAATATATATGTTGATATATATATATATATATATATATATATATATATATATATATATATATATATATATATATATATGCTTGAAATATCCCAAAGGAAAATAATACACAGAATAAGCCCATGCGCTTTCATGTTTACATCATCAGGGGCAGAAGAACAATGGAATAGAGAAACAGTTAATAAACAGAGACATGTGATGTCCTTCAAACATACTGACAAACAAAGACAATCGTTCCTTTTTAATAAACACTTGTTCCATGTTCTGAAATTACTAAAATATTTTAATGTTTATGTTGTATTCTCTAATAATTCCACATTAAAAAACTCAGTAATTAAAAATTATCCCCCTAATAAAATGGCCTGCATTTATAAAATTCCGTGAAAATCTTGTCTTTGTTTTTACATAGGCCAGTCAACAAAAAGCCTAGATGTGAGAATTAAACAACATAAGTACTGTTGTTGAACGGGGCACATTTCAAATGCACTGTTTATTCATCAATCTACTTTGAACCATACTTTGAACCATCAAATAGATTGGTCTAATGTGAAATCCATTAATTTTTGTACCCAATTTTATTGAAAGAAATTTAATGGAATCAGCCATGATCAAATTCTCCCATAACATTAATTTCAATCTAAGTTGGGGTCTTTTTAAATTAGATAATTGGATCATGAATAATATTTGTTTGCAATATAAATTTAACTTGTTTAATTGATTTGTATATTGTAGTTCTGCGGATAGGCTATTCATTTGTTCATCAGTTCGGGTTTCTTTCCCCCCTAAATGATTGTCTTTTTTTGTCAGTACATTTGAAGGACGTTACATTTCTCTGTTTATTAATGTTTCTCTATTCCATTTCTTCTGCCCCTGATGATGTAAATATAAAAGCACTTGAGCTTATTCTGTGTATTATTTTCCTTTAGGATATTTCAGGCATCTTAGATCTTGTGTTTTTTTATTATTATTTGTGAATATATATATAAGCAAATAACAAAAACTATCCTATCAGCAAATATTACAAATAAAAACAAAACGTGAAGCTTATTTTTACAACCTAGGCAGCAAAGTTTTTTACAATTCATCCTCCAAAGCCCAAGTCAACAGATATGTCACATTTAAATTTGAGAGGTCTATATAAAAAAAATTATATCTAATTTTGAATAATATTACCATAATTAGCATAGTGTATCATAATGAAAGTAATAAAAAAAATACTAAATGCAAAAATCTTACCTGATAAGTGATAATGCAGATAAAATAGGAGAACAAAATCTGCACGTGCCGCACACCTCCATTCACAATACTAACTAACTCTCTACACTGGAGTCAATTTCGGTTGTATTGATATTGAGTTGCCAATATCTTTTGATACATTACAAATCCGGTGGGATGGTTCAATCTGCCAGATAATTTCATTATGACCGTATTATTTCAGTGTAATTGAAACGTTACATATTTGTTACAAATGTCCATATAGGGTTAAAACTAGTGAATTTTGACTCAAAGTTTGAGAATAGGGAAAATGGGGAACTGAACCTTGAGTTTTCCATACCTTGTAAACAAGATTTCCAAAACTTTACTGAACCACTTCTTTTCCAAGCTTGCTTATTCTTCTATAAGAAATTCACCCTGAAGATGAGAAGGTCCATGATTATTATTTTTTTTTTTTTTTAACTTAAAGTTAAGATGAATGCGAGCTCCTGCAGAAAGTTTGTAAGGAGAGATGTGTGAACACATTGCAAGTTAAAATGTGTCCAAGATATATGGCTGAAAATCATCCTACAAGCATTGGAGCTGTGAAGGAATGCACCTTCAGGGGTTAGAGGGGACACGATCCTCTACGGAGTGATTCAAAAGTGACTTCCTATTTTTAAATTATTGTAATTTATTTCTGAATGATAATTCTTAAACGAAATGAATGAGAAGGGCGAAATCAATTTATTTTGCCCTTAAAGTTCTTCAAAAGACGTTGGTGTGGTAGAGTAGACTTGCTTCTTTAACCACCCCCAAAGAAAAAAGTCGCCGGGTGTTAAGTCAGAATTTCTGGCTGGCCACTCATTGGGACCATGCCAACCCATCCATTTCCCAGGGAAGTGGGCTTCAGCTATTCATGAACAACAATAACAAAATGTAGAGAAGTGCCATCTTGCATGAAAATCAAATCTTCAATATTCTCTCAAGTACTGATAACTTGCCAGATTTCATCTTGCAGCATGGTGAGATACCTTTTGGCATGCATGGTATCGCGAAGGATGAAGTCACCCACAATCCTGTCTGAAGTTATTCCATATCATAACGTTACCTTGGGCCGATGCTGCATTTTTTCAGATGTAATACAAGGAGCTTCTCCCGCCCAGTAGTGGCAGTTGTGATTGTTCACAAACCCACTGATGTGGAATACTTCTTCATTACTCCAGAAGATATTTTTAGAGATTAGACAAATCTTCATGCCAAGTCAACATCACATCCCCACACTCCATACAAATATTACAGACTTTAGCAGAGTGCTTTGACAGTAGTGCAGCTTCTAAGCGTGCCATTTAAGCTCCTTTTTGACTACTGTTGGTACACAGTGAAAGAAGAACCCACTTGCCCTTGCTGCTTGTCAAATTGATTTTTCCAAGTTATGAACAACTCACACTACCTCTGGTTCACTGGAATTGGAAGGTCGGCTGCTTCTTAGAGTATCATTTACAGATCATGTAGCCATGAGCTTTGCATGACAATTCTTGATAGTCTTAGCATCAACTTTAGCATGTCTTACTTTAATGGTCCTCCACCATCTTTGCACTTGAACAACGGATCTTCAAACTTCATAATATGCCACTGAATTAAACATAAGTACTCACCTGTTCTTTTTACTCTTCTTTTTCTTGTTTTTTTTTATAGTAAACCACCTTAGCATTAATATTTCAGTTCCCCCACCCTTTACACCCAATTCTACCGATTGCAATTGATACCAAGCACAAAGGATGTTATCCCAAAAACATTAATCCCAGTTGATCTGACTATTTCTTCAATAGTTCTCTCTGTAGTTTTTTTTTATATTTTTGTCCTATTCTTGGTTTTTCTTTTTTTTTGACTATCACTGATGGCTCACTTTTCACTCTTAAGTTTTTTTATCAACTCATTAAAGGCACTGGATAAAGTTTCTTTATTCCTATTTCACCTTATTTAATATTTGTAAAGAACAAAACCAAATTATTAGTTTTTCCCTATGACCCTTTTCCCAACTAAAGTATTTAAAATACTTTACATGTATTCCTTTCAAACAAAATATTTAATTGAAAAGAAAACAACATAGATTTAATTCCCATACATCAAGGAACATATACAAAAAAAATTAGAAAAATATTACAATATATAAATAAATTATAAGTATTTTAAAATAGAATAGGGAGTTACTTTTAAATCGCTCTGTAGATGTCAGTTACAGCATGGTTTCCATGCTACACCTGACCCCTTCCCCCTTATGCAGAGAAGGTCCATGAATAGTGTTACTGGTAGCAATTAAGCTTGCTCTCAAGTTCTCCATCCTCTAACTTCATCTGTAACCTTAACATATGAGGCGCTTGCGATATTTGGCTTATCAGAACTGATTATCTGAGGGGGCCCTCATTGAGAGACTACTTGGCGTTTTTGAGCCCTCTAGCTTCAAATGATTTCTAAGGCATTTGCTCCAATGATGCCAGCATGTTTACCAGAGGCCACATGTTCAATCAAAAGATAGCATCAGCTAAGCTGACTGGTAGGCGAAGGTTACCAGATTTTTGGATGGGAACTTTCTGGCAAAGTTAAACATTATTAGGGTTCCTCAGATATGCATTGTCTTGCCAGTGAAGGTGAACCTGCACTATAACATGAATTTCGTTAAAGGGGTGGTTTGTGTAGAGAACTCATGTATTACTACTATTCATCGGAAGACCACCAAAAGCTGGTTGACCAAGGAGTGGTCATGATCCAACATGGGATTAGAAACGGGTGGGGCAGGGCTCGAGACCCACCAGTACCCTCTTGGTCACATTCGATTGTGACAGGTTCCCTGAGTCGGTGTGTGCCGGATGGTATCATTACCGTATCAAGGCATTCGTGCCTCTTCCGCGGAGGTGCTACTATTACCGCCGCTTCGTCAATAAGAATCCCTTGTGTAGATGTGCAAAGTCGGGCTTACCTGAATAGTAGAAATTGTTTCAAGACCGCATATCATGTACAGCCAAGTGTGTGAACTTCGGAGAGCCGCGCCCTGTTTCCTCTAAGTAATATAGCACATACCTAAGGACTTGCTGATTTCACACCCGTGCAACCTGAGGAATCCTACGACTCAATAATTAAAAAGGCAACCTCTGGTCTTAGCCTCTTCAGGCTTACGACGGTTGCTTCTGCGTCCCATCCTCCTCGGTAAATTTTGTCGTCGTGCTACAGCTTGGGTCCGGTATGTCTCGAAGTACGCTAGGCCTACGTGTCTTTGCTTAACGGGAAGACCCCGCTTGCAAGGTGTGGAAGCGAGTCAAAGGGATTCGGGGTAAGTTCTCTCAGGACCTTCTTCTAATTATCCGGGGGAACAGGACTGCAATCTGTGCCCCGCTTCCGTAGCTGAGTCTTTCGCAACTACTTTCTCTACATTTCTGAGCGGCTATGCGGCTCCGCTAGCATTCAATGTATGTCGTGATGGCGCTGAAGGCTGCCGACTGGACCTCACCTCTAGAAACAAAGAACCTTCCGCCAACAAGTTTACACACAGTGAATTGCGTTCTACTATCGTTTCATGCGCGAGCACCGCTCCTGGTCCGGACGATTTCCCGTATACCATGTTTACACAAAGGTAAGTGAGGCATAGCCTTTCTGTTGGATTTGTTCAACAAGATCTGGACCGAGAATCTCTGCACCCCTTTGTGCGCTATCCGTGTCACCAAGATTACGCAAACCAGGTGGCTGTTGAGATTATCTTCTGCTGGTTTCTTAGACATGTAGGAATTGTGGAGAATGAGAGATCCAGAGACTCCCCGAAGACGGCAACCAGATCACTGTTTGGTTTTTCCTCACACTGACTACACGGCAGAATCAAGTCGGCCCTTTAGTTTGTTTGGCAAAGAAGATAGGAGACGGCTTTTATCTACTCCCCAATGCTCGACAACTTCAGGTTGTTTTCTGTTCTCTCCATATCAGACAAACTCACGTTTTGCAGTGCCATCTGTTGGAGTGCTCTCCTGCACCTTACTGAGATGATTACATTATCTCCCAGACTTCCCAACACATTCCTGTTGAATGTCTCATTCTGGGGGATCTTTGTGTATGTTACGTGTCCCAGTCCTGATGTGTGTTGGGCTGCTAGCACTTGTCCTTTATGCTCTGGGCATGTTCATGCAAACCCAACTGCATCGTCTTACAGTTTTTGGAGGAGCCTTGCTTCCTCTACTGTATATAGCTCCTTGCCTGCCTGTAGCATGCTCAGATGCCAGAGCATGTCCTTTTTCCTCCTTTTCGCTGTTTTTCATAGTTTTGTTAAATTTTTTTTATTTTTTTTTGTCTCTTTAAATTAGCCTAAAGATAGGCTGCTTATATTTTTTCAACACCCTTGCCCATGTTGCCATTTGCAAGTGGACACCATCTTGAATTAAAAATTATATACTAGGCACAATTTCAAATGGGGTTTCTATCATCATAACTGCTTTGAGTTGATCGTTTCCTCTTCATATGACCTTTTTGTCCTAGTAATTTCCAGGCCATACACATCTACTCTGAAAATCAGGCAAATTATTTCTCTTGAAAGCTTTTGAATTAGTTTGTTCTCACTTCTTTGTACTGTATGAAAACCTATCACAAAGTGCAAGTTGACAAGGCCATGATTTAATTGTGATTTTTGGCCCTTCCTTCATTTTTATTTAAGATAGAAAATTGTATTTCATGATTTCTAGCTATTGTATCTAGCTCAATCCTCACCTCCAGATTATTAATCCAGTGTATTTTCAAAAATCAAAATTTCTGAAAAAAAAAGTTTGAGGATGGTTATTACCTTTACTCTCTCCCCACCCATTGTTGTAAAATGGGGGCTGTTGGCCAGGGAGGGTGGATACCCAAAGGTTTTGTAATGGAAAGCACAATGTCGGTAATGGACATGGCTGTAACAGACCCTGTCTAGTCATGCTGCTAGTGGCATTGATGTGCCCCAACCCTTCCTTGAGGTAAAGCAGTTAATGATGATGAAAATAACTTCGCATTCAACCTGCCATTTTGCCTTTTTAGCAACTTGACTTCTCTGCTCTTTGGTATCAAGATATGCCCACTAAGATGAGAATTTAAAGTGCTCCTCTCAGTACCTTGCATTTCATGCTGAAGTCTTCTTAAATTCCAAATCACCTTTATTTTTTCTACTCTTTTTTTTTTATTCCAGCCTCAATCTAATCCTTCTCATTTCTTTTTTTACGGACCTACACTATAGTAAAATGGGCTTAGGTTTGACTATTCAAGTTATGTACCTTCCCTGTATAGTACTCTTAGCATTTTTCCTTTCTGTTGGAAATGCCTCTAAAAGGTTTTATTACGCTTTAATTTTAATAAAATGCCCTCTTCACGGAGCTGACTTACAATTACCCTGATTTCCTTTATTTCTCACTTATACAAAATCTCGCTACCTTTGGTCTAATTAGATTTATTACTATTTAATTAACTAATTGAACCCTAGATTATTAGGCAAGTCATAATGAACTTTAACTCTCTTTTACAGTGGTGGAGTCAACTGGAGCAAGTAGCGAGTTTTATGACAAGTTCACTATTCGCTACCACATCAGCATTATTATGAAATCCCTGTGGGATGACCATAGTCACAGAGAAGCAGTTATCACAGAATCTAGGTGTGTCTTCATTCATTGCATTGAATGTTTTGAAGCCCAGGACAATCTGGCATGAATAAGTTGACAGGAATGATGGAGCAATACAGAATAGAGTGGACAGTGAAATTACTAAATGGGATTTAACTGCTTGGAGTTTAGACATCTTCAAACAGACTTGGGCCACAATTGCATTTTGAAAATAAAAAGACAAATCTTAAAAATGAGTCCAAATGAAGATTGATTGCTATAGTCCTCTCTGAATCTCTCACCTGCTCGGGTTTATGGGGGCTTTTATTGAACCTTTTCAGGATTAATCATCTTCACAATAATTGTCAGTCCTTGCTTTTCTTGATCATGCTTCAGCCGCTAATTTACTTTTTCTTTTCTCCCTTCTTCCCAACTTTGGAGTACACCAGGTTGATTTCCACATTATTCATGTCAAATCCTTGTTAGGGATGTCATAATAGCATGAGGCACAATGCTGCAGCTGACATCTCGTGGACTGCATGCCATTCCAGCCCTAACACCTACACCTGAAACTTAGAGGAAATATACACACTCTTGGCCCCCAGTAAGATGGTGTCAGGTTTGCGTGGGCCAGCATGCTGCTGCTAACACCTGGAGGATTGTGTGCCCTGCCACCCCCATTGCCTACAAGATGATGTAGCTATATATCTTCTACACATCCTCTGTCTTTTCCACTTTCTTTGCATATCTTTCCTTCCAAATTTCTGCATGAGATGCCCTTGTTGGTTTTCAATTTAAATACTCCTGACATTTGACTGTAGGCAGCTTCCTTTATTATTGCATTTCAGATACTACACATTGTGTGTGTGTGTGTGTGTGAAGGTATTCATGCCTTTACCACACAGTGATACATTTGCCATTCGGGCATACAGCACAGATGTGGTCATGATCCAACGACTATGTCGAGTGCAGCATACAGCACCTATGTGGTGATGATCCAACGACTATGTCGAGTGCACTATCCAGTGGGGGTACTGTGCTTCTTGAGGAGCCTCTGGCACTTGAAGCTTTTCAGTGAAGTTTGTTTGCTGGGGCCAAAGGAATACCAAGCGCCTACTATACCTCAATAATTAAAAAGGTTCCCCTCCACTCATGGTTCTCCCAGGCCAAATATTGCACTTGGGATACTCTCCATAAAGAGGGACCTTGTCTTCTGCAAGCTCAACCCAGAGCTCCCTAATCCCTGAAAGCGTCTGCCTCTTAAAAAATGAAGTAGGCACACTCCTCCATTGAGTCATTAGAAAACCAGCACAAGACCATGATGGGTTTGCTTGTGTAACCACCTAGGAAGAAAAAAAAAGTAACAAAGAGGTAAAGGCACCTTTAACTCACCACTTGCTAATGTTGAAGACTGAAAATGGTATGCTAGTGGTGGCATGTGACCTACCACAAAGGATGCTCACTCGGACCCTTGCTGCACCTGTCTTTTCATAGGCTTCAAGGCAAGAGGTTGTGATTTGAATTCTGACTTAGCAAAACTGCTTTGTCCGCACCTTACTCATCACATGTTCTTTGCTATTCTCTCAGGCCAGATTCATGCTTTTAGTTTGTAGCTGCCTAAGTCCACCTCAACTGACGGTGTACTGTTGTCACGATTTATGTCACTCCATCAACTTACCTCAACTCGGGGGGGGGAAAAAAAAATCGGCGTCTTGTTGTTTAGCTGTTATGACCTCCATCTCTCCAATGATATGAATGCTAACCACCCCTTGTGAGGAACCTAATAAGTCAGTCCCACAGGCCAACTCCTAGCTTTGCTCTAGGTGATGAGATGGAGATAAGGGCCCTCAAGGCGAATGATTTCGTCCATTTCTGCATGCAAATTGCCCCCCGCCCCCAAGCTTGGATATCTCTCACATATGAACTTTGGCTGGGAAGCGATTGACACATTCATGGGAGTGATTATTTACTTTCCCATCCACCCCTACTGGTCTGATGTCCCTTAATAAAGTGCGCTATCCATCCGTCACCCCATGGACGAGATTCCCCGACTGGATAATGAAACCCCGAGAGGCGGGGGGGAGATGGATGGTACTCTGTTGTGATTTGAAGATGGGAAAGGAAAGAGAGCAGGAGTGATTGATTGGCTACGTGCGTGATGATGCGTGTAAGAATTACCCTTCTCTTGTGAGGGGTAAGCATAATGCATCTGCCAATAGGTGGCCATTCCCTGACAATGCTTGTTTTGTGTCCATTCTTGCCATCAACAACGTTAGAAATACAAAGCTTTATTCAGTAAGCTAACTAGAGCACTTCCCACCCATTTTCCTAAATGCCGTTTGGATCTGGTGCACTTGGCTACCTTCCTGTAAATTAGGGTCATTTCAGTTTTGGTCTTATGGATGGTCGATGAGGCTGGGTGTGTTCTCCCACTACACTCCTCTGCTGGCCTTTGCTTTATTCATCGTGTGTTCCTAGCCCGCTTAGTCTGAGACAGACCTTCATTTAAAGGAATAACATGAGAAGGGACATGTCTTTAAGCATTATTAGCTCCAGCCATGCTATTTCAACATTCGATATTCATCAGGCAAAGATGAAGTTTCATATTTTGACAGCTATTGAGATGCATCATAATGGAAGTCCATTCAAGTAGATGAGATTGTCATTTCAGACCATTTCTCAGATGCTCTGCTTCAACTGGAAAGTGGCATCCACAAAGCCTTCTTTCATAGGCAGCATAGGCCTAGGATACTACATCGTGATTCGTTATCTTTGAATCTTTCCATTCTATCCCATATATAGCACCTGGAGGAGCAGAGTTCCTCCCAGTCCCAGTGCCGCCTGTAGTCTAAAAACTAGATTGATGTTACTTTGGCCTTTTTTCCACCTCTCTAGACATCTCCATTTTAACCTTATTTTTTGCTACTTTATTTACATGTCCCCTTCTCACCTATTTTTCTAGGCTGGTTGCTGACTAGCTTGTGTTCACACCTCTCTAGTGGGAGCTCAACCACTCACTTTTATCTGGTTCGGGGGGATGGTATTTAACTGTTTTCTGCTCTCTTATTTCCTTGATACCCACTTACAGAGTTGCTAAGGAAAGATTGCAGATACACTTATGTGGGTGGTCAAATTTAAGGGGACAAGTTTCAGTCAATTTTCACAAAAAATTCAAAATTTCAGTGTTTTCAGCTGATTATTACATTTTCTGAAGCAGTAATGTTTCCCCTATATGTAGTTAAACTCTCATAAGTGGTTGCCAATTATTTGTTGTTTTTATTATGTTACCCAATAAATTTTCACATTTATTTTTACATTAATTTATAATTTATTTTTAAAATCAAATAAATCCCTAACTGGTAACATTTGTGAATATAGACTCAGTGACACTCAAGATCTGAGTCAGTTGTGTTTTAGAAAACTAATTGCTAATTTTTTCATCGCCAAATCACCAAATCAGAAATGTGTCAGTTTTTACAATAACATGACCTTCTAAAAGGAAGAAATTGCCTTCCAAAGGTCACAAAGAGTGAAGGAAGTCTAGTGAGGATAAACCAAAAGAGCCTGAGGCTGTTTGAGATTTTGATCCAAAAGAGGCAGTGTGTGTGCACCTTTCATTGGACCTACAGCGTTTATTTCACAAAGATCAGTTCATAAATAGGGGACTTATTATGTTCATGAAATGTCTGAAAATTTGAGGTTTTTCCTTCCCTATCGATTTAGCATTGGGGGTGGGGGAGTGTCATATATTTTAAAATTTAAACTAGATAGTCCTTGATAAAGTTATAATAAATAGAATATCCAACTCTTAAAAAATTGGACACGCACAAGAGTAAGCCTGAAACGGTCCCCTTAAACACGGTCAACATGGAGAAGGATTTATGTGTAGTCATTTGGAATGATTGAAATTTTCCAAACAATGTACTTTATCTGAACAAACGGCAAATAGTGTTCTAGGCTACATAGCTAGACATTTTGCATTTAACCCAAAAGACATTATTCTTTCCTTATATAAGGAACTCTAAGATCTCCCTTGGAGTATGCAGGTACAATTCTCATGCATGACCATCAAAAAGTTTATAGCCAAGGATAGAAGACGCGCCGACTTAAAACAAAACTTTTATTTACAAAAGGGATATAATGAAAAAAGGGATCTGTCCTAGGTTGAGTTTCGCTCCTGAACAAAATGGTATTGCCCAAAATAAGGAAACCTACGGACTAAAATGTTAACTTAATTGTTAACTTAAATCTGATGGGCAGCTACGACAATTACCTATTGATTCCAAATAGTCATATATCCTTCCCTCAAACTAATAAATGAATACTTACAGATATACCGCAAACCCCAAAATGATATCTATATACATACATCACATTAATAGTATTAAAAGGTGCAAGTTCGACTAATTATTTAAAGTATGAACTAGTTTACTCTAAATCAAATTAATTAAAAAACAGTGATTTTAAAACTATCACAGATGAACACTAACAATGTTTGATAATGAATCCACTTGAAAATACCGATATATTCAAAGACTAGATTATCATAGGAGAGACCTTAAAATTTATTACAGCTTTGATAGATCGAGCTAAGGAATGGCATTTTACCATACATAAATAGATTTAGAGTATGGAAGACAAGAACTTAAATATGTAGACATAAAAATAATGCACGTATGATATTCCTATCTATATGAGACCATGGAGAAAGAAGGTTGAGCCACAAAGTGAAGCACTCACCGGTAACGTGACTACAATGAACCAACGTGCAATGGCCGACCATACATATATATATATATATGAAGGCTTATACAAAAATAAGGGTCACTCACGACTACCAAAATCAGGCCTAGTATGGGCCACACAAAAACGAGGAGACCAAACACGGTTGTCCTACCAAAAATGCACGAGACTTACAACTCTGCCGGTTGTCTTACACTAAGTCAATAAATCACAATAGCCTTCCGAAATGCACGAAACAGGAAAATAAGTGCACAAAATCCACTCTGCTCCTGAACACAACTTTCTTCTCCAAGCACAAAAAAATGGTCTGTCTGCTGTGAAGAATGAAGGCCTCGACATCGAATTCCATGGAACAATAATAAATATGGATCATTTAAAACCCCAATGCTATATTGAAATATAATGAAAATTCTTAACTCTAAATATCAAATCATTTTCTTTCATAACGGTCGCAATAATTTCTAATCTAATTTTAATATTCAATTAAATAACTAGGAGGGAACCGGCCGATCAAAGCAAACGAAAATTCGCTTTGATCGCTTAATTAAGCGAACGAAGGTCCTATGATATTACATCATAGCCCTCATCAGATATTACGTGTGTGACAAATAGATAGTATAAAGAGAGACTGAGGCACCTCAATTTACTATTAGTGGAAGATAAGTATTTGTTTGGCCAATTGATCTAAATATTTAAAATACTAAAAAGATTCACTAATATGCTCTAACTCAATGTTTGAACTAGATTATCCAGTGTTGGCTAGAAATAAAAGCCACAACAGTTGCAAAATTTATTTTTTATAAGATATCCTAAACCAAGGATAAGTTGCCTAGGAATGTCTTTGAAAACACCATAAATAAATGTTTAAAAAAAGAATTGATAAATACATAAAATATAACAGAAAAAGAGTTGTTAAACTATATTTTTGCCTATCCTTCATCCCTTTTGACTCCCTCCCTTGAATTCCCTTTTCTCTTGAACTAGCCTCAAGTGGATCATATGACCTTCATAATTCTTTAAAAACTCAAACTTTCCCTCATATTTATCATGCATAGCCACCCTAAGTCTTAGTGGACCTGCCTCTCCCTCTTAATCTCCCAGCTTTTTCTTTTGCTATTTAGAGAGGTTCTGGTAGGTGCAGCCCAGTCCAGTAATGGAATATAGTGCAAGGGGTTTGAGGCTAGGAAACTCCTTTACTAGTTTGGTATAACTTAGGCAGATGGTGCTGATGGTTCTACCCAAGACACCACCCTGAAAAATAATAGCTTTGAACATTTGTCGCCACACCTCTGTTCCCAAAGCTCCTACAGCACCTGGATTATTACATTTGTATTTCTTGGTGCACAAATTGTCTCAATGGAGCCGTGCCGGTGCTCTTGAAGGTTCTGTATGAGGAAGTTGGCTTCTATACTATCTTTCCCCTTTTTGAACTTGGTGCTGCTCTGCTGTACTGAACAATGCACTCACCAGCTACCTCATGCTGTGTTAGAAGAGAGGCTTTGGAACCTCTAACGCCTGTAAGTTGCAAGATACCAGGACTTAAGGGGCCCTGGGCGTTGGGAAGATAACTTTAGCCCCCCAGGAGAGGGCAAGAACAAAAGGAGTTGTAGAGTGGTCAGTCAGTCATTCCCAAGTGGATAGGACACAACCACCCCACTTGGATGTATCCTGTGTGAGATTAAGTTGCAATTTAACTTCCACTTCCTAGCTGTTGCATGGACTGCTAGCACAGTGAGGTGCTATAAAATCCCTACAGCATGCAACAGCCTCCTTCCACTCTTAATAACCTGTTCCCTCAGGACAATCTCACAGAAGGTGCAACCCCACTTAATTTTGGTAACCTTGACTGGGCCTACAGCACCTACTGTAGGATCAAGGCTTTCCCCCTACTTGCTACTGTTTTATATCACTATAGTGCTATTCATACCAGTTTTTAATCATTTTAACTGTGAATCGGTGCAATATTGTCCTGGAATTTGCCACTCAAAATTGACAAATGCTTCATATCAGTAAACCTACCATTCAGTGTTCTTACAGAACCAAGAGAATTCCATGATATGGCTGTCCAAACCAACACAAAACCATTTTCAGAAGATAAGATTCTTCCAATGGTCTACTGTCCATTTATTATAGTCTGCACCATTTTAGGCAGGGTTTTTTACATTGATGTGGCAAAAAAGGGTTTGGCGGGGGCCACCCCTTCCAATGGTATGAGCTACATTGAGCTCTCAATGAACTTTTTTTGCTTGATACTGGGTTGGAAAAATGTTGGTTTAGCTCTGCTGATAATTTAGTAGCTGTAGATCTGTGATTTATCGCTAAAATGCATTTTAATTTTCTGCATTCTCTGTCGTTCACTTTAGCTTTCTGTTCTTAGTTGTGGTTTCCAGAACTAGTTTTTCCTTTCTTTTTTTTATTTTTTCTTTCTGCATGACTTTAGACTCTGTTCCTGCCAAACTATTAAACATCTCAGCAGGTTTTGTTACTGAGGCTCCCAATAATTTTCCCACTTTTGAAGTCAGAGAAGTCACATTTTGACAATAATGATGCACAGATCTGTAAAAATAAAAGCAATGTCTTTGTTATTATATCAAGTATAGGATGTCTGTAGTGCATATACATAAGATTTGTGTACTCTTGGGATTCTCATTTATGTCCAAATGGTGAAATTATAGGGCCTTGAAATATCAATCACTTTTCCATTATTTTGCCCAACCCCTCTATTTTTCAGTTTTATTTACATTTATTGGCATAGATGAAAACCATAGGTAGTAGGTGCTGCAGTGGCGATGCTCTCGGTGGTTTTCAGCATGAAATCTTAAAATTAATATAACCATGTAAGGAATTTTCCCTGATATAAAATATCAATAAAAGCTCAGATCCATCCACTTTAGCTATTAAAATAATAGGAGTGAACATCTTGTAGAACTCGATGTGAGACTTTCAACAAGCACCCTTCATCTCAGGGTAGTAAAGATGGAAAGGACTTCACACAAGTATAAGACATGCCAAATCTTTCTCTACTCCCTGGTGTTCGTATGCCTCTGTTTGTCAGTTTCAGGGAATTGACTCTTTGAATTTGGGTCATTTTAATTAACAATAATTTCTCTCCAGGTCCGGAAAAGATTTTGTCAAGTTCGTTAACTTGCTCATGAATGACACCACTTTCCTACTGGATGAATCATTAGATGCTCTCAAAGTAAGTGGAGTTTCACTAATCTTGTATAAATAACAAATTTTGTTGTTTCATCGCAATTTTCCAAGTCACTCTACCTCCTTGATTGACAAATCTTTTATTTCTGTTATAGGTTGGCAGGCATCAACCCCACTAATAGAAATATCCAACCCGTTCTACCACTTCATGCCCCTTTAAACACTAAACCTTTCATACTTTTCCCCATGCCTAGATGACCCTTTATAGTAATGAAGTTTTAAGTGCTGTAGTATTTCATCCACTCAGGGTTCAACCCTGGACAAAAGGCCCCAACCTCCCCTCTCACAAACCCCTTCCATGCACACCTATCTTACACGATGTCATTCCTTTGCAATTTATTCACTGTTACACCTGGATGAGCTGCACGTCCTCCCGGCCTGACTGAAAATCAGGGAGGCCCCGTCACTGGGTTGTCTTAAACCCTCTGATGGGGCCTGGGAAAGTTGGTGCGCTGACCCCTCGCCGTCACTCAGCGCTAGTTTACCTTTTTATTAGTAGTAGTATTTTTACCATTATTATTTAGTATTTGTTTTATTATTATTACGTTTATCCCTTCAACCTTTTCTATCTGTACTTTATCCCAGGAGGACTGTTCCCACCTGGACAGAGTTCGATCTGTTAGCCATGATACCATGGTGGAATACATGCCATCCTGGGCTCACCTAGCACCAGGGTATGATAATACTAGGTGATTACCCACCCTACTTGTTAGTGGACCCACCTATTTCTACTTCTCTTTATTACATACCCTCCTACCCCTTTCAATACTTGCTCTCCTATCCAAAGAGGTTCTGGATTCCTGCCACACTTTCGTCCACTTGTGGGTCCTTAGTCGAGTAGTAGTGTATACCGTGAGGTCCCTACATGGTGCGAGGGCCGAAAGCCCACTGACTAGGGCAAGTATTAGGTACGGTGTGCTCACCTTCCTCCAGTAGATACGAGGGGCGGTCGATAAGTTTTGCAATTCGGATATAAGGAAACGAAAAATGAGGAAAAGTGTTTTATTATTTTTCAATATAACTACCCTCGACTTCAATGCACTTGCGCCACTTGTCCCTGAGGCTTCGAATTCCCGACAACCAGAAATCTCCCGACTGCTCTTCAATCCACTCCTGGACGGCTAACAAAGCATCTTCATCGTCCCCAACCCGGCGGAATAAAAAGTAGTCGCTAGGGGCCAGATCTGGACTGTAGGGGGGATGGTTGAGCTCCTTGAATCCGCACTCGCGCAGGGCAGCTTGTGCAACTCTGGCCTTGTGGACTTTGACGACGTTGAGGTCGATCATGGGGCGTGAGGTTTCTAGGGTCCTAACGGGCAGAGACCTTGGTCATGGCCAAATTGTCGTGGATGATATTGATAACACTTCCATGGGATATTCCAAGTTCTCGCTCGATTCCTTCGACCTTCACCCGTCGATTTTCGAGGATCATCATCTCCATACGGGCCACATTGTCCTCGTTGCTCACGTCTGACGGGCGTCCTGGGTGAGGGTCATCTTCAAGGGACTCACAACCATGGCGGAACTCCCTATTCCAGCGAGCGATGGTTGCATAGGAAGGGGCGATGTCGGTGTACACTGCAACCATGCGTTCATGGATATCTTTTGCATTCTTGCCTTCCTTGGTAAAAAATTTGATCACTGCGCGGTGCTTAACCTTCTCCATTGTTGGAAAATTTGTGACTGACGATCTGCGATCAACAACTGCTTTTTAAATAGACGAGGCAGGAGCGTGCGGCTGCAGGTCCTGACTTGTCATAACACTCCCACAAACAGCCACCCCCCTACCGATTCGCAAAACTTATTGACCGCCCCTCGTATATATATACTTTTCATGTTTTTTTTCTTATAATCTTAAATGGTTACAACAGAACGCAATAGTGGGAAATCCACCTCCAAGCGCAGCCTCGCCCTTCCTCGGTGTCCGAGAAGACAAGGAGAGGAGGGACCTCCTTTCCCGGCTGGTGCCCCTTTGACAGACAAGATATTCTCTATCTCGCTGAAGGATCTTGCTGAGGCCGGTCTTTTTGGCCTGGTGCTCTTTCCGGCGGTGCAGAGAAGCAGGTTCATTTCCCATCCTCCTCTCCCCAAAAGACAAAGGATAAGAAAAACACAAAGAAGACTAAGGGGTTCATCTCTCTCCGCAGACGCTCCAGGGACTAAGGGGTCCGCTATGTTCGGCAAGCTAGGCGCCCTCTGGTGAGGGGCCCAGACTAAGACCAAAGTTGCAAATGTGCTGAGTGGGCCTCGATTACTTTGGAGCTCCTCATTCAGGGATAACGCCGTTTTCATGCACGCTAGCTTCAAACGCTTTCTCGTTATTCGCTCCATTGCTGGCAGTATGTTGGCCAAAGGCAACGTGATCCATCAGAGGAAAGCATTAGCTAGCTTGATTGGTAGAGCCGAAGGCGACCCATTTCACGGACGGGAGCTTTCTGGCGAATGCGTCGGATCACTCCGAGGCGGCCATGATTCGTGCCCTTCGGACACTTTATGACTCGCCGGTGAGTGTCACGCACGCCGCACTCTACCATGAACTATGTGAGGGAACTGGTTGACTATTCCATAGAAGATATCTCCTTAAAGCTGGCCAGCCCTGAAGCGGTTAAGGTCGAATGTGTGATGAGAAAACGGGGAGGGGCCTAGAAACCAACCCCTACACTCTTAATCATGTTCGACCGTGACAGGCTCCTTGAGTCGGTGCATGCCGGTTGGTTTCGCTACCGCTTTTCCTATACGAATTGCTCCTGTAGACATGCAAGTCGGGTTTACCCGAAGTCTGTATAAGTGGCTCCAAGGCCGTACTCGATATGTCTCTATCGTGTATACTCAATTGTGGAAAGCCGCACCCTGTTTTGAAGTAGGTTGCGTCCCAGGCAGCGCCCGGCGTTTCCTCTGGTTGGTCGTTAGGCCGTCTTCCAGATTTTCTAAAGCTCTCCTCCAAAGGAGCTTCAGGTCCCACGCCCCCACCCAAGGCTACACAGGGTAGCTCGGAGACTGGATTCTCCAAATGAGGGACCCCCTCCTCAAAAGCGGCACCGCCCGCCAAAGGTTTCGAGGAGGAGGGAGCATAAAACTTAAATTAATGGGCCCATACTCGCCCGATAAGTCCTGGAAGGCGACAGCGCCCGAATTTCCACCTCCAGGAAGCGTACGGCCATTCCCGTGAGGGTTTTGTCTTCTCTTCGAAGAGGGCCCCCATATCTCCGAACTAGGCCTGGAAGACATATTCCTTCAATGAAATTACTTCGGACTCGGGCCAACTGGGAGACAAGGAGGAGCTGCGGAGGCTCGTCTCTTCTTTTCCCTGTCTTCCGCAAGTTTCCACTCGCTTCGGATGCTCTGCTCCGACTGGAAAATGCCGTCTGCGAGGCCTTCCTTCGTAAACAGCACTACGCCACAGTGTTTTTCGATCTGGCCTATGATACCATATGGCGATACGGTATCATGGAGACTCTCCACACGAAGGGGGCGAGGGGACGCCTCCAATCTTTATTTCTGAGTTTTTGCGAGGTAGTCCATTCAGCAGACGGGTAAGCCGAGCCCTCTCCGGCCCAATGAAGCTGGAAGAGGTGTCCCGCAGGGAACTGTCACACTTTTTGCCCTGAGCATTATCAGTATCACCTTGGTGCTGGCGCAACATGTCCTCCCTAAGCACTACGACGTGGACGACCTTTCTATCTCTTTTGGTGCCGTCCAGATGTCGACTCCAACAGGCATTGAACCGCGTCTCTCGCTATGCCGGAGCGCATAGGCTTCAGTTTTCCTTAGCCAAAACTAAGAAAGTGCCACTCTGCCGCCAGCCACAGTTCCACCCCCACCCGAGGAACCTGTCCTTAAACGGGGTTTGCCTGGAAATGGTAGAGTCGCACCGTCTCCTGGTCATTTATTCGTCCAACGCCTCACCTGGGAGGCTCATATTCGCAACCTTAGAGTCTATTGTACCCTCGCCGTGGATATTCTTTTTTCCGTCACGTTCAGCAGCTGGAGTGTTGTTAGGGCTTTTGCCTTGCTTTTCTATCAATTCTTTGTTCGTTCGAAACTTGTCTACTGATACTAGTTGTATGCCTCCGCATCCGAGCGTCTATTGCGTAAGATGGACTTAATCCACCACACCGGTCTCCGCCTGCCGACCGGTGCCTTCCGCACGTCCCCTATTGAGAGCCTAATTGTCGATGTTTGGGAGATGCCACGCTCTCTTTGCCGTGCACAGTGCATTGTGCGCTTCTACGCCCAAGACGGGCGCACCTCCTCAGTCGCTAACGGCTCTCACTGCATCCGCAGCCAATTTCGACAGTCCCTATGCCGCCGAGATTCGCCAGTCATACTCTAAACTCTTTTGGTTTTCGGACTACGAAACTCATTCGAGAGCTCGGTGTATCTCTCGGGCTGGTGGTACCTCTGGTTCTGCTCTGGACGCTACCATGGAGGGTACTATCTTTGACTATTTGTCGCCACTCCTCTGCTCCCAAAACATCTACAGCACTGAGAGTATTGCGTTCGTCCTTTTTGGAGCACACTTTGTGTTCACTGGAACCGTGCCAGTGTATACGGAGTGGGTCTATTTCCACGCTGTATCCCCTATGCTTGAAGTCAGCGGGTTTATACCAGGCGCGGCTTCCGTCTTCACGGCCGAGCTGGTACGGGAGATAACGCGTCGTGCTTTGTTCGGAGACCGGATTGTGATATATAGCGACTCATAAAGTGCCTGAGTGCTCCTGGGGCATTGGAATCTCCACGCCCCCTGGTTCGCGGTATACGTCACGTCACGTTTGACGCGACAGCTTCTGGTAGCTTTCTTTCCTCTTCGAAGTGTGCACACTCGCGGGACACACCGCCATTTTATTTGTATTTCGCCTGCATTTTATTGCGAATGCTACGTTGTCCCTCCCAGACTCTTCCGCACATTATTTTCGAATGTCCTAGTCTGGGTGATCTCGGTGCCCGTTACCTGTCCCTGTATTGGGATGAGCGGGGTCGTTTCCGCTTGTCCCTTGTACTCGTTACGGGTTCTTGTACCCTGACCCGTGGACTATCTGGGAGGGAGGCCCACCCACCCCCCACACCGGAACATGTTTCCTTCATTTTGGTTTTGTTCTTGGTTTTTAGGGCTTTTTTCTTGTTTTTTTTTGTTGACTTATGCCCTTGAAGGCAATCGCCAGATGGGCACTTCTCTCTTATATTCATTCTCACAATCAACCCACCTTTTACGCGGTCTTCTAGCCCTTGCTCATAACCGATGTGCAGAAAATTAATATTGTTTCAATTAACTGCAATGAGATGTAAGGGTGAGTGTTCAATTTGCTTAATGTTTCCTACCAGCGTATCCATGAGGCTCAGGAGGAAATGAAGAAAGGGACATGGGCGCAGCAGACTAGAGAACAGCAGCAAAGTCGACAACGACAGCTCAGCACAGATGAGAGGCAGTGCAGGTTAGTATAATATACTAGTCTCATCTTCTACACACCTTCAGCGCGAGATTGGCTCGTGGCTGAATTTTAACCACACACCCCCATCACATCCAGCCAGACGTAGAAAAATGGAGGTTAATTCTCTGAATTTACTTGGGGCGGCGACATTGGATTTTAGAGAGGCGTGATAATATTGAACGAGGTAGTGACTTTGGAATGTTTGTGGCAAATTAGTACTAGTTCGAATTGGCTAACTCCTGCAAACTATCTGTTCATCATTACCATTACCACTCCCCGGCTTACCAGTGATTAGCCATGATACCTCATTGACACGCATCAGTGGAATAAAGAGAATATTTCATTGGTCCAAGCAGCCGGACTCGAGATATCTCATGATGCCGGAGGTTGATAATTCGAAGCCCTAAGGCTCTAAGCACGTTTGTCACAGAATTGTTCCTCTTAGGTTTCACCTTTTTCTTGCACACCACTTACTCAGCACACAAATAATCCCTTTCCTGTTTGTCTCTGCAAATAGGTCACATCTATCATTTCGGAATATGTTGCCAACAATAGATTTTCAGGGGGTTATACATACACCTCCCATTCCACACAGTATTGCAATGTATACCATTAGGCCATTTCACGAATAGATGCGGTTATTTTTAGTCTTAGGCAATGTAGCTGATGCGTCAGTAACTCATAACCTCACCACCACAACAATGACCTGTAATAGCATTTAGGTAAGGAGTCTATAATTGCATTTTCATCAGGTGCCCAAAAGAAAAGCCAAGGCTTTATTTTTCTCATTTGATAGATCCTACTTGACCTTAGCGAGGGAGACTGTGGATATGATGCATTATTTGACCAAAGAGATTCCCGAGCAGTTTCTGCGGCCCGAAGTAGGTGACCGTCTGGCAGCTATGATGAATTTCAATTTGTCGCAACTCTGCGGGGAGAAATGTAAGTCTTAGCCTCATTGAAAGACAGGATTCAATTCATTCACAATAATTCTCATTCATTTGATCAATGGCATTGAAAGGAACTCTGTCCAAGATTATATGTGGACCCATCTGAGTTCCCGGTTTCGAGCAACTCATCCTGGTTCCTCCCTAGATGAATCATCACAACCATGCGTCAGGGCAAGAGAGTGGAAATAAAATGGCAGATAGATAGAATCCAAAAACTCCCGCGCCAAGTGAGACCCCGAACTTTATACTTCGGCTCCATACCTGTCGCACGTAATTTCTTCTTCCTCTACTGAACAATTTCTCACGATCATTCCATCTTGCCCTCAGATAGCCCCTTAAAAAAAAAAATCCATCTTGCCCTACACCCCCCTTCTCTTCAATTACGCTATCATACATATTTTTATGGATCCATTCATTCAACATACCTGTATCAGCTCGAAATATTCCCATCAATCACGTCACCCTCACTTACTCGACAAATTTCTAGCACGTATTCGTTCCTTATTCTGTCCACTCTTCTCGCAGCCAAAAAATCCTCACTGACCCATTCCAACCCTTTGTACTTTTCCTCTTTCCTCAAACTAGAATCTCGCCATAAAACAATAATTCGACCTCGGCCGATCGCAGGCTCTTAATACAACACTTAACCCGCGATACCCTTGCCACAATTACAATACCTGGGCCATCTTCCGCAAGACTGTGAGAGATAAGTACCAACCATCTCTTTAATGCTGCCCCGCCAGACACAAATCTTGAATAAAGGGCCACCCTACCAAGGCTCTGATGCTGTTTCTGAGTTGTCTATTTCGGGAGTTGGTTCATTTAGGATATTGTTTGGCATGAGAATTAAGTGTGTGTGGATGTGTTTTATCTGGGAGGAGGGGGAGGTTTATTTACTGGAGTGGATTGTAGTTTGATATGAGTACTTTTTAAGTCTGGGTTGGGGATGGGATTGCTTTAGTGCTCTGCTGAAGTGTTGTAGAAACGAATTTGCTTAGTTCCTCTTCTTTCTCCCGACTTATACCCATCCCTTAAGCAGGTAGCCTCAATTAAATCTGCCAAACGAGGGGGGGGGGTGCGCTCATTGAGATTCAGCAATCCATGTATCTGCAGGTTTTGTTTCAGTTCTGCCTGTGCCGGACATGTTGTGAATGTATTACGCTGTCTGGTTTGAACAGGGGCAGATGTCTATCGGTCATGCCAGCGCGGCTTTTGGATGTGTTTAATTTTGTGTTTTAACCGTACCGGAGCCTTTGCGAGGCGTGAGAGGTAGTTTTCTTTTTGGTCGATATCTGCTGAACTAATATTGAGGTTGTGGTTTAGATACAGAGATTGGAATCTGTGTGCATGCGGATTTTTTTATGCAGATAGAACTGGCCTAGTTGCTTAGAGGAAGGTGTGATTCATTAAACTAGGTGTTTTAATTTTTTTTAGTTTTGTGCTTGTTTGGTGGAGGGTGATGTGGATCTTGCATGTAAGGGCGGAGTGGGATTCGTGTTCCGCGGATGTCTAGATAGTGTTTGATGGGTGTGACCTTTGTTTTGGGGTGTAAGTAGTTTATTTGGATGTTGTGGGTACATCTGGTTTGACAGAGAACTTTGTTTGTTGCTTTCTAAATTTAGTGTGCTGACCTGAGTAGATGCCCAGGCTATTAAACAGTAAGCGAGTGAGGAGCGGATATTCTGCCGGTAAGTGTCGACGGCGTTATAGATTTCATTGTCCAAATATGGTTCCAGTGAGTGAGTGAGTGATTGATTGGAGTGTTTATTTTTGTGTTAGCTTCGTTTCTTGTGAGTTTTCGCAAAGTTTGTCCTGCATGCATTGTGACGCCGGGCACTGCTGGAGTTTTGTTTAAGGAATGAAGTGTTTGATAGTATGGTGTGGATGTGTTTGTTGGTTGTGAAAATGGTAACTGAATTTTGTAGATGAGACAGTCATTAGTTTCCAGGTTGCCCGTTGCTTGGGTGTACTTAGTGGTCAGCTATGAAAGTGGTTTCATCGCCATAGCCCAAATGTGTGATGTTTCGACTTCGGGGAGGGTTGTCATGGAGGAAAAATGTAGGAGATAGGACTGATCCCTCCAAGACGCTTCTTTGTCTAGGTTGTGATCGTGTCAGCTTGTGGGGGCGCATTACTTGTGCTTGTTGATATGTTGTTGATGGTGTGTCTAGGCACTATGTCGAAGGCTTTATTTATGTTGATTGTTGACATTACTGGCCTGCGTGATGATGTGAGTTTGTACAATTCATGTTACCTTGCCGTCACCGGGTTGTCTTTATTCGAACACGGCCCTGCTCAGAAAGGCTACCACATGTGCTCTTCTCCAGAGGTCTCCTAGAGTAGTTATATTAAAAGTGTTTCTGAGGAAGGCAGGTTAGGATGATATGAACGTTGTTTTATGATCGCAGCAGGAGCAGTTCGGGGGGAGGTCATGATCGGGGGCGGGTCAGGGAAACTCTGGTTCGGCATTCTAGGGTGGCTCCACTTGGTGAATTTTGGGTAGGGCGTTCTGTGTTTGGTTTTGAATTGATATTCGGCTAAACTCTTTGTGGATTTGTTTCATACGTGTTCTGGTTCGTGGAAGTTAGCTTATTAATTGTAGTGGGTGGTGGAGATGTTCTGAGGGGAATTGTCTACTGAAGAACTATGTGCCTATTGTGTTTAGGTGGTCTTCGATTGGGAGGATTTTGTACAGCCAGTCGTAATGCGGATCGCAATATATTTCACTATTTGCATCTTGTTTGTGTAAAATAGGATATGGTTGCGGTGCCCAGTCTTCGGATGTGTAGTTCAGTGTCATGCGGATAAACTCTATAAGAAATGTCGGCGTTTCTTTGTGCTGACCACAGTTGGTGTTGATTTAGATGGGCCTTCGAGAGGTGGTATATTTTGTTGAACGAAGAACATGTGTGGGTCTAGAGTGACACCAAGAAATATGGGGTTATGGTTGAGTGAGAAAGGTTTGCCGTCGAATAAGATGTGGGTATTGGTTTGATGGTATCAGTTTAGGGGTGAAGAGGGTGACTAGTATTTCTTGGGGGGGTGGGGGGCATTCCTGTTTAGTGTGAACCAATTTTAGAGTTGTAGATCCTGTTTAGGTTTGGGGGTGCTGTGAGTACCTAGGTGGTTTGGGATGTGATATGTGTCGATGTTTAGTCGGACTGTTTTGGTAGTGAAGATGTCGCCGGCGGGAAGGCGGTTTTAAGGCTTTAGTAATATCTATTGCAACCATGACTTCATTTTTGTGGGACGTTTTTTGGTTGAAGCCTTCTAAGATTTGCGTTGCTAGAGTGGTTATGTATGATTTCTTCTCTGAAACCATGTTAAGTGTGGTAGCGGGATGTAATGGTTTGATTCTGTCAAGATTGTTTTTCTAAAAGAATAGAAGAAATGGTTGAGAGGAGTAAGATAGGTTTGTAGGATGTTAAGAGGTTTGTAGTTTTATTTGGTTTAAGGATGTGGATGATATAACCAGGAGTAGTTGAGATGTCTTTTGAGTGTGGAGATGCTGTGAAGCAATGTGTGCTAGGTGGATGTTTGAGATGTGGTTTGGGCCTTCAGATTGCGAATTCCATTATTTTGGAGGGTGTGCAGAGTAGTATGATGCGGGATCGCTGGATAGATTTATGATACCGTTGATGCCTCTTGGTCCTAGGTGTTTTAGGTGCATGTTTGAGATGTCTCTTCCAAATGCTGGTGAGGAGTATGCCCGCTGCATCTCCTAGGATACCATTACTGTAGTGAACTGTGGGCATGTGGTGGTTCCTTGCAAGTAAGTGTAGGTGTTTGTCTGTAAATCTGTGTGAGAGATCTGGTGTTCTGTTGCTGACTTTTTGCTTAATGTTGTATGGGGGCGTGTTTCTCTTTAGTGATGTTGACTGTTTACGTTCGAGTAGATGGCTTCTTGCGTGTCTTTCTTCCCGTTGTTTGATTTGGCATTTTTCCTGATGGTTTTCTTCGGCCGAAATTTCCTGTGCTCCGTTTTGGGTCGTCATGACAGATGGAGGGGGAGGTGACTTTGGAAGTGCTAATGATGGGGATGTCGTCTGATGTATGTAATTAGGTCTCTGCCTCTTTCGTTTGTCTCACACGCTTACTAATTCGCCTGCAGTGTGTTTTCTTTGTAATGCTGGCGTTGTGAGTTTCGTTTCCTAAATGAAAGTCAAAGAGATGAACGTTGTGTTTGATGAGGAATTCGTCGACTCCCATGTTTTCGTTACGAATGACATTTCTAAGATGTTAGTGTTTGTAGGGGGGGATAGGTGTTAGCAGGCCGTGGTGTATGCTAATTTGTGTAAAGGAGTGCTTGATGCGGAATGTGTTTTGCCTGTGAAACGAGTGTAGTGGGTTAGATACCGTAACGCAAACCAGCACAGCATGTAGTGTTTCGAGACCGTCTCATCAGCTTGTGTATTGGATTGCGATTTGATGGTCTTTACAGCACTGTAAAAATGGCTTGGGATTGAGTGTGTGTTGAGTGATGCAGTAAGCTTTTGTTCGTGCGCTTGTTCCGAGAGGTGCAAGTTGGGGTATGTGGGAAAGCGAATCAAAGGTTCTCGGAGGCATGAAGAGGGCAGACTATGTTTCGCTGGGGGCAACAGGTGCGGTTTGGAGCTGCTCCCTTAGTTAGTTGAAGGCTTCGACCTCCTCCGTCCGCTGACACCATTGGTGGGCGTGTCTTCGCCAGCTTTTTATTTATTATGGAATGATGATAGATGGGAATATTTTTAGTTGTAGCAGTCATGTTGAATTAATCGTGGTAAGTAAAAGTGTATGATAGTGTATTTAATGGCAAAAGAAGGGGCTAGGCGAAGATGAACTGAGACAGAATTTTAGTTTTCCTATTCAAAAACAAGTTTTCTCAGCTTGTGTTCAATTCTCTCATTTGCACACATTTCATACACTTTTTGTGTGGTAACTGTTCTTTTCCGGGCACTGTGTCACAGGTCAACTCATTAGGTCTGCCCCGACCGGGGATGACATGCGTAGCTATGACCAGTCTTGCTCCACCTAACTTTGAGAGGTTTGTGTCTCATCAACGTCTCAACACATGCAGTTTGCCCTCCCAAACCCAATGCCTGCAGGAGAATCTGCACCAATTTCTTCATCGATCTTCCCTTATAAAATTTCTGCGTGATGCAGCCTCGTTGCTATTGCGCTTTAAATTCGAGGAAGAAAAATGCAAAATGTGACCTGGATGCTTGGTGGCATAGTAACTTAGGATTTTCCCCATCTCACTTTTGATTACTTTTTATCTCACTTTTGAAACATTTTGGTTATCCCAAGGGGCAAATAAAAGGCTATAATCTAACATTGCAAAGGTATCATGAGCGTTATTATTATTTCAGGTGGCAATTTAAGGGTGAGTAATGCCGACAAATATGGATGGGAGCCGCGGAAGCTCCTCGAACAACTTGTCGACATTTATTTGCATCTCGACTCGAGTCCCAAGTTCGCCGAGCTGATTGCTAACGACGAGGTAGGCGATGCGATCAGCTACGTGTAAGAGATGAAAAGGTGTTTGATTGCCAGGTACTTTATCTTTTGCCATCCATTAATATTCAACTCTTGGCCTGATAATCGTCACGATGAGAATCCATTCCTTACAAGGCAGCTTAATTTATACTTTTTAATCTATGCAATCCTTGTATGAATTTGTGCCGGGGGGGGGGGGGGCATCTTGGCCCAATCATTTTGAGGTCATTATTACGGCAGTTCTCTTTATTCTCAATGCTCCCGGCTAAGTGCATACCGCCGGCAGCCACGCTGAACTCCTCCGATGGGGCGGGATTATCCTAAAGACCCAGCATTCTGTGTGTGGCTGCAGCTTTTGTCTCAGGTGTACTTGCGTCGGGCGTGTGAATGTTTGGGCTATCTGGCAGGCCATTTCGCTATTTGTATGTTTAGTTTTGGGTGGGGTTACCGCACCAGGACCTTGTCAATTGACTAGTGTGTGACGTGGGACTGATGTTTCTTTCGGTTGTATACTTAGTATGATTGCATGTAGGTAGGTGGTGATTTATAATCAGGCATTGGCTGCTATGTTGTGTTGTGTAGATCTTATTCTTTTCTGTTTTACGGAGGATGGGATACCTTGCAGTATCTGTCTATAGTAGGTTATGTGGGGGGATGGCAATGCGCTTGGCTGGAATTACATGGATTACTCGTACTCCGGAGATATTGTGTTCGCCAGAGGTAGAGATGGTGTTTTATGGTCACGACCTTTGTTTCCGAGTGTCTTATGGGGCCGACCTTTGTTTCGGTGTTTTATGAACGCTACCTTTGTTTCTTAGTGTTTCATGCGACTCTCCTTTGTTTCCGAGTATTTCTTATCACTGACCTTTGTCTCTTATTGTTTTATAAACACGACCTTTGTTTTGTTTTTATTTGAGCGACCTTTTTCAGTTATTCATGTGACTGATCTTTGTTTCTGAGTGTTTTATGGGCACAGCTTTTGTTCTGAATGTAGCCGGGGGAGATTTTTTGGGGGGAGGGGGGCACTTTGTTTTGTGCTTTCTGTAGCGAGATTGGGTGCTCACGCTGTGCATGCTTAGGCGAGTGAGTGACGAATATTCTGTTTTGGATGATGGATTCCTTGGAATGTCCGCTTGTGGTTCCTGTGAGTGCTCGAGGTGTGTTCATTTTTGTTAATTTTGTTTGTTCCTTTTCTTGCGGAGTGTTTGATGAGATGATTCGTATGAGTTTGGTTTACTCCTGTATGTGTGAGGTCTACGCGATTAATGAACAGGGTCTTGTGTTGGCCTACATCAGCTTCCTTTGCCTTCCTAATTAATTGACCATCTTTCTTTTCCTTCTCTCCATTATTCTCGCATCTGCACTTGCTAATCACCTTTGAGGGAGTTTTTTAAGATCAAAAGAAATGTTAAGTAAAGGGAAATTTTAAGTATCCTGATTAATAATGATTTTAGAGGTTTTCAAATCGTTTATTCTCCCCCATACATTCAGGCATAGACCCATTCTAATATTTTTTCCCTGATATATCATTTGTAATTGAATGTGACCTCCGTATTATTTATACCCGCCCTCTACCTAGAAGAGGGCTTATCTTCCTAGTTTGCCCTTGACTAGTTCAGGATCATTGTCTAATTTCTAATGTGAGTTGACTGATTCAGTTTGACATCCGGTTTCTCTCCCTCCGCTGGGTAGCGCTCGTTCAATAAAGGTTTGTTCGAGTCTGCGGCTTCGAAATTGGAGAAGAACCTAATAAAATCACCCTCAGAAGTCGCGCACTTCAGGAACATTGGAGAAAGAGCGTACAAATCCTGGGATAGGAAATGCAAGCAAGAAGAAGCGTTTTCAGATGCTCCTGATCGTTTTATGGGTGAGTGTTACAACTTAAGATACGGAAGGCTTAGTTAAATTTAGTGGGTTGATCTTATCATTGTTACTGTTTTAATGATATATGAGCTGTCCCTTACTTTGTCGCCTTCCGGTTTTTCTTCAGTCGTCCCCGGTACCCTGTATTAACCTGTTACATTTGATACCTGGGGGAGCTGGACGTCCTCCCGGCCTGAGTGCAAATTAAGGAAGCCCTGTCACTGGTATGAGTTTAAATCTCTGATGGGACCAGGGAAAGTTGTTGGTGTGCTTCCCCCTCCCCCCCCCCTCACCGCTTCTTTTTTTTTTTTTACTCCCGCTCTCCCTGGACTTTGTACCGGTAGGAACTATTGTCATCCGGACATGGAGCAAATTAGGCACGCCCCGTCCCCGGGATAAATTGAACTCTTTGTCGGTGCCTGGTGAAGCTTCCACCTCGCTCCCTCTCACCATTCCCTTTTCTCTACCACTCTCCCTTCAACCCTCCGTCTAATCTTCTAAGGACCTGACCAGCTACCTCGCGCCCTATCAGAAAGGAGGCTTTGGTGCGCCTCTAAACATCGCCTGCTGGGTGCAACAGACCAGGCTTTGAGGGGACCTGAGCGTTGTGGCGCCTATATTGGGAGTATCGGCATTGTCCCAATAACCACTTTCCTGCAGGGGAAGGCTGACCAGCACCCTGTGGCCGTTCTCGGGTGCATAATGTTTGTGGCGGGCGGGCTTTACTGCCTCGTTGGCTACTAGGCCAACTACAAGTTGTGTCCAGCTCTGAGTCTGCCACAACAGATCTTAAGATCTTGGCCTTCCTGTCGATTATTACGTCCTACTAAGGATATCCGCCTCCCAGGTTGGGAGCTGGGACCTTTGGGGAAGCACTGGCCACTGGGTAACTTCTAGTCTTTGTGAGTTGCTGTCCTAAGTTGCAAATACTATTCATTAAGGCTGCCAGGATGGACTAGTCTCGAGATATAGACCCCCTCCCTTCTTCTTAGTTGTCACAAGTGCAGAGAACTTTGGTTAATTGCATGGTTTTCTTCGTTAACATTTCGCACTACGTACCTCTCTCTCAATCCTCGCCCTACCTTGGTGTTGGAGCGGACGAGGAGATAAAAGACAGCACCAGGTCGAGGGATTTTGTTACCCTCTGAATGCGGCAAAGTGGTTTCCCTTTTACCATCTTCGGAGCTGCCCGCAACATTTGCTTTTCCAGGGGCCACTATCTCTTCTAAGGTAGAAGGCGCTTCTCCATCTCCATTTTTTGACGGGTTGGGAGTGTGGGGTCCCCTTACTCCCTTCTGTAGAGTTGCGTCCTGGTGACTGGACTTGTGGCGAGTCCCCCTTTAATTTATCAGTGGCTCGACAAGAACACAGCAAGACAGAGGACTCGGCGCCTCAGTTTCCGCTCCTCCCGTTGGGGTCAAATGACCCACTACAACCCTCTTACCCCGCAGAGGGGGTAGCCTGTTACACTTGGTACCCGGAGGAGCTGCACGTCCTCGCGGCCAGAGTGCTTTTGGGGCATTTGAATCTCCATACCGCCTGGTTTGCGGCATTCGTGACGCCAGGGCTGCCGCGAGACGGGTGGATATGGATATTGAGATTATCTTCTGCTCAGTTCCTGGACATGTGGGAACTGCGGGGAATGAGGGCGCCAAAGAGTGTGCGACGACTGGACGACCAGACCAGCGTTTCGCTCTTCCTCACACCGACTACATGGCAGGAATCAGCGCAGCCCTCCGGCCTGCTTGCTAAAGAAGATGTAGACGGCCGAAGGGAAAAAGTTGCGTGCCATTGCCGCCCGACTGTTTCCCCATGGACTTACCCCGTAATGCTGCGACAGCTTCAGGTCTCTTTCTGTCGTCTTCGAATTGGGCACAGTCGCGGGACGCACCATTTGATGGAGCGTTCGCCTGCACCTTACTGCGTGGTCCTCCCCGTAATGTTCGTCATAGTCTTGTTGAATGTCCCAGTCTGTGTGATCTTAGCGCACATTGAGCTTCTCCCTTGTACGCGCGACCGGTTTGTGCACACAGACTTGTGAACTATTTGACCTATTGGCGGAAGCCAGGCCTCCTCCATTTTATTAGAATCTCTGATGGCGTTCGCATGCTCCCACGCCTGGGAGCGAGCGTCCTTCCTTCGTTTTTTTTTGTCCTTTTGGTTTTATTATTTTAATTCAGCTTATCATTAGGCCAAAAGATTATTACGGCGACTTATGCCATTGTAGTTAATTGCCAGATGGACGTTCAAAACTAAAGAAAAAAAAAAAGAAGCAAACTTTACTCCCAACCCCACTTAACTAGAATATAATATGACACACTACACACTTCGAGACACATAGCACTTCAAAACCAGCAACAAAATTCTCTGCTGTTAAGCACCCGACTAAATTTTCACCCCCCGACCTCCAAGATCCTGAAAACAATACCCGTCTTACCATTTATCCTCAACTAAAATCCGAGTGGGAACTGCATTCAATTTTAACAAAAGGGTGTGGTTAGTCGTGGATTGAGTCCCGTTTCCCCGTAAGGTGCGCGGCGATTTGCCTTCCTGGCCGCCGTGCTGACGTGACTCGGCGCCCTGTCAGGCCCCAGCTTCTTCTTTCTGACGGCCTGTGTTTTCCCCCTACAACCTCTCCCATAACTTCCTCTGATCAGCTTCTAACCTAATTTCATAGGGTAGACGCCGACCAGCTCATCCTTTTACCCACCTATCCCGGATCAGGGCTGAGCGGGAGGGGGCAACGTTCCCTCACCCCTGAGCTCCGGCCTGGGGTGGTGGGTTTTTAACAACCTGTTTCATTCCCACACACACCTCCCCTTTCTTTCTCCTTTCAATCTCTATCGATTTTACGCCGAGCCCAAGGTGATTTCGTCATGCTGATGGGCTGCCAGGCCACTAGGCGGGAGGAGACGTCTCAAATGGCTGCAGCTGGCTTTGCCGGGCCTGTACACACCCCTCGCAGAGGGGACTACTGCGTGGGGTGATGAGCGTTTGCGTCCCGTGCTATAAAAGGGGTCACCATGCCCAATGATGAATTAAAAAAATATATATAATCCTTTACCTTTCCCTCGACCATTGTCGGAACCGCCCTCAGGCAGCTCGCCCCCCAAAAAATGAGCCCCCCCCGACCTGTGCTTTCTCAGGGGACCCTACAAATTACTTGTACCGGAAAGGAGGCTTACTCCTCTCCTTTGCCTACAAGTGTAGGGGACTCCCCTCACCCCCTTCTCTGGAGGCGCCCTTGGGTGCCCCCCTCTTTCCAGTGGCAGTCCCTCCTTTTCTTTCACAAGGGACTGCCAAGAAAGCACGCAGGCGGCTCAACATTGACCGCTCCAGGCTGGAGCGCGTCGATAGGGCCAACACGTCAAGGAATGGCAGGGCCCGTCGGTCCTTGACCCCTAACATCCTACTCTCGTGCGCTAAGAGCCTACAGGTGGTCACTGTACGTGTCCCCCTCTCTTCCTCGACGGATGCTGGTTCGCCGGCATTAGGTAAAAAAGGTACTTCGAATGGGATCTGTGATGTCTCCTCAGACGGCTCGGGACCCTGAGGCCTCACAAGGAGACAAGGAGAGGAGGGATCTCCTCCCCCGGCTGTTACTCATATGATAGGCGAGACCTCTCGACTTCAGAGAAGGATCTTACTGAGGCCAGCCTAGGGGCTCGTGCCGGCAGGGTGGAAGCGGGTTTATTCCCCGCCCTCCTCTCGTAAAAAGAAGACAAAAAAGATTCGGGTGTTCCTCTCCTTCTGCGGAGGCCGCGACCGTTTCGGTAAGTGACCAAGACAAGATCGGCATGTCCGGCCCCGTTGCTCACCCGGGTAAGGAGTCCAAGACGAAGACCAGAGCAGAGCCTCAATTACGTCGGAGTCCCTCATTCAGAAGCTACCTGGCATTTTCGAGCCCGCTGGCTTCAAACGTTTCCTTGTTATTTTCTCCCACTGATGGCAGCATGTTAACTAAGGACAACATGGTATCGCTACCGCGTGAAGGCATTCGTGGCACTGTCGCGGAGGTGCCATTACTGTCACCGCTTCGGCCATACTAATCGCTCTTGTAGGCGCGCAAAGTCGGGGTTACCCGAAGTCTGTAAGTTGCTCGAAGGCCGCACACGATAAGTCCAAATCTTTTTTTAGCCAACTTGTCAATTGCGGAGAGCCGCACCTCGCTTCCTCGAAGCAATGTGGTGCGTATCTCCTTGAGAAGGAAATCCTGGCCGCTCAGGCTCAGGATCGTCTCTCATTTCTCGAGGCTAAGGACTTGGTCCTGGCGCGCCCGGTGCTGCATGGGACTTCCTATGTCTCGATGTTGAGAAAGACACCCTCTGCTCCTGGCCAAGCAAGGTCGTTTGCGCGCCCTTTCGCAACCCTTCCTCGGGTTCTACCCACCCCGGGCGCTCCCCTGGTAGAGCTGGCGGCACAAAGGGTTCACACCCAGCCCCGGCTAAAATTAGCGTGACCACCTTAATGGCAGGTTGAGTTGTCAAAGCCTATATTAGCTGGACCCGTGGACCGAGTATGTGTAAATTATCACATTATGAAAAGTTTCGATCCTATGTAGACGTTACCCGTTTCGCGTAAGGCGAAACGGCCGTGCGCCTCCACCGAGTCGTTAGACTCCACGCGAGGCAACACCCCTGAAGAGGGTCATGAGGCCATCTTCCGGGGTTCATAAAACTGCCCCCCAAAAGGCGTTTCGTCTCCTTGGCCCACACCCAGTGGTAGCTTGGGTGGCTCCAAGACGGTGGATCCTCGAAAAAAGGGCTCTCCACCTCCGAAGGTTTCGAGGCGGAGGGAGGAAAAGACTCTCATGGCGACCGCACCTTCCCCCGATAAGTCCTCGAAGGCGACAGCGCCCGGACTTCTGCCTCCGGGAAGCTTACGGCCATTCCCATGAGAGTTCTTTTCGAAGAGGTCCCCGCATTTCCGAGCTAGGGCTGGGGGGCATATTCCTTCAATGGAGTTGCTTCCGATTCCGGGCTAGCTGGGAAGAGCTGCGAAGGCTCGTCTCCTCTCGTTCCCCGTTAGCTATCTTTTTGCATGATACCATGCTGGGCGCGTGCCTCCTGCTCACCCTCCCGGGGTATAAGGGTTTTGCGACCTCAACACCACGGGATGGGGGCCGGGCGGGAGAATGCGCGATTTACACCCGGCATGATGTTTCCGTTCTTCACTTCGCTTTATGGACCTAGGCACATTCGCCTTTTATGTACATACTATTTAATTCAATTCACTTCGCTTTAGATAGCTCCTTTCAGGCAGTAGCTGTGCAGCTGCACCTGGATAGGGTACACTGTTATTTGCGCGTACATTCTACCGTCAGCCGACTTGGACGCGGGGAACTTCCGCCGCGTCGCGGAACGGTTGCCGAAGCCCTTTCTCTTGCTCGGAGATGTGAACGGTAGACACTCCCTCTGGGGAGACTACTCGATTAATCCCAGGGGACAAGCCCTTGCCAACCTGATCGACGAGCTGGAGATAGGTGTCCTAAATGTGGATGAGTTTACGCATCACTGCCCGAGAACCGCTTCATTTTCCTATCTCGATATATCTTTGTGCTCTCCGGATGCACAGTCTGATTTTGGATGGGAGGTGGTCGATGACCTCCATAGTAGTGATCACTTTCCCATTCAAATATCATTTTCTGGGCCGCTGTCGCCCCAGAGCCCGATCCGGTGGTGCTTGGGGCGGGTGCGGTGGTCCGCATTTCTGGAAATGACTGATTTCTCTGTCCCAGTCGAGGAGTTTAGGTCGGTAGATGAGGCCATTGAGTTCTTCTCGGACAACCTCATCGCCGTCGGCCTAACTACTATTCCTAGAACGTCTGGCCGTTTTGCACGCTGATGGCTCCATATGTGAGACGGCCCTCAAACAGAAGCGTTATGCCTACATGTGCTATAAGCACCGCCCGAACGACTTCACTATCGGTGAATTTCGTAGAGCTGGGTTCCGGTATATTTCGAAGCACGCCCGCCGCTCTTCTTGGCGGAAATACGTGTCGTCACTTAACGGGAAATATACCTCTAGATGAGGTGTGGAAGCTAGTCAAAAGGACTGGGCAAGTTCTCACAGGACGCCCCTCCCGTTCTCCAGGAGAATGGGACCGAAATCTCGGACCCCTCGTCCGTGGCGGAATCCTTTGCGAACGCTTTCTCTAGCCGAGATGCTGTTCTGCCAGCATTCAATACGAGTCGTGATGTTGCGGAAGGCCGCTGACTAGACTTTACATCCAGAGGAGGAAAACCCTTCAACCATAGGTTTACTCCCATTGAGTTGCGTTCCGCTCTCGCTTCGTGTGCAGAAGTGCGGCAGCAATGGCACGCAACTTTTTACCCATGGCCGTTTACATCTTCCTTAGCAAGCAGGCCGGAGGGCTGCGTTGATTCCTACCATGTAGTCGGTGTGAGGAAGAGCCATGCTTAAACACCTGGGTAAGCGAGGCATGGCCTTTATGGGTAGAGGGTATTCTCCAAGATTCCTAGCGAATCGCTACTGTGCTTGCTTTTCGCAAACCAGGGAGAGATCACTCTATCCCGGCCAGTTTACGCTCAATCTCTCTAACCTCCTGCGTGTGCAAGTTGAGTAGAAATTAGTAAATGTTAGATTAGCCTCTTTTCTGGACAGCGGAGGCCATCTTTCTTCTGCACAGTGCGGCTTCCGCAAGTTCCACTCCACGTCGGATGCTCTGCTATGACTTGATAATACCGTCTGGAGGCCTTCCTTCGTAGACAGCACTACGCCACGGTGTTCTTCAACCTTAAGAAGGCCTATAATACCGCATAGCGACTCTCCACACGATGGATGCGAGCGGATGCCTTCCAATCTTTATATCTGGCTCAATGGAGCAGGAATAGGGTGTATCGCAGAGTAGTATTCTCAATGTCACACTCTTTGCCATGAGCATCAACTCAGTGCTACGTGGACGACCTTTCAATTTCTTTGGGCGCGGCCCAGATGCCAACTCTGGAGCGTCGACTTCAACAGGCATTGAACCACGTCTCTCGTTATGCGGAATCGCAGAAGGCTTTGGCTTTCTTTGGCCTGGCCAAGACTAAGGTCCTGCACTTCTGCCGCCATCCACGGCTCCATCCTGACGCAGACTTATTTCTCAATGGGGTCCGCCTGGCAGTGTTGGACTCGCACCGTTTCCTTGGTCTTGTATTTGACCGATGCCTCACCTCGGAGGCGCATATTCCCAGCCTTGGGGCCTGCTGTACCCGAAAAATGGATATTCTTGGCAGTAGCCAAGAATATCGATAAAGTAAGGCTACTACTGCCTTACTTTATCGATCGTTTGTTCCTTCGAAGCTCGACTACGAATGCGATTTTTATGCATCCGCAGCCGAGCGTGTATTGCGGAAGGTGGACTCTATCCACTACACTGGCCTTCGCCCTGCGACCAGTGCCTTCCGCACTTCCCCCACTTGTCGATACTGGGGAGATGCCACTCGCTCTGCGCCGTGCATTATTCGCCTGTACCCCCGAGCCTGGCACCTCCCTCAGTCGCCAACAGTTCTTCACTGCATCCGCAGCTGATCTCGACAGTGCTTATGCCGCTGAGAGACGCCTATGCCCTTTAGTTTAGGGCTAGGTAACTTTCGAGTGCTAGGGTTTGAACCTAGCACTCGAACACCAGTAGGAATGGCCATCCTGCTCCCAAAGCTTCTACAGCGCCGGGAGTATTGCCTTCGACCTTTTTGGAGCATACTTCGTGTCACGCTGGAACCGTGCCAATGTATACGAATGACTCCCAAGTCCGAAGAGAGGCTCGGTTTCCACGCCGTATCCCCTCTATTTGAATTAAGCTGCGTCTGTCTTCACAGCTGACCTGGTTAAAATACACCGCTCGGTACGGGAGATAACGCGACGTGCCCGGTTCGCATACCGGATTGTTATTTATAGCCGCTCACAAAGGGCCCTGAGTGCTCTCGGAGCATTGGAATCTCCGCATCCCCTGCTTTTCGATATCCGTGACGCCACGGTTTTGGCGAGCCAGGCGAATGTCGAGATTATATTCTGCTGGGTTCCTGGACATGTAGGAATTGCGTGGAATATGCGCGCCAGAGTCCGCGAGGACTGTACTACCAGACCAGCGTTTCGCTCTTCCTCACACCGATTACATGGCAGGAATACGGGCAACTCTCCGTGCTCCTTCGCAAAGAAGATGGGAGACGGCCGAGGGGAACTTAAAGTTACATGCGATTGCGCAGCGACTGTTTCCATGGACCTACCCCCCAATGCCGCGACGGATTCAGGTTGCTTTCTGTCGTCTCCGAATTGGACACTTGCACGACGCACCACCATTTGATTGATCGTTCGCCGGTGCCCTACTATAAAGACTGCGTTGTTTCCCAGACTGTTCGGCACATTCTTGTTCAAGAAACCTCTGGGAAAGCACGTGTGGGTGGTCATAATGCCTTCCGTTTGAATTAAAAGATTCGGGGGGGAAGGAGCCTATAAAACGTATGTATGCTCGGGTATAAACGTAAATCTATGAAGAAAATACACAATTATGGATAGAGCAGGCAAAATTCTGTTCGGTGATACTCTTTAAGGTTGCAATTCGTTCTGTTTCTTAGACCCACTGATGCAGACACTAATGGTAGACCCCGTGGAATTGCCCTCGGGGATGGTCATGGATCGGCCAACCATCATCAAACACCTCCTCAACGACCCGACCGATCCTTTTACCAGACAGCCCCTCTCAGAAGACATGCTCAAACCAGGTAAGATTTTTTTTTTTATATATATATATTTATTTATTTCACTCAAACTGCCATTGGGCAGATCTTGTTAGTCCCCCTAGGCCGCTCATTTTGAACTTTGATACTCTTACCAGTTGCATATTTTCTGCCTATCCACTCTTCCCAGATCCTTTTTTCCTAATTGCACTTATCCCCCCCCCCCTCGCATTCCTGTCCAACCATACAATGATGGTTTAAATTCGCACTGTCTGTGCTCGTGGCACAAAGTTCGTGATATATGAGTAAACCTTCTAGGCCACGTCATTTAAGGTTGATGAATGTCGGTTACACTGCGATGTAAGCAACCGTGGTATGCGGTTTCTGGGGAAACCTACTCTGTAATGTGAAGGCAAAAGGGAAAGCTAAAATATCCAATTGAGTTAGGATGCCATGTCTCGGAGAACATTGGCACGCATCCAAGCTTGGGTTGTTCTAGCCTGAGAGATGGTGCAAGTCTTGTTGGAAGGGTAACGTCTTCCGGCGCATAATCTGTCTATCCAGGGCCTCACAACCTCCAAAATCTCTTGTGTAGGCTAACGACTCTCAGAACCATCATAGTTGGAACCTCGCTTGGCACTGCATAACCATCTATCATTCCTTGGCTTTTACCTATGGTCTTGGTTGAAGTTTTTCTTATCAGAGAAAAGCCAAAGCATTCCAGCTTCTTAATGCTTCAACATGGAGAGCAAGCGCTTTACTACACGGATCAAACTATTCTCTTTCGTCTTACCTGATATGAACTGACCTCTGCATCACACTATCCGGAGTTTTCTTGAAAATTTTCATGTACTTTCTTCTTTTCTAACTTTGTCACGAAGGATCGGACAATATCTCTCATTATTGCTGAGCTTTTATGCCAAGATTACAGCGCGCCTTTAAATTTGCTTCGTCACTTTAATGTCATTCATTATTAATCCGAAAAAAGAATTAAAGAAAGTTAGAGCTATTCAAAGTGATGTCCTAAAAATACTGACGCATCCTTTATATATAAATGGTCCACTTTGGGATTTATATTTCAGCCATCTTTCATCATTCTTTTGGCAGTGTCCCTCACATCTCAGAACCTATTCGTTTTTTTCAGTTTGATTGCTGGAGTAATACATAATAAATTCATGTTAAATATATAAAGTTAAGTAGAATGCTCTCTCCCTTTTTGGAAGCACGAATTCATAATGTAAAGTTTTGCTCCTCCGAATCTACTTCCATGTTCATTCCCCTCACTTTCCCTCCAGAACGACTATCATGCCTTTATTAAAGAGTGTTGCGCCCCAAGTAGGCTACATATCTTCGAGAGAGAGAGAGAAAACAAATTTTCACCTCTAACTTGACATTTCGGATTTTGTTTCTTTGCCTCATGTAAATAATAATAAGGATGTTGCACAACGCAAGAAATGTCGAGGAATTATGCCCAATCAATACTCCCTCATGCTCAGTTGCCCGATTCCTTCACGCAACACTATAAAGCTGACCAACTCACATTGTATTAATCTATACTTTGAACGCTCCACTCCTTTTATCTACCATTCCCCTTCAGTTCTACAATGGGAGAGGACGAAAAGGGCCACCGTGGATTGGGATGTTCACGTTCACTGCCGGCAAGAGGCGTCACACAGACAGATTCCACACACGCTATTATATACACAACACCGCAAGCACAGGGGGGTAGGGGGCTATAAAGTTCCTACAGCCTCCCTCACAGAAAGCACGGTCCCACGTATTCCCGTAATCTTCCAAGTGGATGGGTAGAGCTGAGATGTCATTCTGCTCATTGCTAGCAGCTTATTAACAACCAATTACCTTTTTCCTGCAACCCGCTTCCTATGAATTTTATTATCCGATCAGTGGACCTAGTCCTTTCCCTTCCCTATTCTTGACCCCTCAAACATAGAACTTTTAGTTAATCCTGTTTCTTCTTTGCAGTGGACAATCTGAAGAGAGAGATTAACGAATGGCGGTCAGCCAAGCGGCCATCTTCTACTTCCTGAATCCTCTGAAGCCTCATTATTAGATCTCACAAGTAAACGCCGAGTTTTCTCCTGTACAAAAGTGGGCAGTTTTTTTGTTGCTGCTTGGCTTACTTCGTGATAAGGCACCTGCCACTTTAGTTTGTAAATAGTGAGTTTTGTTCATAATTAGAATAGATACATAGCAGTCGAGTTTCCCTTCTCCTTTTCACTTTTTTTTCATATTGGCAGGTTACAGGGGTAGAGTTGATCCACTTTCCCTGTAATCCATATGCCCGTGACCTGATATTTTCACCATCGATTGTATTCGCAGAACTTGCCCTTCCGGAGAAGTGGTGTTTGTAAATGTTTAAATCTAAGTTCCAGTCCACGGGTATGTTTGTACGATTACTTAACTTGTGATACTTTTATACATTTAACAACTTTTGTGTAATTGGCTTAATAGAACCGCTAGTTTGTTGTACCTTCCTACTCATTTGCATAATGGCCACAGTTCGGTGTGCAAGTTTTCTCCGTAATATCAGAAACAAATAATTTGATAGGCGTTTTTCTACCAATGTATAGAATTTAAAAGAATTTTCTCCAATCTTGATAAGACGACTTCGCTGGTTGACGAATGAATGTAATAATGTGGTTAATTAAAGATCACTTATAAGAGAATACTTCTTTACCATAAATTACATTGTATTTCTACACCATTAACAGCTTTCTCACGGGGTGGTCGGCGCGCAGCAAGTCTACAATCATGGCTGGAGAGAGACCGCCATTGTGTATTGGGCTTCCAGGAATAAAACTGATGCGCGGCTTAGTCGCCGGGAGACGCTTATGGGCCTTCTTCCTGCCCAACTTACAGGAGAAATAACTAAACTATACATCCATAAATAACAAAGGCAATATTTACAGCGATTGCCTATCAACGAACAGAAAAAGAATATGGGAAGGTAAAAATAAGTGAAAGGTATAATACTACGCCATCATCATTAGAAGCAGCCCAGCCAGGTTACTGACTTTTCAGATTAACCCAGAATTGCCAACCAGACACAAGAAGGGTCCCGGCATAGAGACCAGCTGCGACGAAACAGTTCGTTCCAACCTGTGGGACACAAAAATATAAGGTAGAAATTCATGATGATTTACTGCTGCAAACTAAAGTTTGTGGCTTTTTTAATTCTTAACTAAGGCAAACTCCTTTTGGGTGGTCATTGAAAATACATCTTTAAAAATCTAGATGGCATGTAGGTAATTTAACAGCGAGACTTTATATACCCTGGGGATTTTCCATAATGCACGGACTATGTTCTAATAATCACATAAATACCAATCACTTTTACGTGCACTGCAGAGACTGGTACGATAAAGAGATGCCTTACTCTTGTCCTAAATTGGTGCAGAAGGTGATTGGAAGAAAAAAAAAGCATTTGTAGATGTTGTTTCCCAAACGCCACTAAGGAAAGGATTAGCTTTTTACTAAGTTCCAAGATTATTTTTCAATGGTTACCAATACGGAAACCCCCACCCTTTGAGTGGTGGTGGAGGGGGGGGGAGTATTACAAAGAGAAGCTTTATGAATCGGACCCCTGCGAGGTGACTTGCACAAAACGATCGGGAGAGCCACAAGTCTTCCCGCATCTCAAAAAAGTCCATTGTTTTTTGTTTTTTTTTGTCGAGGACAATTAATGCTATTGGGGCGATGCGCTGATTTGGAAGCCTAGTGAAATCCCCATGTATTTAAATTGCTTTCAGAGGCTACACTGGCCCCAACCTATTATATATTATCAGGAAATTCCATCATTTTCCTATCCTATATTAATGAAGCACACCTATGCTCAGATGTTTTAAAGATTTTTATTTTTACACTACTCGGATTCCCTATTTCATCATTACCATTCTTTGATCTACATTCCCTCGAACACATGCTCGTGACATTATATTTTCACCAGCGATTGTATTCGAGGTAAAGGTGCGAGATTCAGGAACTAGTGATAGTCTTACCCCCACCCTATAAGGTTGTGAGATTTAACTCTACATCGATATCTATATATGCCACGAAGGGTACAGATCGCCGTAAAATATCAATTTAGCCTATTACTAAGCTACATTACCCCCCCGACGATACATGCGAACAAGAAAAAAGATAATTATCCACAAATCTGTTGCATGAGCGCGTCCCGAGTACAAGGGATAGGTGGTAGGGACCCCGCTAGGGGTAACGTGCGCGAAGATCAACCAGACTGGGACATTCAACAAGAATGTGGCGAGCGCTCCATCAATAGTGGGGTGCGTGTTGAGTGTGCCCAATTTGAAGACTACAGGAAGCCGCCGCGGCATTGTAGGGTAGGTGCATGGGAACAGTCGCGGCGCAATGGGACAACTTTGAGCTTGTTTTCGGCCCTCCCATCTTCTTTGGCAGACAGCCCGGAGGGCTGATCCGATTTTTGCCATTTAGTCTTGTGTGAGGAAGAGCAAAACGCTGGTCTGGTGACCCAGTCTTCGCAGACTTGAGCGCTCGGAACCAAGCAAGATAATCTCGACATCCGCCCGGCGTCACGGATACCACGAACTAGTGAATGTGGAGATTCCAAAGCCCTGAGGCGGTGAGGTCGATATGTTAATCGCTAATGATCACACTCTGCTTTCCGAACAGGGTAAGACGCGTACCGAGCGGTGTATTTCAACCAGCTTGGCCGTGAAGACAGACGCAGCCCCTAGTAGAGCCCCGCTGACTTCGGAGGGGATATGGCGTGGAAACCGAATACACGCAAGGATCCAGCGTGACAGGAAGTGCGAACGCAATACTACTGGTGCTGTAGAAGCTTTGGTAGCAGAGGCATGGCAACAAAAAGTCAAAGGTGGTACCAGCCAAGGTGGCCTCCTGAGCAAAACCATAGGCGACATCGGCCAGAGAGCTGAAGAGGAGTTTCCTAGCCCTAAACCCAAAGGGCTTAGGGTATAACTAGTCTCTCGGCGGCATAGGCACCGTCGAGATCGGCTGCGGATGCAGTGAGAGCCATTAGCGACTGATGGAGGAGCCGATCTCGCATTTACAGGCGCATAATATACTGTGCACGGCGCAGAGCGAGTGGCATCTCCCCAGCATCGATAAGTAAGCTCTCAATGGAGGAAGTGCGGAAAGAAAGAGTCGCAATAGCTGAGAACGGTGTGGTAAATCGAGTAGTTTCTGCAATACACGATCATTTACGGATGCATAAAACTCACGTCAGTAGTCAAGCTGCGAATATTAGCCTGGGTCGAAAACAAGACCGAATAAGAGCGCGAATCTACTACTTCCAGGCGAACCCCGTTTAGAAAAAGTCCCGTCGGGGTGGATCCGTGATGGCGGCATAAGTCCACCACCTTAGTCTTGGCCAAAGAAAACTGAAGCCTGCGCGCTTCGGCATAGCAAGAGATTCGGTTCAATGAGTGTTGGAGTCAACTCTAGTTTACATCTAGGTCGCACCAAAAGAGATAGGGCTCGTCCCATGCGTACGCGGAATCGACGATCTCGCAAAAATTTAGAAATAAAGATTACGAGGCCCCTCGCTCCCATCGTGTGGAGAATATCCAAGATACCTTATTGCCATGCGGTATCATAGTCCTCCAGATCAAGAAACAAAACCGTGGCGTAGTGCTGTCATGCGTAAGGCACGTGGCCTCCGCTGTCCAGAAAAAAGGCTAATCTAACATTTACCAATTTTTCCATCAACTTGCACACGCAAGAGATTAAAGATATTGGGCTGAAACCAGCAAGGGTATTTTTTTTTTTTAGGTGGTTATCTGGAAACTGCTCACTTGGGCATAAGTCGCCGCAATCACACAGCCTAGCTCTAGGCTACTTTAAAATAAGAAAATGAAAACAAAACAACGATAAAAAGGAAAGATGACAACACTTAGGAAGCAAGCTCCGGCGTCGGTGGGAGGTCCCCTCTCCCCGGCGCAATAGCGTGCGACCTACAAAGAAAACAACAATAACAAAAAAAACTAGTTAAATAAAAGGGAGAAGGCCGGCCTCCCCCCAAAAGTCTTACAAGTCCACCAGTCAATGTGCACGCACTCGTCCCGAGTAGAAGGGACAGGCGGTAGCGACCCCGCCCATCCCGGTACCGGGACAGGTAACGTGCGCGAAGATCGCCCAGACTGGGACATTCAACAAGAATGTGTCGAACAGTCTGGAGACAACGCAGTCTTCACAGTAGGGCGCTGGCGAGCGCTCCATCAAATGGCGCCGGCAAGGGTAGTGATCTCCGTGGTTTGCGAAAAGAGAGCACAGTAGCGATTCGCCAGTAGTCTTGAAGGATACCCTCTACTCAGAACCAGTTGAATAAATCTAACAGAAAGGCCATGCCTCGCTCATCCAGGTATCAAAGAATGGCAAACAGTAGACCGTCCGGAACAGGAGCGATGTACGCGCACGAAGCGAGAGCGGAAGGCAACTCAATGTAAACCTATCGTTGAAGGGTTCTCCACCTCTTGAATCAAAGTCCAGTCGGCGGCCTTCTACGATATCACGACGCGCATTGAATGCTGGCAGAGCAGCATCCCGGCTAGAGAATGCGGTGGCGAAGGACTGCCACAGCTACAGGGTCAGAGATAGCAGCTCCATTCTCCTGTTAGTTTGCCTCGAATCCTTTTGACTCTCTTACACACCTCTGCTAGAGGATGCTTCTCGTTAAGTGAAGACACGTATGCCTGTAGGAAAAGCGGCGGGCGTGCTTTGAAACACCGGAACCTAGCGCTAGCTCGACGAAATTCACCGACAGTGAAATCGTTCGGGCAGCGCTTAGAGCGGATGTAGGCATAATGCTGTTTGAGGGCCGTCTCACACTAGGCTGATCAACACGGAAGCGGTCGTCGTGCCAAACGGCCAGACGCTCTAGGAATGATCGTTAGGCCCACGGATAATAACAGACAGAGAAATCAGGTAACACTTTGCTCTCAGGCGACAACGGTCCGGAAATTGATATTTGAATGGAAAAGTAATCACTACCATGGAGGTCATCGACTACCCCCAACCCAAAATCAGGCTATGCATCCCGATTTTTTTTTTTTTTAATTAAGGGGCTATCTGGCGACTGCCGACTTAGGCATTAGTCGCCGTAAACAAACAGCCTAGTTCTAGGCTACTTTAAAAATTAAACAGGAAACAATAACAAGAAATAACAATAACAATAAAAAAGCAATAACAAAAACAACAACAACAATTAAACCGGGTTAAATGAAAGGGAGAAGGCCAGCCTCTCCCAAAAAGTCAATAAGTCCACTAGTCATGGTGCACGCACTCGTCCCGAGTACAAGGGACAGGCGGTAGCGATCCCGCCCATCTCGGTACCGGAACAGGTATCGTGCGCGAAGATCACCCAGACTGGGACATTCGACAAGAATGTGCCGAACAGTCTGCGGGACGACGCAATCGTTGCAATAGGGCGCAGGCGAGCGCTCCATCAAGTAGCGATGCGTCACACGAGTGTGTCCGATTCGAAGACGACAGAAAGCAACCTGAAGCCGCCGCGGCATTGGGGGATAGGTCCATGGGAACAGTCGCGGCGCAATGGCACGCAACTTTAAGTTCCCCTCGACCGTCTCCCATCTTCTTTGCCAAGCAGTCCGAAGAGCTGCCCGTATTCCTGCCATGTAGTCAGTGTGAGGAAGAGCGAAACGCTGGTCCGGTCGCAGAGTCCTCGCGGACTCTTTGGCGCCCTCATTCCCCGCAATTCCTACATGTCCAGGAACCCAGCAGAAAATAATCTCGACATCTGCCCGGCTCGCCAAAACCGTGGCGTCACGGATTTCGCGAACCAGGGGATGCGGAGATTCCAATGCCCCGAGAGCACTCAGGGCGCTTTGTGAGTCGCTATAGATCACAATCCGGTCTCCGAACCGGGCACGTCGCGTAATCTCCCGTACCGAGTGGTGTATTGCCACCAGCTCGGCCGTGAAGACAGACGCAGCGACTGGTAGAGCCCCGCTGACTTCAAACAGAGGGGATACGGCGTGGAAGCCGACCCCCTCTTGGGACTTGGAGCCATCCGTATACACTGGCACGGTACCAGCGTGACACGATGTGTGCTCCAAAAAGGTCGAACGCAATACTCCCGGCGCAGTACAAGCTTTGGGAGCAGATGCGTGGCGACAAATAGCCAAATGTGGTACCCTCCAGGGTGGCTCGAGAGCTATACCTAACTCTCGAAGGAGTTTCCTGGCCCTAAACCCAAAGGGCTTAGGGTATGACTGGCGTCTCTCGGCGGCATAGGCACCATCGAGATCAGCTGCGGATGCAGTGAGAGCTGTTGGCGACTGAGGGAGGCGCCGGGCTCGCGCGTACAGGCGAGTGATGCACTGCACGCGGCGCAGAGTGAGTGGCATCTCCCCAGCATCGACCAACAGGCTCTCAATGGGGGAAGTGCGGAAGGCACCGGTCGCAAGGCGAAGGCCGGTGTGGTGGATCGAATCCACCTTCCGCAATAAACGCTCGGCTGCGGATGCATAAAACTCGCATCCGTAGTGGAGCTTCGAGCGAACAAAGGATCGATAAAAAAGTAAGGCAGTAGCCCTATCAGCGCCCCAAGCGCTGAACGTCACGGAACGGAGAATGTCCATGGCGCGGGTACAAGAGACCCTAAGGCTGCGAATATGAGCCTCCCAGGTGAGGCGTCGGTCGAATACAAGACCAAGGAAACGGTGCGACTCAGCCACATCCAGGCGCACCCCATTAAGAAACAAATCTGGCCAAAGAAAACCGAAACCTGTGCGCTTCGGCATAGCGAGAGACGCGGTTCAATGCCTGTTGGAGTCGACGCTCCAGAGTTGGCATCTGGGCCGCGCCAAAAGAGATCGAAAGGTCGTCCACGTAGAGCATAGCGAGAACATCTTCCGGCAGCACCGAGGTGATGCCGTTGATGCTCAGGGCATCAACGGTGTCCCTGCGGGACACCCTCTTCCTGCTCCTTTGGGCCGGAGAGGGCTCCCCCCACCCGTACGCGGAATCGACGATCTCGCAAAAATTCAGATATAAACATTGGGAGGCGTCCCCTCGCCCCCATCGTGTGGAGAGTCTCCATGATACCGTATCGCCATGCGGTATCATAGGCCTTCTCCAGATCAAAAAACACCGTGGCGTAGTGCTGTCTACGAAGGAAAGCCTCGCAGACGGCATTTTCCAGTCGGAGCAGAGCATCCGACGTGGAGTGGAACTTACGGAAGCCGCACTGTGCAGAAGACAGATGGCCTCCGCTGTCCAGGAAATAGGCTAATCTAACATTTACCAATTTCTCCATCAACTTGCACACGCAAGAGGTTAGAGAGATTGGGCGGAAACCGGTCGGAGTAGAGTGATCTCTCCCCGGCTTGCGAAAGGCGAGCACAGTAGCGATTCACCAGGAGTATGGGAGAAGACCTTCCACCCAGATCCTGTTGAACAAATCTAACAGAAAGGCCATGCCTCGCTCACCCAGGTGTCGAAGCATGGCGTACGGGACATCGTCCGGACCATGGGCGGTGTCCGCGCACGAAGCGAGAGCGGAACGCAACTCACTCACAGTAAACTTGTCGTTGAAGGGTTCTCCGCCTCTGGAGGTAAAGTCCAGCCGGCGGCCTTCCGCGACATCACGACGTGCATTGAATGCTGGCGGAGCAGCATCACGGCTAGAGAATGCGGAAAAAGCGGTCGCTAAGGATTCCGCCACGGACGCGGGGTCCGAGATTGCGGTCCCATTCGCCTGGAGAACGGGAGGGGGGTCCTGCGAGAACTTGCCCCGAATCCTTTTGACTCGCTTCCACACCTCAGCTAAAGGGGTCTTCCCGTTAAGTGAAGACACGTATGCCCGCCAAGAAGAGCGGCGGGCGTGCTTCGAAATATACCGGAACCTATCCCTAGCCCGACGAAATTCAGCGAGAGTGAAATCGTTCGGGCGGCGCTTATAGCGCATGTAGGCATAACGCTTCTGTTTGAGGGCCGTCTCACACTCGGCCGACCACCATGGGAGTGGTGGGCGTGCAAAACGGCCAGACGTCCTAGGAATAGTAGTCAGGCCCACGGCGATGAGGTTGCCGGAGAAGAACTCAACGGCCTCATCTAGCGACCTAAACTCCTCGACTGAGATAGAGAATTCAGTCATTTCCTGAAATGCAGGCCACCGCGCCCGCGCCAAGCACCACCGAGGTGGTCTCTCAGGCGGCAGTTGCCCTGAAAATGATATTTGAATGGGAAAATGATCACTACCATGGAGGTCATCGACCATCCCCCAATCAAAATCAGGCTGTGCATCCGAAGAGCACAAAGATAGGTCAAGGCAAGAAAATGAAGCGGTTCTCGGACAGTAATGCGTAAACTCATCCACGTTTAGGACACCCATCTCAAGCTCTTCGATCAGATCGGTTGGACTTGTCCCCTGGGATTTATGGAGTAATCTCCCCAGAGAGGATGCCTGCCGTTCAGATCTCCAAGCAAGAGATAGGGCCTCGGCAACCGTGCCACGACGCGGCGGAAGTCCCCCGCGTCGAAGTCAGCTGACGGTGGAATGTACGCAGAAATGATAGTATACCTCCTATCCAGGTGCAGCTGCACAGCCACTGCCTGAAAGGAGGTATCTAAAGAGAAAGGAAGAACGGAGACATCATGCCGGGTGTAAACCGCGCATCCCCCAGCCCGGCCATCCCGCGGTGGTGGGGTCGCAAGACCCTTATACCCCGGGAGGGCAGGCAGGGGGCACGCGCCTAGCATGGTCTCCTGCAAAAAAATAGCTAACGGGGAACGGGACGAGGCGAGCCTCCGCAGCTCCTCCCAGTTGGCCCGGAGTCCACGGCAATTCCATTGAAGGAATATGCCCTCCAGGCCTAGCTCGGAGGAGACGCGGGGGCCCTCCTCGAATTGAAGACCCTCACGGGAATGGCCGTACGCTTCCCGGGGGCAGAACCCCGGGCGCTGTTGGCCGGACAAAGCGCTGGAGGCGCTGTCGCCTTCGAGGACTTATTGGGGGAGGTTGGGCTCGCCATGCGAGTCTTTTCCTCCCTCCGCCTCGAAACCTTAGGCGGGCGCTGCGGCTTCGGAGGTGGGGGGGCCTCTTTTCAAGGAACCACCGTCTCCGAGCCACCCACTCCACCTCGGGGCGTGGGCGAAGGAGCCGAAGCTCCTTTGTTGCTGTCCTCCTTTCGGGGGACAGCTTTAGGAACCCCTGAAGATGGCCTAGCGAGCATCTTCAGGGGTGTTGCGTCCTGTGAGTCTAACGACTCGGTGGAGGCGCGTGGACGTTTCGCCTTGCGGGAAACGGTCAAGCTGGGGGAAGAGGGGGGAGCCCTGGTTTTAGCCGGGGCTGGGTATGAACCCTTTTTACCAGGGGAGCGCCCGCAGAAGGGCTGCGAATGGGCGCGGAAACAACCGTGCTCGTTGGCCTGGATGGGCCAGGAGCAGAGGGTGCCTTTCGAACTACTGAGGCATATGACGTCCCAGGCAGAGCTGGGCGCGCCAGGACCAAGTCCTTAGCCTCGCGGAATGAGAGTCTATCCTGGGCCTGAACGGCCAGGATTTCTTTCTCCAGGAGATATGCACCACATTGCTTCGAAGAAGCAGGGTGCGGCTCTCCGCAATTGACACACTTGGCCACACACGATTTGGACTTATCGTGTGCGACCTTGGAGCAATTTACACAGATTTCGGGTGACCCCGACTTTGCACGTCTACATGAGCGATTCGTATGGCCGAAGCGGTGACAGTAATAGCACCGCCGCGGCAGTGGCACGAATGCCTTCACGCGGTAGCGGTACCAACCAGCACGCACCGACTCAGGGAGCTTGTCACAGTCGAACGTGACGAAGAGTGTAGGGGTGGGTCTCGAAGCCCCTCCCTGTTTTCTCATCACACGTTCGACCTTGACCGCCCCATGGTCGGCCAGCTCTCGGGTGATGTCCTCAATGGAGTAGTCAACGAGTTCCCTCGCATAAACTACTCCTTTCACAAAGTTCATGGTAGAGTGCGGCGTCACACTCACCGGGGTGCCATGAAGTGTCCGAAGAGCACTTATCTTGGCCGCCTCGGCGGGATTCGCCAGAAGGCTCCCGTCCGAGAAACGGGTCACCTTCGGCTCTCTACCAATTGCACTAGCTAATCCTCTCCTCTGATGGATCATGTTGCCCTTGGACAACATGGTGCCATCAGTGGAGCGAATAACGAGGAAGCGTTTGAAGCCAGCGGGCTCGAAAACGCCAGGTAACCTCTGAATGAGGGGCCCCGATGTCATCGAGGCTCCGCCCTGTGCACTCTTGGTGTTAGTCTTGGTCAGGGGCTCTGCACACGAGGGGGTAGAGGGGCCGGATGTGCCGATCTTGGCTTGGTCGCCTACCAAAGTGGTAGCAGACCCATCCATCCCCGCAGCCCCCGCGGATGGAGAGGAGCCTCGAGTCTTTTTCGTCTTTTTCTTTTTTGGAGAGGAGGGCGGGGAATGAACCCGCTTTTCACCTCCGCCAGCAGAAGCCAGTAGGCCAGATGGACCGGCCTCAGCCAGGTCCCTCTCCGAAATGGAGAAGGTCCTGGTTGTCGTAGGGGCACCTGTCGGAGGAGGACCCTCCCCTCCTTTTACTGCCTCGGAGCCCTCAGCCATTTGAGGAGGACCTTGCATAGGGGCGGATTCGGGTTCGGTGCTTGGCGCCGAGCCCGAATTTCCCCCCATAGAAGGCCCTACCGTCTGAGGCTGGGTCTCAAGGACCATGTCTATCACAGGAGGGGCCTCCAGTTGGCCATCCCCTCCCAGGACATCGCAGGTCCCCTTGGCAGTGTCGCCAGTCTTGTGTGGGGAGGCACAGGCCTTGAACCCAGCAAGGTTTAAAATTCTTGCCAGCAGGTCTTTTGAGGGAAGCGACCGAAGGGGCTTGGCTTCCCTCTCCCACCTAAGGGGGTTTGCCCTACCGAGCCGCTTTGATGGGGACCGGCTGGCTAAGGGCTGCCTGCTGGCAGGAGGACCCTCCCCTCCTTTTACTGCCTCGGAGCCCTCAGCCATTTGAGGAGGACCTTGCATAGGGGCGGATTCGGGTTCGGTGCTTGGCGCCGAGCCCGAATTTTCCCCCATGGAAGGCCCTACCGTCTGAGGCTGGGTCTCCTCAAGGACCATGTCTATCACAGGAGGGGCCTCCAGTTGGCCATCCCCTCCCAGGACATCGCAGGTCCCCTTGGCAGTGTCGCCAGTCTTGTGTGGGGAGGCACAGGCCTTGACCCCAGCAAGGTTTAAAATTCTTGCCAGCAGGTCTTTTGAGGGAAGCGACCGAAGGGGCCTGGCTTCCCTCTCCCCCCTAAGGGGGTTTGCCCTACCGAGCCGCTTTGATGGGGAGCGGCTGGCTAAGGGCTGCCTGCTGGCTTTCTTGGCAGTCCCCTTGGAAAGAAAAGATGGGACTGCCGCTGGGAAAAGGGAGGTGCCCGAAAGCACCTCCAGAGAAGGGGGTGAGGGGGAGTCCCCTGCACCCGTAGGCGAAGGAGAGGAGTAAGCCTCCTCTCCGGTTAGAGAAATATGGAGGGTCCCCTGTGCAAGCACAGGGGAGGGACCTCCATTTTTTCGGTGGAGCTGCCCGAGGGTGGCTCCGTCGATGAGCAAGGGGGAGTTAAAGGGGTTTGAGGTTTTATTAATTCATCCATGGGCATGGTGACCCTATTTTTGCCACGGGACGCAATAGCTCATCACCTCTTGCAGTTGCCCGCACTGCAAGGGTGCTTACAGGCCTGGCAGAGCCAGGCGCCGCCATTTCGGACCACCCCTCCCGCCTGGTGGCCTGGCAGTCCATCGGCATGGCGGCTCCACCTTAGACACGGCGTAAAAAAATATAGGTTGTGAAGAGGAGAGGAAAAGGGATGTGTGGAAGGTATGGGTGGGGATGAAGCAGGTTGTTAAAAACCAGCCACCCCAGACTGGAGCTCATGGGTTAGGGAACATTGTCCCCCACCTCCTCAGCCCCGATGCGGGACGGTTGGCTGAAAGGAAGGTCAGCATCTACCCTGTGAAATTAGAGGCTGACCAGAGAAAGTTGTGGGAGAGGTTGTGTGAAAAGAGAGGAAACAAGTGTTTTGAAGGAAGGAAGAGAGGCTAAGCTGGGGCCGGACGGAGTGCTGAATCCCGTCAGCACGGCGGCCAGGATGGCAAATCGCCGCGCCCCTTACGGGGTATGCATCCCGAGAGCACAGGGATAGATCAAGACGGTTCTCGGGCAGTGATGTGTAAACAATCCACATTTAGGACACATTATCTCCAGCTCGTCGATCAGGTCGGCAAATACCTGACCCCTGGGATTGATCGAGAAAAAGAAAAGGCTTCGGCAACCGTGCCACGCTGCATCGGAAATCTCCTGACGGTGGAATGTACGCGGAAATAGCAGTATACCCCCTATCCAGGTGCAGCTGCACTGCTACCTCATCAAAGGAGGTATATAAAGCAAGGAGAAGAACGGAAACATCATGCTGGGTGCAACTAACGCATCCTCCCACCCGGCCCCCATTCCGTGGTGGTGAGGTGGCAAAACACTTATACCCCCGGAGGGTGGGCAGGGGGCACGGCCCCAGCATGGTCTCGTGCAAAAAGATAGCTAACGGGAGGAGACGAGACTCCTCAGCTCCTCCCAGTTGGCCCGGAGTCCGCGGCAATTCCATTGAAGGCATCTGCCTTCCAGTCCCAGATCGGAGGAGATGTGGGGGCCCTCTTCGAAGAGAAGAGCCTCACGGGAATGGCCGTTCGCTTCTCAAGTCCCGGGCGTTGTCGCCTTCGACGAGAGGTTGGGCTCGCCATGAGTTTTCTCTTACCTCCGCCTCGAAACCTTTGGCAGGCGGGGGTCCACCGTCTTCAAGCCACCAAGCCCATCGTTGGATGAGGGCGTAGGTGTCCAAGCTTTTTTGGTGCGGGAGATCCTGCTATCCGGGACCATGTTCATCTCACGCAGGGCCCCTCCCCCTCAAGATATCACGGATCCCATTCGAGGTACACTTCGTCTTGTCTTTAGCCGGCGAACTGGCATCCGTCGGGGAGGAGAAGGGGGCAGGTAAGCTGACCCCCTGTAGACTTAAGATGCATGACGGCAGGAAATTAGGTGGGGATGGTCCTTCTGGTACAGAGAGAGCGGGTAATAAAAGTGACAGCTGCAATAAATAATACTACTAAATGACTAATAATTTTAATAAATAATACACAATATAATAATTTTAATACATAAAAAATAATAATAATAATTAATAATAAAAAGGTAAAGTGGCGCTGGGTGGGGCAAGGAAAAAGTGGACCAACAACTTTTCCAGACACCATCAGAGTTCATATCAACCCAGTGACGGGGGCTCCATAATTTCCATTCAGGCTGGGAGGACCTGCAGCTCCTTTGGGTACCGAGTGTAACAGGATACACAGGGCAGCCCCTGAAGAGACAACCCAACAAATTTATCCTCGCATTTTGTCCCATAAACGATGGGTCCAGAGCCTCTCAAAATGGACACGGAAAAGTTGGGGTGTAGACCAAAGATGAGTAATAAAGAAGAAAATGGAAAGACAGGTCCACTAAGAAGTAGGCTAGGTGAGTACCTGGCATTTATGTGGTAGAAGTTTTCTTGTAGGTTGGTTTCTGTTAAGTATGTTCAGTGAGTGAAATTGTTTGATGCTGGTGCCTCTTGGAGTGTCGAACTGGGAAGTTAGCTAGGCAAGGTAATGAACATTGAAATTGACCCCTACAAAGAAGTTGGGGAGTTGTGAGAGTGGCACTTGTTTGGGTGAGAAACTGGCTGGGCATTGTTTGGAGAAGGGTGGTGGAATGTAGATGCTGTTATAATGTTTTATTAATTTTGATTCAGTATTGAGTGTAGTTTTGTAAGAGGGATTCTGTGTGTCAGATTTTGTTAGAGAATAAGATGTCTTTGTAAAATTGAAGTTGTTTCATAAATATTTTAGAAATATTTAATATATTTTGAAATCTTGTTTTTAACCTTTACCCACATTGAACGTAGCTTCAACGTTATCATGCATCAGGCAATGAACATTGACCTCTTGCTATCATTTTTGTTTCTTTCCCTATGACGACAATGTTATTAATGATGTTAATGGAAGCAGCGATATTAAAAAAACTGTTTCATCACTTGATGCAAAATGTAAAGAAAGATATTTAATAATTAGATTGGAATTGAAGAACCTTAGTAAATACAATAATTATAAATAATCACATTTAATGTGCAATAACTATCTTAAATTGATGTTACACCAACACTACATGTTGGCTTCGAGAGAATCCTATTTGGTCAGCTGAAATAAAATTAGATAGGAAATTTCTTATCTTACCTGTCTATCATTCATGTGGCAGGCTAAAAGGGAAGCGAATATGGTTAAAAGCAGCGACTAGACTTATCACCAATTGTTAAAAATACCTGAGGCAAAGAGCTAATAGAAGTGCTAAAACTAATTTGATAAATGTAGTATATAATGCCACTCCCAGGTGCCATATTGGGATGATGAGCCTTGGCTTGGGCTGGGAGCCCACGCTTACTCAGCCTAGCTGAGTTATCTTTACAATCGTAGTATGCACTGTGGATACCCGTGGTTCAGCTTGCATGTTAAGTTTTAGATCTCCACAGAATAACAGTGCAGATTGGTGGTAAAACTACAACCAATTACTTAGCCTGGAGGACTTGGACAAGACGTCCTTGCTTAAAGTCTCGTACTCATGATCATAGCAGTTTATTGATAAAATCTTTACTACACTCAAACTAGCACAATTTGATAAACTTCTCCCATTTTAAGAAAATAAGGGATAAAGAAAGAGGAATATCTTCTTTAAAAAAAAGAATGACTACTTGTAGAGGCAAAAATGAGAAAGGATTTGAAGCCAGCATGCTAAAAAATGCCAGGTATTCTGAATGGGGGGCTCCGCTCAGTGCACTGGTGACTTTGGTCTTTGCCTTTCCAGCCTGAGGGCACCTCGGGGAATGACGCGCTGACCTTGGCCTGGTCGCTTGCTGAAAAGACAGCGGACCCCTCTCCCTGGAGCCCTCACAGTAGGACAGAATGGCCTCAACATGATCCTTCTCTGAAATGAGAAATAGCCAAATGTGGTACACTCCAGGGTGGCATCCTGGGCAGAACCAGGGGCGCTCGAGAGCTATACCTAGCTCTCAAAGGAGTTTCCTGGCCCTAGACCCAAAGGGCTTAGGGTATAAGTGGCGTCGCTCGGCGGCATAGGCACCGTCGTCGAGATCAGCTGCGGATGCAGTGAGAACTGTTGGCGACTGAGGGAGACGCGGGCTCGCGCGTACAGGCGAGTAATGCACTGAACGCGGCGTAGAGCGAGTGGCATCTCCCCAGCATCGACCAACAGGCTCTCGATGGGGGAAGTGCGGAAGGAACCGGTCGCAAGGCGAAGGCCGGTGTGGTGGATCGAGTCCACCTTCCGCAATAAACGCTCGGCTGCCGATGCATAAAACTCGCATCCGTAGTCGAGCTTCGAATGAACAAAGGATCGATAAAAAAGTAAGGCAGTAGCCCTATCAGCGCCCCAAGCGCTGAACGTCACGGAACGGAGAATATCCATGGCGGGGGTACAAGAGACCCTAAGGCTGCGAATATGAGCCTCCCAGGTGAGGCGTCGGTCAAATACAAGACCAAGGAAACGGTGCGATTCAACCACTTCCAGGCGTACCCCATTAAGATACAAGTCTGGGTCTGGGTGGAGCCGTGGATGGCGGCAGAAGTGCACCACCTTAGTCTTGGCCAAAGAAAACCGAAACCTGTGCGCTTCGGCATAGCGAGACGCGGTTCAATGCCTGTTGGAGTCGACGCTCCAGAGTTGGCATCTGGGCCGCGCCAAAATAGATCGAAAGGTCGTCTACGTAGAGCGTAGCGAGAACATCTTCCGGCAGCACCGAGGTGATGCCGTTGATGCTCAGGGCAAAGAGTGTGATACTGAGGACACTTTCCTGCGGGACACCCTCTTCCTGCTCCTTTGGGCCGGAGAGGGCTCCCCCCACCCGTACGCGGAATCGACGATCTTGCAAAAATTCAGATATAAACATTGGGAGGCGTACTTGACAGATGGCCTCCACTGTCCAGAAAAAAGGCTAGTCTAACATTTACCAATTTCTCCATCAACTTGCACACGCAAGAGGTTAGAGAGATTGGGCGGAAACCAGTCGGAGTAGAGTGATCTCTCCCTGGTTTGCGAAAGGCGAGCACAGTATCGATTCGCCAGGAATCTGGGAGGAGACCCTCCACCCAGAATCCTGTTGAACAAATCTAACAGAAAGGGCATGCCTCGCTCAACCAGGTGTCGAAGCATGGTGTACGGGACATCGTCCGGACCATGGGCGGTGTTTGCGCACGAAGCAAGAGCGGAGCGCAACTCACTCACAGTAAATCTGTCGTTGAAGGGTTCTCCGCCTCTGGAGGTAAAGTCCAGCCGGCGGCCTTCCGCGACATCACGACGTGCATTGAATGCTGGCGGAGCAGAATCCCAGCTAGAGAATGCGGAAAAAGCGGTCGCGAAGGATTCCGAGATTGCAGTCCCATTCTCCTGGAGAACGGGAGGGGGGGTCCTGCGAGAACTTGCCCCTTAATATATTATAAACTTTAGACAATTTATATCCCTATTTCTCTATCTCAATCCATCCACTCTGACATACTCTCTTCCATTTTCATTTCTTGAACTTGCCTCTAATGATCATAGGGTTTTGGTGGTCCATAATTAAATAGCTTAACTCTTTGCAGATGGTCTTGATGAACATACAATCAATTACTAATATTCTGTTACATTGGATCTAAAATAATAAATACAACACTTTAGTCCCGCTCACCTGAGCATAAGATTTATCCAGTGCCTCAACAAATGCATCAGCACTCCAATGAGCTTCCTCAGGAATAGACAAGTCTTCAATGAGAGCGGGGGACTTGATCTTGAAGAAGATTCCCATTAAAATCTGGGGTCATAAATAATTTATTATTATAGGCAAGGATGAGACTCATTCCGAATTTCTTTCAGAAAGTGGGTTCCCCTTGGCTAGAAGTTTTTGTTGGGTACCTTCAGGATTTCAGACTGAGCAGTCCCAAGACCCTGATGAAGGATATGGCCTGGAACAAATTTTACCCACAGAGGCTTTTGAAACATATCCCATGCTGAGGAAAAATCAAACCTAATGTGATGAATGCCTTGTGACCCATTGGTCTTCTACAATGTGTTTAATTGTCGGGAGTGATGTTGCATTTTAGATAATCATCTCTGAGCTCGTCTGGTAGCTCAGAAGGGCAGGATGATGACCACACTAAGGCCTTGCCAGGTGGACTGTGTTCACAACAGTGAGAGAGGATTAAGAAGAGTGGATGTCAGGAGGTGTGGATAAAGCAGGGTAGTGTGTATGTGTGACCAAATAGAGCATGAGAAGTGGAGATATTCCTGGATGCTGGTTATAGTTGGGAGAGTTGACATCTCTAGTATATATTTGGTGTTCTTTTAATGTTCATTTGTGAGAGTTGATGTTTTGCCATGTAGTGCTATGACTTTGTAGAAGCTCGAGCTAGTATTTGTGTGTGGCTAGATGCTATAAAAGGTAACCCTCTGACTGACCCCTGGGAGTGGTGTGTGATGAATGAGTGTTAGAAGTGGAAATCCTTGTTAATCTATCAAACTTTTCACCAATTACTTATCTCCTGCCCTTTCACCCTTCCTTTTCTTCTTATGTTAAGTATACATAGATGATGAAAGGGTTTATCAAGCTCTTAATTTCATTTATCTTTATAAATATTATAATAAAGTTCCTTTGAGGTGGAATCCAATGAGTAATGTCCGTTAAAAAAAACAAATACATTTAGGCTCAAGAACCTAGAAAAGTCATCACTATACAAGAAACAAAGATATAATTAAAACAAAACTTCTTTATGTCTAATGCATGCTGATCATAGTAAATGGAAGAGGTACCAAGTTTGAATCACTAAAAATCTGTGACCTTCGAACAGGTAGCACGTGTTTCGTAGAGCTCTCAGAATATTTTGATTATTTGATATACTTTGGTGTGTGACATAAACATAAATATTAAGTTATAAAATCATATATTTGGTTAATATAACAAAGTTAAATTGTGGTTAAATTGTATAAATTGTGGTTATTTTGTTTTGGTGAGAAAGTGACTTTTGTTTACTTCGGGGCCATCTTGATTAGCAGGTTTTAAACTTGCGCGCACAAATTGGGGTCAAATTCTTGTTGTTTGTAAGTTTTTGTTTCTATTATTGTTCTTGTTTAAGTATGGCTGACAGTTTGGATGTAGAGAGTATGCCTTTTGAAAGTAGTGTGTATGTAGTGTGCGATGTCTGTGGTGTAGAGAGGAGAGTGAATGTGTCTGAGTGCCGTGTATGTGCTTTGACTGAGGAGGTGAGTCGATTACGTGCGGAATGCTTGAGACTGAACGATTTAGTGTCTGAAGTGAGAAGAGATGCAAGTGTGCGTTTGAAGAGTCAGATTGGGACCAGGAGGGAGGAAGTTAGGCCTAGAACAGGGACTGGAGAGAAAGCAGTAAGTGAAGTAAGTGATGATGAGTGGTGGGTGAAAGTGAACAGAATAGATAAGTTAGGACAGGTTAGGTGTGTGAATGAGAGGGACATGGAACCTGTTAGGCTAACTAACAGATTTGATGCCCTGAGAGAGAAAGAATTTGAAAGAGATTTGCCTGGTGTGGCCGTGCCTGAAAGTAGAATAGGAGGTCGAATGAGTGAGAGCAGGAGGGAGGGTAATACTAGGCCTAGAGAGAATAGGAGAATGACTGAGGTGATTGTGATGGGTGACTCTCAGATTAGGTATTTAGATAGGAAGTTGAATGAAAGTAAATGGAAGGGAGTGAGAGTTTGTCTGCCGGGTGCTGGTGTAAATGATGTGTGTGAGAGGTATGATAGGTTGGTGTCTGGGTGTGAGAGGGAAGCAGTTGTGATTACACATGTCGGAGTAAACGATGTAAAGAAGGTGGGTACTTGTGAGTTACGACAGCGGTATAAAAGGCTGATTGAAAGGATGTGTGAAAGTAGAGTAAAAGGCGTTGTTTCAGGTGTGCTTCCCAGAATGGATGTGGGGATGGAATGGTTGTCTCGTGCAATGGGGTTGAATGAATATGTGAAAGGTTTGTGCGAGGAGTCAGGATTGGTATTTGTAGATGTTTGGAGTGGGTTTTATGGGAATAAGGGTTTGTATGCGATGGATGGACTCCATCTGAGCCGAGATGGGGTTGAGGTTTTGTGGCGGGAATTAGATAGTGTTATTAGGTCTTTAGAGGCGGGAAACTAGGTTTTGATAGTGGTCAGGGAAATTTAATGGCTCAAAGTGAGGCAGGGAAAGGAAGCAAACACAGATTTGTAGAAGGTAGGCAGGCTAATGGAAGTGCTTTAGGGTTAAACTACTTGAGTAGTGAAAGTGGTCAGGGAAATACAAGAGTACAGGGTCGGGGAAAGAGAGAAAGGAGATGCAGAGGAGATAGGCCCTCAGGTGCTTCAGGGATAGGTGGGCTGAGTTGTCTTTACACAAATGCTCGTAGTCTTAGAAATAAGAAGGATGAATTATTTAGTTATATCATTCATGAAGATATAGATATAATATGTATAGTTGAATCATGGGTTAATGAAAATATATTTAATGATAATGTCAGTGAATTTGAACTAGAGGGTTATACTATGTACATTAGTCAAAGGAGAGATAGGACTGGTGGTGGGTTGATTATTTATATCAGAAATAGCATTTCTTCAAATCTAAATAACTCTATAAAGCAAGGAGAAGGTGAATCATTATGGATAGATATTAAGGTTGGTAAAAATAGGAAAATACACTTGGGAGCTTTTTATAGACCACCAGGACAGACTGATTGTATCGATGAGTTAATGATTAGGGAAATAAGTAAAGGATGCAAAGAAGATACAGTTATTCTTGGTGACTTTAATTTAACTTCTGTAGACTGGGAAAATATGATAGGAAGAGATAGAGCAAGTTGTAAGTTTATGGACTGTTTTGAGGATAACTTTTTGATCCAATTTGTTAATAAGCCAACAAGGGGTGCCAATATATTAGATCTAATTCTTTCAAATGATGATCACTTAGTTCAAGGATTGAGTGTAGGGGAATCATTGGGAAACAGTGATCATCAGATGGTTCGGTTTAATTTGCAAATAGTTAAGGGTAGAACAACGACAAACTCCACGAAAATTCCAAATTTTTATAGGGGAGATTACGATAAATTACGCAGCATGCTAAATCAGATTAGGTGGGATATAGAATTCCATGGAAAGAATACTTATGAGATGTGGGATATTTTTAAGACTATATTAAACATGGTTCAGGAACAGTGTATTCCGATGAAGTCTATTAGGAAGAAATGTAGGAAACCATTATGGTGGAACCAAGAAATAGCTAATAAAGTTTCAGAGAAAAAAAGGGCATACCAGAGATTACAAAGTGAGAGTAGTTTAGATAATTTAAACCATTATAGGTCAACCAGAAATGAACTAAATAAGATTATTAAGAAGACCAAAAGGACAGCAGAAATTAATTTAGCTAAAAATAATAATAAAGATCCTAAAAAATTCTTTAGCTATTATAGAATCAATAATCAATCTAACAGTGATAAAATAGGGCCTATTAAATATGAAGGGGTTTTGAAAGAATCTGATGAGGAAATAGTAGAGGTCCTTAATGATCATTTTGCTTCAGTATTCACAGAAGAGAAACCAGTTAGATTAATTGATGATAATTCTAGGTCAAGGGAAGTAGTGATAAATTCTATTAATATAGACAGAGAAGAAATTAAAGGGCTTATAATTCAGTTAAATACTAGTAAGGCATCTGGCCCTGACAACATTCATTCTAGGATACTCAAAGAAGGTGTAGAAAGTATTGCAGTAGCTCTCGAGAAGATATTTATTAGATCACTAGAGTCTGGAGAAATACCAAATGATTGGAAATTGGCAAATGTAGTGCCAATTTTTAAAAAGGGAAGCAAAGAGGACCCAAATAACTTTAGACCAGTAAGCTTAACTTCTATAGTCTGTAAAATTCTTGAGAAGATGGTTAAGAAGGGAATTTCTGATCATCTAGAGAGTAGCAGGTTAATTAATGATGCTCAGCATGGTTTTAGAAAAGATAGATCGTGTTTAACTAATTTACTGGATTTTATGGATTATGTAACTAAAGAATTAGATAGGGGTGAGAAAGTTGATGTGATCTACTTAGATTTCAGCAAAGCTTTTGATAAGGTTCCACATAGAAGACTAGTTCATAAATTAAAGCTGCATGGGATATGTGGGAACGTTTTAAATTGGATAACTGAATGGCTGAAAAATAGGAAACAGAGAGTTGTACTGAATGGAGTGAGGTCAGAGTGGAGGAATGTTATTAGTGGCGTACCTCAGGGATCAGTTTTAGGCCCTTTATTATTTATAATCTATGTAAATGATCTTGGGCAAGGTGTAAATAGCAAAGTGTCAATTTTTGCTGATGACACTAAATTGGCAGCTGTAGTCAAAGAGGTTGAGGGTAGCTTTAAAGTGCAGGGTGACTTAGATAAGCTGTTAGCTTGGGCTCAGAAGTGGCAGATGACTTTTAACCTTAATAAATGCAAAGTTATTAACATGGGGAGAGATAATAGGGAATTTAGCTATGAGATGGATGGATATTGGCTTAATTCAGTTGAAGATGAGAAAGACTTAGGAGTGGTAGTAGATAGGTCACTGAAATTTTCAAAGCAGTGTATTGAGGCAAAAAATAGAGCAAATAGGGTGCTAGGTTACATTAAAAGAAACGTTAGCTACAAGAGTAAGGAGGTCATCCTTAAACTATACAACTCTTATGTCAGGCCACATTTAGAGTACTGTATACAGGCATGGTCACCACATTTTAGACATGATATAAACTTATTAGAGTCAGTACAAAGGAGGGCAACAAAAATAATACCATCCCTGAAGCACCTTCAATATGAAGATAGACTGAGGGTATTAAATATGTTTTCATTTGAAAGAAGGTGTGTGAGGGGAGATATGATTGAGCTTTTTAAAATCTTTTCTGGGATGGATAAATTAGATTTCAGCAAGTTATTTGAGTTAGAAGGTAGTAATAGAACTAGAGGCCACCACTTAAAGATTAAAAAACAGAGGTGCAGACTGGATGTTAGAAAATATTTTTTCACTAACAGAGTGGTGGATTATTGGAATAGTTTGCCACCTGAGACTGTAGACAGCCCAAACTTGAATGTTTTCAAGCGCAGATTGGATGATTATATGGGGATGGAGGGTTAATTTCTTACTTTTTGGTATGTGGATATGTTTCTTGACTCATTCCTGTGGATGCAGTTTCTTTTTATTATATATTTTAGGGGACTTTGATTTTGTTTTTGACAGACTCCTATGGAGGCTTTGAATTATATATTGTAGATGCATGGTTGGACATTCCTATGGATTGTTAAATTGTATATTGTAGATGCATGATCTGACAAAATCCTATGGATGCATTATGTGGGTGGGATTTGATGGATATGGATGACCTTTGATAGGCCCTTGTGGCTTTTGTCATCCATGAAATTATGTTAGGTTATGTTAAGTAGTGGTGTGCCGCAAGGTTCAGTATTGGGGCCGACATTATTCCTAGTATTTATTAATGATATTGACAAAGTGGCATAAGTGGCAAATGACTTTCAACCTTGATAAGTGCAAAGTTATTAACATGGGAAAAGATAATAGAGAATTTAACTATGAAATGGATGGGCATTGGCTGAGCTCAGTAGAGGATGAGAAAGATCTAGGAGTAGTAATAGATAAGTCTAAGCAGTGTATTGAAGCAAGAAATAGGGCAAATAGAGTGCTGGGTTTTATTAAGAGAAATGTCAGTTACAAAAGTAAGGAGGTTATTCTTAAACTCTATAACTCTTATGTTAGGCCACATCTAGAGTACTGTATACAGGCATGGTCCCCACATTTTAGACACGATATTAACCTTCTTGAGTCAGTGCAACGGAGGGCAACAAAGATTATTCCTTCCCTGAGGCACCTTGAATATGAAGATAGACTGAGGGTATTAAATATGTTCTCGTTCGAAAGGAGGTGTGTGAGAGGGGATATGATTGAGCTGTTTAAAATTTTTTCCGGGATAGATAAATTGGATGTTAGCAAGTTTTTTGAGTTAGATGATGGAAATCGGACTAGAGGTCACCACTTGAAAATTAAAAAGCAAGGGTGTAGGTTGGATTTAAGAAAATATTTTTTCACCAATAGAGTGGTAGACTTCTGGAACAAATTGCCGCAGAGGGTAGTAGGTAGTCCAAATCTAAATGTATTTAAGAGTAGGTTGGATGAGTTTATGGGAAGGGAAGGTTGTGAAGGTTCCTAAGTTTTGTATATATTAATATTGTTTGTATATATCTATAGCTGCATGATTTAGTTCTTGACAAGCCTTGATTGGTGATACCCTTGTTTCTGGATGCAATCCTCTGGATGTAGTTTTCCTGGGAGTTTGGGTGCCTTGAAAAAGAGGCCGCTTGACTCGGATGACCTATGATGAGCCCTTGTGGCTTTTGTCATCCGTTATATTATATTGTGGGGGACTTTGATTTTGTCTTCCCCTGGTGATGGTGCTTTTTGTGGGTGGGTTTTGACGGAGGCGGATGACCTTTGATAGGCCCTTGTGGCTTTTGTCATCCGTGTAATTATGTTATGTTATGTTATGTTATGTTAAATATATGAAAACTCTCAAACTTTTTGTCTGGGAGTACCTGTGAATTTGTTAATTATCTTTGAGGAGCTCTGGGGGTATTCAAACACACTGATAACCCACTAATATATTATAAACAAAGGAGTACTTAAGCAAGAATGTGTCCAACATTAGAGTATAGAGAGAACTGGTTAGGAAATGGGCTAAGAATATATTTAAACTGAGAATAGTGTATTAGGCATGTCTCTATTTAAGTATATTTTGAGTCTTTAAATCAAGTATGGAACTCGAAGTGTGTGATTATCTAGTTTAGTGTGAGGTGAGATGGGAGAAGTTTTATTCATCTAAAATGGGTGAGAAGGTTTGTAGGCAAGAGTGGCAAATGAAAATAGTACATTTTGAAAATGAACAAAAGTTTGAATGACCATTTTGATTAAGAAAGTGAGAGATGGAGTGATGTAAGCAGTAGAAAGAGAATGAAGGTGGGAGCGTAGGGGTTCATATTGTCAATTGTTGTTACAATATTTACCCCATGTTTTCATTTTTCAATGATCACAATTCACTGGCTAACAGTTAATTAATCCATAGCCTATGAAGTTTGATGCATTAGTAATAAAAATTTAGAATTTGCCTTTTCAATATATATATATATTATTTTTACTTCAAGCTTCTTGCTTAAAGGCTAATGATATATGAAACATTGAAAATTAGCACATTTTTAGCACTCGCTGTATAATACACAACTGACACCATAGTTGTAGAATTTTTACAACCTCACCATATGAAGAATAAAGTGAAAGTGTAGGAAATATTTTGCGAGGTCTGTAAAACATTTGTTACTAGATATATATTTTGAGTTAAAACCAGTTATTATGCCTTAGAAAATAAAATCTGCTACAATGGAATAATACTTACCAACTGAATAATTCCCCAAACACTAAGTAAAGTACAACAAAGAGAATATTTTGGCCCACAAAATTTTCGCATTTTTAATATATGGAAGTTTGTTTAATAAATAAACCTGGAATTAATAGTAAGATATGAATATATAAAGCATTATTTTGTTAATGGACTGGAATAATGAACAAATTTGGCAAAATTGTGATAAAGAAGGAGGCCTAACTATGTGGGACGGCCCATATATTCCTTCACCCTTGACCTCTTCTCACTTATTCAACACGTTTCTTCCCCAACACACTGCCATGGTAACATTTTAGACTTTGTAATTTCCGAATGTCAAATTTCCAACTTGACCACTTCTATCCTGTCTAATGCTATTTCTGACCATTACCTTATTAACTTCAACGTCTCAACCCCTACTTCTTTGCCCTCTCGGCCCCCTCTCATCCCAAAACCTTATCAACAGCTAGCCTCCATTGACATCTCATCCCTTCTTAATGATGTTGCCTCTAATTTACCCCCTCCCGATGCTCTCGCCTCCCCTGACCTAAATCCTCTCATCCTTGGATCAATCCTTCCTAACTTGCCTTAATGCCCACTCCTCCATTATTACTCCTTCATCCTCTCGCCGTCACCGCACCCCATGGTACTTGCTGGAACTCCTACGCTCGAGACAGTCTTTACGTGTCCATGAAAGAGCTCTTCGTAAAGCTTGCTCCCATGGGCAAAATACAACTGCTCTTTCGCTCACTTACTGTCTTGCGACATCTCTCTACTTGGCTAAACTGAAATATGCTTGTGAAGCCCATTCTCGTAAATTGCTAGCAGACAATAAGAATGACTGCCATGCCATTTTCCGCCTGCTCTCTTCTCTTACCTCCTCACACCAAGTCCCCAACCCCATCAGCCCCACTATCCTCTCAAAATTCTTCGCTGATAAGGTCATCAACCTTCGTGCCTCCCTCCCACAACTGCCTGACCAAGCCTTTCAAACTCTCCCTGATCCCCCCCCTCCCCCCGGGCGCTCAGCATATTTCCTACTGTGACCTCTTCCGAGTTGTCTGCCATTCTCTTGTGCTCCAAAAAATCTGACTCCCCTTGTGACTCGTTTTCCCCCCAAGCTATTAATCAAAATATTACCCGTCATATTCCCAATGCTCCTCCACCTGTTCAATACCTCCCTTGCTACTGGTTTTGTCCCTTCTTCCTTCAAATGTGCCCAAATCCGTCGAATCCTTAAAAAGCTGAAGCTTAACCCTTCTGACACAGCTAGCTATCGCCCGATCTCGCAACTTCCCTTCCTCTTTAAGGTCCTTGAGAGAGTAGTTGTTTCGCGCATTAATTCCCACATTGTTGCCTGTAATATTGATGAGACTTACCAATCAGGTTTTAAAGCTGGACACTCTACCGAAACCGCTCTACTCAATGTTACTGATTGCTTATGTAGAGCTGCTGACCGGGGTTGTGCCTCCATTCTCATTCTACTTGACCTCTCCTCTGCTTTTAACAATGTCTCCTCTGACCCAACTCCCATTCGCTTTGGTGTCCCTCAAGGCTCTGCCCTCAGTCCTCTCCTCTTTCGTATCTACTTATTCCCTCTTAGCTCCCTCCTACGTAATCTCAGTCTATCCTCCCACCTATATGCCAATGACACTCAAATCTTTATTTCCACTCAATCTGTGACCTCCTATCTGCCTATTCTTCTAGCTCAGACTGGCTATTGGCTAACTTCCTCAAACTTAACCACTCCAAAACTGAAGTTCTTCTGGTTGGTATCCCCGCTCTAGTATATAAAGTTAAATCCCTCTTTTTTTGCCTCCCTCTGGGTTTCCTGGAAACTCTGTCGCTTTTGCTGACTCTGTTAGAAATCTGGGCGTTGTGTTTGATGAGCATCTCTACTTCAAGCCCCACATCCACAATATTAGTAAATCTTCCCTTTGTTTCCTCCATAACTTCTCCCACATTCGCTCTCACTTCGATCGCCAAAGTCTTGAGACTGCTGTCCATGCCTTCATTACCTCCCGCCTTGATTACTGTAACACTTCTTGTAAATCTGCCATCTTCCTCTCTACGTCCCCTTCAGCTATTCCAGAACTACACTGCCTGACTACTCCTCCATCGCACTCGCTTCTCCCCTTCTAAGCCCCTGCTTCAGTAACTGCACTGGTTAACTGTCAGATATCGTTCTCATTTCAAGATTTTTCGCTTCACCAAAAGGCCCCAACCTACCTTTCCACTGCCCTTTCCCAACATCTGGCCCCTTGGGCCCTTCGGTCATCTCATGCTCCTCTCCTGAACACTCCTCGCTCATCCCTCTGCTCAATGGGCACCCGCTCCTTCTCAGTCTGTGCCCCCAAACTTTGAAATGCTCTTCCAGCCAAAATTAGATCTGCTGCATCACTTAGCACTTTCAAGCGACTCCTGAAAACACATCTGTTCAGGATTGCCTACTCACCCACCTGATCTTAGCCCACAGCCGAACGTGCGTTCTGTGAAGGTCTCCAGCCTTGAAGAGCGCATTATAAGAAATTTATTACTATTATTCATAATACATGAAACAGATTGGAAGAAACTTAAATTAACATGATAAAATAAAAAAGAAAGTATTTGATTGTCCAGAAATTAATATAGGTTTTAAAAATTATAACCATTAAAAGCTGTTCATTAATCTATAGTCACAAGTCAATGTATTGAGATTTGAGCCCAAGTATGTAGATGACAGGTACAACATTTATCTCAGGTCTGATATTTTCACTAGCATCTTCAGGGTCAAGTGAAGCAGTCAAATTTGTTTGGAAAACTATAAGTTTTAAAAAATTTGATTGCACCCAAAGGAAAGTATATCCTGAAGTAGTGTGTTAAAATTTCATTAAAAAATGATAAACAGAAAAGCATTAGTGGTCAAATAGAATGGAAGTCATTTTTAAGACCCCAAAACACTTTGAGAGCAAAAGTGATCACTTTTGTTAAATTTCACTTGATGGGTAGACTTACAGACATGAAATTCTTACAGAGCATATCTAACTATTTTCTGTGTATTCAGTATTCATGAAATCTTGATATCTCATTTGGATAAGAGCAATCCAGGTAAATCCCTTGACCCCAGGCCCTAAAAGGCCTGGGGTCAAGCGATGCACAGAAAATAAATGCTTAAAAATATTCTAATAGGTAGGAAAAATTGAAAATAATGATCTCTTCGGGTCTTTTTCAGATGACATTGTGAATTGCAGGTGACATAGTTAATTGAAATTAAAAGTATCAATCTCTCCCTACATTTTTCTAAGGAGTGGGGAGATTATATTTTGCGGTTGCATGAATGGACATAATCCTCTGGATGCATTTTATGTATATTGTAGATTAGATCTGACGAACTCCTTAAAGGGTGACAATGTTGATGACTTTTCTCTGGTAAGAAATCTTTTGTGTGTTGACTGGAACAGGAGCTGCCAAGTGTAGGCCATGAATGGTCTTTTGCAGTCTCCTTCTTTTCTTATGTTCTTAAGGTAATAGGTAGCCCAAATCTGCTGGCACACTAGACCACCAGAGGTTGTACTATACAATAACTGAATGTAGGCGGAAGGATGTGCCATATGCAGTGAGATATATAGTGTTATTTACAGTACAGTATAAAAGCTATCATAAAGACCTAATTCTGTATAGGAAAACAGTGCCCTCAATGACTGGTGAAGACCTTTTTTAAATATATGGTTGTATACTAGACCAAGTGGTAATTTAAGATGAAAACAGCACCATCATTTCCAAGGTTTCAGAGCCTTCTAATCAATAAAGTGTAAATGTTGTGACTATGGGTGGATGCAATTCTAGCTTATTTTGAGGGTCGGCTCGTTAGG